>CM051529.1:2500-1228500 GCA_028017165.1 Herpetospermum pedunculosum | reverse complement strand
AAAAAGGAAGAAAAAAAAATCAAGACTCTTCTAAACAGTGACATAATCTGCGAATTCACGAGTTTTCTTAGCCCAAAATTTAGGCCATGGTTTTTAAGAAATATAGCATCCTAATATGTTTTTAGCCTTTATTTCTTGAACGAAAGAAGTCTTATCTCTACAATTTTTAATTTCATTTATAACAATGATTGTGTGTTTTTTTTTCCACCTGAAAAAAAAAAACTAAAGATGGGAGGATGACCTTGCTGATCGCGTTGAGTATGACACAGCTGGTAATGTCAAAACGCAGATTGTTAAGTCTCCTTTTATTCAGGTACTTACCAAGATGCTTGGTATCTCATATAGAGCTCATTTTTCATTGTTTAATGAAGCAAGTTTGATGTCACTGCAGATTCCACTTGGAGTTACAGAGGACAGGCTCATTGGATCTGTTGATGTCGAAGAATCTGTAAAAACTGGAACGACTGTTTTCCAGCCTGGTCTTCTGGCTGAAGCTCATAGAGGAGTTTTGTATGTCGATGAAATCAATCTTTTGGATGAGGGTATTAGTAACTTGCTGCTTAATGTATTGACTGAAGGAGTCAATATAGTTGAAAGAGAAGGAATCAGTTTTAGGCATCCATGCAAACCACTCCTAATTGCGACTTATAACCCAGAAGAGGGCGCTGTTCGTGAACACTTGCTAGACAGGATTGCAATTAATTTAAGGTATAGTAGATGTTTTGCCAGTGAAGTGAATAATTTAATCATTTCTCTTTCTCATTCGACTATGACAAACTTCTTATGCAGTGCAGATCTACCTATGAGTTTTGAAGATCGTGTTGCAGCTGTAGGAATTGCTACACAATTTCAAGAACAGAGTAGGGAAGTTTTGAAAATGGTTGAGGAGGAAATAGAGTTCGCAAAAACTCAGGTAAGCTGGCATGTTATGGTATACATTGTTAAACTAAAGGATCTGCTCCCCCATGAATAACTACTTGCATGATATAACACACTAACTTCCTGGATTAAAGGTGAAATCTTTCACGTTCTCTATTAACTGCCTCCATCATTATTTTTCATACATGTGGATAGAGAAGACTAGAAGAGGACGAATCCCAGTTTTAATGTATAACTATAAACCTTGTTTTAGAAATTGGGAGGCTTAGTTAATATTAAATATACCTCATAAGCTTGACAGTTGATTATTCTTTTTGTCCTAAAAAAGCACAATTGTTGTAATGTCTTTACCTTTTTTTTATTTATTTTTTATGAATCAAATACTCAGCAAAACAGTTTTTACAATTTTTTATTCTGTATAAGTAATAGTTAAAGATTGAATCACCTTTAAATGCAGGTCATTTTGTCAAGAGAATATTTGAAGGACGTTACAATCGGTCGAGAGCAATTAAAGTACCTTGTCTTGGAAGCTATTCGAGGTGGTTGCCAGGTTCTTACAAATTCTTTTCTCTTGATTTCAATTTTCAACGGACTTTCATATTTCATTATTGACTCTGTATTTCCTCATGTTTTGATTACTCCCATGCATTTGAAGATTCTAATGAGGATCTTCCTTGATGGGAGATGGTTATCTTTCTCATTTCCATTTTGGCTTTTAAGATTGGAAACAAGATGGGGTTGGAATGAGCTATTTACTCCATTTTCAAATCTTATGTGCAATATTATTTTTCTACTTTATCCTTTTATCATTTTTGTGTTAACCGGGGAAATGAAAAAAGAAAGAAAAATATATAATGCAAGTTGAGTAACTAGACAGAAAATCATGGCTTTGCAGTTTTCTTGCTTCTTATCTTGATTGTCCAATATATGACTGGTGGAAATCAGGGACACAGAGCTGAGCTATATGCAGCACGTGTTGCAAAATGCCTGGCTGCTCTTGAGGGGAGGGAAAAAGTCTATGCTGATGATCTGAAAAAAGCTGTAAGCTGATAAGTTGTCTTTTTTACTGCATTACTACTTCTTTTTTACCACATTGACGCATAACTGGAAAAATATTCTTCGTTACCGTGGCTGTGCTTTTACACATGCTAGAGTGTTATTCACGATTGGAATTTTTTTTCTTTATTTTTTCCGAAAGTCCATGGTTTGTCCTCTGCTGGCTTCTCTGATGGGGAATTTTGTGAGGTATAAGGTTTAGTTAATTGTTCCAAAGAAACAATGGTATGAACTGTTTCATATAGTCATCCAGTACAATTATAAATGTTTTCCCATGTACTGTTAAGCGTTCCATAAAGTGAAAAACATCTTTCCTCATTGTTTTCTGATATTATGTATAGTGCCATATTTCATTGGCAGCACATATATGCTTTCCATTCTGACATATTACACACTATAGGTTGAACTAGTCATTCTACCTCGTTCAAACATCAATGAAAATCCACCAGATCAGCAAAATCAACAACCTCCGCCACCTCCACCACCTCCACAAAATCAAGAATCTGGGGAAGAGGAGAATGAAGAGGAAGAAGAACAAGAGGTTTTGTACATCCATCAAAATTCTAGTTTGATGTAGAAAGATTGTCAATGATTTTTTCCCATAGCGTTTTTCAATGGAATATTTTCCTATGCCGTGTTTCACTTTGAATTGCTTTATTTGATTATTTACCAACAACTTGAAAATTCTTTTCTGTAAGGAGGAAGATGATGAGAAAGAGAATGAACAGCAAGAGCAATTACCTGAAGAATTCATTTTTGATGCTGAAGGAGGTTTGGTGGATGAGAAACTTCTTTTCTTTGCTCAACAAGCACAGAGACGCAAAGGCAAGGCTGGGCGGGCAAAAAATGTCATATTTTCGGAGGACAGAGGACGGTATATTAAACCAATGCTTCCAAAGGTCAGTCAACTTCCTGACCCCTTTCATTCGGGACATGCAAGTTCAATTTTGGTGTTCAAGGTACACACTTTTCTATTGAGCGTCATATTCTGCAGGGGCCTGTTAAGAGGTTAGCAGTTGATGCAACGCTTAGAGCAGCTGCTCCATATCAGAAGTTGCGGAGGGCAAAAGATGCTCAGAGTAGTAGGAAAGTTTATGTCGAGAAGAGTGACATGAGAGCAAAGAGAATGGCTAGGAAAGCAGGAGCATTGGTAATCGAACTTCAGTTTTTTAATCACTATGTTGTATATATTTTCAAAAAAGTATCATAGTAAAATATTAGTTTTTTGATATTGTTCAGATGAGGACTTCCCGATTTGAATTTTAATTATGATGATGGCTAATTCTTAGATTTGGTTTCCTATGGCAGGTAATATTTGTGGTTGATGCCAGTGGGAGCATGGCATTGAATCGTATGCAAAATGCAAAAGGTGCAGCACTCAAGTTACTGGCAGAAAGCTATACAAGCAGGGATCAGGTAACATAAGATAACAACATTATGCACTCTCAAGGTTACATGGCTTCAAGCAATCGATATTTGCATCGAGTCATTGACATAACATTAAATATTTTCCTCTCGCAAAGATTGTAGAAGCAATAGCATGGTTGTTGTCTAGGCTTCACCATAAAGTGTAACTGAGATTTAAGATGGAAAAGATGTCTACCTCAGATCATGGAATGTGTTTGTATCAGAATAAAGTTTCTATTATTTTGATTCCTTAGTTGTGGAGAAGTTGCATTGGGAAAATTAGTGCCTACCGGGTTTAACAGTTGATCATGATTGGAAAGAATGTTTTGCACTGTAATATTCGGGAAGAAGTTAACTGATCATCAAGGAGTGATTTTTTTCTTATTTTTTTACATAATGTAGATGACAAATACATAAAAGAGATACTTTATATTTAGATTTTGTAAAGACCTTTTGCTAAATCAAGGTTCTTATGTGACATTTAAAGGGCATCTGAGTGGCTGGAAATTGGCCTTGGCCCATATGCTAATGAATGCTCCCTTTTTTGCATCACGAATCTAAAGGTGGTTTATCTTATAATTTGTCAAGTATCACCAAAATACTTGAGTGATTCTTATGGAGAAAATGAGAAAATTGCTTAATATGTACTGAAAATAGAGATGATTAGTTTCTTCCATTTTTCTTCTCCTTATTACAATTGTTGGTACAGCCACCATGAGTTGGTCTAGTGATCAATATGGGCCATGAAAACAATAAGGAGTTGTTTGTGACGCTGAGTTAGTTAAAATAGTCGGTGGTTATAAATTATCATAGTTTGTGGGTTATAATAGTCTGTGAATAATAAATACTATTGAAGTCAGGTAGTTACTTTAGTCACTGTGAGTTATAATAGTTGGTGCTCCAAACAACCCCCTAAAGGGCTTAGAGAGAATCAGTTCAAGCCATGGTGGCCACCTACCTAGAATTTAATATCCTATGACTATGAGTTTTCTTGACAACCAAATGTAGTAGGGTTAGGCGGTTGTCCCGTGAGAATAGTTGAGATGTGCGCAAGCTGGCCTCGTCACTCATGGATCCCAAAAAAAATAAATTTGTTGGTTCTACTTTATCATATGTTCATTTATCTATTTCCTAGAGGAGTTCCTAATTTCACCCTAAGGTACTTGATAGAAACCTGAATTTCATTTTTCTGATTGTTTAAGCAAGCATTGTTAAGACTTTTATTTTTTTAAGGAACTCTAATTGTTATTTGACTTTGTAGCAATGTGTGCTTTTATATCTAATAATAACATTACAGGTTTCCATAATTCCTTTCCGTGGAGATTGTGCTGAAGTTCTCCTACCTCCTTCCAGATCTATTGCAATGGCAAGAAAACGTCTCGAGAGACTTCCTTGTGGTGGAGGATCTCCCCTGGCTCATGGTCTTACCACAGTTAGTATTTCTTTGCAATTTCAAAGAAGATTTTTCATAATAAAAACGATGTTATTAAATTCATCCGACTTTAGGCTGGTCCCCTTCGCCTGAAGATGATATTACTGCTCTCTATTGTTTGGACTGAAAAACTGGGACTCTGAAAAGGAAGGGACGTTAGTTTTTTTTCTTTCTATTCATTCATGACTTGTACACGTCCTTAAACTATCCTGGGTTGACCTAGTGGTCAATAAGGGTCTTAAAAATATTAATGAGTTTAGACGGAATGAGTTCAAATCATGATGATCACCTATCTAGGACTCAATAACCTATGTAGTAGGATCAAGCGGTTGTCGTGTGAAATTAGTCGAGGTGCGCGTAAGTTGGCTCGGACACTCACGAATATTAAAAAAAAAAAAAAAAAAAAAAAAAAAATTGTAGAAGTCCTTATTCATCTGCAAGCACCAGGCCCATTTACCACTCAATTCCCTGTTCTGATTGTAATGGTAGCAAGTTAAATACATCTGTCCCAAAGTGATTTTTGTTCCACTTTTCCTCCAGGCTGTCAGGGTTGGATTAAATGCTGAGAAAAGTGGGGATGTAGGAAGAGTGATGATTGTTGCAATAACCGATGGCAGAGCCAACATATCTCTGAAAAGATCTAATGATCCTGAAGCCGCTGCTGCTGTTGATGCACCTAAACCTTCAGCACAAGAATTGAAGGTAAATTCAAGACCTTTACCCTCATGCATTCGTATTCGATCTGCTTCATCCAATACATATTTACGTGAAGTCGAAACCTTACTTCATCCATCCTTGAATTAATCCTCTTAAATGTGAAATGGTCATTCTAAATGAAGGATGAGATTCTCGATGTGGCTGGGAAAATATACAAATCAGGAATGTCTCTCCTCGTCATTGATACCGAAAACAAGTTCGTGTCGACTGGTTTTGCGAAGGAGATTGCTAGAGTAGCTCAAGGTTTGTTCCATTTTCAAATAAAAGGTTGTTCAATCTTTGAGCACAGTTGCTGAAGATCTTACACAACATTCCATTCTTTTCAGGAAAATATTATTACTTACCAAACGCCTCGGATGCCGTCATCTCTGCTGCGACGAAGGAAGCTCTGTCGGTGTTTAAGAGCTCGTAAAATTACCAAAGATGTTACCTTGTTCACTAATTTTGTTGAGATGAAAACAGGCTATTCCCTGCAGTCTGAATACTTATTTTTGGCAATGTTCAAATGTTGTATTTGCAAGGATTGTTTCAATCAATTTATCAATGAGTGACCGCTTGCCACTTCTGATGTTGAAAACTTGAAATACAGCTACTGGATATGGGCAAAGTAATATCATAGAAAATAAATATATTGATTATTGAACTCATTTTAATTAACACCACCAAGTCTGTGGATATATTATTTAATCTAATTAATAATTACTTATAGTTGAGAACCATCTAGGGTTGACTTACTAGTCATGAAGGGCTTGTAGGGTCGGACGGTTAAGATTAACTGAAGTAAAAAAAAATAAAAAAAAATAAATTACTTAGAGTTGAGTGGTCATTAGTTTGAGTTTGTATAATAGTTGACAAATGCTAATACGAGCTAGACATATAGTTGTGCTCCTGGCTATGAGGTTGGGAGGTCAATCCCCTAAATAGTTGAAAAAATTGTTCCATTTTATAACAATGAAAGTCTTAAATTTGAGAACATAATTTTTTTTTTTTTTTTTGAAATAAATTTGAGAACATAATTGATAATTATTAAAGTTGAAGATTTTATAGATATGATAATCAAATTATAAATACTATTATAGCTAACTTCAACATCGTTCAACTTGTTAAAAAATTATATTTTCGATCATCAAACGGTGAGATATTTGAATTCTCTAAGGCTTGTTTAACTAAAAAAAAAAAAAAAAAAAACAGTATTTTGTTGAATTTTAATAAACAAGATAATATAATTCAATAATCTTAAACATAATTTTAGTAGACATTTTCTAAAAGGTTCAAATCCCCTCGCCTTAAAAACGATATAATATTCTTTAAAAAAGAATTTTTTTTTTTTTTTTTTTTTTTTTAGACAGCAATTTGATTTTAGAATATTGTTATTTGAATAATTGCATTAAAAATTTAAATCCCATCAGACTTTTATTTATTTATTTATTTTGTTTAGTTTCCGTTCCACAGCGAGCTCACAGCAGAGTAAAAATAACAAAGATATTATATTTTAATTTTAATTTTCTTTTGAGGAATTTTATCACATTTCTCCCAACGTTTCTCTCTGCGATTTTCAAACTCCCAGTTCCCGCGTGTTTTCGCCTTGCAATCTCAAAGGTCGAACGAAATTTGTGGTAAATTTGACGTCTTGAAGCTTTCTCTAACGATCAATGGTTCCATTTCCTCAAGATTTCGCTGTTTGGAGGTCGAGAAACTGAACTGAAGTGAAAGAATCTTTGTCAAACTAAAATTTCTCTTCGTTTTACAGCTTTTGGCATCGCAACAGTTCTCCTTTGCAGAATTCTTCGTTCTCAATCTCTCTGGGAAGCCAAACGGAATCGTAAGTACTTTTCGTCCATCAGAATTTTGAAATTTAGGGTTTCCCAGACTGCCATTGTTACTCCGAATGAACTTATTTGTTGATTTGAATTTTTTATGAAACAATTTTTGGCAGATGGAAGCTCTTTATAAGAAGCTCTACGACAAGTACACTAAACTCAAGGTGTATGGCTGTTTCTTTTTTTATTGATTGATTGAGTTTCTGCAGATTGTTAAAGATTTTCCTTGCTTCTTGTTTGGTATTGGATTTAATGTTTTTTTATGCGGAATGGAATAATGTTATTTTCATCGGTAAGGCAAGTTTCATATTCAATTGGCTGAAGTTGGATCTGATCTACGACTTGATTTCTTGATGTTGAAGCATTTTACATATGAATCTGCAAAATTATCCTCTTGTTGCTCCTCAAAAGTTTCATTATCTCTATACCGAAATTGAATTCTCGATTACCTATCTTATTTGTGGTTGTATATTTTTTACAGACAAAAAAAATGTCAGACTTTGATCAGCTCAGCAAGGATCAAGAAGCAAAATTCTTGAATTATGTGTCTGGTAGGGGCATTATCCTTTCCTTATCTGTTTATCTTTTTCCTTTGCATCATGTGTGATATCAGAGGCTTAAGTCTAAAGGATTGAGCTTTTGTGCATAAATTGTGGTATATTTTAGCTTCTTGGCTTACACCTGAGCCGGTATTTTCTTGCTCCTTTCCAGCTGCAGAGGAGTTGATTCAACATTTAAAAAGTGAAAATGATAGATTGCGTCTCCAGGTTAATGAATTGAGAGATGAAGTAGCTTCGACCAGGTATGCCTTAAAAAAAATACCAATAACACCTTCTCCAGTCTTTATCATTCTCTTTTGTGTTCCTTTGTTCTTGGTTTTTTTTTTTTTTTTAATTGAACCGATCCATCAACTTTTATTGCCTGCTTGATTTGATGGGCTAATACAGTGTGCTAGTGTGGTTTCAGGTCCAACATGGATACAAAATGTGCTGATTATCAGAAGCTATTAATGGAAGAGAATCAAAGGAGTAAGAGACGCACATTATTTCTCGCTGAAATTCATCTGCATGACTGCATCTATAGATTTCTAGGTCCAGTTTTAGTGAAGAATTTCCATCTTGAACAATTCACAAACTTTGCTTTCCAGCAGGAGAAAATCCAAAATTACCATGCCTTGAGTTGACCACGGGGTCTTGGGTTTGCATGCCTAGATAAGAACTTGAAAGTTGAAACTAATGCTTGGGTTTTAAACTAATGTAACATTGTAATATGAAGGATTTTTCTTTCCAAGAACTTATTAGTGTCTTAATTGCTTTATTACTAGTGAAATGGAATATTCAAATTCTTGTTGAGTCTCCACTTAGTTCATGATGTATGTTTTGTTATTGGCGGTATTCGCCAAGAATTTGGTTGGGGTGGTTTAATATCCATTATGATTGAAATGCTATGACCTTCGAATTCATCTTCTTTAAATACAGTTGCTGGGGTCACACTAGAGCTCAATTTCCTGGATCACTGTAGCTTTTACCCTTCACACTCCTGTCCATTGTCTATTATATATATAACTATTGTGCTCTGTTCACTGAGATTCATTTTACATAACAATAACTATATCTCACTGACAATCATCCATGTGCTGTGCCGTTTGCCAAATAAATTCTTCATATGGGCTTGATCCAATCCAGATAATACTCTTTCTGAAGAAGTTGAGAAGCTTCGAAAACTTCAGCGGGAGGGAATTTTTGGTGGTTTTAACAACGGAATAAGTAAGGAACTGCACACGCCCAGTGGTTCCCAAATTGTACCTGGAGAAGTTTCAAAAGGCCCATCTGGACGAAATACAAGAAAGCGTTCCAGGGATGCTACTCCAGTGACCGATGAACTCAAAACACTTAATGCAAGTGCTCAAGATGATCCCATGCAAAGGGAATCAACACGTGAGCTGTCCCAGAAAGCTGCATCGAGCGAGGTTGCCAACGTGCAGCTGGTATATCTGATTAATGATTATATTTTTGAATAAATACTTTTGGTTTTTTCCCCTCTGATATTTTCAATGCAATGCTACAGCTGGATTGCTGCAGAAGAAATATTGAACATCCAGGTTGGTATTGATAAATGTAAAGATAGCACTATATTGGCGTGATGGTGTTGCTGTAGGCTAATCCTCGATTGGTTTGTAGATGGCTATGACTGTGTTTCCACCAACTGCCCATACCAATGCCTTGTAGAGCACTTGATGGGCATGGAAGTATCAACCACCAATCGAAATGAAGGAGTATATATATCAGCCCTTCACAAATCAAGTGGTAACTTTTGAAAATTGGATATGACGTTTTGTAGTCTTAGATTATGCCATTTGATAACTCTTAGTTGCATCTATCTCTTTGTCCTTTGATTGATCAATTATTTTCATTGCTAATTGTTGACATTAAAGTCCAAATAATTATTTGTTTTATTTACTGTCGTAGAAAGAAACGTCAGTTTTTAGGGTATCTGATTGTCATCTTGTCATCGTTCTTCAGATTGGTATTAGAACTTCTTCTTATGAGAAATGAGTTTTGAAGTACATTTAAATTTATGATGTTGTTTTATATTAGTCTTCTTATTCTCATTGTATTTTATTGTGTAAAGGTCGACTTAAACAATATATGATTTGATGTTCCGATATGTTGATGATGTATTGGTTTTCTTCTATCTACATTAGATTTTTGCTCCAATTATACATTTCAGAGTTTTTCTCCCCAACCAAATTTGGAGAAGTTGGTGATGGTTTACTCTTGTTTTTCTCTGGTTATATCAGGTTACTCATTCAGTCTAACATGGGTAAACAAATTAGCTGGAGAAACAGAAATCCTGTATCGCGTCGTATCTCTGGGTACTTTCGAGAGAGTAGCCCCAGATTGGATGAAGGAGGCCATCATGTTCAGCACGAGTATGTGCCCAACTTTCTTCCAGAAGGTAACAAGGGTCATCAAGCTTCACTGCTAATAAAAAGTATGTGTAGTGCTTTTTAATCCCATCTGCTTTGATTCAAGTTAGTTGCCCTGCTGCCCCTACTGGCTGAATGAACTTGAACAGTGAGCAACCTAACAAAAAACTGATTGCTTCACTGTTTTGCTAACTTAGTAGTTGTTGTTGAATAAATCCCTCTGCAAATGCCCATTTGGTTACTTAAGGCATGTTTGAGAGTAATTTTGAAATGGTTAAAATCACTTTTGTCGTATTCAAAATCTCTCAAAGAAGTCTGAATTCTGAAATCGTTCTCTTTTCTTTTCCTTTTTAGAATGAGTTGTGAGGTTGGATTGTATGGCGATTCTCCAGTGAGTAATGTATATATTTGAGGTTGTTAATGCATCAACCAAGAAGAATTTGACATCTGAAGCAGATAGAACAAGGAATTGATCTACATTTTTTAAAATTATTTTAGAGATATTGTGTGGTTGATCTACAGCTTTATAATTTGAACTTTTGATTCTATTACATAAAAGAAGAAAGTAAAGGACTCTCTGTTCGTAAAGCATGTTGATCATTCACAATTTAAAACAGAATGATTAAGAGGCGGAAAGGCCATTCCTCTTCCTCTTCCTCCTCGGCTCAAAAATCAACTTTGTTCATAAGAATTGATGGTTTTGATCCTTTCTCGGTAGCCGTAGCCTTACAGAGTGTGATGAAACACGGAACGGGGAAAACGCTAAAAACATGGGCCGGTTCGGATCCGGCCCATAGCCCAATAACTCGACAGAACAAATGATGAGTTTCCGATAAGGGAAATTGAGGGGATAACTAGAATTAAAAAGCTCACTCTAAGAATAGCTAAGAAAAATTCGTATTTACAATAGTTACCTAAATAATTTTTGGGGCGTTGAGTTGGGCGCGTAAGGTGTTGGGTGGTGGGTTTTCGAAATCTTATTAAAAAAAAAGGACAATTTTTTTTTTTTTATCATTTCTTAGAAAGAAAAAAGCACAAAACGGCGGAATACTTTTTTTTCTAGTTGACATTTTTTTCGGTCTCAAACTGGGAGAACAACGTCGTTTCTTAACTTCAATCCGCGATGCAAAGGAGGTTCGAGGGCTTGTTAAGGAAGGCAGCAAGGGTCGACGAAGGGGTCAATCGACGATATAAGTCGTTGTTCAATAAACTATTATACTTCCTGACTATTATACTTCCTGAGCAACAGGCGAATAATTCACTTTATAGAATGTCAGTTAAATGCCCTAAATAATTTTTGGGGTAAAGGGTGAACAATTTTCTTTTTGATTATACTTCTGATAGATAAGGTTATTTATCTCATCCCACGTCAACAAAATTTAATTGTTTTTTTAAATCTCCCAATAACCAAAAAAAAAAAAAACAAATACAAATCCTTAAAAATATGGAATTTATTTTTTACTCTTTAAAATTAGGATCTTACAAAGTTTTTTTCCTTTCATTCATGTCAGCAACACCCAAATTGTCCTTGCTTAATTTGTTTGATTGTTTTAAAAAATATATGTGTTATATATACTTCATATATGAGTACATATTTTATTCAAAAAAAAAAAAAAAAATATGAGTACATACTCATATACTCCATATATATTTATATTATGATACTTGAGGTTGAAATTGTCATTAATTGCGACATCATTTTCAGAATCAGCATATAATTTTTTTTTTTTTTTTTACAATATATAGAGTGAGAGATTCGAACATCTGACATTTTAGTTACTAGTTCGTACATTATGTCAGTTAAGTTGTGTTCACGTTGACAATCAACCTACAATCTTAATTAACAAGAAAACACAAATAACATATAATCTTCATTATATCTAGGGCACAACTCAAGTTAAGATGTATATTCTATTATGATAACTGTTTAACTATAACAATTTTTTTTTTTTTTAGTGAGAAATTCAAACTTATGACAATTACGTCTAGATAGATTACGTCAGTTGAGTTTTATTTATTAAAATTTAAAACAAAGTATTCGTTATTATTAGGTGGTGGGTAAAGGGTTTCATTTTATTATTATTATTATTTATTTATATTTTTTAAAATGTCTGTATATGGTTAAATAAAGTGGTGACGTTAAAAGCAGTGACCCAAAAGTAGCCGTTAGAAATTCAAAAGCAACCCTAATTGGAATCTTCGTCGTCTCCACACCATAACGTTCACTAAATTTTTTGAATATTAAGCCTTCATATCAAATCCCTAATTCTTCATCTTTCTCCAATTTCCTCTTCCCCTCTGATCCGCCTCTCTCGTCGTTCTCGAATTCTTCGTATCATAGAGAGAGAGAGAGAGAGAATGGCCGCCATTAATCGATACACTGACAACACGACGCCGGTTAACCCTGTTGTTTCTCCAGCCAAGCAATCCTTGCCGCCGGCCAAAACCGCCGACTCTCAGTCCGTTCTCAAAAGGTATAGACATTTCCGTATCTTTTCAATTCGGGTCGACCGCTTTTCTCTGCTTTATGTGATTTTGGGTTATTATTTGAACTTTAGGCTAGATCTGGATGAGGTTGTTTTTAGGGTTCTGGATTTTGTACCTTTTCAACTTGGTCTGTTAGTTTAGAACTGATTTTGAGATGGATTGTTTCTGGTCTTTCTTAATGATCTTGTTAGGGTTTTAGGGGTAATTTGAGTTTCTGCTCAGAATCTCTCCATTTCCTTTTGAGTGTCTGCTCAGTTTGAACTGATTTTGAGATGGATTGTTTTGTGGTTTTTCTTAATGATCTTTTTAGGGTGTTAGGGGTTTATTTGAGTTTGTGCCATATGGGGTCTATGTTGAAAGATATATACCTCATTCTTGTGTTTTTTATGTAAAGAAATTACTGAAGAACCAATCTGACTGAGGACTTCCTTTTATTTTTGTTGTGTTTTTCTGATAACAGGTTGCAATCTGAATTAATGGCTCTAATGGTAAGACTTGGTACATTTTTAAGTATTTGGAAGTGAGATTCTGAAGTTTGCCTCTTGTAAACTCATATTTGATGTAATTGCAGATGAGTGGAGACTCTGGGATCTCAGCCTTTCCTGAGGAAGATAACATCTTCTGCTGGAAAGGAACAATAACTGGAAGCAAAGAAACAGTGTTTGAAGGAACAGAGTACAGACTATCATTTTCATTCCCTAATGATTACCCTTTTAAGCCTCCAAAGGTGAAGTTCGAGACTGGCTGCTTTCACCCAAATGTGGACGTTTATGGCAATATTTGCTTGGACATACTTCAGGTAAAATTCAGCTATGGCGAAATCTTCGATATCGAAACCCTAAACTTCTCTGGTTTGTCAGGATGAAAACAATCTGAAGTGAGAAATGTTTCATCTTTTGCAGGATAAATGGTCATCAGCATATGATGTGAGAACTATACTTCTATCCATCCAGAGTCTGCTTGGAGGTACCCCCTAAAAAAAAACCCTTACTCCCTTGACTTGGGATGGTTTTATTTCAATATGAATCCTTTTAATTTGGAAATGGAATATAGAATTTGCAATGAGCCTTTGCCATTTTATTTGCAGAACCAAACATAAGTTCACCTCTAAACACACAGGCAGCCCAACTGTGGAGTAATCAAGAAGGTGGGTTTCTATTGTACACACCATTTTTCTTCTCTCTTTGAGTTTCCATGTGATGAAAGTATGGCTCACTCTTGTTTCTCTGTGTTTGTTGCTGTAGATTATCGGAAAATGGTGGAGAAATTGTACAAGCCTCCAACAGCAGCTTAGCCTTGTTTTAGTTTACGCGAAGAAAAGAAACTAGGAGGATTGTGTCTCACTCTTTTTGCACTAGAGAGGAGATTCCCAAATGATTTTTTTTTTCTTTATTTCAGTGTGCCCTTCATTTCTTTTTTACCCCTCTGGATGTTACAGATGACTATGCTTTTGTACCTTGTTATATGTGGAAATTTCAAGTCATGACCTATATTTGTTCTCATTTCAAAGTTTCTCTATCCTGCAATATGCTCTTTTTAAAGTTCTTCAAATGGAAAAATGATGCTAAAAATTTCATGTATTCAAGAGAATTATACCTTATTCATTATCAATTTGATGTTATAACCTCTCAAAAAAGGTAGTGAATATTATTAACAAAAAGCAACTAATTTGTTTTGCAATTTTTAAATTCCTCAATAATGCAAATGGTACAAATAGTAGGGTAAATGATTCTAAATGATCCTTAACTTAACTTTAACGGAAGGTTGACTGAACGGTTAAGTGATGACGTGGATGAGATTACAAGCTTATTGCATTTGGTTGCATTTGATTAGTAGGGGAGGGAGTTGTTAGTATGTTTACAAGAATAAGAGAATTTTTGGTGAAATTAAAAGAGAAAAGCAATCAATTTCAGTGAAGGTTGATGACGAGGAATCGAAGTTTCAAATTGATTTTCTAGGGCACATATGAGAGATGGGAGGAAGAAGGGTTTTGAGAAATTAAAATTGGACTTGTTATTTAAATTTAATTGCCATGACAATATGCTTGTAATCTCATCCACGTCATCACCTAACCGTACAAGCATTCTATTAGGTTAAAGTTAAGTTAAGGACTATTTAGAATCATTTAGTAAACCTGAGAGGCTAAAATGTATCTTTTGAAACTTCGGGGACCAAATAGACATTTAACTCAAACCTGGGCCCAAAAGTGCATTTTGCCCTATTTTAATTAATGCGGGGATTTGAATTCATGACATCTTAGTCAAGGCACAACCTTATGACAATTGGCCTATACTCGATCTCGAAAGTAGAATACATCTTGATCTTAGTCTTACCAAGTTTAGGGATTTCATAGACATTGTAATTTAAATATCTACTAAATAATCTTCTCCAACAATAATAATGATAATGCTCCCAACTTGTAATATTCTAAAAAAAAAAAAAAAAAAAAACATAATTTTTTATTCACTTGGCAAAGTGTATCACGATCAATTTGCACCACACATTTTCAATTTTTACTACATATATGCACTTACCTTTAACAAAATAAATAAATAAAAATCTCCACACTTTAAAAAAGAAAAAGAAAATCCATCCTGAACAAAATTAAGCTTCATGGCAAAGATCATCTATCAAATCAATTTCTCAAAATTCAATAAAAATCTAATTTTATATTGCTTTTCTTTCAAATCTTATCAATTACTATGTTTATAATTTATTGACCAACAAGGCAGTAAAATTTAAACACATATTCAAGTGTAAGGTAAAGATTACAACCATCATCCAAGCTTTAGGTCAAAATTGATTTAAAAAATAAAATAAGAAATTATTCAAGTTTAATGTAAAAATTGATACTCTTGAATATATGAAAACATTGACATATCAACAAATATTTAAATTGATTCTTTTAGTTGTGTTGGATACTAATACCTTTTAGCTACCTTTTGACATTTTAAGACAAATGATTTGCATTGCATAGATAAAATTCATGTAAATGTTGAACATGCAACCTATAGTGATAATTCGAGTTGCTAGTCTCTCGTCTTATTTTTCATGCGAGATAGAAAAATATATGTCTTAACTCGTTGAACCATGCAGAAGTTAATTGCAAGTCTCCCATCTTAATTGTAAAGAAAGTGGTGAAAAAGTATGCAAATAGGAAGTAGAAAAAGAAAGGAAAAAAACCAAATCACCCATTTTTCTTGAAAGCTTTTTATTTTATGACATATTTTCATTATTCTAGCAATGGAAATTGGGAAAATCTTAGAGGAAAACAATTAATTACGTCTTAAAAAAAAAAAGGTCCAAACATTGAACCTGTTGATTGTACTATGGACAGACCTGCGTCTTTGTCAACCATGAAAGATATTCCCCTCTCTGGTGATGCAACAATAGAAAGAAAAAAAGCACAAAAAATATATATGGTTAAGTCCCACATCATAAATGGTGAAATCCAGAATACCAACTTCCTTCAATTCCAAAAGGCCAGCTTTGAAGTTGATATTTAGCTTACAAATAATTTCAAAGAACAAGATATTGACAATTCCAGTATCAAATAATACAAAGCCCTTCTCTTCTTTTTTTTTTTATACAGAGAGACATCACATTCTGAAGAGATGAATTTCTCTAACTTTACAGGATCTCTATATGTATATATAATATATATATCAATTATATATATATATTCATATATATGGCAAATGTGTGCTATCAATTGGATGAATGTGATGCAGCAACAAGAGCTGCTCCAATGCCAGATCCATCTTCAGTTACCCTTAGAATTATATGTTTGGCAATATCTTCTCCCAGTATCTCGGTCAAAGCTTCATGCAAGTACTCTCTGAACATTGTGTAATTAGTATATAATCCCCCCTCGACCGCCACCACTGTTCTTTTGATATTCACATCAGTTCTACTTCTTACTCCTGCAATTCCTCCCGTTCCATCCCGCCCCATCTTCTTTAGGATACCCACAATGCCAGCAGCCGCCAACCGGGCAGCTCGCCGCGTCACCACATCGCATATTCTTACTACAAGTTTTCGAGCTTTTAATGGGACTTCAGGGATCTGGAAGAGCAGATGCACAGAGAGAGAAGTGTTAGTTGTCTGACTTTTGTATAAAGTTGGAAAAGAAAAGAGAAATGTTGATGGATGGGGATGGCCTAATTTAAAAAATTCTCTACCCCCAAGATGTCCCTCAAGATCCTTGCGACTTCTCTTAAATCGGGAGACTCGTCCTCATGCATCTCAGCCATTAGAGGTGTTCTGAACACATAAGAGGAATCAGTAACTAAGTATGGCTTAAACTGGTGTCAAGTAAACTGATTACAAATTAAATCAGAAGCAAAAATTAAGGGAAATTAAATGGAACAGTCCTTGCAACCATAGTTGTGCAGCATTATATGATATGATTCACATACGATTCTTTTCCAGAAAGAATGGCCAAAGTTGGTCATAAATTCATTTTGAATAGTCGCGAGAGAGAAAGGAACATACGGCAACACAAATGGCACGGATAACTTGGATGAACCTGACTCAAAAATATCAGATTCTTGTGACATTCGAAGAAGCACTCTTCTCACAATGTCACCCAGATACATTCCTGATATCATCTTCTCAAAACCCTGCACAAGACTCACGCAGAAGTACAAATTAGTTGCCATATGATTAAATAATGCTAGAAAAAGGGAAACAAAGTAGTACCTGATCATTTGGATTGGGGCTGTCAAAATCCAAATCAATGTCATAGGAAGTTCTAGGTAAATGAGAGGACCAAAAATTTCCCCACTCCATGTTAACAACCTGATCAAGGAAAATAATAACTTTAGATAATCATATAAACTTAAAAAGAAGACTAAAGATGACTGCCTCTTACCATGAATCCAGAGGTTGTAAGAAGTCCTTGACACTTGATAATAGCATCTGTACGCTCCAAATAACAGGCATTGGTACCAGTTCCAATTATAACTGCAGCAACAGTGTCAGCATCGTGATAATGTCCAAGAGCTAACGTTCCCACAGTGTCATTTATCTGCTTCAAAATTAAATTGACTCATAATTTCCATGTAATGCAATGTAACCACCAACTAATCCAAGAATGAAAAGTAGTCGCATATTAACATGGTTTTTTGAGCGTGTGTGCATGTCTGAGAGAAAAAGAGGTCATCTGTTGACTCTGAAATATAAACTATTATCACAGTTCCCAGTCTCCTATCAACAAATTTGTAGGATTCCTCTTAATTTTTCTGTTCCTTGCTTATTGTATTATCTGTGTTTCTATGATATAGTGCACGTGATAGAGAAACAAGATAGTCAAGGCTTAGGTACAACTGAGAAACTAGAAACTTAAGCCATGAGGTTCAAGCCATAAAGATATTAGGAACTACATCTTATTTCTGGCTGCCGTGCTTCTGTCAATCCTACACAAATAACACAATGTAGATAGCAAAACATACATAATGTGTAACAATGTAGACAGCAAAACATACATAATGTGTAACAAGTTTTCTAAACAAAGTATCAGCATACAATTAAAGTTTCTGCCGTATGCTTCTGGAAAACCAAACAGAACTTACAACTGAAAACAGTTGTAGTTCCATAAACCACCTTCCATCACTACAACTTCTTTGATTGTAATGACAGGAAATGAAAACTTACAAGTGCGGTGACTCTTATGTTGAGACCCTTTCTGTACATTGCTTGTTCCAAGCACTCAGCAACATCTTTCCCAACCTGACAAATATAGCAGGTTAAGCACCTTGCAGAACTAAACAGATTTCTTAGTTCATAAACAAACCATGCCTCTCAATATTTTCCAGAAACGTTATGTAAAAAACATGTCCGATTATACCTATTCCTAATCCTAAATGGAATGGAAGGACATAGGGGTCTATGTGTAAACATAGTATCTGTAGAGTATGATTGAGAATTTAATGCAAAGCCATTACTCAGAACAAGCATCAGACTCAACTGATTGATGTAAAGATCCTTAGAAAAAATGCAATGCATGCTTGGACATGGATACCACAAATAATAGAACTAATACCCCCACCCTGCCCAGTTAGGCAACAGCACGGGACAATTTTTACAAGAAAGAACTTTCACTCCTCACTGGCTTTCCAAAGCCTAGAACTACGTAGACATCATCCAACTAACCATGTCTCCAATGGAAAATCCTTTCGTCCACTTAATTAACACGCCAGATGAAATGGAAGTTTGTTTTGTGGGAAAAGAGAATGTAAAGCCAAGGTCCCTTCTCCCACCTAGAAGAACCTCAGAATCGTTTCCTTTATCAATAAATTCCTTCAACGACGAAGCAATAAAATCAAAGAGATCCTGCAAGAAATAGAGTAAATTTTGATTTTAAAAATATTATATGAACACTTGCACAACAGAACCAAACATTAGTACAATATCAAGGGAAAAAGATAGTTACATTGCCTGTGCTGGTCACTAAATGTTGGGGAATAGGAAGCCGCTCCACATCATGTTCAAGGATCGACGACCTATTACCTCCTAATTGAATACTCAAAACCCTGAAACTTGTACCCCCTAGATCAAGGGCATAGTGGGTCCCCATCTCATTCCTGATAGGAAGAGTATTATCAACGTAAGCATTATATACTCATCCAAAACATTCATCTCATGAAAGTCAACAGGTTCAGCTTCAAGTCATACACCATGAAAACACAAACACAAACGCATAGACCAATGATAATGTAGTTATACTAAGGCCAAAAGAGAAAACTGTAGCTCAATAATAGTGCTATAACCAAGTTGCAGATTAGTGATTCTTAATTAAATGAAGAATTGATATAGCGAAAGTTTAGAAAGTAGATGAGAAAATGATTTAACAAGCAGATGTTTAAATGATAACTAACAAGACAGAAAATTGTGCACACATCTTGAAAACGAATGGACAGAAATGAAATATGACCCACAGGGCACAGGGAGCGAAATAACAGAACAAAGTTAAACTAGGAAACCCATTTAGTGAATTTCAGATATTCTAAGATAGATGATCGTATCGTGATTCATGACAAACGGAAAGAGAAAAACACCAAATTCTTCAGGCCATTCTAAATTCAAGTCCTTAAACATCAAACAAATTGAAAGTTACAACGACTGGCATCATGGGGCGACAAGAAGACCAAGAAGAAAAGACAATAGGCGAAAAGGTAATCATAGAAGAAATTAACGAGGAGGAAATGCTGAATATTTGACAATGAAATTGAGAAACGAACAGAAAATGCAGCAGCCAAAAGGATATCGCTCGTACGTAACAATGAGGAAAAGAAATTAGCGAAAACGTAAAATCAAGCGACGAATCATCACCCATGAACTAAAATCTAAAAGACTTAACTACTCCTCGACACTAATATTCTGACGATCGAAAACAAGCAATCGAAAACCCATGAAAGAGAAGATTACCCGTTAGGGAGATTATCAACGAAGGTGAGGAGCATTTTGAGCTTGGAACCTCCTTCCGAAGCCAAACCAGCGTGCATCTCCACAGCCATGGCGTCGACTACCTGCTTCAGCCTCCCAACAGAAGTCTCACAAGCCTCCTCCAGCTCTTTCAAAACCCTAACGACTTTCCTCCATTTCCCTCTGTTCTGTACTCTCCGACCAACCACGCCGGCGGCCACTATACACGCAACCACTGCAACACTCACAGCCACTCCCACCACTACTCTCCCCATTTCCCTCCACGATCACTCACTCCGTCCAAAAACTCCACCGCAACCTCCTCTTCTCCTACTACTCATTCCAACGAAGCAACACCGTCGAAACATGCACTCCGTTTCCGATTCACTCCTCGCCGCAATAGCCTCGTTAGTAAACCGCGTCTCAAAACTTCCCCGACACCGGCCTCTCCGGTACGACTTCGCCGACGGCCGAAGACCGGTCGCCGCCGATGAAAAAAAAACGGAGAAGGTGGTTTAAAACTCCGACAACCGGACCGGAGGCGAGGGGATGGGTTTTGCAAGGGGCTTCGCAAAAAAAAAATTGCAAGAAGAAAAAGTATGGGAAAGCGAATGGTCAAATACTTATAGAATGATAGCAATATTACCAATTTGCCCCTCGAAATCTCTGGAAATACCAATTGCATTGCAACAAAATTCCGCGGCGATTTTTCACCGTGCCCTTTCTTTTTCTTTTTCTTTTTTTAAACAATTTAATTGTTTTATTTATATTTGCCGACTTTTTCATCCACCTGAGCCTTTCCCACCAATTTGCCCCTGAGTTTTTAATTTAATTACGGTCTTGCCACTTCTTCTTTCTGGAAAGTCACTTGCCTTTATTTAAACTTCACAGTTCACACACATTTTATTTCAAAAATTAGGTCATGTGTACCATACAAATTTTATTTCCTCTAAACTTTTAAAATTATTAATTTAATAGATTTTTTTTTTTTTTTTTTTTTTTTTTTTTTAAAATTCACACATCAAGAGTCAAAGAAGTGGACTGAGAAGAAAGAAGGTTTCATCTAATCCAAGCCCTAAAAAAAAAGGAGAGAGTTTGTTTCTTCCTTCAATCGAGTTTCTTCGTCCCTCTCCCGCTTATTGATTAGGGAGAGTCACTCAAATCCCTTGGCACTCGTTCCTCTTTTCATTCACCTCAACTTGAGTTATCGAATCAGTAGTTGCCTTTAGAGCTGGGATAAGTAGGGTGGGTATTCGCAAAAGAATCGTGTGGCGCGGTGAAAGGTTTTCCGTTGGGGTTTTCGGCCCATATCAAGATCCAAATTCGAATTGATTCCTGGTTTTGATCAGAGACCAATGTGTTCGCGTCGGCGCTTTATCCTTTCGAATTTTGAGTGTATCTGGATCGGATGACAAATCCTCATACACACTTAAAGCTCTATGTACTTTTCCAAACAACGGAATCACGTTCTGTAAGATTTGAACCTACGACATCGGATTTTGGAGACTAATGTTCTACGAAACTGAACTAAGAGCGCTTTCTTATTAAAGTAGATACGACTATAAAGAAAATGATTCAAAATTGTGGTTGTACGTTCTTCGCATGCATCATGTTTCGACAAGTTTAACCCTTCTTCCTTTCTACAACTCCATTTCCATTTTGATGTGGAGTGTGTTGTATGAGCAGCTAAAAAATGAGCTATTGTGAAGTCCAGAGAGGCGGAAGCAGCAAATCTCTTCTACCGAGTTCTCCAAAGCTTAGCTTAGTAGCTCAACTCTTTCGACTACTAAACACAAAATTAAAATTTTAAATTTTAATTAGACATAAAATTAAAATTTGTATATAATAGATCAATTTATTTTTTAAATATTCAAATTTGTTAAGGATTTAGTAGACGCTAAATTGAAAGTTTAAGGATTAAATAGACACAAACTCAAAGTTTATCGACTAAACTTATAATTTAACCTAAAAAAAAATTAATAATAATATAAATAAAAAAAAAAAAAAAAAATCTTCAATAGGTTCTCCCAAATACTGCCAATAAAATCGCCACCAACACATAATAATAATAATAATAATAATAATAATAATAATAAGAATAAGAAGAAGAAGGTTAAATTAAAAGTTTTTTTATTTCTTTTTATTTTTTTTTATCTTTTTATCTATTTGGTCGCTCAATTTTTTTTTTAGAAATTTTAATATTATATCTAGTGGGTCTCTTACAAATTTAATTTTTTTGAAAAATTAATTATTCTATTACGTATAAATTTAAATTTTATGTCTAATATGAAATCTCAATTTTTTTTTTTTTTTTTTTTTGTAAGTTAAAAAATTGAGATTAAACCTATAACTCTATAATAATAGGGTAGTAGTAGATAGACCCAAATCTAAAAAAGTTAATTAATTATAATAGCGTATGTTAATGGAAGAAGATAGCCATGGAAGCCAAAGCGAGCATAGCTCAGCTGGCATATGTATGAGTTGACGACCACGAGGTCTGTGGTTCGAATCCCCCCACCCCCAATGTACTCAAAAAAAAAAAAGAAGATAGCCATGGAAGCATATTGATGGCATTGATTCTCTCTCTACTCTACCAACCATAACCCCATATAATAATAATAATAATAATAATAATAATAATAATAATAATGGAATTATAATTGAGAATTTTGTAAAAGTCAAAGGTCCAAATTGACGTAAGAAAGCAAAAAAGTGGAAAATGTTGGGAGGGGTAGAATAGGGAAAGAAAGGGAAAGTTGATTGGGGAGGGAATTTGAAATAGAGAAAGTGTAGGGGAGGAAAATAGAAAAAAGTGGGGAGGGAGCGGCGACGGTAGCTGCGTATTTGGAGGATACGACGCCGTACTGCCAGCTGTTTCACGCTAATCACCAGCTGTGCGTGGCAGAAAAAGCAACGAATTCTGTACTGCGCTCTACCATTACCTTTTCCAACTCCAAGATTTCCATTTTTTTAAAAAATATTAATAATAATAAATAAAACATAAAATCACCACATTGTGTTTATGTACGAAAGTTTATCTGAATTATCGTTGATATGTCAATTTTTATCGCTGATAGAATGATTTATCGTTAATAGACTCAATTTTTTTTTATAGAATTTTGTTTACTATCACTGATAGAAGTCTATCAATAATAGTCATATATCAAGATAGAGTCTATCGGTGATAGCCACTGATTTTTTTGTCATATTTACAAAAGGAAAATTGTAGTAAATGACAATTTAAGACTTATTGTTTGCAAATATAGCATGTTTTTAAAAAATTTGCGGATATAACAATTTCTATCGCTGATATCTTATGACTGATAGAAGTCTATCGCTGATCACCTCAGCTTTTTATAGATTTTTGTCAGTGATAATAGTCTATCAGAGATAATAGTCTATCACTGATAGAAGTCTATCAGTGATAGACTATTATCTCTGATAGACTATTATCAGTGATATAATAAAGTCTATCAGTGATAGAAACGGGTTTTTTTGCCATATTTGCAAAACATTTTAAAGTTTGCTAAATTTGCAATTAGTTTGGGTCTGATTGCTATTTGTGCAACCAGCCCTAAATAAAACATAAAATAACCACATTGTGTTTATGTACGAAAGTTTATCTGAATTATGAATTTTTATTCCGGATACTATCGTTGATAGAAATTTATCACTGATAGAAGTTTATCGTTAATAAACTAAATTTTTTTTTATAGAATTTTGTCTACTATCACTGATAGAAGAAGTCTATCAATAATAGTCATATATCAACGATAGAGTCTATCGGTGATAGCCACTGATTTTTTTGTCATATTTACAAAATGTTTTAAACTTTACTAAATTTACAATTATTTTGGACATGATGTTGTTTGTACAACCCGTTGAATTTAATATCTATTCAACATAAAAAATTTAAAATTTAAAATTTTATTAAATATTTTTAAAATTTAATAAATATTTTTATAATATTTAGAGATGAAATAGAAAAAAGAAAAAAAAAATCATAAACCGGTAATTAAACCTATAAATAAATAGTAACAGGTATAATAATAATAATAATATTCCACATTGCTGTAATTTATGTGCCGGATCTGCTGTCTTGCACTCCCATCTATTTTACCAACTGTTTTTTTTATTTTGTTTTTAATCTTTCAATAAAATTAATTGACTTTTTAACCCTCCACTCTCCTTTTAATTTTTTATTTGCTCAAAAAATGAGTTGGCGTGGCATTGGCAACCCCAACCATTACATGTTTAAATTTGAATATTTGTACCTAAGTTATTTTAATTATTTTATTTATGATTTCTAAGATGCTTTCAATATTATTTTATTTTGGATTTCTTTTAACTAAAGATGGTGCATTTTAGCCTAAGGTCCATTTGACAATGATTTTCGTTTTAAAAACTATGCTTACTTTCATTTTATTTTTATTTTTATTTTTTATTTTTATTTTTTATTATTATTATTTTTTTTTTTTAAGAATTGGTTTGAATTTTGATAATATTTTTAAAAAGTTGATAGCGAAACAAACAAATACGGGTGTATATATATGAGGTATATAAGCTTCATTTTCAAAAATATAAAAAAAATAAATAATTATCAACCAAGGTTTTAGTTGTTGGCTTTAAAAAAATAATCATGTTTTTCTTTTGTTGATTGCTTAAATCCTAAGAGGTGTATAATGTATTAAAAAAGAAAGAAAAAAAAAATTGTATAATGAAGCTTTAAATATGGGTATTAACATACTAACACGAGGTCAACATGAACATAGTTTAATTAGCATAAAAACATGTGCTCTCGATCTAAATGTTAGAGATTCGAATCTCTCATCCTACATGTTGTTGAATATGAGTATTATGTAACATAATAATATCCATGTTTTATATATATATATATATATATATATTTAAAAAAAAACACATAATTATTTTTTAAGAACTTACAACTAAAATTGATGCATGGAAAGCCTTCCTTTCTTAATAATAATAATAATGGATTCTATTTATTTATGAACCTTTTGCTTTAAGCTTTAATAAATATTTATTTTTTAATTTTTTTACATAAATTTTGATGTTAGATTAATTCATGTAATTAGAATTTTCGAGTAATATGATGAATATATATTAATTATTGTTGAATTATGTTTTTTTTTTTCTAAAATAGAACATATTTCAATTGGTAAATAAATGTGTGTGCTCTCAACTACAAAGTTGAGGTTCCAATTATTGAACTAAATAATAATAATAATTATTATTATTATATATTCCGATAATTTAAAATATAAATTGAAGTGATTCAGTTAGATTTGTAATAAATGTAATAGAAAAATTAGAGGGTAATTCACGAAAAATGAAAGAAAATGCATCTCAAATTTGGTGAGGGAACACGAAAGCATAGAGTTGGCAAATAAATGTTAGCCGTCCAGATTCGAGAATGAATGATCGTACGGTGAGCTTTTAGGTTAGTTGGTTTTGGTAGAGTTGATTGTCCCCAACCACAATGATCATTTTAAAATGTGACCGTTTTCGACCCCTTGTTCTCTGTGTTGGAACACGTGCTTTATTATTTATCTGTCATTTTACTTTCTTAAGAATCTTAAGATACAAAACTATTGTGCAAAATAATAATATGGTTGATGCACGAATCCAACCAGTGGTCAGTAGCTGAGTCTTCAATTGTTCTACCTCATCCGGTCGACCTGCAAGATAAATTCGAGTAGTATCATGTCCAACATATTTCATTGTCAAAATCAAAGTTAGAGATAATTATAATTCAAGTAGTTGCATATGTCTAATAATGGATTAACCCTTATATTTATAGTCATTTTCTTTCGAATATGTTTTTTTTTTTTTTTTTTTTTTTTTTTTTTTTTTTTGGGTAAGTACCTTGTTTTAAAATTGGGTTTCAACTTAATTGGGGCTTAACGTTAGCATGTTTTACTTATTCGAGATAAGGATATAATATATCATATACGTAATCTAGTAGTTTGAAAGGTGAATATTTTAATTTTCATAAAACTAAAATTAGGTATTACATGTTTATACCAATTCATATAATTAACTTCTACCACACGTACTAAATTATAGCATGCAATCATCAAACAATCTCACATACCAAACATATAATTGATTTATTTAATCCTAATTTACACAAATTTAACGGTTTCTAAAGAAGTATTTTCGTTCTCTTTCTTTTTTTGACTCATATGATCAATATATATATATACAAGTCTAAGTAAACCTAATTCTCATATATGAAATAAGATAAAGATATAAAGATAAATATGTTGGCCCAAGATTTTAGACTTTCCTTTATACTGTGAGCTCTGTCGCGGGGTGT
This sequence comes from Herpetospermum pedunculosum, assembly GCA_028017165.1. Taxonomy (NCBI): domain Eukaryota; kingdom Viridiplantae; phylum Streptophyta; class Magnoliopsida; order Cucurbitales; family Cucurbitaceae; genus Herpetospermum; species Herpetospermum pedunculosum. Next base: position 1,202,008 of record CM051529.1, on the reverse strand, counting down.
CGTCGTCGGAGTTAGAGAGTACCTGCACAAGGGAAGTAGACGAACTTGCACCGGTGTTGGGCTAGGCCCACGAGGCTCCGATGCTTAAGTCAGACGGTGTACTGAGCATAAGTAGGAGATAGGGTGTGTAAGTGTCGCGTAGGGTTACGCGATGTTACGTATCTTGTTCGTCCCTGAATGGGAGGAGCATTTATAGGCGGTGTAAAGCGGAGTTTTTCCTGATGATTTTGTCCACCCGCCATCATGAGGGCCCTCGAACCGGGGTGAGGAGGTGTGAACCGACCGGGGTATGTCCGTACTTTTTGTCATGATGACAACTGTCGTCTCCCGATTCTCGAGAGACTTGAAGGCGTTGTTGTACTGTCGTCCCGTCAAGTGAGTCAGGGATGTCTTGTCAGTCATCTCTCACACTGATCGAGAGACAGCCTGGAAAAAATGGGTCATTGAATGGTCGAGTAGGGTCGGATCTTCGGAGCCTTGGGGTCGACCCCCAGGTTGTTGGTATCGTGGCCTCGACTTCCTAGAGAAACAGGTCGTGACGTCATCAGCTGCCCTCAGACTGAGGTATAGCCCGTAATAAAATATATATTCTTAATAATGCATAATTCTAAGATACATACTTTCTTAAGATAGATAATTTCTTAATAACTATAAAGTCGAAGACTCTATTCAAATTTAATTTATTTGAGAGCATGTTCAAGAGTGATTTTGAAATAGGTAAAACTTTCACAAATCACTCTAAAACATATGCTTAATCATTCTTATTTTACTTAAAAAAAAAAAAAAAAATGATTTTGAATGAATAGAAAACTCAATACATATAGTAAAAGGAGGAGATCAAAGAAATAAAGGGGTCAATTAATTTTAATCACAAACAATAGAAAAAGGGAGTTTGAAAGAGAAAAAAAAAATGATTGAAAAGAGTGAAGAGAAGACATGATGGTGACATGAATGAATGAAACATTTAGGATTGTGTGAGGTTGGGTTTGTTTAGTTTAGTTTAGTTTTATTTTTAGTTTAATGTTCAACTTGACTTTAAAAGGGACATCTCTTACCAATCAAATTGCCAAAACCTTTGGTCAAAAGAGAGAGATGTGTGTGGCTGCTTTTCTTTGCTTTTATGTCTTTTTCATAAAGCTATATATGGTCGGTGACTAATTTCCATCTCTCACCACACATTTTTAACTCATGTTTTTTTTAATCAATCTAAATTTTGATTTGGAAAAAAGAATGACAAATGGTTCAATTTGATGGTTTTTCACCCTAAATGTAAAATTTATGGATAAACTCTTTCCTCACATATCTAATTGCTACTACGTAGATAAACAGTTCATACATAACTTAAAATCATAAACATCCTTAAAATAACTAAATATATTATTTATTTAATCACAAATTTATCTCTCTCTTCTTAAACATAACCCTATTAACTTTATTTTTTTTTTTGTCCACTTTAGACATAAACTTTCGTAAATTTGTCACTGAACCCAATAGAGTTGTATAGTGTCTCTTTCCCTCTCCTCCTTCGATCTTCATCTTCTTCTTTTTTTGCTTTAAAGCAGTCGGTTGCTCGCCGCTCGCTGAGTATCGTCTCCTGCAGCCGACAGTCGTTACTGTCGGCCGCCGACACTTTAATAACTCAATTATGCAGTCCAAACACATACATTCAACCACAAACAATTTGCATCTCAAACACAAATTTATTAACTCTACATATAACTTCCCCTTATTTGAGATTTCCAAAAGGTTTCCTTTTTTGTTATTTTTTTTCTTTTCTTTTGGCTAAGAAGCCTTAGGTTGTGCGCTCATAATACACAATACAAAAAAATCAATCGATTCTCCCGCCGACGGGAAAGAAAAAAAGAAGGGTAGTCAAGTCTATTGATTGTTGAGTGATCGCTCGCTATCTGGCTGTAAAAGGTGACTGATATATGAATCTCTTTATTTATGTAGTGGTCGGCCTGATAGAAGCTTGGCCACTTATGATCAGTGTTCACAAGAGCAAGACGATTCAATGTCTTACAATCTTCAAGAAACATTCTTGTCGGAATGATTTTTTAGGAGGCCCGGACACCTACCGAACATCCCTAAAGGATAGAACAACATGATGAAGGAGCCACAAAGAAAGAAGAGGGTTGCACGACTCTGAACGAATGGTTTTATGTGAAGAAGAGGTGGTAACTATTATAAAGAATCAGATCTCGTCCTTTAGTTAGGAAGGAAAGCTCACCTAGTTCCTCAATGTCGTACTCCTTCGGGTCACCATGCTCCTTCAGATATTTTTGTATCATTTCGGGTACGAAAATTTCGATCCTAAAAATGGGAAATAAACATAAAATAATCCTTAGGAAGAATATTTTGTTTCCGCCGAGCTAAAAAACGCGAAATGGAAATGCTAGAGGCGGCTCGTCCGATTATGATAGAATCAGATATCTCATTTTACTAGAAAGCCTTTTTAGCCCTTTCCTCTATGAGTCGAGCTCACCAAACCCTAATGAAAGATCTATCCCCATTAGCAACAAGCGTTACTCATGTCAGCATTCTCACTTATGATATCTCCAGGTGATCGGTTAAACATTCTATTAGGGGACATGGTCTTGACTCTTTTGTGTGGTATTCATTCTCGTTCGGCTCTTGGAATCACATCCAGCCGTGGTTGGAACAACTCGCAAAATCCAACCACGTGATCTGCACCGAGTTGGTGGCTGACTGGGTTTTTTCCTAGATCAAATCGAGAGCGGTACCAAATCGAAGCAAACTCTGAATACTAGATATGATCTCATTTGGGTTACTCATCGTACAAAGCTTTTTTAATGCTTCATTCCCTTTCTGCAACCAAAGTGATAGCGGCGGTAGCATCCACCGATAATGTGTGGTGCCAAATTGGATCTCTTATCGTCTATGATAGGTCGATCCAAAAAAGACGAAATGAGTCGTAAAATAGATGAATCCTGGAAACTAGTTCCCAATTTCAATAAGAGACGAGATTGAAAAATTCTAGTCGTCGGCCGTGGAGCGACTGGAGTACGGGCACGCACCAAGCAATTTTAAAGAGATGAAATTGATGTGTTAGCGACAAAGGGAGAATGGAAAAAAAAATATGAAAGATAAGAATAAAAACAACTTAAAAAATGGGGAAAATAATATAAATGCTCTCATGTGAGCTTTATTAAGTCAAATTGAAGAGACCAGCCATCTCACACTTCTATTATTTTGTTTTTTTGGCAACCTATTTATAAATTAGAATAAACCCAATTGCTCACTTTGGGGAAGGAAAAAAGAATGTGCAATTTATTAATTGAAAAAAAAAAAGAAAAGAAAAGGAAAGAGGTCTATTAATTTAAAATTAAGCCAGTTTTGGACAGTCAATAGGGACCCACTGAAACATAGAAGGTGAATCTTACCTAATTCTATTTCTCTTGTGACTCAATTAAATGGTGGGTTGAATTTGACCACTCTGTTTTCTTTTGCCACCTTTTTTTTTAAATTAATTAATTAGAAACTTATTTATTTATTTGTTTTCCTATCTCTATAGTCTATTCCTTTTCCTTTCCATCTAAAAGCCCAGCTGTGACAGTTAATTTTGTATATATTATGTTTGTGTTGGGTAATTAATTTTGTGAATAAAATACTTATTATTATTATTTTTTTATTTAAGGTTAATCTGTGTAAACAATCACCCAACTTTGTTTTGCTAACTAAAAAAAATGATATATTGTATTGTATTCTAAATTTATTAAAATAAGGCTAAATTATGAAAAAAATAAAGTTAAATCATATATTTCCCTACTCATGTTTATAAATAAAATTATGGAATTCGTCCAAAGATTTGAAATTGTCTAGTTCTTGAGTTTTTAAAACTAGTACATTTAGTCGTTGAGATATGAAATTAATTTCTACTTAATCGTTAAAGTTTTATAAATGATATGTTCGATTCTTGAAGTTTGAATTTGATCTTGAAGTTTAAAATTAATTATTAATGAATTATGTTCATGTTGTCAACCATATTGTATTAAAATAACAATATCAAACATTAATTTAAAATTGAATGACGTGACCAGGGGCGGATCCAGACATTGATGTTTGGGGGGCCAAAAAAATTAGAGTATAGAAATATTAAAAACAGATCGCCAAAAATCCATAGGTTTGAATTCACACTCTCAAGTTACGTTGACATTCAAAAAAAAATTATCAGGATAAACATATGAAATAAACTTAATACCATCAAATAATTTTGCTCATCTAAAAAAAAAAAAAATTGAATCCCTAAACTTTAAAAAGTTTTTAATGCATCCCTATACTTTCAATTTTGTTTCTAATAAATTCCTAGATTTTAAAAAATGTCAAATAAATACAAGGATATATTAGACTTAAACTTGAAAATTTGAGGACCAATTAAATACAAAATTGAAAGTTAAAAAATATATTGAACCCCTTTTTGAAGTTAGTGATCTATTAAACACAAAGTTCAAAGTTGAAAGATTTATTAGACATTTTTAAAAAAAATATATTAAAAAAAAAACACAATATAACATGAATTTGTTTACAAAATTTATAAAAAGGAGGTTAATATAGTCTAAATTACTCTTGAAAATGTTAATAAATAAACTAATACTAAGAATTAATAGAAAAAAAAAATAGTTCTTAATTATTTTTAAGAATGAAATTTATATATTTTTAAATATATATAAACAAAATATTAAAAGAGAACAATTTCTTTTTAAAAAAACATACATATATGGAAGGAAATGTAAAACAAATAAATTATTGTTATGATTGAGTTTCGAACTCAGACACAACAAAATATAAAGCATGCCCAATGACCACTGCAGCAGAATGAGATTTTGTTAATTTGGGGGGGCCAAACTGTATTTAATAACAACAGTATATATTTAAGGCATTATTTTTGCCTACGAGTATATGAAAATCAAAAATTTTGGGGGGGCCGTGGCCCCCTCTAGTCCCTTCAGAGGTCCGCCCCTGGACGTGACAGTAATAATAAGCGGGAGAAATGTTAAATTACAAATTTAGTCTGTAAATTGAGATTTATGTCTTAGTTATCAACTTTCAAAATTACAAATTTAGTATTATTTTTTATTTATTTATTAATGCGGGGATTGAACATCTGACGTAAATGACACAACCTTATACAAATTGAGTTAGATTTGGCTAAATTTAATCTTTGAGCTTTCAATTTTTTAAAATTCATAAATCTAACCGACAAAATTAAAATTTTAAGGTAGATCAATAAAGTTTAACCAACAATAGCATAACAACTTTAAGTCCAATCTTCACCTACATATTGTAAATAAAAATAAAATTTTAAAATCTCAAATTCACTCATAATATCTACTGTTGTTGCATAAACAACCGACCTAAAATAATGGCAAATATAATAAAATTTAAAACATTTTGTAAATATGGCAAAAAAAAAAAATAGTGGTTATGACGGATAGATTGATATAGTTGATATATGACTATATAGACTACTATCAGTATAATCACTGACAAAATTTTATAAAAAACTGGAGTGATAAACTACTATCCGTAATGAACTACTAGAATATGAAAAAAAATAATTTAAATGTTATATTTTTAATTATTTTACTCTAAAAATTGACCTGTTACAATTTCTCAAGAATATATTAAACCCGATAATAAAAGTTTAGAAATGTATTAAAAACTCAAAATTAATACTCAACTTTATTAATTAATTATTAAAAAAAAAATGTAGTCTCGTTCGAAAGAAGGTGGTGATGCCACGTCAGCAGCAACGATAAACTGATAATGGGATTAGAGAGGAGTTGGCGCTCCAGATAAAACTCGACGGTGCGGAGAAGTTCGGCAAACAATGGCGGGGGCGGGAGCTTTCTTCCGTTTGAAAACCTTTTCTCCGATGGCCATGGCTAACGCCGACACTGAACTTCCTCTTCAACTGCCTCAGAATGTTCGCAATTCTAGGGTTTTGGTACTCGGAGGCACCGGCCGAGTCGGAGCCTCCACCGCCATTGCTCTCTCCAAGTTCTGTCCCGACCTTCAGATCCTCATCGGTGGTCGCAACAGGTATCCTTCTGTCCTAATTTGAATACGGCTAGTGAAGATATGTTTGAATTTGAATTACTTCGCTTCTATTGCATTTCTATGTCATTCCTTAGAAGTTGTAATTTACTGATGGTTCGTCGATGGCATTCCGAGTTTTTTCTAAATTAAAATTCAGAATGATGTAAGGTGCGTGCTGTGACAGGGAAAAAGGTGCAGCTATGGTTGCAACACTTGGGAGAAACTCTCGGTTTGTCGAAGTCGATGTCGAGAATGTAAAATCATTGGAGTTTGCTTTGAGAGGTATACCGATTCTTCTAATTAGTTTATGATTTCAATGTTATTTTTGGTTCTGTTTCATTTCCAATTTCCATTTCGTGCGTGAAATATGTAAAATACCTTTTTTCTTTCTGATTTTCATCCTTTAAATGAAGAGTATGATGAAACAATGAAGCAGTCAAATTATGATGAATTGAATTCAATAGTTTAATATTCTCCAACATAAAGTTGTACCCACGAGGAAATAATGTCATACATAAAGTTTTACCTTCGAGGCTACGAAAAGAGTTGTGTGAAATGCAAGAAATCTCTGTTCAAGGATTTTTCTCTTTCTTTCAAATTTTTATTAGCGCTATCCTTTCTTTATTATTAATTATTATTATTGTTGTTGTTATTATAACTTCTCTCTAAATTCGGTTGCCTATTTATGGAAAGTTCCAACACACATGGACACACTTGCACCTGTTGATGGCTTTCTTTCTTTTTTTGTTTACACTACACCGTCATTGTTTTTCTTAAAGTTTTAGCATGGTATTGTCTATGACAAATAACATGGTATTGTCTTTAGATGTCGGGTATGATTAATTTCATGGCCATTTTCTTTTGTTGACTCCATAGACTGTCAACCGACCAGAACTTTGGTGGTTCTGATGTGCCTTTGACCTTGATGTAAAATGCAGATGTAATTTAATATAATATCATGGTTTATCGAATATCGATAATAAACTTGGTGAAATAACATACAAGGACTAATTCTTCATCCCCCTTGGTTATTTTTATTTTCTTAACATGTAATTATATTGTAGTATCTGCCTTTTTTTCAGTCTCAGAATACTAGGATGAAGGTATTATATATATACACACACGCACGTTTATATATTTACCATTTTTGTTTAGTTGTAGATATCTTGAATAATGATATGTTGTCTGGATAAAAACCCATGAAAACTTTGCACCCTAAACTAAAGGTGTTTAAGGGCCTGTTTGGAATGACTTTTTTAAGCACTTGAAAACTCATTCCAAACAGTCAAACACCCCAAGTCTCTAACATTTTTGCCACCAAAGACTCTTAACTGAAATCTATAGCTGTCACTACAGATGTGGATCTTGTAGTTCATACGGCTGGCCCTTTCCAACAAACAGAGAAGTGCACTGTACTTGAAGCTTCCATAAATACCAAGGAAAGGGCTGCATTTGCATTAAAAAACTTCCTTTTATGACCATATATTGACGAAGTTCTTTGTCTATCTGCAGACAGCCTATGTTGATGTTTGTGATGATACAAACTATTCACAGAATGCAAAAGCTTTCAAGAATAAAGCTATAGATGCAAATATTCCAGCTATTACGACTGCTGGCATTTATCCTGGAGTGAGCAATGGTACATAATATATGCATTCTCATGCATTTTTTCTGTGTTTAGTTCTTAATCTTATTATATGATGATGCTAAATCTCTTATAGATTGGATGCACCGTTCAACCAATTCATCGGCCCTGAACATAATATAGCAAAGATATTGTGTAAACTAATGGGCGAGTGGTTATAGGTTGAAGTTTAGTTTTCGTCTAACTGATAGTCTTTTCTGTTTCACTATGCCAGTAATGGCAGCAGAGCTTGTACGTGCTGCGAGAGATGAAAGCAAGGGTGAGCCCGAGAGGCTAAGGTGAAGTCCCTGATAATCATGCAATTAGTCAGTAAACCTCATGACTGATAAAGCATACTTTTCCCCATCCCTTATAATTCAATATTGTATTGGTACGAAAGGTGGTAAACAAACTCCCTATGCCAACAGTGGAATAAAAATTTATAATCTTATGAATTTTCTTTGAGGAACTTCGGTAGTTTCAAGATTTTATATGAAAATGGAAGAAAATCTGATAAAAATATTTTGCTTTTTAATGCCTTCATATGTTTTATATATTCAAGTACTTGTTTCATTTCAAAATTGTAATGGAAGGCAGCAAAGGATTTACACTATATCCTTTTTGGTCCAAGTTAATTTTGTAGTACTTTCAGAGTAGAACGGTGGCATACCCTACATACTATTTTGCATGATTCCGTTGATTGTAAAATGTTTTGAGATGTTCTAGTCAACGGTTACATTTGAAATCTTAATGTCATATTTCTTTGTAAGTTCATTTCAGCATAACCTTCAGTTAAACAAGAGAACTTTGAAGTTGTTAGTATAACTAAATATAAAAATTGATATGGTGCTCTTTCTTCAGCCACTAAATGTAAATTCTTGTCTCAGATTCTACTACTACACTGCAGGCACTGGTGGTGCTGGTCCAACAATATTAGCTACTAGTTTTTTACTGCTGGGAGAGGAGGTGGTCGCCTATAATAAAGGTTAGTGTTACAACTGATACTTGTGTGTTTGTCTACGTAGTATTTAGATTCTGTCTTGTATTCTGAGTGATAACTGATGCACCAAACGTGGCCTTGGAAGCAGGGGAAAAGATCAAACTAAAACCTTATAGTGGAATGCTCAACATCGACTTTGGAAAAGGAATTGGAAAGAGAGATGTATATCTGCTGTAAGTTCATTCAATGTAGCAAAGCTTTGATAGTGCAATATTTCATGCGTATATAGTAGTTTACTTTAAACCAACCATAGAAAAGCTCTGGACAGACCTATGTGCTTTTACAGTTCAAAATTCAGTTTCTTAGTGGATCTCTTTACACAAAAAATTATTTTGTAACTATAGCCTTCTAATGATCATGAACGACTGAAAAACTCTTTTTGTCGGTGCCTTTTTGATGGATTATACGTTTTCGATGTTTCTTATATAAAAAAAAAGTTCAAAATATGTATATCATACAACAATCATAGGAATCCATTATGCAGATATATGTCTGGTGATGTATCTGGACGAAAATCATAGCTGCAGAATTATTCTAAATTAAGTCCATGGTTCCAAGTTATGGTTAGCCAAATATTACTAATAGCCTTCCATTTCTCATATCAACTTCAAGGATGATTTTTTTTACTATTAAAGCTTTCTTAGAGGGAATAGATTCAATCTTTGTTGGTCACCTACCTAGGAATTAATTTCCTACAGGTTTTCTTGGCAGTTAAATGTTGTAGGGTTAGGCGGTATGTCCCGTGAGATTAGTCGAGGTGCGCGTAAGCTGACCCAGATACTCATGGATAAAAAAAAAGAAAAGAAAAAAAGAAGAAAAAAAAAGGAAGTTTTTGTTCTCTCTTTTGGTGATACAGTACTTGCAATGACGCCCCTTTGTGAGGAAAATTAGCTTCTTTGCTTTGAGACTTTTTAGCTACATCTTGAGTAAAATTATGTCCATTTCAGGAATTTGCCAGAGGTAAGAACTGCACATGAGATCCTAGGAGTGCCGACAGTCAGTGCTCGTTTTGGAACTGCACCATTTTTTTGGAATTGGGGAATGTTAGCCATGACAAATATTTTTCCTGTGGTACGAGTTGAATTATTTATTTTTATCATTAATTGCTGAAATCGGCCTTGCAAATTTTATGTCAGAAGTTAACCCCAAAGATAGTCCTTTCCTTCGATCGTACAATGGCTGCTAAATAACTCTATTAATTTACTTTGTGTCAAATTATGATTTTGTATATACAACACTGGTTTTGAAGAAACCTCTTACTCTGCCTTACAGTTGCATACCATCGTGCGAGAATATGGAAAATTTTCTATATAAAATTATCAAGAACCAAAAAAACATACAACTTACCTCTCCAATCAAACATCACGTACAATGAACAAGGGCTCCTATATCAATCGAAGATTGACTAAATCATGCAGGAATATTTTAGAGATAGAAGCAAAGTTCAAAAGTTGGTTCAATTGTTTGATCCTTTTGTTCGAGCATTTGATGGTTTTGCTGGAGAGCGTGTATCCATGAGGGTGAGACACCAAATTTCTTTTACATATATCAATTTCTGGTGAAACAAGTCTTAACTTGCTACTTCTATATAAAAAGTTACTCAACATTTACTCTTTTTAAGTAGGTTGATTTGGAGTGTTCGAATGGGCGAAACACAGTCGGTATTTTCAGTCATCGAAGGCTTTCCCAGTAAGGGTGTTTATTTATTTTTATTTTTTTATGATGTGTTCTCATTCAACTTCCAGTTTTCTCTAAGCAAGATTAACTCCGTATATTCTTCACATATTGAGTTACAATGGAATTCTTCCAGATCAGTGGGATATTCGACAGCTGCATTTGCTCTTGCTGTTCTTGAGGGAAGCACACAACCTGGAGTTTGGTTTCCTGAAGAGGTATATATACGGTATCCGAAATCTTTACCCTGAAAGTTTTTCATTGGTTAAATTGCAAATTTAGTCCCTGCACTTTGAGGTTTGTGTCTATTTGGTCCCTGAACTTTAAAAAATGTCTAATAAGTCCCTGACAAATTCGAAAATTTTAAAAAATTAATTGATCTATTAGATATAAGTTTGAATTTTATGTCTAATGGAACCCTAAAATTTCAATTTTGTGTCTAGTGGATCCGTAAATTTAAAAAAAATTGAAAGTCTAAGGACTACATATGTAATTTTGAAAGTTCATGGACTAAAGTTGTAAGTGTAACTTAATCTAAATGTAATTACTTCACCATATAGCCTGAAGGAATAGCAGTTGAGGCCAGGGAAGTTCTTCTAAGACGCGCTGCTCAAGGAACAATTAATTATGTTATGAACAAGTAAGACGATCTAGCCGATTCCAATCAGTACACATGATTAATACTTCAAGTTGTTATTATCATAATCACCTTTTTAAATCTCAACAGGCCTCCATGGATGGTTGAAACAGAGCCCAAAGAACTTGGTTTAGGAATATATGTCTGATATTCCTACATAACTCTGAATCTTTCATCTGTCAACTTCCTGGTGTTGCACCCAATTGGCAGAGGTATGAGTAATACTACGGTTGCTCTTGCTAACATATTGATGGTGTCATCTATACATGAACGTGAGTTTGGCATAGCATTTAGTAGGGTAAAAAGTGATTTTAACTCGTTAAAAGTACTTTTCAAAACTTTGAAGTGTTTCGTTTAAAAAACCAAAAGTCATTTAATTTTAAAAACAACACTAAAAAATATATATATATGGATTGAATTCATGCTTGAATGTGTTAAAAACCCTTACATTGAGAAATATTTTGTTTTTTTCAAAAGTAATTTCAAACTCACTCTAAATGTAATATGTCGATTTAGTCGACCAACTGTTTGATAGTTTGATTTCCGATGCTACTTTGCAGATCATAGCAGATGGAGGGAACGAAAATTCATGTAACTCATGTAAAAGTATGATCTCTCTAGGCATGACACGATAAACATGAATGAATCTCCCTTTTTCTTCTCTGTTTCTTAAAAGTATGGACATTTGTTTCAAGAAAACAATGATTAAACTTACATTGACAGGTGAAACTTCATTTTTAAGTTAGATTAAGATATGATTATGGAAGTCATGGTGAGAGGAAAAACATATTTCAAGTTCATGAGGAACTAATTGGAAGTTGTTAAGAAAAATTACTTTTTTACCCTTTAAAATTACAAGTCTTTTGAATGCATTTTATTTTATTCTCTTTTATTTGATGTTATGGATAATATTTTTTAGGGCTGGTTGCACAAATAGCAATCAAGTCCAAACTAATTGCAAATATGGCAAAAAAATTCGTTTCTATCACTGATAGACTTCTATCAGTGATAGACTATTATCACCGACAAAAATCTATAAAAAGTTGAGGTGATCAGCGATAGACTTTCTATCAGGCATAAGATATCAGCGATAAAAATTGCCATATCCGCAATTTTTTTAAAAAGATGCTTTAATTATCTTATTCTAAATTGACATCGGTTACAATTTTCCTATTTTTTATAGTAATTACTAATTAATCGGAATTTTTCCTTTAATTCCAATCACAATTTTCAAAACAATTCAAAACAGTTCCTAAAAATTGCCTAACTTGCTGTGCTGGTATATATATATATATATTTATTTTTTCCTTCAGATAAATTAAGAATTGCATTGCTTGCCACATTCTAAAATTGACTCCTAAATTAAAAGCTTGATCTCTAAAAACTAGGCTGGATTTCAGTTTATTCCTCTATTAGAGTTCTTCAATACTATACCAAACGTTTCTAGACAAAGCACCTTTAACCAAAAAGAATCAAAAACAATTCTTGGAAGGTAGACAAATGGTCAAACTTCCCATAAATATACTAAAGAAGGAAGTGAGAATCAAAAACAATTCTTGGAATGAAGATAAATGGTCAAACTTGCCATAAATATAAGCGGGTTTAGTTTAATCACCCAGATCCCAAATCAAGTAGAATATGAAACTCAGACGAACTTGAAACACAAATGGCTAAAACCGTGAAATATGCTTTTAATAATTCTCACTTTATTACACTTTTAAACGTCATTTTCGTACCATCAAAATTGATTTTGAATTTTTAAAGACATGTTGTGGAGTGATTTTAACCATTTCTAAATCCCTCCCAAACATGTCCTAATAACGCAAGATTAAGAACCTCAAACAACGAGCCAATTTCTAAAATTTTGTTTCAAAAACCATAATTATCTTTATGATGTATGTTTCCAAACTTAATCTACCAAACACAACAAATTCCTAAATTGGTATTAGTAAAACTTCATTCCAAAAAAATAATTTACAAAATGAACTGCTCGTGTCAAAGGTGTTCACAGTCAACTATATGTTCTGTTTTTCTTGTTTTCTTTTTCAGAATACATCACTCTTTGAAAAAACTAAAAGAATAAAATCAGACCAAATACAGTCATCAGCAGCATGAAGATCTATAGTGGTACTTTGTTACCCACAGATCAAATCGACAGTATGCGTAAAAAGAAGAGGGTATATCGAACACCCGAAAACGTTATGCAGAAATGGTAATTACCAGATTGTTGAAGCTCTAAACTGTAAGAATTATCCTTGTTTCTTGTGTTAGCATCCTGTCAGAGACTCAGCCAGCCATTAGATGTTGTGATACACTTGTTTTTACTCATCTCTTCTGTCTGTACATGGCACAATATGAACAACTACACACTTCCTCTCTCACCCACCATGAGATCCTCAAAAAAGATGGGGAGAAAATATTGTTCAAAGAAAAGCAAAACCTTGAAAAGCTGCTTTTTGTTTTGTTTTTAATTTATATGTTCCCTCTTCTTTTTTTCTTTTCTTTTTCACTCTATAATCAAATCTATGTCTTTGAAATCACCAAACCTCACTCTCAATCGGATGAACGAGCTACTAAATGGAAATGAAAAACTGGAACCCCTTCATTTTACTTCCTTTATGGCATCAAGGTTGTTTTGTTAAGGATCAGACCTCCACCTCTTTTTCAAGATTTAGCCATCAGGTATCCCCATGAACTATTTCACTTTTGGCCGTCTCACTACGAGGGGTCAACTGCAGCTGGGTTTCTTGATAGAATAGCACTAGTGTAATACCTCATTTGAAAGCCTGAATTCTATACTGGCGTGTTTGCTTAGAGTTCTTACGGATACCTGGTTGATCGAGTAAATTCTGATCCTCGAGAACCATAAGATCTCCACAGATCTCGCCACTGAGGCCTAACACTATTTCTTTCAAATTGATGACCTTGATGAACATCTGTATGTGATCTAGAGGTGCTGCTTCCATTGCGTTTCTTCTGGGCAGTCCTCATCTCTTCTTCCGCATCGTATCGTGAGCGCTGAAAAACAAATCAGTTTTACCTATAAGGCTTCCAACCATCTGATAAAATGTATTGAGCTCTATTTCTAAACAATGCATGGACATATTGCAACTTGAGGCAGAAAAGAGAATGAAAATTATGGTCAACAATGAATAAACCATATGAAACATTTCATCGATGGTATGAAATTACTAAAAAAAAGCTGGGAATTACAAAAGAACACTTCCAATTGGCCAGAAGAGATGATAGGAACCTTAATAGGATCTGAGAGTACTGCATATGCCTCTCCAATCATTTTAAAAAGTTTATCAGCATCCTTGTGGACTCCTCCAGCTATAGTCTTCCATAGCACATTATCTCCATTGTCTGCTCTAGCCAAGGATTGGCCAGCCTAAACAAATGAACAACATATATTAAGAAAGAATACAAAACAAATAAGCATATCAACAAAGTAAACAAAATTAAACCTTGTCTGGATGGTATCTGAGAGCAGCTTTCCTGTATGCCTTCTTAATTTCAGCTGAAGATGCAGATGGATCAACTCCCCTGCCATCAAAGTTAAATTACTAGTGATTCTCATAACCTGAAATTAAAGGACCTTCTCAAAATTCTCATCCTACTGCTACGTTTTAGGTGCAATTCACTATATATTTTCAGTACCAATAAACAGCATGTCAAAAGCTTCGTTATCAATAAAACTAACATTTTATGGAGGTTAATAAATGTAAATCCCGTTTAAATGAGGAAATGAAATAAACTACAAAAAAAAGACCAAAAATTGAGATTTCTCTACACTAATTGACTAATAGGAAGTAGGATGACCTTAGTGCACTAAAGCATCCAAGACCTTGTTTGGCACATTCTCTACCTGACACATTAGTTTTTTCCCCCAAGAGATAACTCCATTACAAGAAAGGCAAAGGACAAACAATTTCATATAAAGGACTAGAACTCGTAACCTACATGGATATCTTTGAAGCAACATTTTTTGGTTGAAAGATGGAAGGATAGAACTCATACTTCAAATTAGTGCAAGTCCATGTGAAAAGAAACTCAACTAAATTGTCAAAGTTAACTAAACCAATTACTCAGAGTCATCAGCTTTAAGAATAGTACAACAAAATTCATTTTGGTTCAAGTCAACTTTTGTTGGTTTGAGGCGTCTTACCAGGTTGGATTGTCTCCTTATTCGTACTGATATGGTTGGTTCAACATTGGTTTTTGCTCATAACTAAGCCGACCAACCTGGTTTTACCTCTACTTTCACCACAGATAATATCATCATTTTCACCATTACTATAAGGTGTCCTTCCATTATCCCTTAACTCACAAGGTGAATAAAAGGTTTTATGATAAAATATCCAAAACCTCCCACAAACAACAATTAAGGTTCCTCTAATGTTTTGCGCTGGACCATTGTCCTGAACAAATGTAGTGTCAATTGGAAACTACATAAAGCAGACGACTAAACTGATGAATGTTATTGCACTGGTTCTTAAAACTTCCATGGTAGTGCACAATGTGGGATCTTCTTAGACCCTTCACCCTATTTCATAAGCAACGTGCCATATCATGTAATGCACAGGGGATTACTAGCCCCAACAGACATGCATAAAAAATTATACTAAGATTGATAGAATGTAATCCAGGTAGGCAAAATTAGTTCATAACTTTTGGTTGGCATTTGAAATGACTTGAATAGGCACTTAAAATCTAATCCGGAAAGGGGGGAAAAGGGAAGAACATGAATAGGTGCTTTAATAGTTAAATGAAGCATGATGTTCATCATTCATAACATCAATTTGATAACTCAAATGGAAAGGGAAGGAGGAGTATCTTTGTTTCGTTTTAGTCTTTGAATATTCGTATTGCCTGAGACTATTAAAGCTTTCCTAGAAGAAATGAGTTCAATCATTGGTGGCCACCTACCTAGAAATTAATTTACTACGGATTTCCTTGGCAACCAAATATTGTAGGGTCATGCGATTGTCCCATGAGATTAGTCGAGGTGTGCTTAAGCTGGCTCGGACACTCGCGGATATTAAAAAGAGAAAGAAGAAAAAAAAATATATATATATATATTTGAATATTCATATTGAGTAATAAAATTACAACTGTTGCATTGATTGAAAAAACAATTTATTTTAATACTAAAAATTTGAAAAAAATTCTAATAAATTATTCCACACACTAGAAAACTAGACCAGTATTTTCCCTGCCAAATGCAACATCTCAAAGAAAGCCAGCTTGTTAAATGATGGGTGATACTTACAGAATAAGGTACATGTCTAATGGAATTTCCTTTCTTGATTCTTCTTCAACTTCTGCAAGCCGGAGACGAGCTTGTCTCAAATCATTTGCACTGGTACTTGATCTATCAGAAGTGCCATACTGATAAGTCTTCTCTAATTCCTTTGAAAAAATTGATACACACTTTTGGAGATCATTAGCTGCTTGACCATAGTCTCTAATCATTTCATACAAAGTGGCCCGTCTAGAAATTGCCTGTGAATATAAAAGCTCAATCAGAACATAAATACCATTAGCACTGTTTTTTGTATTTCTTATGTTAGTGTTCATCTACAATGGAATTCTAATTTTTGTTTGAGAACCCAAGAAAAATTAAGGGATATTTAGGAGTTCTTTTTTTTTATATTTCCTTTAATGTTGAGATTGAAAACTGTTGGTATTTGTTCTGTGTTTTTATTTACTTTTTATCTATACTAGACAGAAAAAGGTAACCCGTTAACTAAAACACAATAATGATATGATAACCAGATGATATATCAATATCCTTACAACATTGAACATTCTTGGGAAAAAAAAAGGACAGATTGGAGCAGTGCGGGGGAGTATGCTAAAATAGTTGCACTTGAACGAACATTTCTTTTCCACTTATAGCAGTTATATTTTTTTGCATCAGTTTAAGCTTTATGCATTACATTCCCATTTCTTGTTTGACTAAAAAGATCCAATTGAATGTTCTGCAAGTATGATGTTGGTATGTTTGAAACTTTAATACAGACAATAGAGTTTTTTGAATGGTGTTCGGGTTTGAAAGTAAATTGGGAGAAGTCCTCTATCAGTGGCATTGATATTGATGAAATCAAGCTTCAACAAATGTCCTCGTCTTAATTGCAAAGTAGAAGCTTTGCCCATCACATATCTCGGCCTCCCCCTTGGTGGTCATCCAAAGAATCTTTCTTTTTGGCAGTCCGTAATTGATAAGTTACAAAAGAAGTTAGACCGGTGGAAACGTTTCAATCTTTCTCGGTGAGGCCGTATGACGTTATGTAACTCGGTACTTTCTTGTATTCCTATATATTACATGTCAATTTTCAAATGCCAGCCAATGTCTTTTTGATTGTGGAAAGATTGTTGAGATCTTTCTTTTGGGAAGGCAATGTTGGGGGTATGATAAATCACTTGGTGAGATGGAGCTTGACTACAAATTCAAAAGAGGAGGGTGGGCTCGACATTGGTGCATTACAGCACAAAAACAAGGCTTTAATAGCAAAATGGGGATGACGTTTTATGCACGAACCTGAGGCTTATTGGCGGAAAATAGTTGTTAGTATTCATGGTTCTTCTCTTCATAATTGGCACACTAAAGGTAAGAGGGGCATGAGTCTTAGAAGCTCATGGCTGAGCATTTCAAAGGTGTGGAAACAAGTGGACTCTTTGGCCCATTTAAAGTTGGGAAACAACAGAAGAATTCTCTTTTGGCATGACCAATGGGCAGACAATACTTCTTTAAAGTCCAGATTCCCTCGTTTGTTTTTTATTTGTTCTTCTCAAGAAGGCTTAGTTTGTGATTATTGGGATACGTTCACTCGTTCTTGGAATTTATGCTTTTGTCGATTACTTAAGGATGGGAAAATACTTGATTTTCAGCGGCTTATGGGCGATATTTCTCCTCTTCAAGTTGTTTCTCAGCCTGATTCAAGGATATGGTCTATAGAGAAATCAGGGGTAAGAGGGGCCTAAGTCTTAGAAGCTCATGGCTAGCATTTCAAAGGTGTGGAAACAAGTGGACTCTTTGGCCCATTTAAAGTTGGGAAACGACAGAAGAATTCTCTTTTGGCATGACCAATGGGCAGACAATACTTCTTTAAAGTCCAGATTCCCTCGTTTGTTTTTTATTTGTTCTTCTCAAGAAGGCTCAGTTTGTGATTATTGGGATACGTTCACTCGTTCTTGGAATTTATGCTTTTGTCGATTACTTAAGGATGGGAAAATACTTGATTTTCAGCGGCTTATGGGCGATATTTCTCCTCTTCAAGTTGTTTCTCAGCCTGATTCAAGGATATGGTCTATAGAGAAATCAGGGGTCTTCTCAGTTAAATCATTAACCCGTCACTTCGCGTCTTCTTCACTTCTCGTGGACGCTGAAGCTTACTCTTCTCTTTGGAAAACTAAGAGTCCAAAGCAAGTCAACATACTATTATGGATAAATGCTAAATGGATCTTTGAATTGTTCAGATGTTCTCCAAAAAAAGTTGCCTTTTCATTGCTTATCTCCGACGGTTTGTCCTTTCTGCTTTTCAGACTCAGATTCCCTTCAACATCTCTTTTTTAATTGTCATTACTCAAGGAAGATGTGGAACAACCTCTTTGAGGTTTTCGGAGTTCTTTGGGTTTTTGAATTGCTCTTTCAAAGCAAACTCGCTTCAGTGTCTCATTGGTCTTTATGTGGCTCCTAAAAAAAATTATTATGGCAGAATGCGGTTAAAGCTCTTCTATCCGATTTGTGGTTTGAAAGAAATCAAAAAGGGTTTTCCAGAACAAAAGTCGTCATTGGCTCGATTGTTATGAAGCGGCTCATCTGAAAGCTTCCTCTTGGTGTTCTCTCTCTAAGTCTTTTACAAATTTATCTTTACAAGATATTAATCTCAATTGGTCTTCTTTTATTTCTCCTATGTATTTTTCTTCTTAGTTGTTTGTTTTATTTTCCTCCATTGTGGAGTATGTTTCTTTTGAGCGTTAGTCTTTTTTCATTTTCTCAATGAATTTTTTTGTTTCTTGTGTAAAAAAAAAAAAGATCCAGTTGAAAATTTGAACTTTTTAAAACGTAAACGAAGTAAAAAGTTCACTCCATTTTAGGACATGCCTTTGAGATATTAATACTTAAACATACCTTGTCCATAAATTTATTCTAAATGCAAATGAGAAAGTCATCAATACCTACTTTGCAAGAAAGTGGATGCAAGACTAAGAAGTATTTTTTTATTTACATTTATTAAAGAAAGCCCCCCATGTACCTGACCCATTTTTCTTCCATCACAATCGATATAAGCACACTATAAATTCCGGTCATACTCATTCATTGGAGTGCAAATAAAAATGAGTGTTTATTTTGAAAGCTTGTACGAAAGATGCAGATTCCAACACTACTCATTCCAAGTAATATTACCAAACTAAATTCAACCATTTTTTTAGAAGAGAAATAACTTTCACCTAAATTCAACCATTTTAAACACCAAGTGGAATTTTATTTGAATAAAATGTCTATTCTAGTGTACCACCCAGATAAGTTTTTACAGCTCGGTGCTCAGTATTAAAAAAGAAAAGAAAAGTATACCTTGAAATATTCTTCATCAAGGGCGATGGCAAGACTACAATCGGCAATAGCATCAATAACTTGGCCCTGAGCTTTGTATGCAGCAGCCCGATTGCAGAAACAAACAGCTGTGAAAGGACGTGACTCGACATTGCATGACAAAGCAGCTGTATAGTGTTCAACGGCGTCTGAATACCTCCCTGCCTGAAATGCTTCATTCCCAGCAGCCTGCAGTGTGATTTAAGGGGGGAGGGAAAAGGCTATGGGGATAAGGTGTCGTCCCAACTAAAATGGAATTGAAGATTTACATAACTAATCAATGCAAATATGACAGTAAAAAGAGATTAAGGCATTTTGAACTCAAATGCATAGCGTTTGAGCGCATTACACAAGCAAATAAAATTAAAAGAAAAAAAGAGGAGGTTTGGGATACCATAGTTTTCAAGGCTTCCCTTTGGAGCTCTTTGCTTTTTCTTTCTTTTTTTTGTAACTATGATTTTTTTCTTAAAGTATAGCCAATTGAAGGAAATGTTTGTAATCCCTTTGAGTTTGGTTGATTTCTCCTCTTTTTTTTATTTCCACTTGATGTAATGAAAGTTTCTCTCATTTCCTTAAAGGGAAAACTACGGTGTGGAGTTTAAACTTCATACTTCCTATTTAATTACACAATGATATTTTCTTTCCTTTACAGATCAAAAGTATGCTTCGATATTCTCAAAGTTTGATGTTCCGGCCAAGCAAAATTTTGGGAATCCACATAGATGATTTCAACTTGGATCTTTTGGTGAATAAATTTGGTTGTAAGAAAGGTCTTTGGCCTTCTACCTACCTTGGGTTACCTCTGGGTGGAAACTCGAATTCTGTCTCTTTTGGCTTCCTGTGATAGAGCGAATGCAGCATAAGCTTCACAATTGGAAATACGCCTTTATCTCCAAAGGAGGTCGACATACCCTTATACAAGCTACATTGGCTAACCTACCAACTTATTACCTTTCCTTGTTTCACATGCTCGTGAAGATCTCTAATGATCTCGATAAACTGGTTCGTGATTTCTTTTGGGAAGGTTCTCGGGACTCGGGTGGGATGCACAACGTTAATTGGGAGACTACCCAACTCCCAAAGCTTATGGGAGGACTTGGGATTGGCAACTTCCGCAGTAAAAATTTGGCTTTATTGGCAAAATGGATTTGGAGATACATATCAGAGGAAGACAACCTTTGGCGCAACCTTATTTCAGCCAAGTATTATTCGGCTGCATATCATCTTGCTTGGCCTCAACCCATCCCCCTGGTTCCTCTAAATCTCCTTGGCATTATATTTGTCAGACTTTGGATTTGGTGGCTAGTCGGGCAACTCGTTTGCTTGGTAATGGTGCATCTACCTCTTTTTGGTTTGATTCATGGCTGGACTGTGGTCCTATCGCATCGGTCTTCCCTCGCCTCTTTCGGCTCACCTCCCAACCAACTAATATTGTTGCAGATGCATGAGTGCTTTCTTCATAAGCCTGGAATTTATCGCTCAAGCACAACCTTAATGATCGAGAAACGGCTGAATGAGCTTCCTTATCTCATATTCTCTCTCTGATCCGCCTTCGGACTCACAAAGATATATGGATCTGGTCATTGGACTCATCGAACTGCTTTACGGTTAAATCTCTTATGGAGGCTTTAGTTGGGGTGGATGATCCTTCGAAACGAGACATTTCCTTAGCAATATGGAAAGATGCTTATCCCAAAAAGATAAAAATCTTTCTTTGGGAGCTTAGTCTCGGTGCGGTAAACACGGCGGATAGGTTTCAACGGCGTATGCCTTATTTCTGCATCTCTCCTTGGTGTTGTATGTGTGCTGAAACACCTGGTCATTTGTTTGTTCATTGTTCCTTTGCATCTCGTTTTTTAGACTTTATTTTGGAAGCTTTTCATTGGTCGCTGCCTTTGTCACACAACATTTATGATCTTCTCGCTGCCATTCTGGTGGGTAATCCTTTTTTGGGAGCGAAAAAGACCTGATGGCTTGCCATTATCAAGACCTTCCTTTGATATCTTTGGAGAGAAAGAAATGCCCGAATTTTTCGTGACAAAACATCTACTTTTGATCGTTTTTTAGATACGGTTCTTTGTCATGCGCTCCTCTGTTGTAAAGGAAGTGCACATTTTTCTCATTATAGTTTATCCTCTTTATCCTCCAATTGGAGATTTTTTATGTAATTCACCTATCGGTGCTCGGAGGTTACCCTACTTCATTTCATTCATCAATGAAATTGTTTCCCTTCTCTAAAAAAAGACAGAGACATTTGAAGCTTCCTAGTAGAACTTCAATTTCACCAGAATCATCTTCTCTTTCTACATGCATTTCCAATTAGATACGGGAGTAAATATACAATTGGCAATTGACGTATCCATGAAAAGTTTAAATTTGAAAAGAAGATGGCCCCTCTGAAACTTCGAAGGATCCCACGCGTTGAAATGAACAGCATTAAAAAATGATAAATGAATGATCAAGTTATGGCTGATAGAATGAGCCTCCAAGGAATAGACAAAGATTTGAAATTGTAATGCACATACAGAAAGCAATTGACTTAGGATACCTTGTGACGTAGGAGCTCCCTCATGGTAATGGCTAGTGGTATTGATGATTCCAAAAACTTTCTTCCATTCCTGGAACTTAAAATTGTCAAAATTGGGAAAGTCCCACAATTCCACTTTCTGAAAATGAAAACATTCTTTTTCCTCTCTAATTTATCTTCTTTGCAATTTACTTCTTTATCCGTTTCCCAGCTGATAATAACAGTGGAATTCTAGTATAGTAATATTAGGAAGCATGACAAATTACCCAATCATTGTAGACACTTTCTCCTCTTGCATTTCTAAAGAAGCCAGACCCTCCTCAAGTTTTCCCAGAAGCAAGTATGACTTGAGAGTCAAACAGCATCGCCAAATCCTAAAGTACAACTTCTTAGAGATTTCAGAAGCATCCAGATTAGAGGTCTGACTGACAATATGTTCTGAAGGAGAATTCTTTTCAGCAGAATCTATGGTCTGCTCACAAAACTGAATCACCTCCTCATATCTTCGAAGCTGCAAAAAACATTTATATAAAAAAAAAGTGATAAAAAACAGAAACCTCATGAAGATCAGAGCCTCTCGGATGAAAATGAAAGTTAGTTTACTTGCAGTAAAATCTCATATAATCTCCCAAAAGAATATAAAGGGGAAAGAAAGAAAAAGAAAGAAAGAAAGAAAGGAAACAGCAATAACAATAGAGAAGTGCAGCAAACCATGAAAAGAGCCTCTGCTTTCATTTCAAGTAATTTTTCGGAGCATGAGCTTATTACCAAAGCCTCAGAAATTAATTCCAAAGCACTCTGCATATCACTGGATGTGCTTCTTAGCTGAAGTCCAGCTAAACGTTTCATGCAATCAGACGCTTTCTGCAAGCCAGTAGAAACAGTAAGACTGGTCATACAGAAATCTTAGGCCACGCCTATTAAAAAGAGAGAGATCAACTGAGCTTAAAACCTAACCTAAATTTTGGAAAAACCTCATATACCTTCCTTGACAAGCTTGGTCACTATCATTAGAAACAAAAAGGTTGGAAAACGTGTGGAGGTTCAAGTTCAATAATGGTTACCACATTAACACATGATTCGCGATGATAATTAGGAAAATTGGGGTGATAGTAAGAAGTGTAACAATGTATTAACTTTTTTCAAGTAATATACTAGTACTCTAATGTTCCAACTTCTAAATGGTTGAAGGAAAAAGTAACTAGTATGCCCACCAAACCAATATTCGTTAGCCAAAGAGATATTGGAATAAAAGTATACTATTTGTAAATTTAAGAATAAAAAGTATGAAAATATTCATTACTTTTTTTTTTATAAGAAACTGTAGACTATATTGAGAGAAAGCTTATACAAATAAAGGGGGAGATGAGATATCCTTACAAGACCAAAGGCTTGTACATAATTATAAGAAATACGTGACAGAGAACACTAGGTGGAAGCACAGAGATATAGAGTTCCAAAACTCCTCATGGCTAGAATATTCCTTGCTTTTTATTATCAGTGCACAAACTAAACTTCCATGAATGACGTTAATATACACGTCAAAAGGAACAAAATTCTAAAAAGATATCACATCCTACAAAGAAAATCTGTTACCTGAGCATTTTGCAAACCATCAGAGGCTTCTACTACAATTTTCCGGTCCACACAGATATCATTTCCAGGCTGCAGGCATCTCTTGAAATATTGTACCGCATTCTCTACTTCCCCAAGGCCAAGGTAACAGCTAATGTATAAGATAGTACTTCAGTGATATGTTAAGAACATAATTTTCAAGATCTACTTCAACTCATAGTTCGACCCATAAGAAGTCGAAAACATTTCGATACAAAAAATTATTCACCATAGAAATTATGTACGGCAACCAACCACAACCAGAATCTGATATTTTAAAAGGTTCTGGTCTTTACAAAAGAATCACTTGCAAATCATTCCTGGTTCGACCAAAACATATGATGGTAAGAGAAACAAAATTATTCTTTTATGTCTTATATGTTCTTTGTTGGTCTAGTACTTTGTTTTCTATTAGTGAGTAGGTGTAGCTTCCTATGTCGACCCAATGGTCAAAAGAGCAAGCTGTAAACTCAAATGCTTTTTAAGGTCGTGAGTGAAAATCATAGGATATTAAATAAAGTTTTCCGATGCTAAATATTTTTAGGTCAGACAATTCACTTATCCCTTGGACATGAGTTATGCATAAGTTGCCCCAAACCTCCACAACCGTCCCAGGCAAAACTACCATATTCAAACCAAATTGTTGGTCAGTATAAATCTTTTGGTGAAATCATTACTAACCTGAATCAGAAAACAATTTTGTCACATCAACACACTCAGGAAAATAAGTGATGGTTATCATTATCATATGAACGCATATAGTAGGCTCCAAAAATGTATATACACATGCAGCTAAATGGACACACAGGCATCGGACATGCACTTAGAAAAATGCGTAAGCAACTAACTATTGGGAATGAAAATATAATTTCAACTCAATCTAGGAAGTCAAACAAAGTAATCTCTAAGAGTTACGGACAAGTGCATATATGTGTATCAAACTCAGACTTAGACAGGAGATGTCAATAAAGAAACAGTGAGGCCTTACTTTGCAGCTCTAAGGTACACTTTATAAAAGCCGGGATCTATAGCAGCAGCCATTGTACAGTCATTGATCGCGTCTCTCAATCTTCCAAGAGACATTCTTGTTGCTGCACGATTGCTATAACAAAGCATCAAAGCCCTGAGACAGCTTCTAGACGACTCATCTTTTGAAATACAATTCACCCCTTGAGTGTAATGGTCCTCAGCCTTAGATAAATCACCGCTTGCATATGCCTGGTTGCCTCTGTAACATGTTATGTAAACAAAAGAGAGAAAATCTTGAAGCTGGCAATGGCAATAACAAAGTAAAAAACAATCACCTAATTGGAATGAAAAATTCCAAGCACAACACCATAGAGGATATCTTGACACAAGAAAGTATAAAGGCGTGAAGAAATCATAAGTACAAAAACACAAACCTCAATCTCCACTTTTCACAAGCCTCCTGAGCAGCTACCGTTGCTGCTGTAGTAGACACAGACTCTTGCTTCATCTCCTGACCTTTGTTCAACCAAGAGTCAACTCCATATTTGTGCTGAGCAATAGATGGATCTCCTTTCTGACTCCTTTGAGACGATATTGGTGATGAACTCCCAGAAAATGAAACGAATTGCGCAGAAGAGGATGACAATGGAACTTCAATGGCAGTTGTTGGGGAAATATAAGAATCTTGACTAACTTTTCCCCAACTTTTCTTTTTGTAATGGCGTTTGGATGCAGATAATTGACCTTGAGCAGCAGAAGAGGAAGCAAAAGGGGCAGCAAATATAAAGTTCGATCTGGATGCATCCTCTGAATTTGAAGCAAAAATAAAATGCTTCCTGCCCTCGCTATCCTGACTATCAAACTTCAAACTTGAACTGGCTTCTGTTTCTTCAGAAATGGCGGCTATATCACCACTTATATCCAACTCTTCATTTGCAGATATGTAGCTTTCAGTATCCGCCACTGAAACAGATTCTTCTAGAAAACCTTCAGCGCCATAGTTTGAATTAGAACGGTAAAGAGATCCTTCATCTCCCTCCACTTCAGTTGCACTGCAACCAGGTTCACTTATATTTAAGCTTTCTGCAGCATTAAGCAGATCTTCATCTATAACATCATTTAAGACCTCCGGTAGTGACTCATCAAATACAACGGAGTTGCTGTCAAGATTCAGTGATTCATTGGATGTCAGAGAATTTTCACGAGAGATTGGATCACCAGCTAGTGTTTCCTGATATGGCGAAACATCCATTGGTGAATAGGATTCAGACGCCTTGTGACTCTCCTGAGGGTCCATTTCCCTTGAAACAAAGTCCTGAATCTCCTGATCAACACACAACTGTACCGTGGTAGGATTATATCTTCCACTCCTACTCTTTGGTCCCAATTCTCTAATTGGATCCCTCCGTGCACTGAATTGAAAATTTTGACTTATTCCAGTAGGAAAAACGTTTGTTTTGACATCTGGTGTTTTAAATTCTACAAAAGATGATCCAGTATTTTCTTGTTTAGTCATAGAGTGAAAGTAATCTGTTTCTTTGTTTCTGTTTGTATCCGTCACTTGAAATGTACTACCAACAGCATTAAATTGCATATCACTATAAAAAATTGAAGAAGACGGCATAGCCACACCATTTTGATCATTACCATCTTTTTGTGCATATGAAGGAACTTGACTACCTCCCATGTCCTTACACTCTTGCAACTTCTGAGATTTAATGTCTGTGGCCAGTGGTTGATCAAAATCTCTAAAATTTTGCATTCCTGTCTTCTCTGCAATTACTCCAGATGAAGGCATCCTTTTATCTAGTTTCATCTTCTCCATCTTTCTTGACAGCAAAGTTTCCTTTTGATCAACAAAATTACCACCAGCCCTTTGGGTGCCTTCAGAGACAAATTTCTCTTCCTTGTGGGTGTTGATATTTGTTGAATTCGATGTGCCCTTTATGTTCAAATTTTTAATCTTCTCTGGAAGTGAATCTGCTGAGCTTCTGACAGAAAAGCTTGTAACACCTTTACCCTTGTTCAATCCGAACATATCCACACCATCATCTTTAAATGCAGCACTGCCAATATCACGATGCCCACTGTCTTCAATGTTCAAATGCTGCAACTTGTTGGGGAGTTCTGAAACTTGAGAATTAGCAACATTATTACTGCTCCATAAACCAAATTTAGCCTGTTCATTTGATCTCAACCTTGAACTTTCATTTCTAGAATGATCAATTCGTGCAGCATTACCTTTCCCTTCTTCAATGTTCAATTTCCTCATGTCACCCGGAAGCTTTGATTCAATGGCTTCATCGCCTCCTTTATCAAAAACTTCGGTTCTACTGGAACTATTAAAGCTGAATTCCCCATCTCTAGCAATCGCAGACTCATCCAAACTTCCGATATTCAATTCCTTCATTGCATCCAAAACTCCTCTCTCTGACTTGTCCAAATTCGAGCTGGAGGTGCTCATATTTTCTCCAAATACAAATGGCTGATTCCCAATCCCACCCGACCCAGATTTAGCAGAGACAGTATCCTGACCCCAAAACGAGGCCGGAAATGAATTCCCAGCGGACGGGAGAAACGTCTCCGGGACCGCCGCAGACCTCAAATCCTGGGAACTGGTTTGCCTTCTCACCTTCGTCATTCTCGGCCTGGTAAGACCGGACTTCGATCGAGGAATCGATTGCGTAACGAAACTGAAATTGGAATACCCATCGTAGGAATTGGAAGACCCAGAAGCATTATCGTGAAAGCGTGATGAATTCATTTCGTATGGGGGCAAACAAGGTTGGTTTTGTTTGGCGGAACTCAAACAAAATAGAGAATCATAAATCTGGGGATTTAGAGGGTGAAG
Organism: Herpetospermum pedunculosum; assembly: GCA_028017165.1. Lineage (NCBI taxonomy): Eukaryota > Viridiplantae > Streptophyta > Magnoliopsida > Cucurbitales > Cucurbitaceae > Herpetospermum > Herpetospermum pedunculosum. The sequence goes on along the minus strand of CM051529.1, from coordinate 1,174,453 downwards.
AAAGATGGGTTTCGTTTAAAAAGCTCGAGGCCGGCCATCAATGGCAGGCAGCAGCCCGATTGAAACCCAATGCAGAAGAAACAAGGATCATGGCGGATTGAAATGGAAAGTGACAACAGTAATCTTGGGTTGGAAGCCAAAAACAAAACAAAACAAAAGGAAAAGAGAGAGAGAAGAAAAATAGAAAGAAACAGAGAGATTTCAATGGGTTTTGAACAGTAAAATCACAGAGCTGGTTGCCTTCCTTCTTTCTTTCCCTCTGTTTTTGATCTTCCTAATGCCGCTTTCAATATCATGTGTTGTGTTGCTTCAATCTCTTCATTTGGTTTTTTTTTTTTTTTTTTTTTTTTTTTTTTTTTTTTTTTTTTTTTAATTTTATTCTATTTTTATTTTTATTTTTTTTTCATTTTCATTTTAATTTTCATATTATTGGGTTTAGGGAATTGGGTCCACCTCTTTTCTTTCCTTGCTCTTATCACAATGATCAAATCAAAATCAATAAAAGATTTTTGGGGTTTCTTAAAATACTTAACTTGCCAAAACATCACAAATCACAAATCACAAAGTTGACTCCCTCATACAACTACATTTAATAAATCTTCTATAGTATATAAAATAGAGTGAAATGGTAACCTACGTCAATTTAGGGTAAAATAATTAAAAATATAGTATTTTTTAAAAAAAATTACAGATATGACAATTTTTTATTATTGATTGTATGGTTTATCGCCGATAGTAGTCTATCACCTCAGTTTTTTATAGAATTTTAGTCTATCACTAATAGACTATTGATAGTAGTCTATCAGTCACTGATTTTTTTGTCATATTTACAAAATGTCTATTATTTTAGGCCTTGTTTGTACCACCAACCCTAAAATAAAAGTAAATAAATTATTTATAAAAAAAAGTAAATGAATTAAAATATCATTACTTTAACGTTGAATGGATGCGTAGTAACTTGAACATTATTCAATATATAAAGACATTATTTAGCATCTTAAAAATTGATGGTGGGTTCAATCTCCCAGTATCCAACTCAAAATAATAATAATAATAATAAATTAACTAAATTTGTGTTACATTATATTACATTTTTTTCTTGTAGGAAAGAAGGGTGGTTGGGTGGATATAATCATATTTGAGCTTTGGGTATTTATGGGGATAAGTCATATGACTCTCGCCTTAACCCAAGTGTCACTATCTAACTCACATCTCAATTGAAGGGGACATATTTCATAATTAAATTAACATGTTTTTACTCAACCAAAAAAAAAAAAAAAAAAAAAATCATCTTATTGGTTCAAAATGTTAACTTGTGTCTTTGTGACCACGTATTATTGTCTTATGGCAGGTATATTTGATTGTTATTTAGTTAGCAGTTAATTATTTATCCCTCTAAATTTAGGGATTATGAATTTAGGGTTAAAAAAAAAAAAAAAAAAAACTATAATCATACCGGGTGGGATTCGAACTTCTGACCTTATCTTAGTCAATTGAGTTATATTTGAGTTATGAAATTGAAATTATCGAATTGTGATAAATGTAATTTTTTGGTTTTTTTTTTTTAATATAGTCTTAATAATTATATTATTGAGTTGAATTTTAGAGGCCATATATATTGCAAAAAGTCCATTATTGGGTGTATAAGACAATGTTTAATCATATATACATACATATAGCATGTAGAATGAGAAAACCCATATTCTGAAGATGGTTGAAAAGAATAGCCATATGAATTATTAATTGTCTTGAAAAGCACAATATTGTTCTTATTGTGGTGTGGGGGCCAAAGTTCACATTATAAAACTAACACCATGTGTTTAATATTAAGAGCTTGAAAATATTCATTATCCCAAAAAAAGAGTTTGGTAAGAAAATAAAAACATTTAACTACAAAACAGATATCTTTTTGAGCTGTTGGTTGGTAAAATTTCAAATTATATGTACAAAACAAATAGAGAGATGGACTGAAAGAAAAAGATAAAAAGAGAAATTGAAATCACTCGCGGGTAATTCAAACTAGTTAAAATATATATCATCGATTTAGAGATACAAAATCCTCGTCTATATATTGATTTTTTTTTTTCCAAAAAAAAAGCAGTTTTACTTTCAACTTAGCTAAGGGTGAATCAATTTTAACTTCAATTTTTTAACTAATTTTAAAACTAATTCATAGTATTAAACTTTTTTTTTTAATTCAATAATTGCCAAGTAATGAATCAATTTTAACTTTAATTTGCAACAATAACATAGTTCAATGACATAATGTGAACTAGTGACTATGAGGTTCTAGGTTCGATCCCCACCTCACATGTTGTCAACAAAAAATTAACTAATTTATATTGTTTAACTTTTTTTTTTACTTCAATAATTGGGAACCGAGGGGATCTAACTATTTTTTTTTTTTAACAAATAGAGAGATGGATGGCGAGAACGCTCACTAATAAAGATGGCAAAATAAAAGATAAAAAGGAAAATTCAGATCATAAAATTTCTTAGTACTAAAACATATATCATCTTCAACAAAAAAAAAAAAAAAAATATATATATATATATATATATATAGACGAATCAATACGAATCCCTATCTCCACATATTGAACAAAAAATGGAAAGAAAAAAAAAAAAAAAAAAAACACCGAGTTTCAATCTAAATAAACGATGAATCAGTTTTAACTTTTCTTTTTAGTTTAATAGTTGTGAAATAAGAGTTCGGACCATGAACATCTAAGATGATAATTATTGGTGTGTTGAGATAGGTGGAAATTTGGATAGATGAGAGTTGGAATTTAAAAAGTATGCTAAAAATAAAATTATAGAATGTTGCAAGGAAGTAAAGAGACAGAACTACATTAATTTAGATTTTATTAATAATAGACGTTCAATTCCTATGATTCCCTTGTCTGCTTGGCCAATGTTTCATTGTATTCCTTTCTCAAGCTGTTGTATTTTTCACTCAATGCCTTCAAATCTTCCATGTCTTTCTCTGAAATCTTCTTCTTCTCCAAATAACTTTTTGTAGTTTCGATCTCTTTCTTTATCTCTTCGATTTCCTTCGTCTTCTTCTCGAGCTCTTTTTGTAAAATTTTCAACTTTGAAGGTGCTGGTTCGAACTCTACATGTACAAGTTCAAAGTCATAGTCGAAATTGATAGTATAATGTTATATTAGACTACTACTGTATCTAAAATATTAAGTTTTGATAAGTTAGGATAAATTTGATATTTTTTATTAATATATTATTAAGGAGATTCTTTAGAGTTTTATTATAAAAAATTATCAATATTCCAAATATACACTTTTTTGAAATATTAAAACAAAATACCTGATGGCTCAATCTTTGAACTGCTTGGATCCATTGCTTCGCCTCAAGTAGTAGCTGAGGGGGAAAAAGATGGTGAATTTTAAGAGTTAAACCCGATTTAATAACCATTTATTTTTTAAAAATTAAACTTATAAACACTATTAATACAAGCTAGAATTTTCCTAAAACTAACTAATTGCATGTCTAAAGTTGTTAAATAAAAAATAGCTAGCACTAGTTGTATGTAATTTTAAAAAAAAAAATGTATATTAAAAGAAGTGAAATGATACTTGTCAGCTGCACAAATATATTTGGTATAAATTATATACATATTTAAATATATATATATATATTATTATTATTATTAAGGCGACATAAATAGCAATCAGACTCAAAAGAATGACAAATATAGTAAAATACAAAACATTTTGTAAATATGAAAAAAAAAAAACAGTAATAGTCACTTATAATTATGGGTTAAATGGCTAATAGACTATTTCTATAAAAAAAAAAAATATATATATATATATATATATATATAAGTATATAGTAATTATTACTAATAGTTTGTTATTAACAACTTGATAAAAATTGTTATATTTATAAATTTTTTTAAAAAATATATTATATTTTTTATTATTTTATTCTAAATTGATTCGACAATTTCCTTTATTACAAGAGAATGTTTTTACCTCTCATATATCAGATTAATAATCCACATTCAAACTTGACAAAAATAATATGAAATGATATTTTTTCAATTTTAAGGGCAGGTTGAAAATTTATATCTATTTTTTATTTGATTTTTTATTTTTTATATAGTTTGTTGGGCTCGGCCCATAACGTCTTCGACAGGATAAAACAAAAACGGCCCAACATGATTCCGAAATGGACTGAATACGGATCGGATCACAGGGCATGTCTCGCACGTGTCAGGTTTTAGACTACACTACACCTCGTTACAACAATACTGATCGTACGCTTGTACAAAGAAAACTAAAGTAAAAAAATTAAGTTTATTTATTTAGTTCAACGAAGAAGGAGAAAGGAGGTTTGATGGAGGACATATCTTAACTGGTAAAATTATATGTTTTTATGTTGAAAATTAATTGTGTATTAATTAATTATGCAAGACATATATCTTAACCTGTAAAATTATATGTATTTAGGTTGATAGTTAAATGTGTTTATTAATTACATCGTAATTTTGTTTAATTAGATCCGAATTTTAAATTATAGAACTAAAAACGAAAATAAAAACATAAAGTTAAAATAAACAAGAAGAAAAATGATTCACTCACGAAACAAAAAAAATAAAATAGAATAGCTTATAACGTTTATAAACTCACATTTTTTAATTTTTCATTTTAATTAAACCTAGGTTTCTTAAACAAAATTTTCATAAACTCTTCTCTTAAACTACTAAATACTTAACATTCTCAAGTTTAAGATGTGGAAGTAGTGTTTCAAATGTTCATGTATTGCATAAGACTAATGAGTAAGCACACACACGAACTATACATTTAACTATAGCAAAACTAAATCTTAAATCAAAAAGTGTTTCCCTATCTAAAATCAGAGATGCGATGATTTGAAATATATATTTCGATGATTTTTCTTTTTCCAAACAAAAAAGATTTTTAATAATAATAGGTAGAATTAAAAAAAAAAAAAATTGAATTATTAGAAGAAGTATTTATAATCCAAACTCACCTTTTTTTTTAGCAGAGCAAAGAGAGTCTTTTTGATCTCTTTAGGTCTTGTTGAGTTGTGAATATGGTTGAGAAGAAGAGGGTTTATATCATGTGAAAATGGCTTAGAGTGAGAGAGAGATAAATTCTTGATGAGGAAAGAAAATGAAGGGCCATGATTTTGGTACATAGATATGTTGGGCCAATGGAGGTGTATGATTGCAATCATAAACTGTCACATTTTGTCCTCTACGGTATGAAATGTAGCACTGAATCAAACCCCCTGCATCTCTATGTTTTTACTTTTGACTTGTTATTTTTTTAGGCATGTAAAGCATCTCCAAATGCATTATTACTTATCACGTTTTTTGTATTTAAACTTTTTTGTTATAGGCAACTTTTGGGTTCATACCTCAGGCCCAATAAGCCCATGAGACCGAAATCAACTCGTGGTCCCGAACCTGAGCCTGAGCCTAGCATTGCCCGTTGGGCCTCTAGGGTTATAACCGATAACTAAATGTCAAACCGATCAAACCTATCGAACGGGTCGCAAAACTCCGTCCAATCACCCCAACTGATGCACTCGTCGACACGTCAAACTTACCGTACGACCCTGACGTCCATGTCAGAGGAGATTGAATTCGTGCATCAACATTTTTCAAAATCATGCGTTGGGTAGATAATAATACTCATCTATTTCAACTTTTTTATATATATATATGATTATCGTAATAACGGTGTAATATTTAAATATTTAAATAAAAATTTAATGAAGTAATTGTTTTTTTTTTAGTTGTTTTACATCTATACTAAGTTTGTAGTTTATTAATGGATGAATATATGAAATTTAAAACCACTTTCTACTAACTTAATTAGTAATTTTTTTGTTTGTTTGTTAAAGAAATTATAAAAAACATGAAATATAGAATTTATTATTCATTGAAAACCAGTCTGAATTTTGTCATTTTTATGTTGATACCAAATTTATGAATTGTGGATATAGTTTTTATTATCACAAAAGCAACCATTTTTAAAATAGGTTGTTTATAAAAAGAAACTAAACTAAAATAGTAGAATAATATTTGTACTTAAGCAGATACATTCGAATATTTTTTTTTTGATATTTTAAAGAAAGGAATTCATACTGTTTTTATGTTGAAAATACATTATTATTGGAATGAAATACACAAGTGTTTAAGGAAAGCCCACGGGCCCATCAAAATTCCCCAAAGCAGTGTAGGAAAGATTCCCCTGGCTGTCACATCGGGAACATCGTCCATTTAATTTATTTTGTTGAGAATTATACAAAATATCCAATTTTTAATTATGTCCCAACAGTTCTTTTTTTTTTTTTTTTTTTTTAATTAGATAAAAATCAATCCAACTACCATGTAAAAATTGAATGACATACATGACATTATTTATATAAATTGGCGTGATAATTGATGTATATTTTTTTTCTTTTACAACTTTGAATAAATAAAATTTGATTATGTAAATGATTTCAATGATATCTTTTGAGATCAAATAAATGATAACAATGATTTTAATCTTCTGTATAGTTGTAAATAATATCACGTAAGTCTTCTAATTTTTACACATTAATTATCACATCAATTTTCATCTTTTTATTTTAATGAAAAACAATATCTTTTTTAAACAATTTTAAAGTTCAAAAGTAAATAAAAATTGACAAGATCAAAATCTTGGAACATAATTGAAACATATTCTAAAGTTTATGGGTACTTTGTATAATTCAACATTTTAAGTTGAACAAGTACATTTGAAGACTTTTGATCCAACAATGGCTTCGTGAGTTCCACTAAAACATGATTGTGATAGTTTGGTCCCATAGTGAAAATTCAACTACTTAATTGGACAAGTCTCATGTTGACATGCTCATAGAAATTGAAGTAGCTCGATTTAACAAAAAGAATTAGACAATAATAATGCATTTAAATTTCTCCCCACAACCCCCACTCTACTCTCTAGGCACCAAGTGGTTGTTTGATAAATTGTTAAATTATTTTAAAACGTTTTTTTTTTAAAACGTTCCTGCCCCGTGCGTGGTTGAGATTGCACAAATGCAGGATCAGTCAACCCTCACTCTGATTATCTAGGGGATACGCTCACTCACTCACCCGTTGCACCTCTATCATAGGGAAGAGGGACACCCCTCACTCTCTGCTATTTTAGGCGGAGCGCTCGCCCACTTCACCAAGTGGTTGTTCAATAGGTTATTGAAATCTTGGTATGAAGGATCTCAAATAAGATTGATGGAATTGATGCGTGAAACTTAATTTTGTGAATGATGTTGTAACGACCGTCAACCATACATTTTTTTTCTAGTTCAACAACTATGTGAGAGATTAAATTAAATTATTGACTATTGTAATAGATGTCTGTTGTAGGATGATTTTACTTTTAGAAGACATGATGTGTCCTTAAAAAAAAAAAAAATACTAAGAGGTTCTACTGACATGATTGTATGGATTAATGACTAAGAGGTTATAGTTTCGATTCTCCATCCTACATATTACTAAAAAAAAAAAAAAAAAAAAATGATAAAAAAAAATAAATAAATTGGAAATTACTCTTATAAGCACAGGACGAAACCATAACTCCAATCAATTATCAACAACGTAGGACTTTTTTTTCAAAGTTTTGGGGACGCGGTTCTAAACTTGTCCACCCAAACTCATATTCAGACGAACAAATATTACAACATTGACAATTTTTTATTTCGTTTGAATAATTTTTGATTGAATTGGTAATGATATAGATACAAAAATAAAATATTTAGTTGACATGGTACACGAATAATTAACTATACAAATAATTTTTTTTAGTATTATTTGTTTGTTTTTTTAACTAGTTCAATAATACATAAAATAAAATATTCGAATTTCTAAATCAAAAGTATATATCTTAAACAACGTGAATTATATTCATGTTGAGTCACATTTATTTTCTTTATCTTTGATTACACCGATAATATTTAATAATATTATTTGACAATATATTTTAGTGATTGATATATTATATATTTTTAAGGAGTGGTGATACATTTTTACTTCTTCAGGTTTGTAGATTTAAGTTTCATTTCCATGTACGCAATATTCTAAAAAGGTTAATATATAAGGTTTTGGATTTTTTTTCAAATTTAATAACGAATGATTATGAGTTGGTTTAATGGTCACTTTACCATGTGAAAAATAAATAAATATGATAACCATTAGACATTAAAGTCAAACAAGTTTCTCGACAGTTAAATAGTATGGGGTTGGGGAACTAAAACAAAGTTGTTAAGGTTGGGTGGAGTTTCTCACAATATTAATTAGGGGTGATAGTCAAAATCGAAAAACTGAAAAATCGAATCAAATCGAACCGATCCAATGGTTCAGATCGGTTATTTAATACAAAATTGGACATGTTGGTTTGTATATATGAAAAACTGATTTTTTTTTATCGGTTCGGTTTTCAATAGAAAAATCCAACGAAAACCGAACCGAAGTATATATATTCTCCTTTTGAGAAATCCTAACCCTTCAATTTTTTTTTCTTTTCATTTGAAGTTGTCATCCTCTACCCTCCGTCTCTAAAATCAACCCTAACCTTCTTCAATTTTTTTCTTTTCATTCGTCTCTGGAATTTTATCTGCTATCGCAGCTCGTCATCGTCACCTCGCCATCTTTATTTTTCTTGTGTATTTTTTTTTCTTTCTTTTTTCAGTAGCATTTTAATTTTAAAAGAGATTTGTTTTGATTTTGGAAGAAATTTGTTTCCATTTGGGAAGAAATTTGTTTTCTGTTTTCCTCACACCATCTCCCTCTTCTCTAGATCTCATTTCACCCACCTTTTTTTTTTTTTGGCTTAGGGCAAAAAAAATAAATAATAGTTCATCAAACCGAAAACCGAACCGACAAATAACCGAACCAATCGGTTATACACCTTATTGGACATCGGTTCGGTTCTACATTTGACAAACCGATATTTTTGATTCGATTCTCGGTTTGGCCCAAAAACCAAAGAAAATCGAACCGATATCACCCCTAATATTAATTGAGGTGGATAAAAAGGTTTAAATACACTCGTAAATCTCTTTATAGATAATTTGAGAAAAAATAATTTATATATTTGAATTTGAGAATGTGTAACAATTTTCATCCTAAACTTTTAATTTGATCGGATTAAAAAAAATATATTTTGGGTGAAGTTTCCCATAATATTATAGGATAATGTAAGAATTTATTTGTTGAACTATGTAAATATTGATTTGTTTGGTTACCACAATTATAATAATAGATAATCAAACATTCAACTATAGTGAACATTATAGTTGCAGCTACTTAAATGAGCTAATTTGGTGGGATTAAAATTATAGGGAAAAGTATTTTTTGGTCCCTAAATTTTGTGTGTTTGGTTTTTAGATTTCAAAATGTTATACATTTTATCCATGAGTTTGAAATTTTGTTTCCATTGGATCAATAATTTTAAAAATATTACATTTTTACCTTTGAGTTGTGAATTTAATTTTCATTTTGCTTAAACGTTTCAAGATTTTATATTTTTATCCCTGCAATTTTATTAATGCACACTTTTAGTCTTTGGCGTTAACTTTTAACTAATTAATTAAAATAATTATGATGTAAATTTTTTTAAAACAAATTTAATAGTACAGTGAAAACTAATTTAATTTAATTGTTTTAAATTAATTAATACAAAATTAACCCACATGATCAAAAGTGAACCACATAAATAAATAAATAAAAAAAAAAACTCAAAATTCAAAATTAAAGTAAAAGTGTAACCATTTGAAATTTAGGGACTACATAGAAATTAAATTTTAAACTCAAGAGTAAAAGTATATTATTTTAAAATATAAGGACCAAATGAAAAATAGGTTAAAAACTTAGAGAAAAAATGTATTTTTAACAAAATGTTGGACTAAAAAAAAACTTTTGAGACCAAAAATGGAATTTTCTCAAAATTATAAATTGAGAAATAACAAAATTTAACGGTTGGGAAGACATGGGACAATTTGGTAATTAAGAAACATTCTCGTTTTTCTTGTAATTTCAGCACATGTCTGCATGGGGTTAGGTACAGCGGTGATATCAAAACCCACACTCTCATTTTTTAATATCAATATATTATTATTTATAAAAAAGGTTATTTCCCAAAATACCCTTTATGCGCGTAAAGTCCACGATCGAAGCGCGCGCGCGTGTGAGACTTTGGGAATTATGATTTTTTTTTTTCAGAAGAAAATAATAAATATATAAATAGGTCTGTTTTTAGGCTTTTGACAGAGAAAGAAAAACCCCAATGGCTTCTTCTGCCATCTAAGTCCTAAGTTCTAACGCCCATCTACTCCGCCGTACCGTCTGAAACTAAGACTTCCGGCGCCGCCGCTGACGACGAGAAGAGAGAAACAGAGAGATTGATCGCGATGGCTTTTGCCGCTTTCACCAATCCGTCTTCTTTCTCTGTCTCTAACTTCAATCAGAATCGTCCATTTCAGTCTTCGCCGTCGCATTTGCTCCAATTGCGCATTTCCGCTTCCCCTGTTTTCACCTCCTCTTCCGCTAGTATTAAGGCCAACGGTATTTTTCTCACTCGTCTATATGACCGATGCGATCTCAGTAACCGTCGACAGCCGTTTTTGGTGTCTTCTTCTGGTGGTGATGGTGCCGACGGCGGTAACTATTCTTCGCGCGGTGGAGGAGGCGGCGGTGGAGATGATCATGGTGATGAAGGTGATTCTGGTAATGCTGGTGATAAGAACAAGGCGGAGGCGCTTTTGGTGTTGGCTGAGGCTGGCCGGACACTGGAATACCTACCGAAGGACTTGGCGGCGGCGATCGAGGCCGGTCGAATCCCTGGATCGGTGGTCACGAAGTTTTTTGAGCTCGAGAAGTCTGCTCTCTTGCGTTGGCTGATGCAGTTTGGTGGATTCAAGGAGCGGCTATTGGCGGATGATTTGTTTCTAGCGAAGATCGGAATGGAATGCGGCGTTGGGGTCTTCACTAAGGTTTTTCTTTTCACACACACTCAATTTTCGGATCAGTAAATATGCCTTTTCATCATTTCTAGGGATCTTCTAGCTTCTTTGATTGCATTTCTTTTGTTCTTCGCCTTTACCGACTCCTAAAGAAATCTTTTCCCCTAACTTTTTTTCAATTTCTTTGCCACTCAACTGCACATGTTCCTATTTGAATTTCAAGATAATTTACTCATGACCTTGAACTATGAATCTATGATGTTTCTAGCTATTTGATCTGTATTTCCGTTTTGCATGCATACCTCTATTAAGCGATATCATCGAAGAACACAAGCCTTGTACTTTTGTCTGATCATTTCCTTGGATACGTTTTGTTTTACCCTATTGTAAATCTCTCTCCCCTTACTTGCAGTTAATTTTTGTAATTTATTTTGCAGACTGCTGCAGAGTATGAGCGCCGAAGGGAAAAGTTTTTTGACGAGCTCGAGATTGTTTTTGCTGACGTGGTATAATTCTGTTCTTCTTGTTGTTTTTTGTTCTGAGTACAACAAATGAGGTATGGGGACTCGAACCTCCGACTTCAAGGGTGTGAGTAGATGCCAATTAGCACTGAGTTGTGCTCACTTTGGCTAATTCCGTTGTTAAAAGGCCATAATCATCAGATTTTTATACGTTTCACTTGCACATGTCTAAGTGATAGCATTAGTACTAGTACGCTCTGGCTTGAGATCACTTTGGCTAATTCCGTTGTTAAAAGGCCATAATCATCAGATTTTTATACGTTTCACTTGCACATGTCTAAGTGATAGCATTAGTACTAGTACGCTCTGGCTTGAGATATACGTTAGTCTGCTTTAAGAACATATCATCCTGTTTCCCTTAAAGTGGGATTGTTAGATGCATGATACTTTATTACTGAAAAAAGCATAAAACTTTGCTTCCTCACATGCATCTAACAATTTAAAAGTGGTAGTCTGTCTCATTGTGCCAGCCACGCTATTGAATTTGATTGTTTGTAGAATGTATAATGTTTGAAGGAGTTGATGATCCAAAAACTAAAATAGTAGAGCAATTAGTCTGATGCAATAATTGAATTCATAGATTATAAGATGGTAAGGACAGAGACTGGTTTCTAGGAGTGTTGGAAAATGAATATGTGCAGATATCCTGTTAGTTACTTTGAGAAATGGTCGATCCACTTGTTTCCTTCTCTAAAAAGAAAAATGGTCGATCCAATATTTGGCTTGGCTCAGACAAGTGAGACTAATTAGTGTATGTTTGAGAGTGATTTTGGAATAGTTAAAATTATTTTTGTCATGTTCAAAATTAACCTGAAACGTGTCTTTAATAATTTCAAATCAATTTTGATTGTATGAAACTCGCGTTTAAAAGTGTAAATCAAACACCAAATTGATTTTGAATGTTTAAATGCATGTTTTGGGGTGATTTTGAACATGATAAAAGTGATTTTAATTATTTCAAAATCACTCCCAAATGTGCCCTTAATAGTTGTATTTGCAGTTTTGATTTGTCCATTAGCAATTGTAATCTCTTTCTAAACTCTTGAATATGCACTTGCTCTTTTCGTCAAGAAAGGTGGCTTTCTAAATTTTGATTGTATGAAACTCGCGTTTAAAAGTGTAAATCAAACACCAAATTGATTTTGAATGTTTAAAGGCATGTTCTGGGGTATTTTGAACTTGATAAAAGGGTTTTTTAACTATTTCAAAATCACTCCCAAATATGCCCTTAATAGTTATGGTATTTGCAGTTTTGATTTGTCCATTAGCAATTGCAATCTCTTTCTAAACTCTTGAATATGCACTTGCTCTTTTCGTCAAGAAAGGTGGCTTTCGAAGCATATATATTGACACATATATTTTTAGGTAATGGCCATTATTGCAGATTTCATGCTTGTTTATCTTCCTGCTCCGACTGTTTCTCTCCGACCACCACTTTCAATGAGTGCAGGAGCAATTACGAAGTTCTTCCATGGATGTCCTGATAATGCTTTTCAGGTCTGTAATTCTCATGGAATAATTGAATCTTTGTCGAACATTTCTTTTGAGGATTGGGAGAACTAAATTGCTGTTCTGTTTTAGATTGCGCTCTCTGGAACTTCATATTCATTATTACAGAGATTTGGTGCAATAGCGGTATGACAATTTTTGGTTAATTTTGCATCGATTTTATATATTTGAAGAAAAATGCAAGATCAACTTATTTATGTTTTCTGCTGATAATTTTGCAGCGTAATGGAGCTAAGCTTTTTGCAGTTGGCACCACTTCATCATTGGTACATTGTCATATACTTCCTTTGGAAATTCTGAATTTCTTATGGTCTTTTGTATGACATCATTTTCTAGTCATCTTTTATGACCTCTTTTGCTGCTAGGAGTCATCTGTCGAAGGAAAATGTTGCTTATTTTTTTGCCACCTGTCACCATAAATTTTTTAATTTTTGGCCCAGTGTCTCTTTCGCTTTAGACGAATAGGTAACCAGGCCCACTTCTCCCTTTCCTCTTTTTCTCAGGAAAAAAAGGGTTTTCTTCCCTAATTGATTGTCTGTTTGGAATAACCTGTGTCAAAAAATGCGTTTTAAATAAAATCATTTTTTCTATAAGTACCTTTGGAAAAATTAATAATTTAAAGTGTGTTTAGTATAGCTTCTTCAATGATTTTGAATGATCAAAAGTGTTCTTTAAAAAAATTATTAATAAATAAAAATAACTTTGAAAAACTTGGACTAATTTAAAAGTCAATTTTGGATACTCTCTCTTTTGGGATTCTTGTTACTCTAGCTGCTACCTGCAACACCTGGGGTGTTTGTCTTTTGAATAAAAATTGCAGAAACTAATTCATCATGCCCTCTGTGTTTAGGTTGGCACAGCTGTTACAAATACTTTAATCAATGCAAGGAAGGCTATTAATAAGGATGCTGCAGCTGAAGTGGAAAATGTGCCTATAGTTGCCACCAGTGTTGGCTACGGTGTCTATATGGCTGTCTCCAGCAACCTCAGGTATTGGTTTTCTGCAGTTATAACTTATCGTATGTATTTAGCTAGCATAATAATGCCTTGCATATTCTTCTGCAATTTCACGTCTGGCTTCTCTTCTGTATTTTGTGTTATGACGTTATCTTTCTTGTATTTTCTGAATAGTAAGCTATCTTCCTGCGTCATTGATAGTCATATGATATAAAGGTCTAGGTTTTACGAACAGCAGGAAAACTTTGTTTAACGGACGTGGGCTCAATCAATGCCCTTCTCGAGAAAATGCTACGATGAATTCATTTTTAGAAACACAAACAGTATATGATGCATTTTTTTACCATGGGTTACAACAGTATCTATAGACTTTTTGTGTTCACTTCGTTGCACAAATATCACACGCTAATGTTTTCCAGATGTAGAGACTATTGTGCACTCTTGGAGATGATTAGTATTCATCTGAGATAGCAAGTTTTATTCTTTATCTTTTGAAAATGAAGTTACTTTGTGCACTATACATAAATTAAAATGCAAGGGTTAACCCAGAGTTTGAGATCCTTATAAAAAGGGACAATAAGGAATGAATGCATTGGTTGGACAATATTTAAGAGATTTTGTTATAACATGGATGAATATTCTCTTTGTTTTGTAGGTATCAAGTTCTGGCAGGTGTAATTGAACAGAGAATTTTGGAACCTATGTTACACCAGCACAAGCTCATGCTGAGTGCAATTTGCTTTGCTGTTAGGACAGGCAACACATTCCTTGGTTCACTCTTGTAAGATTTTCACCTCTCCCTGCAAAAACAAAATCAAACCATCATCGCTTTTGCTTACCGTATTCTTTCATTCCTTTTTACCTTTCTCTATTACGAGGAGGAGACGACTCACACATTGTACAAACTTGGTTTGCTTTGGCAGGTGGGTGGACTATGCCCGTTTGATAGGAGTTCAGTAGTGAATGCTGATTCACTAGGTTTGCTTTTTAGTTATAAGTTCAAATGAACGCGAGGAAGGTTTCAGTTTATAATTTAGAGTTGTTTTAACTTCATTATTCTCATTTTGCAGTACTTACTAGATCAATTGTGACGTTTTTTTGGGTTTGATTATATTTCAGTTTTCATTTGTTTCTCTGTCATTATTTCCGCTTTTTTTTCCTTCTCTTCTTCCACAATTTGTGTGTTGTATATGTAAGGTTATCAGGACACAGATTGGAATAACAAGGAAGTGTAGTGAACTTTGTTTTTTTTAGTTTAAAGATCATTTTAATAAGCCTTTAATGAAGGGGGAGTTCTGAAAGGAATTATCAAATAATTTGTTGTGTTTTCTTTTATATCATTAGATTATGGGTTTCCACTGTTGTTAAATTTTAACTTTTCAGGTTTGTTTTAAATAAGGTAATGTACCTTATTTTATTCTATGAAAAATATTTTATATTGAGAGCATTAGCATTAGCAATAGCAAATATTTTATATTGTTTAGTCTGTATTTGGGAGTGCTTTTTTGCTCGCTATTGCCAGAACTAGAAGTATGCTCTATTTTATTATCTTGTTTGGGAAATAACATGAAAGGACCAAGAAAAAAGTCAAACATTTTGCTTTCTACGAAAATATTTGTAGATTGCTTTTGATCCAAGTGCTTGATTGAAAATCACTTCAATAGCACTTTTAAAGTATAAAGTGATTTGTCAATAATGTGGGAGCTAGTAGGAGGTTAGAAGTTGGAATGACATATTGTACGAGGTAGTGATGAAGATGTTAGAAGTTCGAGGTAGTGACATATTGGTTGCTAAGCTAAGCACATTGAAAACACAATCAAACACACTTTTGTGAGTATGAAAGTGAACAACAATATTGTGTTATTAAGCATTCTCAAACACTTCAAAATTTTAAGATTAAATTACTTTTCAGAGAAACTAGAATTATTCTATTAGGAAAAACAAAATGGGAAATCTGTTAAGATGAAAGATTATGATTAAAAATAGTTGATGCAATTTGGCAAAATAGATGATGCACTACTTGAAATCAGCCCATAAATAGTTTCTCAATAACAACAAACCCAATTTCGCCACCTCCTGACCCAAGGCAGCTGAAACAGAGTGCATCTTGATCACCACATATAAAAGCTTAAAATAGATCTATGTTTGTATTTTCTTTCCTATCAATTGGGCAATTTAAACTCCTTCTCCAATGTTATAGTATGAATGCACTTGATTCATCCCTTCCACTTCAATTGATTGGGGAGTTGAGACCCTCTTGAGAAGACAATGAATAAAGAGGTTGATGATGTCTCTTAGAAGGGAACTGTGGCAATTTAGATTTTCCAATAGCCAACGATGGCTCCCCGATACGTCGTAGAGTCTGCTTCGTGTACAGCGTTTGAAAAAAAGGTGAAGCTTTCTCCTTCAACTTGAGAATGACAATAAAGAGGAGCCTGGAAGCAACCAGAATGATTAACACTGCTGCTAAATCCCACCATTTGGAGTGATGAGCTTGATATCCTAGCAACATTTCAAGAATCAGTTCTCCTTTTATTTTAGGACCTCCTTGTATGTTAGAATCGACCTCCAACCCTATCAAGTCGTTCTTGTATGCGCCCTGCATTTGAATCGAACAAGAACCCCAAATCTTATGTTTAGATAGTATTTATTTTTTCCCTCCAAATAATTGATTGCAATCCGAAAAGAAACTACATCAAATTGGCCTTTTGCCTCATTATGCACTAGTTTTTTTTGCTAACAGAAACTAAAAGTACCTGTAAGCCCCAGGCGCCATAGTTAATGTATGATATTGGGTAACGCCAGAACACCTTGGGAAGGTCAGGCACAAACCTAAAGTAACCAGAAGTCATCATCATGATTCCCTGCACAACTCACTTGTATTAAATCTCTGTTAAAGTCATTTTCACTTGTTTGAAAACATTCAGATTAGTCATTAAAAGGAACAGAAAGTAAAATTTGAGTTGTTAGCTAATGGAGTATTTGGCTGTCATGGAACTTTAAGAGATTCTGTTTTAAGTGTTTATGGAAAAGAAAAGGAAGGGGTAATAGTTGTTGATCTTACAATGTAACCAGCTCCAATAATGACACCCATCAAAAAGTTGGGAACCAATGAAGCAATAATCATCATGATGCTTTCTACAACTGCAATGGAGCCGAGAAGGTCAAGGCAGATGTAAACGTAACGAGAGAACTCGGTGTCAAATTTGACCATGTAGAATACTATAGTTGCAGAAGCAACAGACATGAGAGCTAAGAATGGGAATGAAGACAGGAAATTTGACAACGTGTATACAGCAATCCCATAATGCCCGTTCAGCCTTTCCTTATGAAAAACCTGTTTTACAAAACATATATTCAAATATCAATCATGAAATCTAGTGTCATTTTTGTTAAGCATTTCTGACAGTATGTTCTATGTTATTCAAGTGACTTGAGTCCGGTAGTCGGTTACTAAATGGGTTGCATAAGATGTACATTTCAAGAGACTTACATAAGTTCGGGAACTACTGTGCAGGCGAGTTAGAAACTATATGAAAGGCTGTGAAATTTTGGTACAAAACACTGAGGTAATGTACCTTCATCTCTTCAATGAATGATGGAAAGCCTCCAATGGACATGAAAGTCATAAATCCAGATACAAATGCTGCACAAGATGCCCTTGCAAAGATATCAGCATAGCTTGTACCAACATGCATGAATATCGTGCCCACACATACAGATAAGAGTATGTAGATAATAATTCTTATCCAGTAATAGCCCAAATCTCTGGACATGTTCACCGTCGATCTTCTAGTCAATGTTGAGAGTTGCTTCCACCATTTTGCTTGGTTTCCACATTTCTTAGTTGTCATAGAATGTCCTTTCTGTATCAAAACTGCTACTGGTAAGTTTAGCCAAGCATAACTCAATTGATTAAGGAATTATACACTCGATCAAAAGATCAGGGGTTCGAATCTTCCACCCTCAAATGTTATTGAACTAAAAAACTGCAACTAGTAAGATTGATGTTAAAATAATGCCGGCCAGAGAAATTGAAAGCTAGGATTGAGAATATAAGAACCGTTTCCCTAGCATTATGCAAATGGAAAGTTAACAATGCCGGCTTACCATTTCTGATATCTCTCTCATCCTAATTTTCACTTTGGCTTCTTGCTCTGAGCATCTGTATTTCTCTAGAAGCCTTGCTTTCATCTCTGCTGTTGAAAACTTCGATAAAGGGTCTATAGGTTTTTGATTTTCCTTAAGCAATAGAAACAGAAAATGGTAAACCCGAAAGTTCAACATATGACAACAGAAAGCATCAAGTATTATTTGTGGTGTGTGCGATCTTAAGCTAGTTAGATTTGAGTGTCTATATGGCAATGTGATAACAAAGCAGCATTACTGAAGCAGTATTTTTGTTTTGTTGGACTGGACAAGGAAAAAAACTCAATTATATGTAGCTGTAGGAAATAAACAGGTTCATCAAACTATGGAAGTAAAATTGTTCCGAAGTAGTTAGTAGTTTGAATGCACTTACTCTTTGAGAACTCATTAAAGTCATATTTACTGCATCAAAGTCTGAATTAATACATCGAAGGAAGTGATCAGAAGGATTTCTTTGCCTTGGACATGGAAATCCTGCTTCTGCAAAGAACTGCACAATCAGAAGAATATATAGTCTTAGCACTCTTTGTATGCGATTTTCTGCTTGAAAGTATTTTACAATAACCTTAGAATATGTTTTATAAACATTTATCAATTGTTTCGTAGTGTACGGCTACATATTAAAAAGTGTTGATTTTGAAAAATACTTCAAGTACTTCAAAGAGTTGTTGGGAGAAGCAATTAAAGATAGATTTAACACAAGAAAGGAATGAATACCATACATGGTATTTCATTCTGACTTCTGAGTATATCAAAGATTTGTATTCTGATTCAATGAAATTCCTTTTCTCATGTCCATATATGCACAACTTTAAACATGCAAGGGATCTCAAAAATTGGCATCTCAATACATGATTTAGACAAAAACTCAGATATAGAGCTCAGGCATACTCATAGAAACACACATCTCTATCAAGTTAATTTCATTTTTACCTCAGCTGCCATTTTTGATTCTCCGAAGTAAACAGCTTGGCCTCCTGAAAGTAGAAAAAGATCATCAAAGAGTGCAAAAACCTCGCTGCTGGGCTGATGGATAGAAGAGATGACAGTTCTTCCATCATGAGCAATGCTTCTAAGAGCTTGAACAACGAAGAAAGCAGCAGCGCTGTCGAGGCCGCTGGTTGGTTCATCAAGGAACAAGAGGCTTGGTCTGGTGAGAATTTCCAATGCAATGCCTAGTCTTTTTCTCTCTCCCCCACTGATGCCTCTTAAATGCCAGTTTCCAACAATCCCATCAGCACAATCTTGGAGACCCATTTCCAATATTGTTCCTTCCACAATGTCATTTACTTCTTCTTTGGTCATAGAACTTGGAAGCCTCAAATTGGCTGAATATGATATGGTTTCTCTAACTGTCAGAGTTCCCAACATTGTATCCTCTTGGGTCACATAGGCCTGAAATTTTGGAGGTAATTAGAAAAGAACATTCAACTATAAGAATAGACGTTGATATTTAATCAAGTGTTGAAAGAATGGACATTCTCTGTTTGAAATCGGTTCAGAGTAAAAATAACAATAGAAAGCTCATATTTGGTTGATGATCTACATACTAATACTGACCAGAATACCGTAATCTAGCCTTCTTTTCTTCCCATTAAGAAGAATATTTCCTGTCAAGACTGCATTTTGTGCCAGTCGACCTGCAGAAGCAAACTCAAAGAGAATGATCAGTGGTATAATCAAAGTTCTATATAATATCTCATGGGTAAAGTATCCCATATATATTCTCTAGTTACACCAGAAAGGTTGTCTAAACCATTGCTGTAAATCTGTTGGGAAAAATTTCAGCACCACAGAGAATACCATATTCACCTTTGTTTACACTAAAGTTTTGTTTTTATAAATATTTGTTTAATGTTGGTGGACCCCACATCATTTTAAGAAATGATGTTGACGTGGCAAACAACATATGGAAGAAGTATCCATACTCCCATATTACCTGAAAATTTTCATCTAGTACATACTTCGAGTTGGGTCCACCCACAAAGCCAATAGATAGATGACAAGTTTGATTCAGGCATGAGAGATTAAACCCAATCGCATTGGTTTTTTCTATGCATTTAATGTCTGAAGAAACTCAGAAACATTTATTCCAATACCTAAATGAACCAAATTGTATTGAATAAGTTACTCAAATTTTGGAAAAGGTACGTAAATAAGGGAATATAGCTTACTGCTTGAGTAACAAAAAGTGGGCCGAATATTAAATATTCATGTGATGCGATAAAGCTTCAATTACCCTTTAAAAAAAAACTTTCAATTACCCACTGGGTTTATTGATTTCTATTTGCAGACAAAATGTTAAGTTGTTTCTATTCCAAGAGAATTAATAAGTCTCTTCAGGGTTTAAGTAACTTTGTTGATTAACAATTTCTTTGTCTTGTAATCTATGGTTTAAAAACAGTTTAGATTTTTGACAAAAGGCTAAGATTAAAAAAAATGTAGTTTTTAGAACTTCTTTGGTTAAACTTAAAAATGCATAAAAAAGTAGAAACCAAAAAATATATATTAGTAACAAGACAACCGTCCTTGAAAACTGAGAACTGAATGAAATATTTATCAAATGGGTTTATGTTTTCTGGATTCCAGAGTGATTGAGAATGTCTCTTTCAGGGTATGTTAGTTCTAGTTGAACAAAATCAAAACTTTATAAATGGGTTGTTATGTT
Organism: Herpetospermum pedunculosum; assembly: GCA_028017165.1. NCBI lineage: Eukaryota > Viridiplantae > Streptophyta > Magnoliopsida > Cucurbitales > Cucurbitaceae > Herpetospermum > Herpetospermum pedunculosum. The sequence continues at coordinate 1,153,651 of CM051529.1, read as the reverse complement.
TCTAAATCATGATATAGTTTCAAAGTCTACACAGAGATTGATTTATGAGAGAAACAGTTATGCTGGGTGCTGATTTTGAAGCTTGTTACTCCATGAGAAGAATATGCAGAAAAAGAACATAAAAAAACCATAGAGCTTAAAGGGAGAGAGAGGATAGCTAAAGAGTGAGGGAGAGACAGAACGAACCTGCTAATGAGTCGAGAAGAGTGGATTTCCCAGAACCAGAAGGACCCATAATGGCCATGATTCTACCAGGCTCAGCATAGCCACTGAGACCATCAAGCAGGAGTCTTCTACTTTGTCCATTCCAGAGGTTTGGAACCATAACACTCAGATTTTCCCAAACTAAAAACATAGAAGCAGCAATGGCAGCCTCCCCATACTTGCTTTTTCTTCCTTCTGATCTCTCTGCTGCAGCCTCCATAGAGCTTCTCCCATCTGCCCTCTCCTCCTCAATCTCCATGAATGTCTGTCACACACTTGCCACACCCTCCTGGTCCTCAGCTAACAGCCTTCCTGTTTCCCTCTTTATGTATATTACAACCAGCAGCATTTATAGTGTGTTCTTTGTAGTGCTTTTTCAACATCCTAGAACTTCTAAGGTTTGGTAAAGTGCAACTGAAGATTTTAGAAGCAGATGAAAACAATTTGAAGTATTTATGAAGGGCCCTTAATTGGAAAATTTTCCGGTGTTTGGTCACGTCGAAAAAAGTATTTTTGAAATTTTTTTAAACACATTTTATAAGAAAAATACCCAACATTATTTTACGAGTGCTTCACTCAAAAACTTTACTCACAAATATCTTCCCATACACACCCTTAGTACACAAGATCTTTTATCACACTACTATCAAAAGAAGCATCAAACACATTGTCGCTTAGGTTGTTAATGTCAACAGTAGATTTGTTATACAAGTTAAGAGAACACACCAGAAAAGGAAAGTCTAAACTGTAGGAGGCTTAAATGCGCATGTGCTTAACATTGAATACTCTTGGAATACAAAAGTACAATTTCATTCAATCAGAACTGTAATTTGTTCTAAATATATCATTACATTATATTTATGACTACATAAACAAGTGCGTATATGTGCTAATTATGTATCTAACTGCATATAATTGTGGCAATAAAGAGTTCTATATGATCAAGTAGTATTTCAGGTTTTAAATGTTACATATCCATCTCTCTTTTTACTTCCTCTGCTATCAATCGGTAAAAAGAAGAGTGTTCAATTTTGATATAACCTGTATAAATAGGAGAGATGTGGAGAAAACATCAAAGTGAGATGTCATATGAGAGGTCTCTGTGTGTCTTTTTCTTTGTTTTTGAACAAACAATTTCTGGAATCTCATTTAGTATATTCAAGATGGCATCGTCTCTCTTTCTGTCTAACAAGTGGAAAAGTGGGTGAGAGTTAATAGCAGGGGACAAGTGTTTAAAGAGTTCAAGTTTCATTCGTCAACTAAGCTATGGATGGATGGCTTTGAGTGTTAAGAGTAGAAGTTGAAAAGGAATAGAGCTCAGTAAATATCCCACCAAACCCAACCATCAATGCCTAAAAATGCAGATTTGAGAAGGCTGAAATAGTGAAAGAGTTACTAACATTTATGGGTCAATTCTGCACTTCTGCACTTCTTCATCTACAAGTTTATTTGGAGATGTGAATTCAAATCACTACACATTGATGTACTGCCAACTGCATATCTACCATTTCTTTATTTTCATATTTATAGATAATGACAAACAATTGTTAAACAGGAAGATTTGAACCCATTCCCTCTCTGTAAGGAAAAGTTCCATTTCTCCATTTTCAGAGCATTTGGAATCTGAAGTTTCAGTGAGTTCACTGTTTGAGGTCTTGATCCATTCCTTCCATCTTCATGGTGCGGCTATGTTATGAAAAATCTGCAATAAGTTAGGCAAAATGATGAAGAAAAATACGAGAACACGCAGCAGGGCTTCTCAGATTAGGAAAACGCAGGAACATAGTCAATGTATGCAAAAAAAAATATATCCAAAGAAAAAAAGAAATCCTAAACCCAAGTACGTAGCTGACCTAATCTTTTTTCTCGCTTTAAATGTGGCAGATAGGTTCCTTGAATCAGGTCATAAAGAATTTGGGCCATCCATATAACAGATAGTAACTTTAAGAAATTCAATCTGCAATGGCATCCGATAATGGAAGTTGCAGCTTCGTGGATAAAAATATGAATGTAAGAAAAAAAAAGAAATATATGGATGTAATAATCATAAATCGTATTTATAGTACATGAAATTCTGATAGTTCTCCAATTCTCCTTTCTTAGATGTGCTAAGATGCAGATTCCAATCCTACACATTGGTTAAATTACTGTTTAGGTTGTCAGAGGCAAGCTAAGGCATTCAAAACTGATGAAAGATATGGAGAATATAAGTTCAATCAATAAAAGAAAAACAAATTATTACAAAGTGTGGACAATGTAAATTGAAGAAAAATGTCTAAACAAAACTTCTCAACACCATATTGAAGAAATTCCATTGAAATATTTACTATATCCTTTTTTGCCTTTCCTTGACACATGGATCTTCAGCTAACTACATACCTCTAAGAAGTTACATTGTTATAGGTACAAGCTTTCCAAGTTATCATCCTTGGTGCTTCTAGTTGAGAGGAGAGTTGAGACCTTCTTGAGAAGAGAGTGAGTGAAGAGCTTGGTGCCTCTTAGAGGAAATTGAAGGCATTTTTCGGAAGGAAGGCCTTCTCTGGAGACGTCGAAGAGTTTTCTTTGCGAAGATTGTTCGTAGCAATGGTGAAGCTCTTTCTTTGCATTTCAAGACAACAAAGAAGAGAATTCGGTACAGAAGAACAAGGAGCATGAGACCTGTTAAGTCCCACCACTTGGAATGGTTTATTGGAATCCCATATATGTTGGTGATTACATACTCGCCACTCAACTTTGGCATTCCAGGTATCAATGGGTCGAACTCGAGCCCGATCAAGTCATTTTTGTAAGAACCCTGCATAATGAATATAAATAATCCGTTAAATCATAATTGAACCATCCAATTTTCATCATGAAATGGAAGCTTATTGAGAGACTGGACATGACAAATTTTCAAGCAATTCAGTTCGACATTCTCTTTTATTTCAGTGAGGTCAGAAGTCTCCTCCAATGTACATGGATATGAAAAGCCTTGCAAGATGATACCTGTAGTGCCCAAGAGCCATAACTGAGATATGAGATTGGATACCGCCAAAATGGCTTTGGAAGGTCGGGCAACAATCTGAAGAAGCCAGAGGTCATCATCATGATACCCTGAAAGGTAAAAAGAAAACCAAAAATTTGTTTACATTGGAGCTGCAAAACATAAAATATGAAGAGGATGATATCTAATCAACAAGGTTTAGAGTTCTTACAATGATTCCAGCGCCTGTAATAATTCCCATCAGAAAGTTTGGAACCAATGAAGCCACAACCATCATCAACCCTTCTATTACAGAAATGCAGCCAAAAATATTGAGGCAGAAGAATATGTAGCGGGGGAACTCCGGCCGATATTTCACCATGAAGAAGGTGATGGTCCCAGAAGCAATTGAAATCAAAACCAAGAATGGGAAAGAAGAGAGAAAATTTGACAATATAAACACTGTAACTCCATAGTACCCATTGAGCCTTTCTCTGTAAAACATCTGCAGAAGAATGAAACTCAAACTTTAAAAGACTAAAGAAAGTCAAGCCGAAGCTTATGGGAACTCTTGAAAGAAAAGCTCTCTCTTCCAATATCAGGTGTTTTACCTTCATTTCCTCAACAAACGATGGAAAGCCCCCTATAGTCATAAATGTCATGAAGCCAGTTATAAATCCACCACAGGCTCCTCGAGCCAAGATTGCAGTGTAACTGGTTCCAACATCAAAGTAGATGGTACCAACACATATGGAGACTATCACATAGATAATTATCCTTAGCCAATAATATCCCACGTCCCTACACATATTCACAAATGATCGACGGGTCAATGTTGAGAGCTGCTTCAACCAACCAGCTTTGTCTCCTTTCTCCTTCTCAACTTCAAGTCCCTCCTGAAAAAGATGAAACTGCTCAAACCATTTGTTCCAAAAAGTTGCTTGTTCATACAATTCATGTACTTCAAACTCCTACAACTTCTAATAAGGTGATATGATTATGGCTTGAGGTAACAGAATCATGCTTACAATGGTGGATATTTCTCGAATTCTTGCCTTCACCCGACTTGCATACTTTGAGCTCCTATATTTTTCAACAAGCGTTGACTTGATTTGAGCTGTTGCCAAATTCATGAAAGGGTCTGATGATTCTGGGATGTCCTGCAAATTCAAAGTCAGTAAACAGAGGCACAAATGAACGAACAGACATTCAATCCAATTCAATTCACCAGAGGTTTGTTGAACTCGGTTACAATTCGAAACTTCTTCTTACTCGAATTCTTAGAGACCCTTTGAGTGTCGCGGTGACGATATCAAAATCCGAATTGATACAACGAAGAAAGTGATCAGATGGATTCCTTCTACTTGGACATGGAAAATTAGCTTCAGCAAAGAACTACAAAACAAACAAAAAAGGCAACAACCCCAAAATAACAAGTGAGCAAAAACATCAAACAGTTGGTGGGCAAAAACCCTGCAACCACAAACCACAAACTCCATACCTGTATAGCCATTTTGGCTTCCCCAAAATAAACACCCTCACCTCCAGAGAGCAAAAAAAGGTCATCAAAGAGAGTAAAAACCTCACTACTCGGCTGATGAATTGAAGAAACAACAGTCCGCCCATCACGAGCAACATTTCTAAGAGTTTGAATGACAAAGAACGCCGAGGCGCTGTCAAGGCCACTGGTGGGTTCATCGAGAAAAAGCAAACGAGGGCGTGTGAGGATTTCAACTGCAATACTCAATCTCTTCTTTTCCCCACCACTAATTCCTCGAAGATGCCAATTCCCAATCATTCGATCGGCGCAATCTTGAAGACCCATTTCCAAAATCGTTGCCTCAACGATGCCATCGAGCTCATCTTTTCTCATAGAACTCGGAAGCCGAAGTTGGGCTGAGTAGCGTATGGTTTCTTTCACTGTTAGAGTTCCCAATAATATATCTTCTTGGGTTACATACGCCTGCAAATTTTCATAAATGCTATTACTTTGATTCATCTTCATTCTTCAAGAGAAGCTTTAAAAGAGAGAAATCAAAGAGAACTTACGACGTCGCCATATCCGAGCTTCCTCTTCTTTCCATTGAGGAAAACATTTCCAGTCATTACCACATTCTTGGAGAGTCTTCCTGTTTCATCATCAACCCACAATTAATTAGTTGAAGAATTGATGTTTTTAAGCTGATCAATTTAGTTAGTTTTGTTCGTTAATTGAACACTAATAGCTCTATTAGTAAGATAAATATCCGTTGATGTTAGAACAGAGAACGTTAATCAAAACTTCAAATATCTCCTCCTATGATTTTACTATTAAAAAACTAGAGAATTCCTAATTTTTGCTTAATTTTCTTTTGGAGTTTTATTTGTATAAAATTGTCGACTACAATTCCTTAAAATATTTTTTCTTGAGTGGAGTTTGCATTTTTTTTTTATATATATATATATTAGTTGAAGTAATAGCATCTGACTTTTGACTTTTGAGATAGTAATTGATATCTTATCTACTAAACTATATTTGGATTGAGACTTGCATTTGAATTAACTAAATGCACTTACTTAATTCTTTGTAACTAAATGATACTGAAAAATATATATATTTTAAGACGATCATATTCACATTTGAATTAACTAAATAGACTCGTTAAATTTTTCATATCTTATATTTACGTTAGCAAACAAGATTATTATTAAAAAAATCTCTATAACTATTCTTGAGTCTTTTAACTAATCCGAGCATAACTCATTTAGTTTTTTTTTTCTTTGGGTTGAAGGTTGAAATCAACACCCTCATGTTTTAAAAAGTATAAGAATTTTGTTATAGTGGTAGTAGAAGGAATTAATTCGACTAGTTTACATAAAACTTTAAAAAAATTAAACAACGGGTGGGTTTGATTTTTATGTTATATTTAGTTATTTTATTTAGTTCAATAAACATCTAGCATTTTCAATAATTATTTAATGTCTTAATTAATTGAATGAGTTATGTTTGGGTTTAGAACTTTTTGATTTGTCGAATAATTTTTTTCTCTCCTTCTATAAAATGTGTTATAAATCATAGTTTATTTATTTATTTATTTACGATATGTGGGGATATGTGGGGTGAAGATTGAATCTAGGACCTCACAGTAACAATAAAAGTTGACCTAGTGGTCATGGAGGGTCTAAAGATTATTAAAGGGTTGACCTAATGATCATGGACGGTCTTAAGATTATTAATACTCTCTTAGAGAGAATGAGTTCAATCCTTAGTGGTCACATACCTAGAAATTAAACCTTAAACCTCAAACCCTAAATTAATTTCCTACAGGTTACTTAGTGGTCATGAAGGAACTTAAGATTATTAATGCCCTCTTAGAGGGAAAGAGTTCAATCCTTAGTCACATACCTAGAAATTAATTTCCTACGAGTTTCATTGACATACCTAGGAATTAAACCCTCCAAACCTTAAATTAATTTCCTACCGGTTACCTAGTCGTCATGAAGGGACTTAAGATTATTAATGCTCTCTTAGAGGGAATGAGTTTAATCCTTAGTGGTCACATATCTAGGAATTAATTTCGGGTTTCATTGACAACCAAATGTTGTAGGGTCAAACGGTCTGTCCCGTAAGATTAGTTGAGGTGCGCGTAAGCTTGCTCACACTCACGGATATAAAAAAAAAAAAAAAAAAAAAACCTAGGACCTCATCACTAGTCGACACATCATGCTAATTGAATTATGCTCTTGTTGCATAGTAGAATCAAATCACGCCATTAATTTATTTTTAAATACTCATTTAACCTTAGCACATTATTGAGAAATCAAAGTATGGAGTATTTTTTTTTAATATGTGTATTGGACAAGTAAAATTAATTGGCCAAATCGAGCCTAAAGTTACTTCATTGACTATGAGATCTTAGGTTCAATCCCTACCTTAATTAAAATATCATTGGAAAAAAAAAATTGATTGTACACATTTTAAATTTAGGACTATAGTATAATTAAACCATTTTTAAGTAAGATTTGCCACTAAAAAGAATCTTAATATCGCCAACATAAGGAAATAAACCTTTAAACCTTTTTTAGAACTACTAAATAAACATTTAAAAGGTTTATGACCAACAAGAAGTTGCATTAAACCAAAACAAAATTATATTAAGAATTAAAAGGCCAAATTATTGAAATAGGTAACTTATTCTAATGTTGCCTTCAATGTTTTTAAAGTTACGATTTCACCCTCTTTTTTTTTTTTTTTTTTTTAGCAAACCTAAATCTTTTAATTTGTGCTTCTAGTATTTATTTATTTTTGTTATAATTGAAACTTTTATAATATTATGAACAAAATTGAAACTAACAACTCTAACCAATAAATGAATGTAGCTGACAAAATCAAAATTCATAAGCTATTTTTGTAGTTTCAAAAAAAAAAAACTATTTTGTATAATTTTGAAATTACATTTAATGCTGACTGTTGACTGTTGAACTCATTTAATTTTGGTCGGTGAGGACCCTCCTAACTCATTTACTTAAAATAAAAGCACTACCCTAATCAAAAACCATCAAATTATTATTATTTTTTTTAGGAAAAAAAAAAACATCAAATTAAAATTAAAGAAAGAAAAAAAATAATTAAAACAAGTTAAACAACTGTACAACAATAAATATATCCAACCAACCATGAAGAAGAAGAAGAAATTAAGATGGAAGACAGGTTACAGACCAATCCCCAGTTAGAATATCTTATCATCACATCCAAACAAACTTTAGAACGCCTCAATTCTCAAAAATCCCCATTTGTGTTTGGATACAAGGAAAAGATAAAATTTTCCCAGAAAAGTCCAATCCAAAGTAAATACCATCCAAATCAAAGTCCAAGCAAGAAAGTGAAAGATTGAAAATTTGTCCTTTTATATCAAAAATCAACATTTTCTAACTTCATTCCAATTTCTCATGTCATTTTTTTTACTTCCATAACCTAGGAATAAGAATTTAAACTAATCAATTAATATATATATATATATATATATATATATATATATATATATATATATATATATATATTTTTGATAAACAAATCCTAGGTTCGTATCACTATTCTTAACTATAATTATATATACATAAAAATATAATGACAGAATTAAATTTAGCTGAGCATTGTCTTAAAAGATCGTAGATTGTCAAACCGAGCATAGTTCTGGCATAAGGTTGTGCTCGTGACTAAGAGGTCATGGGGTCAATCCTCGCATTAATTATAATATTGTTTCAAAAAAAAAAAATCGTAAATTCAAGCGTTCGGAGTTGGAACGAAAGAAAAAAAACATGCATATAAATTTGTAAAGAGGGAGAGAGAGAGAGGAGGGACCTGCAAGAGTATCAAGAAGGGTGGATTTGCCGGAGCCGGAAGGGCCCATGATGGCCATGATCCGGCCAGGCTCGGCGTAGCCACGGAGGCCATTTAGGAGCCTCTTGGTGGGTCCATCACTGAAATTTGGTAGCACCACCGTCAGATCCTCCCACACAAGGTAAGTCCCTCGCTCTTCTCCACGTCTCAGCCCTTCGCCGCCGTGGCTATGGCTTCCTCCGGCGGCCTCAATTTCCATGGCAATCAATCAATTAGGCAGAGAGTAACAATGGAGGCATATGGATATTATGGAAGTGGGGATTAATTTATATTATATTGGATTTTCTTTTTTATTTTGAAATGGGCTTATTACATTTTTATAATATTGTGCATTGGGTGCTTTGTGATTGGATTTGAATTGAATCCACACACCCAACTCCAACTACTATAAATGCTACCACAAATGGAGGTGCACACCAGATTAATGATGAGAGAGAAAAACAACAATTTTTAAAAAATATATTTTATATATATAAAAAGAAATATTGAGATTGGGTGGTGAGAGTTGGGATATTAAATGAAGGACATGTTAATTGTTATTTATTGGATTTTATTTTCCATATGTACAATTTAAACGAAAAATTTATCAAATAGTGTGAGTGAGACAACATAGTTTAACCGTCATAATGTAGGAACCAAGTTCGAATCTCTAGTCGTTTGAATTCCTCCACCCTCAATCTATTCAAACAAAAACAAAAAAAAGTTCGAATTTCTCTCCACACGTAATAATAATAATAAAAAAAGAGGTGAGATTTGAATGAGCATAGCTCAACCGCTGTATGAACCAAGTTCGAATCTCCCTCTCTCACATAAATAATAATAAAAAAAAGAGATGAAATTTGAATGAGCATAGCTCAACCGCTGTATGAACCAAGTTCGAATCTTCCTCCCACGTAAATAATAATAATAAATAATTTTTTTTTTTTTTTAAAAAAGGTGAGATTTGAATGTGAATATCATGCTTAATTTCCTTTTCAATCTCACACTAAAACCAAAACAATCACACACACTTTTTGCACCCCAAAAGAGAAATACTCATAATATCTTGATGTTTTTTTTTTTTTTTTTTTTTTTTTTAGAAAATAAACTTATTAGTCTTCAAACAATAGTATAATTTTGAATTTATTAACATGTAAAGCAAATTAATTAGCAATACATTGAACTAATCAGACAAATTAAGTTTTCTCTTAGATGATACTAAATTATTTGAGTTCTTTATCCATTTTTTTTTTAGTAATAACAAGTAGAGTGTAATCGAGGAAATGAGTATAATATTAATTACGTAGAACTATGCTTATTTTTACGAGTCATTTATCTCTATTATCTTAATTTTAATGCTTAAAGAGAACATACATAATATTTGATCACTTGTATTCATAATCTCTCTCACTCAAACATCATTTATGTCTTAGTTCAATTGTTGTAACTTTTAAAATACTTTATGACATGACAACTATACTTCGCAAAAGAAAAAAAAATATTATTAATATACGAGAATACTAGATTTTAATATACGAGAATACTAGAAAGTTTATTTTGTAGGCTCCATACTAGAAGGTTAATATACGAGAATACTAGAAAAAAAAATATTATTAATATACGAGAATACTACATCAACTCTAACTCTTACCTTTGTTGAACTAAAAAGAAAAAATTAATTGAAGACTTTATTTTAGTTCTCAAACTAGTTTCATATTGTCACCACATCATCTTTTATTTTAGGAATTGTTTTATGGCTATTTTAGGTATGGTAATAAAAAATCAGTCTTAAACAAACTTTGGAATTTAAAATAAACAAATAAATAATCCTATTTTAGAAGGTTTATTTTGGAGCCAAAATAAACAAATAAATAATCCTATTTTAGAAGGTTTATTTTGTAGGCTCCATAACCATTTGATTGATGGGTTTTACCAACTTATTATATTACTATATTTCAGTCTTTTTTAATAATCAAAATTTAGGTCAACGAGTATTTTTCTACTTGATTAACATTTCACGTGTACTCATTGTTTTAGGTCGAAAATTTAAATCCTCATTACACCACATTTGTTGTACTACAATATAAATATTTGGAGAAAAAAAAATTAATTTTTGCTCTTAAACTTGTGAAGTTTCATCAATTATTATAAGAAACCTTCAATTTCATCAAATTGCATACTCAACTTAAATAAATGTTTAGAACTTTCATTTACGAATTTGTTACAAAATATATATATATTCACATGTTTTTAATTAATTATTAAAAAAAAATAAGAAATCTAATAAACATAAATTTAACATTTTAATAGTCCATTAGAGATTGTTTTGAGACGCTTATAGTCCGTAATTATAACAATTTGTGGGTTATACTCGTCTTAGTAACCAGTACTATGGAGAAGAGTAAATAAGATGAAAAAAAGAGGAGAGAGAATTACAAAAATGGGAGAGATTTAAAAAAAATATAACGACAAATATTAATAATTTTATTAGTTAGGAGAGAAGTTAAAAATATTGCGTGGACTCCACCAAAATTTTATATTTAGTAAATAAAAACCATCACGCAGGTGACTTTAACGCACGATTCTTGTAGAAGCGCATTCCAAAAAAAGTACTCATAAGTAAAAGTAGTATTTGTAGATTTAATTTTTTGTGTTAACAACATATTGGGGGTGGAGAATTGAACTAGGACCTCTTGTTACTAGGTGTTTAGTTGTTTTTAGTCCAATAAAAACATAAATGTTTGATAACCGTCTTATTATTTACATGTCTCATTTTTAAGAAACATTCCTATTATGGTATACATTTTTTAAAACAACAAAATTAATATATAATTTTTATTTTTTGAGAATATGTAGAAAGTATAATTCGAACTTGAGATTTCATGCTCATAGTTCATACATTATGCCGGTTGAGCTATGTTCCTGTTGGCTAAATAATATATAATTTATTACTTATACATTACATGATTACACATTAATATAGCATACTTTTTATTTATTTATTTAAAATAATATTTTTGTGTAATTTTTTTTTTTATCTAATTTTAGGTTTAATTGTTGAGAGAACCAGTAATAACAAATAGTTACCTAAGGATCCTCCATTGACCCGACACCACATGAAAGCTTAACACATACGCGGTTTGAAATCCATCTCATCAACTTGGCGGGTGGGTGGATATTGCGTGACCACTCGAGTCGTCCTCGACCGGTGAGAATGAAATTTATCTTTTAAAAGAGTGAGATAAAGGTCTTCAAAGCAATTGATTATTGTTGAATGACTCTCTTGTATTCCCACTTCGACTTCGACGACACAAGCTTAAAAATGATCCAACTCTTAAATAGAAAGACCATTAGACTGCAATAAGGTTAATTTCTTCATCATAGTTCCTTGCATATAGAACTTTGAAGAAGCAAAATTTTGTTTTGTTTAGGAGCCTTTATTTGAAGTGGCTTAATGTTAACATTATTGATGAAACCTTATGTTCTGTTTTGAAAAAAATGTGTTTAAAAAAAATGTGTTTAAGTAGCAACTTAAACACATATCAATAAATACATAAATAATAAGCTTTCTTTGCCTCAAAAAACATTGTAAAATTAAGAGGGATGGGAGATAATATTATATTAGCATTGGAAGTAAATTAAAGTGAGAATTGAAGATGGGGTATTAATGTGATTCACAATAATTTAAACCACCCAACCATATAAAGCATTTATTATACAAAGAAAAAAGAGGCCAATATGTGGGAAATGTAGAAGCCACGTCGCCAAATGAAATAGAAAAAAAGGGTAAGGGACCTTTATTAATTAATGAAAAACTAAATCAATTTGGTTTACAAATTACACTTTTTTTTTTTTTTTAATTCTATTTCTAGTTGATTTTAGTCACCTAGCTATTTAATTCAGTCCATTCTAAAATTCAATTCTAAATTTCATTTTAGTTAATACTTAGCGTCGAGTCGATTGAACTATGCTCGTGTTAACAAAAATTTGTGATATTAAGATGATTTGGTTTTTGAATTTATGAATTTATTTATAATATATATTTTGACTATGCAATTTGAATCAATTTGATTTTTAATCTTTTATTTTTAAAAATTATGTTTATTTTTTCACACGTTTCTTATTATGATTTTCACCACTCTTAACCATTTTTTTTTTTTTGAATTCTTAACTAAATTTACAAAATTAAATAAAATTTTAAAAGTTATTTTTTTTTAGTTTTAAAATCTAGACTTATTTTAAAAACAATTTTCATGAAATAGATAAATATATATATATATATATATATATATATATATTTATTGTAAAAATAATCTCACTCGAAATTTAGTTGTAAGTTCCAATAAAAAATTAATTTAATTGACGACTAATAACTAAAGAATTAGAGTTATATGTTGTAAAAAAAAAAAAAAAAAAAAAATCGTTGCCAAATGTAAATTGTAATAACTCAGTGGCGTTTTTGAAATTAACTAAAAAGTATAGTAAAATCCTAAACCCATCGGGCCAAGCAAAAGCTCCGTTTTCAATGTCGCCGCCGCTTGCTTGGCCTTTCCGACGACTATCTCGCTCGATCTCTCCGCCGCCATCTCTCGATCGTCTCTCCGGTTGTTTTGCCGTAAGGGCTAAGGCTGAGAGAGAGATGAGTTCGATCAGATCGTTAATTTCCAGAGAAGAAGCGGTTAATCGGTGGCAAGGAATTTTGTTCGTCGTCGTCGGCTTCGTTTTCCTTCTGCTATTTCTCTATGCCGCCATCATTTCCAAGCTTCTTCCACCTTCCGAAAACGCCTTCTTATCTGCTATTCAAAACGACTGGTAACCTTTCTATTGACCTTGGAGAATTAATTTATTTGTGTTTTTTCTGAAGCAAGTGTTGCTTGTATTTTGTGACAATTCTCTATTTCTTTGCATTATGTTGAAACGGAAGTAGTTAGATTTCTTGATCTAATCGAAGAAAGATGCTCATTTTTCTTGCGGAAGTACGTATTATTGTATTTGGAAGAGAAGTTCTAATCTCCAGCTTAGCAAGTAGCCATTGGTTCTGATGCGTATTGCATCCTTCTCTACTTCCATAACTTTGTTTATATCTGTCAATTTGGGGATAGCTTAATTGATTAAGGCATTGTAACTTTGTTTATCTCTAAGACTGTTGACTTGAAATTTTTGTAGATTTTTGTTGTCAACATGAGGATAGCTTAGTTTTCTTTTCTCTCAATGTAATCTATTTACGTGGTAGGAGTCCTTTTATTCCTTCTTCAATGTCCTATATCTATCATCGTACACGATCTCTAACTACGATTCGTCTTAGAAACTTCAAAGGTGACTTTGTAAACAGTTAGCATGCTTAGTTTTCCGTCTATAACACAAATCGTGTATAGAGAGGGAAGTACCAAGAGCATTTCTGATACAGGGACTGAAAAAGAAGTGATGAAATCGTTTGCTGAATAGGAAATATAGGATGCAAGAAAATCAAGACACCGATTACCATCTTTTGGTCGATGGTTCAATCTCCCAACCCCGCAATTGTCGTACTAAAAAAAAAGGGAAAAATCATAGAACTTTGAGAATGAAAGCTAGTAAAGAAATTTAGCCACACCACTTGTAGTAATCACTTTTAGATGCCGTAGGCCTCATGTTGAAACTGGTTAATGGAGATATCACTCATGACTCTACTGTTTTGATATTCAAATAGCAAGAATATTGTTGTTCAGGAAAGAACATGCCATGCGATTTGTTACAAAACCAGTCATCCTCACTGTGCATCTGCATTGGAAGCCTCTCTTTTTCTCTCACACACAAAATGAATGTCATCCATACTAGGAAATGAGCATGTATAAATCTGAATGCTAGCATGCCTTTGAAGCAAACCAAATACATGGTCTCGGTGGTTGCACTCGTTTGGTTTACGTTTTGTGTGGAATTGTGATTGTTACAATATGATTGAGGAGGTGCTCTTGAGTTTGCAATTTTTGGAGAAGGGCAAAGTTTTGTGGCACACTTGTTTTTTTGCTATCATGTGGGGTGTGTGGCTTGAGAGAAACAATAGAATTTTTTGAGGGGTGAAGAGGTTGTGTGACGAGGTTTGGGAGGTGGCGAGGTTTAATGCATCCTTGTGGGCGTAGATCATTAGACATTTTTGTAATTCTGATATTGATTTGATTTTGTGGATTGGAGTCCCTTTTCGTAGGTTTTTTTTGGGGATTCCCTTTTGTTGAGCTTGTTTTTTTTTGGTATGCCTTTGTATTTTATTTCATTTTTCAATGAAAGCTCGATTACTTACCCAACAAAAAAAAGAAAGAAAAAAAAACTTGTTGAAAGGACAATTTTTATTTTTATTTTTTATTTATGAATATTGATTTGGTGACAGTTGCTTTGATCTCTTGAAAATATTGCTTGAAACAAAACTATCACCAACTTCAAGGAAACTAATGTGATAACTTTTGTTTCTTCTCCTACTACTGATTAACAATGACCTCTATTTGTAATGCATTTCCTCTTCTTTAATAGGTATTACTGTCTCCTGGTGCCATTGACATTACCTATCCTTTATGTTGCCATTTATTTCCATTGGCTGAGCATGAAACTATTCAAGCATGCTTGATAATGGAGTCTTATAAGGATGAAGGTCAGCTAATTAACTATTCGAGCAAGTTGAGTGTCTAAATCTTGCGAAGATGCAACCACCTTCTATGTTTGATTAAATTACAATGTGATGTATTTGGAATTTCAATACCAGATGTGATCAAGGATGTACCGGTGACTTACTCGAGGTGCATATATAATGATCATGCCGAGCAAATTCCACATTGGCAAGTCTCTCGGACCGTTTTTTGTAGAGGCTTTTACCATAAAAAAAAGTTCATTCATTGTGGTGTGGTTGAATGCTGAGGACATGAGGTATTCAAAGTTTCAAACTAAGCTGAAAGGCAAAAGAGTGATTCAAGCTCATAGTGAATGAGTTGGTGAATGCATCCAAGCACAAGCTCTATGACCTAAGGTAAAGTATCTCCAAGGCCAATCAACTTGGGCTTGTGGTTGGTAATTGGTATGGACAAATCTTGAATCTTGAAAATTTGATTGTTCAAAATGTCACTTTTGGTACTGGTTTGATTTATCCTTATACCAAAATTTATCTATTTTGTAATAAAAAATGCTCGGGTAATATTGTGTTTAGAATGCACATTTTAGTTCTAAACATTTTAGAACGTTCATTCTCTAATTTGATCAATTGGATTATGTAGTGTCTAGAATCTCGAAGATAGAAACAAACTCTCATTTCTTCTTGATATTATCATTTTTCCAAACAAAGTTGTTTCAAAATTTCTTGAGGTCGATTTATCATCGAGTTCTTATATGCATAAAAAAAGCGTTCGATCAGTTATGTATTATAAACAAAACTAACTTTTTTTTCTAACTAAGACATTATAACCTCAACTAAAAAGTCCGAAATTTGAATTTCATCCTATAGATTGTTGAGCTTAAAAAACTGTAGAGATGGAGATTAAGATTAAGGCTATGAAGTAGCACTGTAACAGTACTTTAATGTCAACTCTAACTCATTGCAATAAGTTGAGAGTACTATTTCCAATTTGATAGATGACAATATCACAATAAAGAAACTTCATTACTATTACTAATAGAAAATCGTTGAGGTAATTGAGTAAAGCTTCCAAGGCCTTCACACAAAGCACTTTTTGTACATAGTTCATTTTTTTTTTCCACAATCAGAAGATTCACACAATTTCATGGCTCTCAGATATCAAAAGGCTCAGAAGCTGATAAATTTCTTTTCCTTCAAGCTCTCAACAGTTTCCTTCAGGCTTTCCTCAAGAGGAATGAATTCAATGCCTAAGTTCTTTGCTTTCTCAATCGAGACCTGATACGTCGGTATTAACGGCTTGTCATCAGCACACCTGCAGTTGGAAATATTGTACTAGTTATCATGAATCATATCGAAATCAAGTATAAATATGCGAAGCTCCAAGAAGATTGAGGTACAGATTTATTATTAAAAACAACTTAACAACAGATGTATAAGGAGAGATTCTTGATGTTTTTTCATGCAAGAAGAAACGGTATGACAACATTGATAAAGTTCTTCGAAGAGTCTCATTCATCAAAATATGATTCACTCCAACGAAAGTATCACAGAGTTGATGCTTTTCTATGAATTTGTCAAATTGTAGAATATTCCATTCTTAGTAAAAGTTGCGAACCTACTTTTGTCCGGTTTGCTGACAATTGATTCATTCTAAAAGAAACTTAAGGATAAATGCTATGAATCAAAACCAAAGACAAGGAAGCTACAAATAAGTGAAGTTTGCAAATGAATTAAGATTAAGAAACCGTGACATGGAACGAGGGCTTTGAAAGTTAAAAAACTGTCTTTGGGAAATTTGTTTCTTTAAAAAATTGCTTCAGGTGGTAAGGGTGGATGAGGAAGACTTACTTATCAGGAAGTTCAAGTGAAGGGTAGAGATCATGTAAAATCTTGACAATTCCTGAATAGTGAATAACTCTCTCAACCAAACAGTGTCTTCCACTGGCAGATGGAGTCTCAAAGGCTAGAATGTGCGCTTTAGCAACGTCTTTGACATTAACCCATCCAAATGTGGAATTTGGGAATGTTTGTGCTCCTGCATCAGATTAAAACCACAACATGCTTATAGATATATCACACTTGAGTGTTCTAAATTAAAGATCAAGCATTAAGCACCAAGATTTTTTTTTCTGAAATTACGTGACAAGATCTGATACAATGTATAGCTCATTGTTACAAAGCACTTGACCTTAAAGACAAATAGTTTGGTGAAAGGAAAGATGTTTCACGAAGCATAAACCACGAAATAACTAAACAAATACCAGATATTAAGTTCAAAATAGCTTCAGCACTAGTATTCAGTGTCGGCTGCAATAATGGACCGATAACCATTGCAGGGTTTATGGTAACCAAGTCAATTCCCTTCTCTCTGACAAAATTCCAGGCTGCCTCCTCAGCTAAAGTTTTGGAGAGCACATACCAAAGCTGAAATCCACAGGCAAATAGAGGATAGAGTTTATCTATTGATATCATAACTCAACAAACTCTAGGAAATTGAAAATGCATATTGAAGTTTGAACAACATGTATAAATCAGTCGTTTATTGGGCTACTCTTTTCTCTATCCACACATGACCTAAAAGTTGAATAAGCATATTCCATCATCTTAGAATACATTTTCACTCTTGTTGTCTTTAAGCCATTTCATTAGTTTGTGAAACATAATATTCATCAAATTTCCTGAAGTTACCCATGTTCTTCATATTCATTACGAAGATGATCCTAAGATAAGAGACACTCAAAATTTCACACACCTTACAATCTACTTTACAATTCAGATAATTACAAGAAAACAGTAAAGTAGATGGTAACTTAAAACCATAGCTCAAATTGTCAGAAACAAGAGATGATTTGTGAAGAAAGTTCTAACTAATTGTGTGACCTTGGACAGAAGAAAATGAAGGGCCATCTGCACAATGAAGACGACAACTTTAACATTTCTTAGCAAGTCAAGTCATGCTCATTGCTACTGTCGCTTTATTTTTTTTGCCATCTTCCAAGGCAGTTAAGAGCATGAAAAATGAAAGAAATGGATACCTTCAGTTCCTTACAAATCTCAGGATTAGAAAACCAAGTTTCATCAATTATTGTATCGGGAGTACGAGGCTTTCCATTATAAGCAACAGCAGCTATTGAGGATGTCAAGACAACCCGCTTGACAGACGATGCTTTTGCAACTGAATTAAGAACATTCAGTGTTCCTTTCAATGCTGGTTCAACAAGTTCAGCCTGAAAAGAATAATCTTATTAAAAGGCTAAAATAACATTTTCATCATGGAACATTTCATGATTACTAAGGAGCAGCTAAACTAGCATATACTTCTGACCTATGAAGCACGGATACTCTCAAGAGGGCAACGTATCCGATACGGATACGCCCGGATACGTATCTGATACGCAATTTTGCATATCCCTTTTTTTTCTTTTTTTTTTTTAATTTCCGATACGTCTAGGATACTCTAAGGATGTGTTTTCAGACACGCTGGAGAATTTTTTAACCATACCCAATGCTTAAAAGCCCCTTTTTACATTTTAAATAAAAATAAAAGACATTAAAATAACTAAATCAGTAAAAAGTAAAAACTTAAAATTAAAACCTAATTGTGTAATCCTTCTTCCTCTCTGCTGAACGAAAAACTTCGGTTTTATTGTTTGAGTTTTCTGCTACAATTGTTAAATAACTTGACATTATATGTTTTTTTATTGGAATATATTTAGTATTTTATGTTTAATTTACATATATCCTAAAAATAAAAACATATAGAAAAAAATAGCGTATCCTCAACGTATCCGTATCTTAGGTTTTTGGAAATAGGCGAATCGCCGTATCTTATCGTATCCGTATCTGTGCTTCATAGCTTCTGACTTGTTAACTAGCTAAAATTTGTGGGTCCTTCTTCCTATGAACTAAAAATGAGTGAAACAGAGTTCTAGATAATCACATAGAAGCAAATAAGATAACAACTCCTAGAACCAGAAATCAACAAGATTAACTACATCCAAGTCTCCCTGTTCTTCCATAAGTTGATAATCCTTACTATATGTCAAATCCACCATTCTTCAAAGAAGTTTCATCAACGCAGTACTTCTCAGGAACATATATGACACAATACAATAACTCTGAAGTATTATAATCCATAATTAGCAGTGAACATACCTGAGGATCTGAAACAGCGTGAAAGAATGGAGAAGCAGTATGAAAAACTCCCTCGCAGCCCTCAACAGCAGAATCAAAGGAACCTTCCTCTAGAAGGTTGGCTTTAAAGAGATGAAGTCTCTCAGAAGCTCCATCGAGTGCTTGCAGATGGGCAGTTTTGATTGGATCAGCTATGGAACAAAAGGAAAATCGATTAACAAAGAAATCGCCAAAGAGTATGAAACATGCAATACAATACAATGCAATTGGAGATGCATTTTGATTGGGGAAATGGAAGAATCGATGAAGAAAAAGGAAAAAAAAGAAGAGAAATGAGAGAGACCTGGATCTCGAACACTGGCTTTGACGGTGTAACCTCGTTGGAGAAGCAATTTAACAATCCATGAAGCTATGTATCCAGAGGCGCCGGTGACGCACACCGTCTTCGCAGATCCGCCGCCGCTCATTCTTCTTCTTCTTCTCTCTCCCTTGATTTTGGCTCTCACTCTTTTTCTCACTCTTTTTCTCACTCTGTAGTCGTACAGATTGGACTTTTTGTTTTCTTGTAATTTTTATCCCAATTTTTCCATCGGTTCTTATTTTTTGAGCTCACAGTTCGTATAATTCTTTTATTATTATTATTTTTTAGTAAATATCCTAAACTATTGCATATAATTCCATATACAAGTGGTATCGTAACTCTGAATTTATGGGGCTACCTCCTTTTCCATTAGTGTTGAAACTGATACGACTTATATGTGTTCAACGTGATTGAACGTTTTGTCGGTTTCTACTTCTATTAGTGTTCTCTTTTGAGATCTATTATCTTGAAGTATTTTTTTTTTATGAACTTTTGAATACGCAGACTCTAATTGATATGATCTTTTTTCTTTTATTTTTATAATATAATAAGTCGCAACCAAAAGAAGATTGAAATATGAGAATAAATCATTCTATAGATGTATAAGAGTATTTGATATCTTTATTTTTTTTTCTTTTTCTTTTAATATATTTTTTTTATTTGGAAGGAATATCTTAAATCATGTTATTCTTTAACTCTGTTATAAATTTAAATAGGACTTTTCCAACGAGAGCATAACTCAACTCGCAATAATGTATTTTCTAAAAATGGAGAGGTCGTAGGTTCAATCTTCCACCAACATGTTATTAAAATATAAAAAAATAAAAAAATACTGTTTTATCATTTTATGATTGCTATTATAAAAAAAGGAAAAAAGAGTAAAAAACAAATGATTGAAATAAAGTTGTCGGCTTTGTTCCATAAATGGATGTAGGGACGAGGGACAGATCATTTTGGTCCATTGAATTGGGAAAGATTTAGTCCACCAAATGAGAGATTATTCATGGCATTGGTAAATAAGGTAAGTCATTTATTACTCCAAAATATATATAATTAATGTCTATTTGGTTTAGTTTTAAAAAAATATTTTAGTATTAGAAGTTAATAAAATTATTTTAAATTATCACTAATTTAATTTTAGCATAATAAAATGATGATTAGACTGTTATACGCCTAGATGGACTAACATATCAATTTTGTTTGATTACACAACTAAATTTAAAAATTAAAATGATTTAAAAATATTGAAAAGTTGTCCGAATTTCCAAATATCGTGTCCTAACTCCAATAATTTCACCCATTCTAGTCCAGTTACTCGGTCGCTTGTGGCCCGTCGCAAATCAAATTTGAATGCGCCCACACTATGAAGTGAACTAGAACGTTCAGATCTGAACCCCAAACCCCAAATTACTTATCCTAAATTAGATCTGAACGTTCTCGTTCACTTCGTAGGGCATACATTCAACTTTGGTTTGCGACGGGCTACGAACGACACAATGAAGTTATATTTTTTTTAAAAAAAAATACTATAATTCACATTCATTATAGTGTTTTGGCGTAACACTATTATTTTCAATTTGATAGATGACAATATCATAAAAAAAAAAAGTCAATCCGAACATAACTTAATAGATAAAACATTAATTACTATCTTAAAGGTCGAACACGACAATTATTGAACTAAAATATATATATATATATATATATCACAAGAAATAAACTTTATTACTAAGACCAACAGAAAAATCATAGAGGTGATGGAGTAGAACTTGTAAGGCCTTTCACACAAAGGAAGATTCACACAAATAGGTTGTAATAAATAGTGAGTGATTTTTGATATTGGCTTAAGTTCAAAATTAGCTGAAAAATTTCTTTTCCTTCAAGCTCTCAACAGTTTCCTTTAGGCTCTCTTCTAGAGAAATGAATTCAATGCCTAAGCTCTTTGCTTTCTCAATTGATACCTCATATGCCAGTATAAATAGCTTCTCATCACCACACCTGCACTTTCAAATTATATTCTATTACTTAAAATCACTTTCGTCATATTCAAAATCACCTCCAAACGTATCTTTAATCATTCAAAATTAATTTGATGTCTCATTTTATACTTTTAAATTCGATTTTTATATAATTAAAATTGATTTTGAATTATTGAATACATCTTTCAGAATAATTTTGAACATGACAAAAATGATTTTAACCATCTCAAAATCACTCTCAAACATGTCAGACTTGTTTTATTTTAGTTATTTGACTTTCAAATGTCTAAATTTCATTTTGTTTTTTATTTTCTGTTTTGTTTTTTAAGTTTTCATTTGTTTCCTCCTCATTTCTTTACTAGCTTTTTCCTTTTTTAAATAACATATGAATACTTAGTCAAATTTCAAAAATTAAAATAATTTTTTTTTCTTTCAATTTTTTTTAAAAAATTGATAGAGAAAGTGTATATAACAAAATAAAGAAGTTAATGTGTGAAAGTAATATTTTATTATTTTTTTTAAGATAAAAGTTAAGTTGAAATTAAGCATAAAAGTGGATAAATTAGAAGACTTACTTATGAGGGAGTTGAAATGAAGGGTAGAGATGATGTAAAATGTTGACTATTCCTGAAAAGTGAATGGCTCTCTCAACCAAACAATATCTTCCAGTGGCTGATGGAATCTCATAGGCTAGAATGTGTGCATTAGCAACATCTTTCACATTAACCCATCCAAATGAAGAATTTGGAAATGTTTGTGCTCCTGTATATCATATTAAAATCACATATTTATAGCTTCCTTTCGTTAAACCAAGTCGAATTTTTAAAATTAAGTCCCCGTTTGATAATCATTTGATTTTTAATTTTTAATTTTTGAATAATATTAAGACTATAAACACTACTTTCACCATGAAGCTTTCTTTGTTTTTGTTATCTACTTTCTATCAAAGTTTTTAAAAACCAAGTCACCTTTAAAAAAAAAAAATAGTTTTCAAAAAGTAATTTTTGTTTTTAGAATTTGATTAAGAATATCTAGATGTTTTTCTAAGAAAAGTGAAATTTATAGTAAATAAATTAAGAGAAAAGAAGCATAATTTTTAAAAATAGAAAACTAAAAACGAAATGATTATAAAACTAGACCTAAAAATTAATTTTTATTTTTGAAGTATGACTAAGTTCTCAAATGTTTATGTAAGAAATATTAAAATTGTAAAGAAACAAACACAAATTTTAAAAAAGAAAAAACTAAAAAAGTAACAAAATCGTTATCATCAAACGAAGTCTAATAGATTTATTATATATCTGAAGTGTTTTAAATTAAAAATCAAGCATCGAGTACCAAAGAAGACGGTTTTTGAAATTATGGGACGAGGTTCGAGGCAATATATATAGTAGTTCATTATAACAAAGTTCTTGTCATTGAGAGAAACAATTATACATATATAAGTTTGGATAAGACATCAATATAATTATCATTTCAAAAGTGGATGATTTAATCTCACCCTACAAAACTTAAAACTAGAATAATGATTGATAAATACCAGATATTAAGTTGAGAATAGCTCGAGCACTAGTATTTAGGGTTGGCTGCAACAATGGACCAATAACCATTGCAGGGTTTATGGTAACCATGTCAATTCCCTTCTCTTTTACAAAATTCCAGGCTGCTTCCTCTGCTAAAGTTTTGGAGAGTGGATACCAAAGCTGAAATTAATCCAAAATTAACCAATCAATAATCACCTAAACCTTTTTTTTTTTTTTTGTCCGAGTCGCGTAAGCATAATAGGAAGATGAAAATTAGAAGAAACGAGAAACATGAACAGTTATCAAACACAGTCTTGTTTCTCAAAACCTGTAAACAAGAAACAGGAACCGTCACCGAACTTACCGAACTTAATGAAATAATATGGATGTACCTTTTGTTCCTTGCAGAATTGAGGATCAGAAAACCAAGTCTCATCAACTATTGTATCAGGAGTTTGAGGCTTTGTAGAATAAGAAACAGAAGCCATTGAAGATGTCAAAACAACCCTCTTCACAGATGATGCTTTTGCAACTGAATTAAGAACATTCAGTGTTCCTTTCAATGCTGGTTCAATAAGTTCAGCCTGTAAATATCAATAATCTTATAATTACAAGAATTATTATAACTCACCGTCAATAAATAAACTATTATAACTCACTCAATACACCAACAAACAACCTCTAGCCAAACCGAGCATAGCTCAATTGGCATGAGGTTGTGTCCATGACTAAGAGGTCATGAGTTCAATCCCCGCAATTAAAAACAAGAGTTCACAATACTCTTAAAAAAAACATATACAAACACATAATATTGAAAATTTCTAAAGTGAATCCATAATTAATTTGCTGTGAATTTATATAAACCTGAGGATCAGAAACTTGATGAAAGAATGGAGAAGCAGTATGAAAAACTCCTTCACAACCCTCAACAGCAGAATCAAAGGAACCTTCCTCCAAGAGGTTGGCTTTAAACAAATGAAGTCTCTCAGCGGCTCCATCAAGTGCGAGCAAATGGGCAGTTTTGATCGAGTCGCCTATTAGACAACAAGCAAACCGATCAACAAAAATAAGTCGCTAAATAAGTAAAGGCATGTTCGAGAGTCATCATTTTGAAATAGTTAAAATCACTTTTGTCATATTTAAAAAATACACGAGAGAAATAAAACCTGGATCTCGAACACTGGCTTTAACGGTGTAACCTCGTTCGAGAAGCAATTTAACAATCCATGAAGCTATGTATCCAGAGCCACCAGTCACACACACAATCTTCTCTGCCCCGCTGCTCATTTTCTCCTTCTCACTTAAGATGATGTTACTAATGTCTTTTAACTAGCTAATTGAAATATTTATATTAGAGAGCCTAATATTATTTAATTTTAGTATTGTTATTAGTTTATTTTAATTCTCCTAATCTTTATTAAAATATACAATCAATTAATTTGCCAACCAACAATGACATATAGGTTCACTAGTTAAATAATTCTGTATTTGATTCATGACTTAGTCAACATGAACACAGTTGAATTGATTATAACATACCTATTATTTAAATTCTCTCAGCCCATATGTGGTATAATATTTACTCTCTTTTTTACATATATTTTTTTTTTTTGGGTTCAATTTTCAATTGTGTCTAATAACACATATCATTGATTTGTTCATGTTTGTTAAAACTTCCTAATTTATTATTGGACCATGTCCCGCCTTTTTTCGGGGGATCGGGAAGAGAAAATCAGGTGTGAGGTCTGAGGTCAACGGTAATATGTCACCCTGCTTTAATTATTGGATCTTGATCTCTCAACTGACTTAGCTTGGACATAGTTGGTCGAAAGGTTTGAGTTTATTCGTGGGTTGTCACGGCTATGCTACTTTCGAAGTAACAAAAAGAAAAGCAACGACTGGAGTGGGAGAGCGGAGCGTGTCACGAGATATGGGGCGTTCTAATCTCAGGGTCATACTTCTCGACCCTATTACGGTAAGACCAATGCACCAGCCAGCCGGTGTGGTGGCGAATACGCTGTGCTGTAAGCTAAGTTGTTCACCTTGTAGACGGAGAAGGTCCTGATGCCGGGACGGAGCCGTATGAGGCGAGAGTGTCACGTACGGTTCCTTTGAGAAGGGTGTGATACCACCACCTATCAGGCCCGACGAGCGGCTCAATGAGCCGCCTTTGAGCGGTGCTTCCCCTGTCGACTCATAGAAACTCGAACCAATCTGTTTTGTTCCACTTTGAAGCATGACCGGCACCGGTGCTGCTGCAACGGCCATCAACGACAACAAGTGGCGTCATCGGATGAAGACTTCTGCTTTAGGTGATTCGGGAGCGGTTGTCGGACCCTCACCCCTATTAGTTAGTAAAGCTTGGATGCCGATCAGTGACCTATTTACCGAATCATGATTCTTTTGAGTCCTATTTTTGCAAATTACTTCATTGTTCTATGTTCTATGAGGCCTTGCACTAAGCACATACTCGTAGAGGGTCGCGAAGTGTAAAGATCTGGTCTTTGACAACCGTTGTAAGAACAACAAAATCGATTGTGTCTTCGACACAATCATAATATTCGTGACTTTTTAAAAAAAAGTAAGACGATTTAACGATCTATGAGACACTAAATTGAAAATGTAACCAGAATCTACAAAATTAAATTTAAGAATCTGTTACGCGCTACCTCAGCTAGAGGTCAACTGTTGACTTCACGACCCACTTCCCCAAGGCGTGGGGACCACGAGACCAGCATCGAACAGATCAATAATTTGGGGCCAACCCCAGGTCTCCGAGGGTCTGAGCTTAGCAGCTCACCCAAGGATCCACTGCTAATTTATCGCCTCTCGATTAGCGTGTGAGATGTGATCAACAAAACACTTTGACTCACCTGGGACAACAGTACAACAGCGCCTCCAAATCCTTTGGGAATCGGGAAACGACGGTTGTCTTCATCATGAGAAAGCGCGTTGATCGACTCCGGTCGACCGAGGCTTCCTCACTCCGGTTCGTGGACTCACATGATGACATGCCAATCGAACCGCTCAGGGAACTCTCCCTCATCATCAAGTATAAATACCCTTCATGTTCAAAGAGAAGGGGATGAAAAACACGGGTAACTCTACCCTAACTCTCTACCACTCCTATTTATGCTCAGACTTCTCTGACTTAAGCATCAGAGTCGTGTGCAAGTTTACATTTCTCCTCCTCTTGCAGGTACTCCATGGACTCGCCGGCTGTCGCGGGGGCGGAATACACGGGCGCTGGGAAAGCCAAAATTCAGCACCAACAAAATCTATTAGATTTTTTTTTTTTTTTTTTAAATTTAAAAAAGTATTAAATACAACTATAAAAGTAATTTGGTTGTACAAGTTTGAAAGTGAGGGAGAAAAATAATCCGGCGGCTACCGTTTTGATTCTTATTCTTTATTTTTCTAACCAATCAGATTGTGCCACGTGGTTTGATCCTGTGGGGGAGAATGTTAAAAAAGAGGCTGCCTACCTAACCTTGTCCAATTTCTGTGTCTTTTGTTCTAAGTTCCTCGAACTCAATCAACAATTTGGATCATCAAATATAATTAATTAAGCCCCTTTAAACTCTATTATTTAATGTCTAATTTGTTTGAATTAGGTAGCTCATACCATCAATTAGATTTGGAAATCAAATATTTCGAATCAGCATAATCCTTGCTTTTTCCACCTCCAATAAAAAAAAACAATTTAGAAAAAAGAATAAAGGTAGAGAGAGGTACACAAATTTTAGGGTGAAAAAAAGAAAAGTAAGAGAGAGCAGATGTGTTGTTAAAAAAAAAAAATAATAATAATAATAATAAAAAATTATGAAAACATGAACATAGTTCAACCACGGTAAAATAGGCATGTTCAAATCTGATACTACCTATTGTAATATATATATATATATATATATATATATATATATATATATATATATATATATATATATATATATATATATATATAGGTAATGCAAGTAATATAAAAAAAATGAGTGTGTTTAAATAGAGAAAAAAAGTTCATCATCGCTTTTCCTCTCTCTTAGTTGAAGGCAGCCATATTGTTTTGTTTGTCTGCTCAAAACCGTATGTCAAATACTATTCTTTCTACAAAACAAGATTTGGATTTTATGGTCAAATATAGTAACCATTTTTTGGGGAATTTTCTATAAATGCTTCCATTTGTGTAGGATTCAAAATACTCCTAAATTCCTAATTTTGTAAGAGACCTTTCAATTATATTTCTAAAATTTGAAATTCTTAAAATAAATGATAGAAATTAAAAATTGATGTGAGTGTGACGTGGAGTAGAAGAGAAATACATGAATGAACCCGCATCCGATACAGAAAAAAAATTAAATTTCCAACAATTCAACAAAAAGTGCATCTTTTTTTCATGCTTGGGCCGGACTTATGTTTTTCTTAGAATTATGTTTTCATGCTTCATTCTCTTCTGAAAAATATAATATTATAAATATCATGAATGGTATACTATAAAAAGTGATTTTGCAAAGTAAAAAAAATAGAAGAAAAGAAAAGCTTTGCAAAAAAAAAAAGTGATTTTGCACCCTTTTTTATTTATTTATTTACAAAATGATATTTGCAAATTGTTTCCTGAGTACAATATTTACAAAATATGATAACTATTTTTCCACTCATTATAATTTTTCTAAATATTATCTAAGCTTTTTTAATAGATTTATATTACCTATGCAATTATCTACTTTTGAATTTCGAGCCATGAGATAATAAGATTTCTTCCTTTGCAAAAAATTAAATAAATAAGATTTCTTTAAATTATGTTTAAAACATTTTAGTAATTGGAATTGATATAGCTACATTTAGTAATCTCGGACCAAACCTGAAAATCGAGAGCACTAGAAAGACCAGGGTCGAAAATAGACCACTCATGAAGTAGTCAGGCTATGATGAAAGCCTAAAGCCCATGAGGTAGGCTCAAAGCCCACGAAGTCAATGAAGAGGGTTGACCATGGGCCGACCTATGAAGCCTATGAAGAGAGAGGGTCGGCATTTGCCGAATGGTCGACCCACCCAAAGACCCTTGAGG
Source organism: Herpetospermum pedunculosum (assembly GCA_028017165.1). Taxonomy (NCBI): domain Eukaryota; kingdom Viridiplantae; phylum Streptophyta; class Magnoliopsida; order Cucurbitales; family Cucurbitaceae; genus Herpetospermum; species Herpetospermum pedunculosum. The sequence continues at coordinate 1,125,466 of CM051529.1, read as the reverse complement.
CTGACCCATGTGGGTCGGCCAAGGGAGGGAGACCGGTCAAGGTGGACCGACCGAGTGAGAGGGAGGGTCGGCCATTGGCCGACCCATCCAAAGAACCTTGAGGGCGATCCATGTGGGTCGGCCAATGAGGATACTCAGCGAGAGAAACACAAGTCGTTCGGTTTATCAAAGTCGTTACCGTCGGGAGGAGTTAATTGACGTTACAAGTTCGGAGCAGTACACAAAAGAGGCGGGATACAAGTTCCCAATGGTCATGGTCGTGGGAGCCGATAAGTCTGCCCCTAAAGTGTAACCGATGGAAGTAAACAAATCGCTTGATTGTCCATAGCTCAAAGTGTGCACATTTGACTAAGTAAATATTACTACTAGCTAAGTTTATCGAGAAATCTAACTTGAGCATCGGAGGGCATGTGCCAACAGCAGGACGAGCTCACTTTGATTTCTTCTATTTTCCAGACATTTTACGGAATTTCAAATAAATTCACCATTGCCGCCATTTCTTTTTTTTTTTTTGGGAAACAACAAGCCATTAGTATGTGAATGTTCATATCTAATATCTTTTATTTTTAAAGGCTAAAAGAGATATATGTACAAATACGGGAAACAAACAAATGCATTTTAAAAGAAAGAAAGTGAAATTTCGTTGAACTAATTAAGGATTTCAAAATTCACTTATGAAGATGGTTAGCAATATCTCGAAAAGGTAATCGCTGAGATTTCTCGATCGTTTTGATTTGCGAATGATTTTTTTGTTGTTCATCAATGGAGATTTCTCTCCGCCTGCTTCGAACATCGCGTGAATGAACTCTTTGTTGCTGCTGTTGTTGTTGTTCATCAATGGAGATCTCTCTCCGCCTGCTACGAACATCGCGCGCATGGAGGAGGTTATCATTCTTCTCCTTCACACGGCAAATCAACACATGCTTCTCCATCTCATCAGGTAACGAACCTTGTCCTTCTCCCTTCTTCTTTGATCTCTCTACATCTTTCGCTTTCTGTTTCCATTCTTCTACCTACCACAAGCAGAATTTTGAATCATCAGATTATAATTCTTCTTTGAGTAGTAGTAATGTTCTTACTGATGATTGCAGAAATTGAATTTTGAATAATCAGATTAGAGATTTTGGTAGGATATTGGAGTTTTTCTTGTGTGTGTGTATTTTGAGAAGTAGTAATGTTCTTACGGAAGATCGCAGAAATTGAATTTTTAATCATCAGATTAGAATTATGTTCTCACTGAAGATTGCAGAAATTGAATTTTGAATAATCAGATTAGAGATTGGTACGGTGAATGGAGTTTTTCTTGTGTGTGTGTGTGTATTTTGAGAAGTAATGTTCTTACAGAAGATCGTAGAAACGGATTAGGGATTTTTGTTTATAGTTGTGTGTATTTAAGAAGAAATGTGTTCTTACAGAGGATTGAAGAGATTGGATTTGAGATTCGGATTCTAGGGCTCGATCTTTCCAGAACTCTCGAGAAACTTGCAACTCTTCCATCTCTTCCCTCACTTGATTCAACATCTCTTGCATTTGCGACCATTGATCTTTTTCGGCTTTAACTTGCTCCATGATTCTTCGAATAATCGCCTTGCAATGCCCTGAGCATTGATTCTGTTCTTGTGATGTTGATGAGTCCTGAATTGGAAAAAACAGATAATCTGAGATTTGAGTTCTATTCAAATTAGGATAAATTTTGATCAATCGAGAAGAGAAATTTTACCAGATTCGGTAAGTGTTTTGGAATGGAAGAATTCAAATGTTCGATTCTGATCTTTGAAGATGCGGCGGAGCTAGTGGCGGAGCTGGTGGCTGTAGTGGAAAGCATGGACCTACATTCCTCCCTCATTCTCTCTAACAAAGTTCCCTTGGACAGATCCTCCATTTTTCTCCTCAAAACCTCCACCTGAACCAATCTTCAAAGTTAGATTCGATACATAAAAAATTAGGATCAGAAAACTGATATTCAAACCATTCTTACATTCAACTTGCCACTTGATATGAAGCTTTCGTGATGATCTCTACAAGCCTCCTTCGTCTCTGTAATCAGTTCATCAGAATCTTCTCCAATTTTGTCGAGCTTTATCTGTAGTAACGACGCTCGTTTGTCAAAATTACTAGACTTCTTAACTTCCATTTGTTTATCTCTCGATCCCCTTCGTAACCTCTCGAGTTTCTGATCCAAATCGTTGATTTCATCCTCCAATATCATCTTCATATCCTTGCCTTCATATATCTTGTTTCTCCCCTGCATCAAATTTGGTTTTCAGAATATAAATCCTGTATCAATCTTTCGAATAAATCCCAAAATCCAACCAAACATAGAATAGAAATGGGGCTATCTATTTTTCTTTTTTGTATACCCATGCATATCAGCCAGCTAGACTAATCTCAGCATAACCGTCTCAGGCTATTACATTTGGTTGCAAAATAAATTCGCACCCTAGATAGGTGGCCACCTTTGAACTAAATACTGGTGGTCGGTGTCACGATGGTTGAAATGTGGCTTATCTATTCTTATTGAGGATTGAGTTTATGATTAGTTGTAAGTTCTGCCCAATTTCAAATTCGAAAATCAACAGAGAACTGGTATTGAAGGGGAAAAAGAAGACGAATAATACTCACAGAAACAAGAGCTTGAACAGCTGATTTCAGAGTCCTCTCCATTCGAATCTTCATCTTCTCCAATTTCTTGTTGGTAATCTCTCTTTCCATTCTCAACAAGTTACACTCCGCCCTCAACATCTCCGCCTGAAACCGCCACTTCTCCTCCACCGCTACACTGCCGCTCTCTCTGTCCTCCACTCCCTCACGTTCCATCAAAACAACCGGAAAACCGTCCTTCAAAAACGCCCGTTCCTGGTCGAACAACGCCTCAAGCTTCCCTCTCCCGTCGAAACCGGAACTGGGTTTTGCAGGTAGAGTCTTGGAGGGGCGCCGCCGCGTCCTCTGCCTCCTTGGAAAGTGGAGGATCCTGGGAGTCGGCGGCGCCGGTTGTGGGTACTGCCATTTCGACCTTCTTGTAGAAGTCACTGTCGCCAATGATGACATTGAAATGGAGCTAAGAATCAAAAGCCCCCCTTTGGTTTCCCCAGTCGGGTTTGAAAACGAAAACCAGAGAGAGAAGAAGAAAAGACAGAGAGAAAACTGGAGAAGTGAAGAAGGGGGAAAATCGAATTGGGAGAGAGGCGTGCAACCTCGTGAAGTGTAAGAGTACAGAGATTTCAAATGAAAGCTGTTTTGTGAATTGTAATGTGTTTTTTTTTTTCTTTTCTTTTTTGCATGGTCTAAATTATTTTCTTGGAGGTTGAGAAAATGGGAGTGAGAATGAGACCTTGATTTTCCATTAATGGAGGATCGAGATGGGGAAAGAAGGATTCGGATTTTGGGTAAAATGTTTGCAAAACCAAATACCAATAACCAATAAACAATTAAGTCAGCACAAACCACAAGTTTTGCTCCTCCAACTTAAACATAAACAACAAGAATATGTGGTTTTATTTAAATAATTCAATGCACAACGGTCAAATCCCACTAGGCCGAACTCAAAAAGACAAATACAATAACAAATTGTTTAGTTAACTGCCTCCTACCCTATTTTGATTCTTCAATTCCAACATGGAATTTTAAAGAGTTATTAGGATAGAGTGGATTTTTTTTTGGTTCGAGTTCAATGACAAGATAAGTGGAGGGATTTGGGGAGGAAGAGTACATATGAATTACCTTTGAATTATCATTAGCTTATGCTCATTTTGACGGATAAGGAGAGTGTTGTTTTGATTTTTTATTTTCTTGATTTTTTTTTAAGAGAAAATGGTCGTATTGAATGCCTATTTTGAAGTTAGGCATTTCCTAAACTTATATAAAAAAAAAACACCCATCTTATCTAAATAGTTTTAAACGTTTAAATGTTATGTTTAAGTTCATTTTAATTTATATGGTTAGTTTTTTTTTTTATTGGAAGAATAAACTAAATATATTTGAAATTTTTTGTGTGACTTGAAATACTTGTTTATATATATATAGGAAAAAAATGTGACTTTCAAATTTTCAATATTTTTTTTTATAAGAAATGTTTAATATTAAATTTCAATGGGCAACCTAATTCTTACGTTGACATCCCTATAATTTTTCTTAAAATTAAAAGTTTGAAATTGGACCTTACATTTTTTTTTTTTTAATATAATAAATATGAGGGTGAAGATTGAAATTTGAATCTCGTACTTAGAATGAATAAATGTTCTACTCTTGAGTTTTTACTCATTTTGGCTTCATATTTGTTGAACTTATTTTTTATTTATTTGAAAATAAGCATGAGAAATTAAATATATATGAAAGGAAAACTAACACTTTTAAGTTTAATTAATGAATTAAAAGATGTTCAATACTTTGTTAAAAAAACATTAATGGTAAGATTGAAATCGTTTTTTTATATGAAGTTGAGTAACTAAACCACAAATTTGAAAAAGTTGTTTTTTTTTTTTTTTTTTTTTTTGAAACAACAAATTTGAAAGTTTAAACTAATAAAATAGTCTAAGAAAGAGAAGAAAAACATTGTAAATATTAAAATGTTAGGGAAACAACAGTCACAGATAACAAGGTGTATGTGTCAGCCAAATTTCATAATTATATATGATTGGTGGTGGCTATTTACAAATACAAATATTTGTACGTGCCGTTTAAGGTATTTGTTTGTTGGGGCTTTGGACTTCTTTTCTTTTTAAATAGCTTCTTCAAATTCTTTATTTCCTTTTTTTTATGGAGTTTAAACTTTCCACTGACAAATTACTATATTTTCATTCTTCTTGACAGAGAGTGAGACATTATTAGATTTGCATGAAAAAAAAAATAGAATTACACACTTAATTATTTCATTTCATTATAGTTAAATCATACCTTTGTCAATATTATATTTCAATTTTTTTTTTTAAACTCATTTTTATATTAAGTGTTGTTAAAGACTATTTTTTTTTTTAACATTAATTAGTATTATGTGTTGAACTAAATATATCAGTGGTACTTAAAATTTTGATTGTATTTAATATTGCTGATCATTATAGACTTAGGATAATTAAGATTAATAAATTAAAATATAAGAACAAAATTAACTTTTATATGCATATATTTATCAGATAAACAAAATCGTGCATAATATATAATTATTCAATAGATTTTCAACTTTAGTTGTTTACTTTTATAAAATTGTAAGTGGCTTAATTTAATATTGAACTTGCAATTTGGTCACGCAGTTTCATGAATTTTTACAGTTGTAAAATGTACCACCTCTTATTATTTATTATTTTATTTTTTTTGAAAAAAAACTATCCTGCCAACTTTGTTAATTTAATTGCATCCAAATCTCAACTCTCTTTTGCTGGATATTTCTTGATCGACTTGTCCTAAGACCAAGTTGTTATTTGAGAAATGGGTTAAAAACTTTGTTAATTTTTTTTTTTTTTAAAAATTATGCTGCTTTTAATTCAAAAGATTCGGGCTAACGTCTTCCGATTTATCATAATGATATTGTTCATTTTAAAAATAAATGTATATATTTTTATTTTGAAATATTTACTTAAACGGTATAAAATAAATTATATTTTATAATATAACATAACATAAAGTTTAAAATTTTATAAAAAGTAGCTATCTAAATCAAACTCAAATGAAGTGTAAAACACATTAAGAAATATCACAAGTTTTGTGTCATATTTAAAGGAAAAATAAAAAGTTATGACATTTTTTAAAACGCGTGTTAAATTTATACTATGAAATGAAAACTTTTCTTTTATTTTGAACTCCACTCAAAGTACTCAATATTAATAGTCAAATTGTTTTCCTTGTTTCATCTACTTAAATTTATTTTATATTTTATATTGTCGCATGAGATTATTATGTTTGCATTCTTAATTAAGATGCGTTTTGGTTTGCTTAGATTTATTTCCAATTACTACGTTCTTAAAATAATCCTTCAACTTTAAGGAAACAATTATAATAAATTCACTAACACATAAATTTGAAATTTAAAAAATAAAAAAATAAACTTCAATATCATGTTGCAAATAAATAACGCATAAAATTACACTGAAAGAGAATGGTAAAACAACTATTGAAAATTATTTATTCAAACAATATATATTTCTGCCAAAAAATATATTTTGAAATCAGAATAAAAAGAATTCAGTCATTAGATTACATAGTTTGTAGTTAACAGTTTTCATTGAAAATGAAAGTATTACAGTCAAATTATCCTTTTTATTCCACATAGCGTGACAAAATTGTCAACATGTATGGATTTAGAAAAAACATAAATTTGAATTGAAACATTCAAAATTTTAAATTAATAATTCAACAAAAATATCGATATTTAAAACAAATAAATAAAAAAGTGAGATATTTGAAAATTTGAAAGAATAATTGAATTAAAAGGCTGTAAAAATAAAAATAGTGTATTGGCAGTGTTGAGAGCGCATCAAGTCAACAAACTCACACGAATGATGTGACCGCTCTGCAACGCTATCTCTGTGAATCTCTTCATGGCCACGTCATCTTCTAAATAAATACATTATACATATGTATGTAGTTGTACACTTGTACATGTATTATTTATGGGAAAATAAATACCTAATTTAAATTATTTTATTTTTAAAATAAAATCTAATTTCTTCAATCTTATCCTTCACGAGTAATTTTATCCTCTTTTTAATCTTATCCATATACACACATACACATTTTGACTTATTTGTCACCATTTTAACAATGTAACAAATACTTTTTCCACCCAAAAAAATATATAAAAAAAAATACAAAAAAAATGTAAAAAATATTAGCTGAATGTATGTAAAAAAAATACCCTGTTCTTTTTATTAGGGCTATGCTATGAATTATCTTAAAAATGATATAATTGTCTGAAGCGCGAAATAATAAGTCACATGAAAGACAGTGTGGAAATTATTGTGATGAATTTAAATTTGGACATTTTTCTCAATCGATTCTCCAAAAACGATATTTAGGAGGAATTTCATTAAATTATTTATTAACATGAACATAATTAAACTGGTTTAAGAATCATATCATCGATTTAAATGTCAATAAGAGCATAACTCATGATGTATCGCCTAGTAACTATGTGGTTCTAGGTTCATTCTCCCACTTCAACATGTTGTAATATATATATCATCCATTTAAATGTTAGTTGTTTGACACATCACATATTTTTTAATTGAAAAGAAAAATAAAATCAATTAATTATTTTTATATCAAGATGGTGAACCTTGGGCCGGATCCCATTTTTAGACCGAATTTATTTTTATATCAAGATGGTGAACCTTGGGCCGGATCCCATTTTTAGACCGAATGATACCATATATGTTATATTGTGAGTGAGATCTTTCATCTTTCCATGGGATTCCAACCTAAAACCAATTGGTTAGAGGAGGAGTAACTCATGTATGTTATATTGTGAGTGGGTCCCTTCCTATTTTCGATGTGGGATACTCAACAGTCCAAACCATTAGTTAGATTAAATGATAAGTTTGATTTTGACGATCCATGAATTTTTAATGTCATGTCTAATCTAACTTCGAACTATTAATTTTTTTTGTTTAATAAATCATCTAAACTTTAAAAAATAGCTCATTACTCAAGAACCTATTAGAAGGAAAAAAAGAAAAGAAAATTTTAAGAACATATTAGATAAAAAAAAAAAAAAATGGATAGGTTCAAAAGTTTATTAGATACTTTTTAAAGTTCAAAGAACAACATAGATTTATTACACATTTTAAATTCAACAACTTATTAAAAGCCTCATTTGATAATCATTTAAGCTCGATTGATAACTATTTGGTTTTTTCGTTTTTCGTTTTTCGTTTTTTAAAATTAAGCCTATAAACATTACTTCCACCTATAAATTTATTTTATTTTTTTATCAACTTTGTACCAATATTTAAAAAAACAAGTCAATTTTAAAAACAAAAAAAACTAATTTTTATTTTTGGAATTTAACTAAGGCTCTAAATGTTTTTTTTAAGAAAAATGAAAATCATAGTAAAGACATTAGGAGAAACAAGCATAAATTAAAAAAAATACAGAAAACTAAAAACGAAAGTGTTATCAAATGAAGACTTAATTTTTAATTTTTGAAAATTGTGTTTGTTTTCTTATCATTTCTTTATAATTGTTGTAAGATTTCTTAAGAAAATATTGGAATTCTTAGTCAAATTCCATTAAAATAAATAAATAAAAATAAATTATAAAAAAATAAAAAAATTATTTATTTTAATTTTCAAAACTTGGATGTTTTAAAATATTTGTGAATGTAGTGGATAGATAGATGAAAAAAAAAATGGAAATAATGTCTAGATTTAATTTTCAAAACAAAAAATTAGATGTTTATCCAACATAGTCTTATGAACAAAAATCGTAATTTAACACTGATTGTATATTAACTATTTGATGTGGGAGTGTAGGATCTCCAAGAAGCTTTGAAATTCATTCTATAACTTTAATGTTAAATGTTTTTTTTTTTTTTTTTTTTTTTGGGAAGGGGAAGGGGAAGGTAATTTCTCTTTAGATTATTGGGAATGCATTTGAAAAACCACTTCAAAAAAGACTCTATGGAACGGGATTCTCAACCTATTATGGAATGTGTGGAACCAAATGAACCTTATCCGTTTCAACAAAAGTGAAGTTGATTTTAAGACTATTGCTCCTACAATAGAAAATTCTATGAAGCTCTTTCAGGCTAAGGAAGTTGAGCTCGCTTAGAAGGGTACTGCCCTTGCAAAGCCCAATATTGGTTGTTGGAAACCGCCAGAGGAAGGCTCTAGGAAGTTGAATACAGATGCGGCTTGGTCGAGTATACACAATTGTGGGGGCGTAGGTTGACTTGTTCGAGACTGACAAGGGCGTCCAGTCAGTAGTGACTTTTTATTCACCAAAGTTGGCCGGTGAAAATGCTCGAAATCAAAGCCATTTACAAGATTTTAAAGAAGTTTAAAAGACTTGGTTGAGTCATAATCCTCCTTTGATTGTTGAGTCAGACTTGTTGAAAGTCGTTCGTCTTTTGAATCACTCTAATCTTGATTTGTCAGAAGCAAGTTTGTTTGTAAAAGATATTCTTAATCTTTCAGCTAATCTTGAATCACTCTAATTTTGATCTGTTAGAAGCGAGTTAGGTGTGAACATTTTTTCCTTTTGTTTTATTTCGAGAGAGGAGAACAAAGTTGCTCATGAGCTAGCAGCTTTGACATCTTCTTCATAAAAAATTGTTGTGTGGAAAGGTTGTTGGCTAACTTCTTCGATTCTTTCCCTCATTCTCGACGCCTTTGGTATAGTTGTTTGGTTGTGTTTGAATACAGTTTCTGTAAAAATAAAATAAAAAAAATCTCGTTGTCTTTTCACCTAATCCCTAATCTCTATTTCATATCTCTCTTCCAACTTCAAAGTGTCAACATAATCATAGTTCAAACGACATATTACATGAATTAGTGACATAGAGGCCATAAGTTTGAATCCATCAGGTTCACATGTGGTCAAAAAAAAAAGAAAAAAAAAAAAAGAGAGATAATCTAGTACATGAATTAGATTTATGTTGGATGAAGTTGAGAAAACCAAGTTCATGTTTAGAACATGATTTTGCTCATAGCAAGTTTAGATATACCACTGATAGGCATAATTTATTTCTTTTTTCAAATATATAATATTGAAAACTTTCTCTCTTCAAATAAAAATCCATAAAATAATGATGGTTATTTACAAAATTGTCGCTTTAAAATATTAAAATAAAGAGGCCATGCATGAAATGTGGTTGGTTGGTGGAGCGCAAGGCCCAAGTCCAGTGGCTCGAAACCCGAGGCCCAAACGAAGCGGATCTGAGGCCCAATTGAATTTGGATTTCACAATTTTCAAATTTTGAAAATATTTCTCTGACTGTTAATTGCTAAAGCAGAACGACACTCTGCTACACTCAGATACACAGTCATACGGTCCAAGTACAGTACCATTTCTTTTCTTAAAAAAAAAATAAAAAAAAATCCAAATATTAATTATAAATAATATAAATAATTAGTCCTTGTTGTACTTTAATTTTTACCCCGCGTTCCACTAATAAAATTAGTTGAGTTGCCCACATCAACCTAACTCAATTGATATAAGTGTGAACTAATGATTAAGAGAAAATCTAGTAAAGTGAAATTAAAAAAAATATATGCATGAGTGATTAATAATTTGTAATTTGAGAAAATACTACTTACTAATTTATCAACCAATACCAAACCGAGCATAGCTCAATTGACACATGTAGATATCCGTAAATCGGAAGGTTGACACATGTCGATATCCGTAAATAGATTCGATATAGATATTAAAGGTTAATGGATATCTTCGATATCTTTTATAAATATTCATAAAACATAAAAAATATTATCTATTAATTTTAATGAGTCTAGATACTAATAACAAGATCTATAACTTAGTTTGAAAGTAAAAACATCTTAATTATTAATTTAAATATTTTTTTTTAAAAAAATTGATTTACAAAAATATCTATATATATATTTATGTTTTATCAGTATATCTATGGATATATCCGTAAAACTCATCATTGCCAAGAATCATGACAGTGGTTATTTTTTATAAATACAAAAATTAAAATAGCCCTTTTAAAGTATGTGTTTTACTTTTACTCCACAATATCTGAATGTTTTTTTTTCCTTTCAATTTAGTCTAATTTATTAAAAAGTTTCAATTTAGTTTTTTAACATTTTTTCAATCTAGTCCCAACCCGTTAATAAAGGGTAAGAAATAAAAGCTTTTAATTCATCTTATCAAAATTTGGTAGAAATTTTGAGGGTATTTTATTTTCCTCTTAAGATAACACATTTTTTCTTTGCATATACGTGTGGCAATGTGCCACGTATTCAATATATGATATATGATATTGTGACTTGTAAAGGGTAAGAATTTGTTCGACAAAATTATAAGTATTAAATTGAAAATTTAAAACTACGAAGATGAAATTAAAACTAAACCCAAAATTGATAATTGTACCTTAAATTTATTCTTATCGAAGAAAGTGATAATAATTGAGGTAGGCGTAAGCTAGTCCGGACACTCACAGATAAAAAAAAAAATATATATATATATATATATATATATATATATATAGAAACACTTAAAAAAAAAAAGTTGTGTTGTGAATCTGAATGTATTGAAAAGTTGTGTATGCATAGTTCATAGAGATAAAGCAAGAAGATGTGGCAAGAAAGTAGTGGTTACAAAATCTGTTTAGGATAAGGAAATGGATGATGTTTGAATGAAGAATCAACATGAACCTTCAATCAGTTGGACACACTCCCAAACATAACTATATCCTCTTCTCTCAACAACCAACAACCAACAATCTCTCTATCTCTTACATTACAACACACATACAAACTCCAATTCCCTACCAATGGCTTCTTCAATGGCTATGACAGCCTCCTTCCTCCCCGTCGCGGCTAAGCACCCCTCGACCGCTGCTCGAAGAGCCCTCGTCGTCGCCAAGGCCTCCACCTCCGGCGTCGCTGCCAACGATGGCTCCAACACCAACTTGGAGATCAAGAATGTCAAGGTTGAGAGCCGGCGGGAGTTGGTGGCGACCGCTGTGATGGTGGCAGCAGCAACCTTGGCAAAGGCCGCGATGGCGGAGGAGCCCGAGCGCGGCTCCCCTGAAGCCAAGAAGAAGTATGCTACCATATGCGTCACAAATCCTACTGCCCGTATTTGCCGCAAGTGATTTTCAGACATGTTTTCTCTATTGTATCTTCTTCTTCTTCATTAAACTCTTTCATTTGAGTTCAGAAATTTGGAGTTTGATTGTAAAACCTATAAAAGAAAGCTATGAATTGCCATCAATCTCTCTTCATGCCTTTCTCTTGTTTTTGTTTCCTCAAACTCCGAATTCAGTTAAGTATTTTTTATTCAACCAACACACCAGACGGTCAATATGAGCATATCTTAGCTTACTCATCTTGTGATCAAATGTTCAAATTCTCACGTTCATATTTGTGGTACTCAAAAAAACGAAATATTATAGTATTGATTGGCATTTTAGTGGAGGGACTTTAAACATATATAAGTTGAAGATAAAAATGGTTGAATCAAACAAGTGAATCATGTATGGTCATCATTACCAGAAATCAGACATTAATCTCTACAAATATGAATGAATGTTTTTGTATTATACATCATCCAGAAGCCTTTATATATCAAAGACAAGATTGCAGAAAATAAAGAAAGAAAACTTCATCCCTCTCTACAAGTTGTTCTCTTCTCTCTCTCTCTACTTTCACAAATGGAAGGCCAAAATGGTAAATTCTCAACAGCTCTACCTTTGCATTGCAGCTTCTTCAAAAATACAAGCAAAGCTCTAATAATAGAGTTGGAAAGAAGATGTTCACACACTTGAGAGTTGAGACCTTGATCCTGATCCTGATCCAATGGTTTCACTTGGAATAGATTTCAAATGATAATAATAATACTAATAATTACCATAAATGAATAGCAGATTTCCACTCAACATAAATATATTTATATATTCCAAATTTTTGCATTCTTCAAATATCAGTTGAATCATTTCATCTTTCAGATGGTTCCATCTACCTTAACTAGCAAGATTCAATGACCCTTCTCTGAACAACTTCAAGCTCAGGCTGTTGAATCTTTCCCGTGAATATTGCCTCGACGCTTTTCTCCAATCGGTTCCTGCCTTCATCATGACTGCAAACTCTTCATAGCTTATGCGTCCGTCCTACAAAAGAAGAATAAAAGGGTTGGAAGAACTGGCCTATAACAAGTTTCCACATCTATATCAACATCTATGGAGGGGCTGAACTACTTTCAGATGTTTGCCAATCAAGAACTACCAACTATGAAGCGTTCCGAGGTATATCGAGTTTGTGTATGTTACTAAAAAGTATAAACTGGACATGAGCTATTTCTAAACACAACCACAATGCTGACCTTATCCGTGTCAACATCGTGCATAATGGCACTGATGACATCCTCTATGTTTAAATCGTCTTCTTCGTTTAGCAAAGCTCGAAGCTCTTCAATCTCGATGAAACCACTCTGATTTTGATCAAAGAATGCAAAAGCTTTATGTAGGTGGTCGTCGTTTGCCATTCTTTTAAGGTGGATTGAAACTGCAACAAACTCTGCGTAGTTTAGAGTTCCATCATCATGAACACCAGTCTGTAGAAAGCAAAGGTTTAATCAGTAGCTGTGTCTAAAAGTCTGGTTACTACTTCACAAGACAGACTTAACAAGGGCGAGTTTTCCTAAGATAGACCGCCTATGAATCACGAACGACGCAACAAATCCAAGCATCTAACCAATCATGCTTCCTTTTCGGTTTCTTTTTAGAGAACACCAGCCTTTATATCTACACTAATTGAAAAAATTATACAGAGAATTGTACATACTGCTTCCATAAGTATCTGAAGATCTGTGTCTGCAATCTGTTGTCCAAGCTTTTGCAATCCACTTTTCAACTCCTCGAGATTTATCTTGCCTTTCTTCTCAACGTCCATCAATTCAAATGCCTCCTTTATGCCAGCTACTTCCTCCACCGATAAATGCTCGGCGATCACCTAAGGACAATAATCAAATGAAATGTCATTTATAACTGAGGTAATCTATATTCTATAAAACACCCCAAATGACTTCTGTGATTACCCTTAGAGCTCGTTTTTTGAGTTTATTCATCACAGAAAATTGCTTGAGTCTTGCTTTTACTGTCTCACCTAATGGAACATTTGGAGCCTTCTTGGCATTTTGTAACCACGGGTGATCTGCACAAAGTGATATTTCAGGTATTGTCTGCAAATTCCAAACTATAAGAGCTAGATCTCAGGGTGATGCATGTGAAATCAGTACTCATGATACCTAGAACTTCCTGAGCAGTAAGGCGCCGCTTGGGATCGGGATTAAGCATTTTTGTTACAAGATCCTTTGCATTCTCACTGATTCTTGGCCACGGGTCTCTCCTAAAATCAATAACCGAGCGAATAATTGCCTGTGCTACACCCTGTTCCGTTTCTACATGAAAATTGGAATGCAACTTATGAGGAGGAAATATGAAAAAAGAATTACATAAACTACACTGACGGGCTAGTTGTGTGGAAGATCTTAGCCACAAGTAATAAGATTTTTTTTTTTAAAAAAAAAAAATTGGTGTATATGGATTCATTGTTCCTTCCAGATACGACCTTTACAGATTTTTTTTTTTAAAAAGGTCTATTAAAGACAAAAATTCAAACCTGCCCAAAATGGTGGGATGCCACAGAGTAAAATATAGAGGATAACCCCGGCGCTCCAAACATCGACTTCTGGACCATAATTTCTTTTCAGGACCTCGGGGGCCATGTAATAAGGACTGCCTACTATTTCATTGAATTGTTCACCTAATACAATAGAAACATTAATGTTCATGACATGAACAAATAGATAGGTGTGACAAGTGCAACAAATCAATCAAAACAAGAATGCACAACAAAATGATAACATGAATCTCACATGCCAATTGAATACAAGCCCTAATACCTGGTTTAAAAGTGATGGACAATCCAAAATCAATTGACCTCAATGGGGATGATTCCTTCTTATTTGCAAAAAGAAAGTTCTCTGGTTTGAGATCACGATGCATCACTCCATGTTTATGACAAACCTGTAACATGAAATGCATTTAAATAAATGAGATTATTTCTCGAAAACAAAAATGTCAAAATCATATTTTCTTTTCACCTGAACAACTTCAACAATAGTCCGCATAACAACAGCCGCTGCACGCTCTGTGTAATGCCCCCTTGCAACAATTCGGTCAAACAACTCCCCACCCTCGCACAGTTCCATAACAATATGAACTGCTTGATCATCCTCATAAGTATCCTTCAATGTAACGATATTTGGATGCTTGGGCAAATGCTTCATTATTTGAACCTCTCTTCGCACATCCTCAATATCAACAGCAGTCCTAAGTTTCTTCTTGGATATAGATTTACAGGCAAACTTTTCACCTGTATTAGTATCTGTGCACAAATATGTTACACCAAATTCACCTCTACCAAGCTCGCGACCGAGATCATAATGAGCCGAAATGTCATGACCAGTTGGATCTTTCAACACCTGAAGCTTGTTAGTGTTACCACCACTATTCCCTTTTTTCCCGCCATCCTTTGTAGAAAATGGATTAGCCTTCTTCTTGTGCTTACCACCTTTAGGCTTAGACGAAGGAGTGCCAGGAGTAGCACAACAATTACCCATGGGCAAGATTCACAAATGTAAAAATGCTCCAACCTTTTAAGAGATTACAAGACCCATCAAACAAATATATTGAGGTTCATCAACATAGATTCAAAGTAGAAATTTATAAACAATACCAAAATACAAGTTAAGATCCAAAAGCTTTTCTCATAAAACAATACCAACCAAGCTGAGAATCTGAGATAGATAATCGATAGGATGATTTCCTCTGAACACAAATCCAAAAATTGCACGAGATATCACAATTCTTCAGAGAATAAACACAGGCACCTAATCCAAGGAAAATTATAAACAAGGAACAAAAAATTAACCGAGAGAGAGATAATCCATTCATGTTCATAACAATCCGACATAACCCAGAAAATTTTTCCCCATTGAGAAAAAAAAAACAGAAAAAACAGAAAACCCACCTGAAATTTTCAGTTGAATTGAGGAATAATTACAACGGCATTGGGAAGAACAGGCGGAGAAGTTGGTGGAGAGGAGAATTGGAGGGCTCTAAATCTGAAATCTGAAGGAGAAAGATGAATCTCAATAATGAGAAATGGGTATTGATTGATTGAGTTTCGGAATCAATCTTTCTCCTTCAAAATTTCTTCTTTTTTTTTTTGCTCTTCCCCTCCTGGATTCAACCAGACGGAAGACAAACGAGACCCTCCTCCCCCACCTCTTTTTCAATCCGCGAGCTCCATTTTTCTTTTCCTAATTTAAATTTATAAATTATTACAATAATCATTGCAATTTAGAAAATAATTCTATTGGATGGATGTTTAAGTCAACATAGATTACTTATTATCCAATACCATTCAAAAATAAATCTTATTTTAGAGTGTAATTCACGGTCTAATTTTAACCCACCTTACAATTTGAGAGTTCAATTATGACTCTTGACTTTTTTTTTTTTTTTTTTTTTTTTTTTTACCACTAATAAAATTATAATGATAGAACTTAATTACAACCACTCAAATATGTTGATAAAATGTTATTTAAAAAATGTGAAGATTTTTCATTTGTTAACTTTACCTGCAATATCTATTCAAATTTAAGAATAAGACTACCCAAATTATAGATATTCCAAGTATATACTTTTATTATTTGAAATTTGTTTGTGTATTATAATTGAAGTGTTAATGTATTGCCATTCTAAAATGTTGCTTTTTTCTTAATAACATTTTTATTCAATATCTAACTACTTCTATGAAAATATGAAAAATTTATAAAGTATTACAGCCCCAATAATAAGAAGGTAGCTAAAAATACTTGCTTTTACAAATATTTAAAAATTCAATTCATTTCAAAGGCTAAATTATAAAAAAAAAAAAGTACTCAGTTGCAATATTATTTTTATAATCGTTTCAAAACTACCATTAAAATAGAAATTCGTCGATAAAAAATCGCAGAATGTCATTCTTTGACTTAAAATCGCAGAATGTCATTCTTTCAGACTTAATCATCTGAATCATTAATCACTACGTTGTTTTAGGTCTCTAATAATTTTCTACAACCAGAGTTGTTTTAAAACTTTGGAAAAGATCAGCAGTAATCTTACAACTTTTGAAAAAATATAAAATTATTTTTGGCAAAATGGCAATACTAGAGGATTTTTTTTTATAATAACCTATACAAAAAAAATATTAAAAAAATATATATAAAAAAATAAATAAATAATCTTCTGAAATCTAGCTTTTGCAACCCATCTTCAACATTCGTTTTGTCCAACTTAAAGTTGGAATCTTTGGTACACAAACTTGCTTATTCTAAGATACAAATTTATTGATACCACGAGCAACATTAACCGAGTTTAATAATCTACAAGCTTTCTTATCGACATTTTGTTCGATAGTATATACTGTAAACACAGTCATCTTAATCACTTTTTTCTTGATACAATTTAGCACCCATGTTAAATTCGTGTAATATCATATTTTTAATTATAAAGATTTAGCTAAGAAGTGAGGGGGATATGAACAAAGATGAAAGTGGAAGCTGCTGCAAAATTGGTGGCTCGGTAGATTCTGTCTCAGAACTGATTGAACTTGGTAGTGGAACATCAATGGAAGGCTTTATGACTGTATAAAACAGCACATTGTAGAAAATGGAGAAGATGAAGAGAACAACAGCAGAATTTGATAAAAGGGATTCTGAAATCTCAGACATTTCCCCTCTCATTTGATTTCTAGGAATATTCACGTCTTCAACTGCAAAAGGTTTTTAAACCACACATATTAAAAACACTCCCAAATCAGCATAAGGAGAGAAGTGTTTGATAATTTTGATTCTCACAACAGAAGTCAATCATGGTATCTCAGAGCATTAGAGAAGAAGAAAAAGAGGAAACTAGCAATTAGGCCTCCATTTGATAACAATTTCTAGTTTTCTGGTTTTGAAAATTGTGCTTGCCTCCTCACAATTTATAAGAAAAGCTTCAATTCTTAGCACAATTCCAAAAATAAAAATAAGTTGATTTTTTATTTTTGGGAGAAAAGAAAGAAACTGGTGCACAAAATAGTGGTCTAATTTTGTCGTTGCAGAATTTTGGTTGAAGAGCTGAAAAGCTTGATAAAAGACCAGAGGAGACAGGGTGTGGTCAGGAAGTACCTCCAAAAAAGATTTTCTATACACCAATGTGGTGTTTGCCAAAAACCCTTCTAGTTTTAACTTCTAAGCAAAACAAAAACCAAGACCTTACATAATTTTACTTAGAATTAGGATTCAAAAGTTGGGGGGTTACCTTTCTTCTTGGGAGGAGTGGCTTGTTTCTTGGAGAAAGATTGAAGCTGTTCATCAAGCTCTTGAAGAGCCTGCCTGGCCTTATCTGGGTCAACCTCAAACTGCTGTGAATCAGTCTCCCTTGCGCACACAATGCAACAACGAGAGGAAGAAGGAAATGGATGAGCTTTCCTTCTCCTCAAAACATCAGAGCATTTCTTGGTGGCTAACGATGGCGGCCGCTGGTTTTGATTGAAGAGAGAGTGAAGAGAAAGCATCTGAGAGCTGCTAATTAACCACAGCCGCATGAAGATGCCTTCAGGATAATGAAGTCAATACCCAGAAGAAGGTGAAGAAGCTCTCTCTCTGTAATAATCCTAGCGATGTGAGGCAGAGTGTTTGGCAACCAGTATTAGCAGTCTTGTCCGGAATAGGGCTGTCCTCATTACCACCTGGGATAATATATATAATATATACCTGCATATTAAATAACTAATAAGACAAGTAAATGGAACATTCCTCCATCAGAATAAGGGATTGTTTCGAGGCAATTTAAAAATCAATTCTCCATCTCTACTAATAAAATATCAGTAAAAGTATGCTTGATTGACTAATTGTTGTTAAAGAAGCTAATTTTCTATTATTATCCTCACCTCACCTCACCCAACATGTTCTTGACAATTGCTTTTCCTTTTAAAAGGTCTTCGGCCTTCCACCGAATCAAGAGACTTGGGAACCACAAGGGAAAACAAGAAACTGTGTTTGAATCTATTTCGTTCACAGTTTTCAAAGTGAAATCAGTGACTTTTCATTTCCAGAAGTGGAAATACACAGTTTCTTTAATCCTTCACAAGACAAATCAAGCATACATGGAACCTGCAATCAAATAAGCATCTGAGATCAGAATTCCTGCCGCAAATTGGAACCAACTCGGGATCCTCTTGATTGGTTCATACAACAGCTCAAATCTAATCAGAAACCTTGAATTAGCTACATCAGGTTTAAATCATTTTCCAGTATTCCCAGGGGATGCTTAATGAAATCAGGATTCACATAATAGCAAAGAAACATATTTGGAACCTGAAAAACTTTGATGAAAATTAGAAACCAAATCATGGATCACATTTCAAGCCTTGACACACACACAACTTGTCACAAGTACATAACAGTTAAGCATTTGATCTAACAAGGAGGTTTGGAAATTAAAAAGAACACTGTTTGAAATCTATGGAGTCTGTTCTATACACAAAGGTAAAAATGGGGGAGGGTTGATGGAATAAAGCATCCAAGGACTTAACTAGCTAGGGTCCAAATGGCCAACTTATATCATCCATCTCCTTTACGTTTAAGAAACAAGCACCAGAACAAAGCCAAGAATGATTTGCCGTCTGGCAGAAAACTGCCAGGGAATGTAGTGTAGCCCCAAATATAACAAGGGGTACTCCATATTTTCGCAACCAGGAGGTTCACTTGATGGCAAGACGCCTCTGTGCTGCCTGATTTTCTGAGATACTTCCTCGTTGCTGTACCGAACAGTCTCCATCTTCACCTCTATCACCAGGGCGTAAAGCATATGATGAAGCTTGGAAGCTACTGTAATTATGAAAATGGCTACTGCCATTCACATAACAACGAGCTTCATATGCCTCATTCAGCTGGGTCCTAGCTTCTTGTTGACCATTGGAGGAAGTCCAGGTTTCAGCCAAGGCACCAGGCACAGCTTCAGAACCAGATGAACTAGCAGACTGCGACGAGATAGCTTGACCAGAACCGGATTTCTTGTCCTTCCTAGTAGAGCTTGAAGATTTAACTTCATTTTTCTTGGCAAAACGTCCTCCAGTACCCCTTGCCCGTCTCATGGCATGCTGGTGACGAGATTCATGAAGATATGGCTGTGGAACATAAAACACAAGCTAAATATTAGAGAAACTTCAGAAACATATATACCTTCATACAGCAAAAGAATTGTTCAGACGGGAAAATAAGGAAGGGGGGTGGGAGTGAACAAGCATCACTATGTTCATACAGAACCAACAACCAGCCCAATGACGATCCAACCCTCAATGACGTTTGATTTTTTAAATCTGACCCTGGCCCACTATATATAACAGTGTTCAAAAAACTACTCTTGAGTCAGCCAAGCCATATCTGCCTCAAAGGGCATTGAATTAACTATTAAGAACTATGACCAAGAAGAAATCATGAAATTCTGGAAGACCAGCTTTGACTCGGTTTAAGTCAACTTGAATTAGTGAGTCAACCATACATGGTCACCAAATCACCCAACGTGAAATGTAAATCAAGGCTCAGAATTAAAAACTTAAAAGCTTTGAATCCCCAATCAGTTGTAATTTTATATGGAGACAGTTTATCATAATTTTACCTTCAGTTGGCAACCTCTAGTCCTACATAACCATAATCACAATGCAATGTGTCTTTCCTTTAAATCTTTATATCAGTCTTGTAAGGTCTTGAAACAATGACTTGGTAATTCATATAAGTGTTTGGTACTAACATCATTCATTTTAGCACTCAATAATCCTTATAACAAGTTTAAGTTGGAACACTTAGGTTTCTTCCCACTTACACTGAATCTGATTATTAGAATAAAGCAAACATTTTCGATGTGGTAGCTAGAATATAATCAATTTGACAATAATGTTATCATAAGCATCCAAGATATGCAGAAGTAGAATATTAGACATCATGGGGTTCCATCCTATAACCAATTGGTGATAGGAGGAGTAGCCCATGTATGTTATATTGTGAGTGAGGTCCCTTCATCTTTCCGATGTGGGATCGGGATCCTCAACATGCCCCCTTGGGTCGGGATCCCAGATGATGCCTCTTTGGGTTCACCATCTTGGGTCGGGATCCCATTTTTGGACCGTGGGCTCGGATACCATATTAGACATCATGGGGTTCCATCCTAGGAGGAGTAGCCCAATTGGTGATAGGAGGAGTAGCCCATGTATGTTATATTGTGAGTGAGGTCCCTTCATCTGTTCGATGTGGGATCGGGATCCTCAACATGCCCCCTTGGGTCGGGATCCCAGATGATGCCTCTTTGGGTCACCATCTTGGGTCGGGATCCCGATCCCACATCGAACAGATGAAGGGACCTCACTCACAATATAACATACATGGGCTACTCCTCCTATCACCAATTGGTTTTAGGATGGAACCCCATGATGTCTAATATAGAATAGGTAAGTCAAGTTATATTCCCAGGAAAATCACCGATGCTAAGGAAAGCTACTACCTATTTTTAAAAAGCCTATGTGAGTACATCCACCACTCCACTGTCAGGCACAACAAAATATTTTTTTTAGTTTCTCTTCACTCACATGTTTAGGGTCAATTAACAGTTTTCAAATTTGCATCATAGGGAAGTGAACTTCATTAAAAGTAAAATACAATTAAAAAGACGTTGATAGATTCACAGCTACTTTCACACGTATAAGAGACGAGCTGTAGTACATAAAAGGCAATTATCTGAACAGCAGTTCTACCTTTCTAACTTTTATCAGTTTGTTCTCAACCTCTGCTTTAGCACGTGCTTGTCTTCGCCTTAGAATCCCTTGATATTGTTTGGCATTCACAAAAACAGGCTCCTGTGTTACCTCAAGAGGCAAAGCCATTCTAGCATGTGGCATCCCAAGAAAAGGAGGATAACCCTACCATAAGAAGTACTTGTCAGGGGCAAACTTCAATTCTTACATATCAGAAAAAAGTGATAACATCCACAATGATCTCAGACATCCTAGACATCCTTGACATATGACCTTTTCATTGTGGCCAAGAAAAAAGAAATAAATAATTACAGGAAAAGATACTACAACAACCACACTACAACCTCTTCCAAGAAACTGGAAAATTTCAGTTAGTTCACCAGATACTCGTATACTATTTTACTTGAGATGGGTTTTTTTTTTTTTTTTTTTGAATAAATTACTTAAGATAGTTTGAGAAAGTGAAGACCTGTACAAGGAACAACAGTGAAGTTCCTGAATAATTGAAAAGGTAAAGCAAAGAAAAAATAGAAATGAAAAGGAGGACGCAAAAAGCAAAAGTACCATCAAAATTACCCAGGGCTAAAATATATACCTAAAACATTGTGTATATGGTGCAAAAATTACCAGTAAGATATACATATATACATATCATCACCCGATCTTCTATGATTTTAACCTACATACCATAGGTTGATGCCCATAGGCAGCCATCACTCCAGCATAATAGGGATCCTGATATGGGTTTGATGCACATGCCTGAAAAATATTAACAAAAACTAGTAATCTCACAAAATTCAAAAGCATCTTAAATCTGATGTGTTTCAAAAAACCAATGTTGTTCAATATTAAAAAAACTGGACTCCGGGAGTCAGAAGGATGTCTCTACAGTAAGAAAAAAATCAACCAGACTATAGCAAAGGAACTCACAATAGAGTGGCCTACAAGTTCAAGCTGAGGAGGTTGTGTGATACATCCACCATGCACTGTAGGAGCAGTAGAAACAGCATGCTGACTGTTGTGCTGTCCTTGCCCATAACTTGCAGCTGAATTTGATAATAACATGTTTGTTAACAATCCACTCTAAGGTTATATAGTCCTCGGCTTCCAAGATAATGTACAATAATTCCAACTCATAACTAAAAAGCCTAAAAACAATAAGTGCCTTTCTTTCAACTATAACATGATTTAGCAAACAAAAACGGCTAGTTGAGGGCCATACCTTGTGAATCTTTTGTGATCTCACCATCATCATCTTCATCCAAATCATCATTTGACATTGACTGACCATCATTAGATTCTGAAGCACCATTAGCGCATTCCAGTGATGCTGAATTGGACACATTTCCTCCTGCTGCTGGTGGGGAGATAAGAGTGTACCCAATACTACGCCACCAAGGTTCAGAATAACTACTAGGCTGCTGCATATTTGGTGGTTCAGATTCTAGTTCACTCACACTTTTAGACTTTGACTGCATACCTTCCTAACAAATATATGTGTTAGTCTGTTAGATAAGATAAAAGGATGGAGTCAACTAGAATACACAGACCATGCAGAAACAATGTTGGATAAACAGTGGAACAAGCCGTCAACCTATGAAGCATCGTTAATTTAAAAAACCTTAGAAATCTTCCAAGTCCATTATTCTTTTCTGAAGAGAAAAGGGAAAATAGTTTGATTCCTTAGATGTAAAATAACACATGCGAGAGAAGGAAATTAAAAAGAAGAACATTTCATTTCAACCGCCAGCTGAAGCAGTTTTGCTTACAATCAAAATTCAATGGTCCCAAGTAAGGGAGGGAAAGGTTCTCTGTCAGATTTGAGGGTGGTTTAGTATTCAGGAGGCTGGGAAAAAATACATAGAAGGGCTAGGAGATGATTACCAAGAAAAGCTTGACCTCAAGCAGCAGCAAGTGCCATCCTTAACAACTAACTATGTCTTTTATTTCATTCCAATTATAATTATGCAACTCTTTCCCAGAGCATACTTTAACTATATCCAATCCTTGTGCAGAGCATTGCTCATTATTCGCTTGAATGAGGCTTATCACCTCAATGAGAGTAAAATGCCCTACACCTTTAATTTCTTCAGGTCTTCCAAGCTAAGCTGGTTACTTATTATCAATTGAGTTTTATGATTCGGAAGACATAAACCAACTAAGTTCCTATTTTGTGCTAGAAGAATTTTGTAATCGTGAATGCTTTACTACCATCAGTTAAATCACAACTTGGAACACCTAAATGTTCAATTTTGAAGAGATATAAGTGTAGCATATCTAACAAACTCGAAAACAGAAAGCCAAGATCATCCATAATCTTTAATTCAAAACATAAACCAAATCCTGTAATGTTGAGTGGAGCTCTATTTATTTCCATGCACAAGTTTGAAACCACTTCTGTTATCTATTTCCACCGTCATATCTTATTTTAGTGTTCGATTTATTTCCACGCTAGACTATAAATTATCATAGGCGACCTTTTTCTATCACTCTTCCAACCGCAACTCAGAAATATAAACAATGAAAGGGGAATAAGTTCCAGGATAATATTGATGAATCCTCCTAAACACTCCAGCCAAATATCAAATCATAATTTAGTAACTTGTATTAAAATCTTCTCCTCTCTCTAAATCAATTCTCTTCGACATCTAAGTTGAGCATACTAATGATCCACATGCAAGAGCAGGGGCAACTAAAAGAGTTCTATAGAAAACGTTCACTTCGAAATTTGGCTCGTTTTTTGGACGACTGGCATTCGAACCTAAATTCGCCAATTAAGGACTGCACGAACCATAATCCCCACATGCAGACAACATACAGAACCCAAAACCCAAAAAGTAGAAACTCGAAGGGGCAAAACAAAATACGACGGCGCGAGTTCAATTTTAAAAAAACACGAGCCAAACTCATGACTTCTAAATTCCCATCACATCAAGATCCCAATTCCACTTAATTCTCTAAACAAAGAAAACCCACCAAGTGAAATTTTCCACTCCAGTGATCCAAAATCCCAAATCCTAATCGCATGAATTCTGAAACCCAAGCCGGCGCGATTCCATGCAACGAGAACAACACTCGAATATAAACAAAACCCAAATAAAAGGGAACCCTAGAGTACTATTAGATACACGAGAGAAGAAACAACAACAAAAGAAGAAGCGGAATCTTGCAAAATGAAGTCAGAGGAAAGTGATGAACTCACTTGGAGAGCAAATTGTGGAAATCGGAAGCCCTAGATTCAGGAAACAGCCGGTCAGAATCTCGGAAGAAGAAGAAGAAGAAGAAGAAGAAGAAGAAGAATTGAAGTCAATCAAATTCTTCAGTGATTCTCATAGTTACGAAGAACTGAGAGAAGTGTAAATTAGCAGTGCGAAAAAACAAAGCTCAAATTCAAGAGCTACGGCTACTGTTCCCTCACCCACTGCGGGACCCGACTTCAGTTCCAGCTAGTCTTCCTTCCACCGGCAACCTACTCTTCCGGTTTTGGACTAAATGGAGATCCAATTCCAAGTCCAAGAGTTAACCGGCTAAAGCAGGTTACCGGTTGACGTGGGTCGTGAGGTTGTTGAATCTCACGGGCGGGTGAGGTTAGAGAAATTTAATTTTCAGGATAAAAAGCGAAAATTGGGATAATATAATTTGACCCACGTGACACGCACTTGACGAGCAAAGTCCGGGAAACGCTTGGCGCAAAAGTGGGGTCCGCACCTTTAAAGCAGCGACAGCACTGCATGCCACGTATCCCATCTCTTTTTAATGCATTTTTGTTTTCTTACTTGTTACTCATCTCACCATATCTCTTACATCACCTTCAGGTAATTTTATCACTATAAGCAAAAGATTACTTGATGTGTCACCTAATTCCTTTTTATTCCTTTCAAAAAAAAAAAAAAAAAAAATCTTTTTATACCATATTCTTTCATTTGAGTTCAATGATATTGCCAAAATCAACCTAGTTCATTTGAGGTTCAGTTTCATGCTATTCTAAAAATAAAAGAGTTGAATAATATGGGATGAACTAAAAAAAACATACATATATTTGACCTTAAAAATAATCACATGTTTGAGAGTAATTTTGAAAAGATTAAAACTACTTTGGTCAAATTCAAAATATTTCTAAAACATGTCTTTAATCATTCAAAATTAATTTATGTTCGGTTTTACACTTTTAAATGTAATTTTTATACTATTAAAATTGATTTTAAATGATTAAAAACATGTTTAAGAGTAATCTTGAACATGACAAAAGTGATTTAAACTATTTCAAAATTACTCTCAAACATACTCTAAATGTATAATGTCTTAACCTATTGAATTGTGATTGAAATGCTTTTAATTGAGGTGTGTTATTTACTAACCAAGAGTTGGTTGATTTCACTGAATTTACTCGAGTCCATAAAAAGGATCCAATCCTCTCACTCATTTTTTTTTTTCTAAGTTAGAAGTTCAAGGAGTTTTGTTTGTTAATTTTTGTGTTTATTTTAAAACCAAAAAGATGTTTTTCATTTTTATCTATTTTATTTTACACTTTTCAAAATTTTCAATTTCCTCTCCCTAAATTTAATTTATTAGGTTCGTTAGTGACAAGTGAGGTTAATTATAATAAAAAAAAAAAAAAAAAAAAATTATAACAGATGTCAATTTAGAGTAAAATAATTAAAAAAAAAATAGCATTTTTTTTAAAAATTTTGCAGATACGACAATTTCTATCATGATCTATATAGAAGTCTAATTTTAGTCTATTAGTGATAATATATCAACGATAGCTTCTAACCATGATAGTCACTGATTTTTTGTCGTATTTACAAAATATTTTAAATTTTGCTAAATTTGCACTTATTTTGAGTTTGATTGTTATTTCTAGCCCATAAAATAAAATGATATAACTTTTTAGGTTGTCAACAATTTTCTAATCTCTCCTAGCCATAAGAATTACTCAAATGGGTAAACTAAGCACCAAAATATATTTGAAATTTTAAAAGTTTAAAAGTAAACCTAACCTAAAATATAAAATATACAACTTAAATGATTTCGTACGTTTCCTAAAATAATATTAGTACCCAAAAGGAAAAAAAATAAAAAGAAATAAAAAAATAATGATATGGATTGTTTTATTATTTCATATGATTGGTTTTCATTTATTTTTCACATAAAAAAAAATTTAATTTATTTTAATTTCAATCCCAACAATTATAAAAGATACATTTCGCTAAAATTCAAGCAAATTGTAGATTAAAATGATTTATATTTTATTTCTTTTACAATATGAAGACTGAATCTCTTATCTCATAGACACTAGTTCACACATTATATTAATTAAATTATGTTCATAGACAAAATTATTTATATCATATAATTAAATAGGTTAATTCTTTCCATTTTCCATGTTAAGTGTGCATAATATGAATTAAAAGATTTTAAACTATTATAATGTATAACCTAAACATATAAAATAAGGTATAACTAAAACATTCAATAATGTTGATATAGGGTGAAAGGGAAAAATAATTATGAGTGGTACTAACAAAGATTGTTGATAATTGAATATATGACACATGGCACCATCTAAGTGGCTCAAGTTTATTGGGGTTCAGATAAGCATGCATTTGCTGTACCTAAAAATCATGATTGGGTGCTCTAGCAAGTACCCAAAGGCCTTAAACAAGATCATGATTACATGCCTAATTATTGGTAACAATTCAAATGCCAACTTTGAGTTATAATTAATTAATATCAATTTCACTTTTCTTTTTTTCTCACAACTCTTGAGATAATCTATAGGGCAACTTTTGAACAATCAAAGTATGATCACATTTTATATCTACTAGTAAAGCTGGTTTTGGCATAATTCAACTCATTAAAGTAAATATTTTCAATCAATAGATTATAGATTTGAATCTCATAATTTCTGTGTTGGAACTAAAAAAGTTTGTTTTAAAAATTATTTTAAATTGTCAAAGCATAGCTCACAAATATTACCGACCAAGAAGTCATAGGTTTTAATCCTCACTCCACATCCCTTAAAAAAAATCCCCACTCCACATTTTGTTGAAATATTTTTTTTTTTGAATTGAAGCCACATTTACTTCCCCAAATGTAATCAATCATAATTTTGACTGTGGGACACACATCCATTATCTTTGATGACATTTACCCAAATCTGCAAATATAATACTGTGGTCAAAATATGTAATCCCATTTTCCCATGGATTATTACTGTTTGACCATTTCTCTCTCCTTTGAAATGTAAAAAAAAAGTCATGATCATCTTCTTCACCTTCTTTCTCCTCCCTTCTTCTCCCCTCCTCCGACCAATCTTGTGTCGCCCACCTCACCCCAGCCAATCTCGTCGTCCACCTCACTCTGACTCGCTGTCGCTCATACGTTAGAAATGAGTTTTTTTTTTCTTCTTTCAAGTAACGAGTTTTCTTCTTCTTTCTCTATCAAGAAGTGAATTTTATTTTTCTTTCAACAAATCTTTTCACGACT
Organism: Herpetospermum pedunculosum; assembly: GCA_028017165.1. NCBI lineage: Eukaryota > Viridiplantae > Streptophyta > Magnoliopsida > Cucurbitales > Cucurbitaceae > Herpetospermum > Herpetospermum pedunculosum. The sequence goes on along the minus strand of CM051529.1, from coordinate 1,097,459 downwards.
CCTCGCCAATCTCATTTATGTTTTTTCTTCATTTTCTAATCCAAAATTTGTGGAGAAAAAAAGAAACTCATTTTGATAAAAAAAAAATGAACAAATTGTTGGTATTGGATAAAAGATGAACAAATTGTGGAGAAAACTTTAATGTTGAAACCCTTAAAAATTAGGGGTTGTCTTTTTCTTTTGTGAGAAAGAAACGTTAGTGGAGGAGGGAAGATATTGAAGCGAAAAACGAAGAAAGAAGAGAGAATAAATGGAGGAAAGTGAAGATGATCATGTTGGAAAATGGGCTTATGAGTAACGCTCGAACAACGAATTATCACACAATTGATTAAAGCGAAAGGGTATTATGGTAAACTCACAAATGATTACTGAGGGAGTGCATAACGCTGCGGAAGCGATTTGGATCGTCGATACTTTAATTTCATCAATTTAACAAAATAGAAACATGCTCAAAACAACGAAAAAGATAATTAATAAATACATACCCTTGTAGTTCAAATTCTTCAATTCCGCCGCTTGAAATCTTCGCACAAACTCTTCGACGCTTCTCTCGAACACTTTGAGGACCACCTTCGATAGTCCCGCTATCCTCGGGTCGAGCAATGGAGTTGTGAGACTCCTTTGAGCAAGAGGTCTTTGGCTAGAGGTTAGGGAAGAAAAGAATGGCTATGGCGAATTTGAGAGTTTGAGATGGAGAGATTTGTGCAAGTCACACAACCATCACCAAGAAGTTCTCAAAAACAATATGAATTCTTCATATCTCCAAGCAACTCTTTTGCATTTATAAAGAATCTTCAACGATTGAAAAAACTTCAAAGAGAGAAGTTTGAACTCTTCAAAAGTTCTCTGCAAAAGTTCTACGCGTCTCACAAAGGAACTCTTCACCTTAAAAAGATGAAAGAAAAAGGAGCAGCTTACTTAAAAGTCAAGCTTAGTCATGCAACAGATGTCTGTCATGCAAACAGGATAAAATCCCTTAATAATAAATTAATATTATAATATTTATTTTAAAATTAATTCAAAATTAATTTATAAATAAATATGTAATAATAAATTTATAATTAATTCTATTATTATTTAAATCAATATCAAATATTATTTAAATAATAAGACTAAACCCAGTTTTCTGAAAACCGACTTTTCGGCATATGAATCCCTATTCATATTTTACTCTGAACTCATATTTAAATCATATTTAAATATGACCAACCTCGTCCTCAAAGTCGAATTTGGATTTCTCCAGATTCATTCCTTTTACATTGCTACACGGTTTGATCTGAGCTAGCCAGAAGAACCTAGAGAACCTACAGATCATGAGCTACTACAATTCGAGATTACCCGGTCAAACCATTTAACCGACCCCGACCTAATCAACATTCGTAGACCCTCAGAGACTCCACTAAAGTCCAGGGGCTGAACTCTCCTCACTGTAGATATATTATGTCATCTTGATATAACCATCATAGGCGAGTCGATCCTTCACAGGTCGTTCGTAATCACAGCGAGTCATTTATACCGTTTAATCTCTGCATTACATCTTGTTCCTTAAGCACCACTGACACCTCTAATGAACATTTGATATGTGATCCAATCAACAAATCATAACCCTCTCTGGTCAGGAGAGGATGGGGCCTCATGTTCAAGACCCGGAGTCAGCTATTAAGGGAACAACCTCTTTATTATCCCTAAAAGCGGGTAGGAGTGAATTTCATCTTGTTATACTATGTCTCTGATGGAGCGCATGTAGCGCAGCGGAAGCGAGACGGATCATTGGCACTCTAATTTCATCAATTTAGCTAAATAAGAAACATGCACAAAGCTTTGAAACAAAAGGAATTAGAACATATACCTCTTGTAGTTCTAACGACTTCTCTTCCAATGCTCGAATCTCCTCACGAACCCTTCGAAGCTTCCCTCGAACTCCTCGAGAACCACCTCCGGTAGTCCCGCTATCCTCGGGCCGAGCAACGGAGTGGTGGGACTCCTTTATGAAAGAAAAAGTTTGGAAGAAGAAGATGGGAAGATGAAAGTGATGAGGTTTTTGTGAGAAGAAGTCTAACACTTAGCTTTCTAATTTCTCAAGTACCATGAACTCTTCATGCTCATCCAAACATTCAAACTCTTTGAAAATTCATCAACTTCAAACCATTTGAACTTCATCCAATTTATAGGCAATTCACATGCAACAAAGTCTTTACTTAGCATGACACCTCAAATTGGATGGATTAGTCTTCAACCAAGTGTTCCAAAATTGATGAGTTTATATGCATGTTGTTGGTGATTCACAATCCACTTCACAACTTGGATAAACCCACTCAACTTGGATAAATCCACTCAACATGGATAATTCCACTTTGACTTATAATCACACTTGTAATATTTTGTCATTTTAAAATTAATTCATAATTAATTTTAATAAGCAAAATAAATTATAATTAATTAAACTTTTTAATTAATTAATATTATTATTTAATTCAATATCAAATATTAATTAAATAATAAGACTAATCTCGGTTTCTTAAACCGAATCATCACACATGAATCCCTATTCATGTTTTACACCGATCCCATATTTAAATCATATTTAAATATGTCCATCATTCTTCCAAAACCGAATTTCAATAAATTCAAATTCTTTTTCTCTCATATTGTTACACGGCTTAATCCGAGCTAGCCAGGAGAACCTAAAGGACCTACAGATCATGAGCTCCAACGATACGAGATTAACCGGTCAAACTCTTTAACCAAGCTAACCAACATTCGTTAACCCCCGGAGACTCCACTAAAGTCCAAGGGTTGCACTCTCCTCACCGTAGATATATTTCTGTCCTCTTGATATAACCATCATCAGTAAATCGATCCTTCACAGGTCGTTCGTAATTATAGCTGGGTCAAAATAACCGTTTTACCCCCGTAATTACATCTTGTTCCTTAAGTCCCACTGATCCTCTAATGAACTATTGGTTTGTGGTCCAACCACCAAACCGATTGGTATGTGATCTCATCACTATACCAAGTCCCTCTCGGGCCAATGAGAGGGTGGGATCCCTAGTTCAAGACCTGGAGTCAGCACTTAAGGGAAGAACCTCTCTACTAATCCCTCAGAGCGGGTAGGAGTGAATTCCATCTCGCAGGACTATGTTCCCAGCTACCTACCCGGTCTTATCCCCAAGATGGTAGGCTTATTGAGTCGGCGATCTCGGGCCACTCTCACCCATACAAGTCAAAGGATAAGCCCGAATAAACAGGAGTTCATAGCGTGCTCAGGATTCAGATCGAGTTACCTAGGTCATCATATGAAAAAATCGGTCTTTACAGTAAACGGAGTTATAAAGAAAGAGCGACTTGTTTCGCGGTTCAGTCTTATGCAAACTCATTGCATAGGACGCCCCCACTCACATGTCTCCACATGAACTATTTCGGATCACATCGTTTGTACTATACAAAGTGGGCCGCGTCCAATAGTGTCCCCAGGATAAGGTACCCAGCCTTATCCCTATACTATAGACCGTTCTGGCTATTACTTGAACTTGATCCACAATCATGTCATACATGAAGTTCAAGTATACAACCTATAGCCATGGGTTCTTTGTTTATTGGAGTTAGGTTAAAAGTAAAAACAATTCATTTTATTCAATAACAACTTTACTGAATAAATCTCAATAACAACTTTATTGCAAAATAGAATATACATTCAGTTTACAAACCACGAGTTTTAGGACATAAAACCCAACAGTCTCCAGCTACTTATTCGAGTTTATCCCCAAGATGGTAGGCTTATTGAGTCGGCAAACTAGTCACTCTCACCCGTGCAAGTCAAATGATACTCTCGAATAAACAGGAGTTCATAGAGAGCTCAGGATTGAGATTGAGTTACGTAGATCATCATATGAAAAAGTCGTTCTCTTCAGTAAACGGTGTTATAAAGAGTGAGCGACTTGTTTCGCGGTTCAGTCTTATGCAAACTCATTGCACAGGATGCCCTCACTCGCACATCTCTATGTGAAACGATTCAAATCACATCGTTTTGTACATTACAAAGCAAGTCGCATCCAATAGTGTTACCAGGATAAGGTACTCAGCCTTATCCATATACTATAAATCATTTTGGTTGTCTACTTGAATTTGATCCACATTCATGCCATACATGAAGTCCAAGTACTCATACTCCCCCATGGGTGTTTGTTATTGGTATAGGTTAATACAAACACGTTTCACTATATTCAATAACAACTTTACTGAATAAACCTCAATAACTATTTATTGCAAAAAAAAAAAATTACATTCACAGTTGTTTACAAACTACGAGTTTTAGGATATATAATTCAACAATTACAAGCAAGAAAACATTATCTATGAAATTTTGAATTAGCCTCGAATAAACACTATCAGGTAAACTGATTACGATTGAAGCCTTCATTCGTTATAATTGTTGGAGAAAATTCGGTGGGGGTAAACATGGCCTTAGTTAGATGTTAGGGTGAAAAAAAAAATCTCAAGAAAAAAAATTATATTATATACCTATAAAAAAATTCTACTATAATATATATATTTTTTTTAAAAAAATAATTACATATGTTTTAGGGTTGGTTGCACAAATAGCAATCAGACCCAAACTAATTGCAAATTTAGCAAACTTTAAAATGTTTTGCAAATATGGCAAAAAAATCTGTTTCTATCATTGATAGACTTTATCATATCACTGATAGACTTCTATCAGTGATAGACTATTATCACTGACAAAAATCTATAAAAAGCTGAGGTGATCAGCGATAGACTTCTATCAACCATAAGATATCAGCGATAGAAATTTCCATATCCGCAAAAATTTTAAAAACATACTATATTTTTAATTATCTTATTATAAATTGACAACTATTGCAATTTTCCTCTGTTTTATCTCTGTTTTATGTCACATCTTTTTTTAGAGTACGGAGAATTAAAACGGCCAATTTCTTTAGAAAGAGTACAATATTCTTTTTTTAAAAAATAGTCAAAAACCTAAATAAAACTTAAATTTTCAAATGTCTAAAATTTCCATTCCCCTCAGTCTAGTCTAGTGAATAACATCAAATCACTGACAATTCTTCTGAAATTTTAAGAATCTTCCGGTGTAAATATGGAATTTAGCATTTATTATTGTTCTTGTTCAGAAGATAGCAATTTGATGTTCTCCTTAATGAAGTATTACTTAAAATAAAAAAAAAAAAAAAATAAGAGCGCTCAACGGCATGATGTATCGTGATCATGAAGTTCTAGGTTTAATTTTTCACCCCAACATGTTGAAAAAAAAAAAAAAAAAAAAAATTCAAAGTATATAATTGTTTGGGTTGGAAATCAAAAGCATTCATTTTGGATTCATTTGCTTGGATTTTATTCACGGGTTGCCCTATATAATTTTTTATTCACTGTATATATTTCATCCGTATAAATTTGTTCAGTAATCTATGTTGTTTTTTTAAGTTTCTTATTTTATTAATCTAATCTTATATATTTAAAAACTTAACAATGTTTCACCATTAAAAATTTGAATGTGACTTTTGGATTGGATTTTGAATTGGCAAATCTAAAAGTTGTTAGAAAGGTATATTCAATATTTTTTTTAAAAAAATTAACCATTTTTGCAATATCCAAAAATTTGAGGGATTTTTTTTTAAAAAAAAATTCTTTTCAATTTCACCCATCTATAAAATTCGAGAATTTTTATATTAATAATGTACTTTACATAAATTATTACAGAAATAGGATAATTTTTGAAGTATTTATAAAATTAAGGTATCGAAATCGTGTACCGTAGACACGAGTTCGTTAAATTATATACATGGTACACGATGTAGAAGTTAACTCGTGTTCATGATACATGATTTATGACTTAACTCGTGTACCATGGACATGACTTTTATGACGTGTCAATCACGTGAGCCTTGCTAGTTGGACGCTTATCTGACACATGCTATCACGTTAGATGGAACTTGTGTACCATATACACGAATTTTGTAAACAACTCGCATACATGGTACACGACATAACTCTTAAACCGTGTCTATATACACTATAGACACAATTTTAAGTACCCTAATTTTGTAAATACTTTAAAAGCTACCTTACTACTCTAATATTTATTTAAAGTATATTATTAATATAAAATATTATAAAATTCCGTTATACATATGGATGGGATATTTGTTTTTTTTTTGGGTCCAATTATTTGTTTTTTTTTTTGTTGGAAAAAATGGAAAGCGTTGAACTATGGACCAAGATGGAATGTGGGCCGCACCTACTATTGAACCAGGCCCATTAGAAAACAATAGCTTTCAAGCTTTTATCAGGCCCAACTCTCCTTTCTTATATTTTTGACAGTTCATGATAACTAGAGTAATGTTGATTTAGAAAAAAAAATGCTCAAATCTTTTTTTATTTAAAAAATAGTTAAATACTAGAATCTAAAACGATATTTACACTAACATACCTCTCTAAATCCTAAATATTAAATCTTTTTTTAATTTCAGTTTTGACCATTTTTTCAATAAAAAAAAAGTTAAGACTTTTTTTTCAAAACAAACCCTCAAGACATTTGGAAGGATTTCCCTTCCTAATACTTTGATACTAACCCATTGCGTTTCTTTATTTCTTTTTCTTAAAGAAAGATCATCCCCTTAATTTGAATATGGAAATAAAGGAAAAAGAAAGGTTGAGAGAGCAAATAAAGAAATCTCGAGTCAAAGAAAAGAAGATGAGGATCGAGTTCATTCATTTTGAAAGTACTTATCAAAGAAGTAAACTCCTTTCTGGTCGTCGATTGAACTTTGTTAAGATTATGAATACAATATTAAGCATACCATGTAATCAACTTAATTTCTTTGATTTAACCGTCGTTTAACATGTCATTTCTTCGACCATCAACTTACCTAAGTCTTAAATGCAATAGAAAAAGAGATTAATGGTGGGATTATTTAAGTGGGTTTAATGAGTTAAATATATTGAAACATGAATGAGAAAGTGGGATGTGTAAGAAAAGGAAGGAGTAAAAATGATTTAGATGGTCAAAAGAAGGGAAAGCAAATTGAAATTATAAGGAGTAATGGATTCCAATTGATTCATCATCCATCCATCAGAAATCAAAAGTTTTGGGGAGCAAAGAGTTGGCCTCTCCCATATTGCTTTGCTTTCTGCAAAGTTGGACAAAAAGCTGGCACAGATTTTTCTACAAAACCCTAAAAGCTGCCACTCATGTTTCTAAAACACACTTCACTTCACTTCATTCACCTCTTTCTCTTCCAAATCATACGAGGTTTATTCCATTGGTCGAGTTATTTATTATCGTTTTATTTATGTTATAGGCATTCAAGAGAGACCTGAACCTATATCGTTAGTTATTACTCCATCGTCAACATAATTATGATTCATAAATTTGACTTCCAATTATTTGAGTATGTTTGAATCTCCAACTTACGTTATATTTGTCCTTCTTAATGTAAAGTTTTCATATTTGAATTCAATAATTAAGTGGGGTTGTTTGATTGTACTCTGTTGAGGATCTCACATCGAAAAGATGAAGGGACCTCACTCACAATATATAACATACATGAGCTACTCCTCTTACCACCAATTGGTTTTAGGATGAAACCCCACCCCATGATGTCTAATTTGGTATCAGAGTCCATGAAGCCTAAACGGATATTCGGTCAAAAAAGAGACATCATCTTGAAGGACATGTTGAGGATCACACATCGAAAAGATGAAGGGATCTCACTCACAATATATCATACATGAGCTACTCCTCCTAAGACCTCACCCACAATATATAACATACATGGCTACTAACGTGAAAATAAAAAATATTATTTAGTTAGTTATAGGTTTGATTGTAATTATTTTGACTCACAAAAGGAAAAGAAGAGCTTAAATTTCTTTTCTGAAAATATCCCTTTGGAGATCCTCGGATTCTTCAAAAGTTCAAATATGATTTATATATTTTATAAATTGATAAGATTGATTAATGAGACTAATTTGAAACATCAAAGTATAAAGTACATGGCTTAATCCAAAAATTTCCTCGAAAAAAAAAAAAGAAAACATCCATCCACTCAACAACCATTGTTTGATCATAAGATTCCATTATCATTGCTATCCAGTGTGTATGTGTTTATGTTATTTACTGATTACCAACTGTTATTTTTTTTTTTTTTTATGTTTATTGTATTTTGATTATTATTTTTTTAGTTCTTCAACTTGTATAAAAAAAAAGTTTTAGTCGTTTTATTATACTTTATAAATTATTTTTTTTAAAAAATGACATGACATGACACATATATATTGTAAGAGATAAACAAATATTAAAAACCACAAATTAAATTAAGTTCTTGGATTATGAAATGGGTCAATTTTTTTTAACACAACACTATAAATTAAGCAAGTTCTTTGTTAAATAATTAAAAGAAAATTAATGGGTAAAGAGTAAAAAAATAATTATGCAAAGTTTTGAGTCTAAATATGAAATTCAAAATTTTAGGAACTAAAACAAAAGGAAGTATGAATTCAAATATCAAATAGAATTCAATTCAAACTTTTCCAAATTTAATATTGCAAGACAAATATTAAATTTAAACAACTGATTAACTTGCAACTTTGCTGTGATATACAAAACTTTTTTTTTAATTTTAATTTTCAAAACTTTACTGAATGTTGAAAACATTTTTGGAATAGTTAGATAACAAAATTAAATAAATTTACAAGTGAAAATATATATATTTTTTTCTTTTGACAAAAATAAGTTTTAATTATTTTTAAATGTGTATAACAAAACAAAATATTAAAAAGGAGAGAAAACAGTTTTTTAAAAAGAATATATATATATATATATATATATTTTGATGGAAATCATTGTTATGGTGAGTTTCAAACTCGGGCGCAAAAAATATGCATACCATGCACAATAACCACTACAACAGAATGAAAATTTATTAATTTAGGAGATGAAATTGTATTTAATAACAATAATATATATTTAAGATATCATTTTTGTCTACGTGTATACAAAAATAAAAAACTTTGAGAGGATCGTGGCCTCCTAGTCCCTTCAGAGGTCCGCTCTTGATGTCAGTTAAACTATGTTCTTATTGGCAGAACCAAATAAAATTTAATTTGTTAGGATAAAACTAAAATATATTAAAAGTATTAAGCTGTCAACTATTTATAAAATGTAGATGTTAGCTTTTGAAAAAGATGGTATGATTAAAGAAAGAGTTGGCCTGGCCGGCTGGGTTAATTCCCTCCCTAATCTAATTATAATGTCTCCATTATTAATGGAAATGTTGCAAAAAAAGATCCATAGATGATTAAACTCAAACTCACAATTTGCCTAACTTAATAATTAACTTATTAATTAATTATTGTCTAATCTATATATCTTATCCTTGCAATTAATATATATTAGACTTTGGTAGGTTAAATATACAAACATTTCCCAACGCAATCACATGTGCATATATTCTTAGGAGTTTTGGAGAAATAAAATAACTTTGGGATGTAATTGGTTTTTGCAATGATTTAGTTATGGATGGTTAATTAATTAATTTAATTGACATTATTTTATATGGTAAATTTCAATAGACCCCTAGGAAGCTTGGCTAGCTTTTCACTTAAGGGCATTGTTTCTTTCATATGTGTGTAGAAATATATGTATGGTGGATTCACTTCACATGCTTGCAAAAAAAAAAAAAAAAAAAAATTATTAACCAAAGGGGGGCTCCATATAATTTATTCCTTTATTTGGGTATTGACTCCTAATTTATAAATAAAGACAACTAATTAAGTTGCATTTATTCCCTTCTTGTTTGTTTTTCTTGCATGTATTAATCAGTTGAGATATATATACTGAAGTTCGATTCCTAATACTCAATATAACAGATCATCATATCATAGTTGTCTCTAGATGCACGATGAAATCACATTTTTTTTGTTTTTTTCCTCACATCCAAAAGTATAAAACTACTAGTTACATTGTGCAAAGAGCAAACCTCCTTGAATGAACCTAAAAATAATACTTACTATACTATTTGTCATGATTTGATTCATTCTTTTTTGGACAATTCTTTTTTTCCTTTCTATAGAGTTTTGCAGAATGATACTATGATATTTTATGTCATTGATAATAGACAAAGTCATGCATATTTATACAACCTTAATGAGCTAATCAAGAAAACACAATAAACTAAATATAACGAGTAAATCTCTGACTCCAGAGTATATACAACCATCTGACATTCACGAAAATAGAATAAGCTAAATATGACAAGTAAATATCTGACTGCAGAGTATATACGACCATATACTCTGAGATTCACGGTGTTGATAAAGGTAGACGTCGAGATATACGGAGTACATACAACCATATACTCTGAGATTCACGGTGTTGATAATAAAGTAGACGCCGAGATATACACGGCACCTTTAATACCTTTCAACTTAAGAGAAATATTACCATGAAAAGAAGAGATCATGGAGTTATGTTTCAAGTTTAGACATGAAGTGTCTCTCTTTTTCTTTCCGGATGAAAAATGTATGAATACGTGAACCCTACTCAAATAATTATAATTTTCATAAAAAGAAAAACTTACATAATAGTAAAATAGGGTGGAAATAAAAGAAAGGGTATGTTGATTTAGTTAATGAAAAAGTGGAGAAACACATCATTTAAAAGACCTCTTCTTCATCAAATCAAAACTGTCCTTCCACATATTTTTATATTCCCTAAAGCTCAAACAGATTTGATATATTCAAAGCCAATTCTCACCTCTATATGCTTTAATAAATAATCCTCTCTCTCTTTTATTTTATATATATATATATATATATATATATATGTTTGAGATTCTAAAAGATTGTGCCAAAACACATGTGGGGCTTCTATAGTTTCATCAATATTTTTTTGAATGAATATGAAAAATAAAAAGGGAAATTTTGAAAAGAAAAAAAAAAAAGAAAAAAAAATGATGAGATTCCATTTGGTAACATAATTTTTGAGACAGTGATTCGGAAGCCGCACGAGTTGGTTCATTGGATTCTCTTGTATTGTTTGGATGAGGATTGTTTCAGGTCAGACAAAGTTATTTATGTAAATAATAATAATAATAATGACAATCTTTAAAAAAACATTTTTTATTTTATTGGAAGCAGTCAAAACAATTCATTACCCTCTTCCCTTTTAATCTCACTTACTATAATAATAGTTTCAATTATTAATCTATTTCATCATTCTCTAATAATTTATCTTAATTTCTAATTATATATATACATGAAGTTTGAATTACTTTTAAACATTAATATCTTTTTTTTTATTTAACCTTTTTCATTTTGGTAAGAAAAAATAATTTTCGATATTCTCTCTAAACCCTAACACATTAACAGGAGATTATTCTAATTTTCATTTTGGAGCCAGTTTGTCGAATTTGTTTGCTTGTAAACTTTTTATTTCCTCAACCACAACAACAATAAATATATCAACAATCATATCTACTAAACCTTTTGTATGACCATCAAGTCCTAGGTTCAATCCCCTACCTCAATATGATATCAAAAAAGAAAAAATTAATAACCTTTTCAATTAAAGTTGTTTAAGGGGCGTTTGACCCAAAGAGTTAGAAAGAGTTGAAGTTCTTTAGTCTGGAGAGTTCTGAAGTATGTGTGTTTGGGACAAAGAGTTGTTGAACTTGAAGTTCTTGAATCTGAGTGTATTTTAATTGGTTTGTTCTGCACAATGTTTTTTACACCCTATCAAAATTTCATTATTAAGTACTTATTTCAATTCCAATAAATTATAAATAAAAAAAATATATATATATTTTATGTATGATTTACAAATTTGTTTGAAGACAACAAAATTAATTTTGAACACAATATCTCATATTATTAAATATATATATATCCATTTTTTTTAGGACTCGTCTTTAATTTTATGAATTATAATTAAGATTAAATTTTTTTTTATTATTATTAATGTAGGTATATTTTACATTTAAAAAAAAAACAACACATATCTTACCTTGACCCACGTGTCAAACACATTTTTTTCCGCCTCTACCTTCTTAAACCCTTCATTCCATTTGATCCACTATATCCAGAAATCAGCATCTCAACAATGACGGTTTATTTTAGCTATTTTTTGTACATTTTTTTCTATAATTTTTCATATTTTCATTGTTAAGAACTTCTTCCAATAAATTGTAAGAATGCGATTTTTGCTTTTTTATTTTAAGTATCCTTCACAAATTTCTTTGAAGATAACAAAAATAATTTTGACTACAATACTTCACATTCTTTTTCAATATCACTCACATTAATTATTCATTTTATTTGAATAGTTTTGAAATAAAAAAGTCGTACAATAGTGTGTTATATATTACATGTGAATTTGAAAGATTTTAATCCATTAATTTAAACGGATCCAAATAAACTGATCTGTTTTATTCTCCATTGTAAGAATACTCCATTTTGAATTTAATTTAAGTACAAATTTTGATTGAACAACCTAATTTATATTTAAAATAATAAAAATAAGTTGAATTGTATTTTTAGTCATTTTACACATTTTTGTTTAAATTACGTTTTTTTTAATAATTAAAAATATTGTGAGAGGAAGAAAGAGGAAGGGAGAGAAATGTGTTGTCTTGAAAAACGGGTCGGACTTGAATAATAATTATTGTAGAAGTCTGGAGAGTTGATATTTTTTATGCGAATTCAACAAGTGTGGGGAGTTGATATTTTTTATGCGAGTTCAACAAGTCCGTGGAACAAACTGGGATGAAATTTCTCCCCCAACTCCTTCTCCAACAACACGTTGGGCCAAACACCCCCTAAGTGATTTACCTTGGAAAGCCATCTATATTCGAATTTGGAACAACATTTTTCTTTACTATATTTTTAAAAAGAAAGTTTCTATTGCAGGTAAAACTATATATTTTGCACTAATTATCAAAGCAAAAATTAATGACCTAAATAATTTTTTTTATTTTTTTATTTTTATTTTAACACTATTTAAGACTAAACTAAGAGTGAATATAACATTATATTAAACATATAACACCAAAAAATATATATATATATATATATATATAAATAAATAAAGAAGCAATAAACATAACTAACGTGGACATAACTGAAAGGTTCCTTGAGGCCGGAGATTCAAATCTCTCATTTCCTTTATTGTACTAAAAAAAAAGTAGACATCGAGAACCACCCAACTCTAAATTTGGAAAAATTGCGAGAGAAGTATGCTTGAGGTCCGATCAGTATGGTCGGGCGAAGACCTAACCTCTCATGGTTTCATCTCTGAATTCATTCCCATTGGAAATGTCAACTCGGAGGCCAACTCAAAGTATGGTAGGGAATGCCTAACCTCCCATGGTGTCATCTCTAGATTCATTCTCATTAATAGAAAGGTCAACTTCGTTGTCCATACCTTGGTTTGACATACTCGACGCTACAAACAATTCGAAATTTAGATAGAAAAACTTTCGTCATAATTGACTAAGACAATCCCAAACGACTCATCAAATCTTTTTAAGTTTCTTATACTAAAAAAAACAATAATAATAATAATAATCAAAAGATATAAAGAAGGAGAAGAATTATATTTCAATTATAGATTTTCTCACAGTATCGAAACAAAATACTTCATGGAGGAGGGAATCCAAACATACAATCACTACTTATCTTAATAGAGTCAAGTATCCGAGAACTAGGAGACAAGGTCGAGACGAACCGAGAGTTTCCAACTGAGCAGGTGGCGAATACGATGCTTTTAATGGATGGTCGATGGATTTGTCCTCCCCGAGGTCATTGGAAACTGAATTGTGATGTGTCTTGGGATACGACCAAGAAGCGAGGTGCAATTGCATGGGTCATTCGAGACTCAACATGGTCGGTCATTTCAGCTGGTTGTCGGTCCAAAGAAGAATGACCGATAAGTGTTCTTGAAGCTCAACCTATATGTGTGGGTCTTGAGTCTATTCCCCAGAGTTGTCCTGATTTTATTCATGTGGAGTCTATTGCTTATAAGTGATTAAACTCATCCAGGGTGTAGAAGATGACCTCTCAGAAGTGGGTCTTTTTGTTGTTGAAATTCATCGGCAAGTTGCCTCTGGTGCAACTTTTTATTTTGATCATATTTCTAGGTTTCAGAATCGAGCCGCTCATGTTTTAGCTCGTCATTCTAGTGCGGAGGGGATGACGGCGGAGTGGGGAGGAAGCCCACCTGAGTGGCTTTCCGAAACTTTGTCTTCTGACCTTTTGCTTTTTAGTTGATGAATTTGTCTTTTTTTATTCAAAAAAAAAAAAAAAAAATTTTTTTTTATAGATTTTCCCATAATTTGTTTTTACATTTCCTGCGAATTTGCCAAAAGTCCAAACCTAAAAAAAAGCACATGAAAAATGTAAAAAAAGAATAGAGAAAGTGTTGTCACACTCTGATTCTTCTCTACAAGTGGAATGTAATATGTATGGAGGAATGGGGAAACAGAGCGGTGTCTCTCAGCAGCCTAACACGACGCCGTTTCAATTTCTCATCATCATCATTCATCATTCATCTTCTTCTTGGAATCTGCGCCATAACTTAAAACTACCCATCAAAACCCTAACAAAAAAAAAAAAAAAAAAAAAAAAAAACTGAAGCTTTTATAAACAGAGCAGAGAGCACCATGAAAATGGCAGCCACCCATTCACCCATTTCATTAAACTTCAAAAATAAAAGTGAAAATTATCACAAGGGAAAGTTGTGGGACAGACAGTTCTTCAAATTTCCAAAAAAAAAAAAAAAAAATTATATTAATAATAATATTACAGAGCAAACCTAATTCAAAAATCTGCATCTCCCAAGCTCAAATTCTCACACAAAAAACACAGAGAAATCCAAACTTATTCAAAACTAATATATCTATCTAACCAAAAACTTGCTATTTTTTTTTTTTTTTGGATATATCTGTAAAATTTGTATAAACACACGACAGCCTTAATTAGCCTTTTTTTTTTTTTTTTTTTTTGTTTAGCCTTCAGACTGAAATGTCCGGCAGAGCGAAGACGAAGAAGAGCTCTAATTCTGGAGGGGCAAAAAAGGCAATTGGCGATCGCCGGAATGAGCAATCGGAAACGCCTCTTTGCTTCTTCGGCGCCGGTGGACACGTCACAATCTCCGGGATTCTGTATCTCTCTGCTTTCGGAGTGCTGCAGCCTTCCTCCTCTTCCTCGTTGGAATATTGAACGCCGTCGTTTTGTATCGCTGGAATCTGCTTCTGTGGCTGCTGTTTCTTCGCCTTCTTCATTGTCTTCTTCAGCTTCAAATTGGGTAAATTTCTTCTGGTTCTGGTCGCCATTTTTGCTCCTGAAGGGGTCATTTTGAATTAAAAGCAAAATTGAAGGCTTTTTTTGGTAAAGGAAACAGGGGTTGTTCTGCAAAGACTGGAGCTTTAGATAGGATTTGTTCTAAAAGGAGAAGGGTTTCAGAGAAATTTGGAAGATAGCCATTAAAGAGAAGAAAGGATTGAACTTCAAAAACCCACAAAAACAAAACCCTAGGGAGAGAGAGAATCACAAGTCTGTTCGTTCTGCCCATCTCGAGCTGATTTTAAGCAGAGATAATCAGGGCAGACTGCCCGCTGCCCGAGGCAAATATAAACAGTGAGAGAGAGAAAGGAGGGAGATGGAGTTCAAATTTTTAGGCCCTCTTCTTGGGATTACTGCTAAATTTTGATTACTTCAAAATTAGGGCAGGGGCTGCCCGTAGGAGAATCAAATTTATAACAGACTTTTTTTTTTTTTGCTAAAATATTAAAAATAAAAAATAAAAAAAAAATCCAACTTTCAAAAGTTTAAAAAATAATCCTGAGCTTTGAAGAAATTTTCAAAAAATGCCTTTCAACTATGATTTTTTTTCAAAAATACTCTACACAAAATTTTAGAGTGGACGGTTAAATTCTAACGACGTCGGAGATGTTAAAAAAATCATGAAAACGTAGACATTTAATTTATTCTTCACCTATTTTGCCCTAATTTTGTTATATTCTTTAATCTTTTGAATCGATAAAACAAGATTTTTATGATTTTTTAACACCTCAATCGACTACGTTTTCATTCTTCCATGTCAGTGAAACGTTTTTCCATAAGATTTTCGTAATTTTTTAACTCGACTACGTTTTCATTCTTCTATGTCAATGAAACATTTTTCCATAGTTTAGAAGTATTTTTTAAACGAAACTCATAGTTCAAGAATATTTTTGATAATTTAGCCTTTTATATATATACTTATATATATATATATATACTTTTATATATATATATATATATATATTCTCGCTATAATAAAAGAAAAATCAGATGGGATTAGTCACTAGTTACTAGTAGGCAAAAGAAATAAAAATGTTGTACTATAGAGTTCTCTTTTTAGGAAGCAAATAGTTATAGAATCTGTTTTTGGTGATGTTTGGTTATGATGAGAATTGTGAATTTTATATTTATGTGGTTGAGGTGGACTTTGTAATTGATTGTTTTGTACTAATTATTCGTTTATGAAGATTCCTTTGTTTATTCATACAAATTAATGGAGAAAATAGAACATGAAAACCCAATTATGTTCCTTTAAAGTTTTGCATAATTATAGAAACTTCTCATGATCAACCTTTGCAAAAGAAAAATACTTATCATCATACTATACTATATATAATATTTATCATTTAGGCTCTTCAATTGTTTTGGAGTTCAAGTTCAAACTAAAAGATCAAATGGACCAATTGGTTATGATTGATTTGAATCGAGTATATTCTAGCCTTTTTGTATGTTGGTTCATTTCAATTTTAGTCGAGTTAAGCAATTAGTTCGTTCGATGTTTATTTTAACCTTAAAAAAGTTGAATGAATATGCTCACACTTTATCTTTATAGGATAAGGTTATAGATTCTCTAAGAAACCAGAGTCATAGAGTAGAACAATATATATATACATTTGAAACATGTTTAGCTAAAAAGAAACATTTATACCCCTCACCATATAGTATTATTTACAATAAATAACAACCGAATTATTAAAATTGAAAATGATGACACAAAATATTTTATTTGACACGAAGGGTTATTCTTTTAATACAACATAAATTAAATTTATAATAATCCACGTTCCCTTGTTTGTGACCTTGTCCTTTTCCTTTTCCAATTTCCATCTTTTCAACTTTATCCAAAGAAAATCTGTCTAGGTTTCAGTTTTGAAAAAAAACACATCAATTGTTGCCTACAGATACAGTTGCTCATCCTTCCCCTCTCACCCTTTAACTTTGATTGAAAGAAGAAAATACAGAGGCTTCCAGCCTCTCCAAGATAGGAAATTTTTTGTGAGAAAATTTCACATAAACTGAGATATTTTAAGCATCTTCCCAGAGAAATGGTTAATACATATAGAGAAGCCTACTAACCAAATTCTTTTCACAAGTTTATGCAGACGAGAGCGATACAACCTGCTCGTCTGGCAAACAATGGTCCTGGAAAGTACAGAGAATGTAGGGTCACCATAAGCACACAAACAAACTTAGCTCCTATTCACTTCTAACTCCATAAATCTCACTGCTCCAAAAGCAAAAACAACATAGTAATTGAAGAAAAACAGTGAATAGAGAGAATAGCTGGGGTCACCGTCCTCTAGAGATTGCTTCGTCCAATTCTTCATGTGATGATGGGAACAACTCTATGTAACGGCTACCTAGTGTCATTCTATCCTTGGACATGGCGGTTTTCGAGTCTTCCTCGTTTGCAAATTCGACAAATGCTTCCCCACTTGGCCTCCCCTCTGAATTCAGTGTTAAATGAACTGTGTCTTCTGATAAGTTAAAACCTTTGAAGAAGTCCAGTATGTCATCCTTGCCTGCTGAATATGGCAGTCCCCTCAAGCGTAGTACACCAGTGTGTTCAGCAGAGTCTTTCACCTCATCGTTTAACTTTGACCTGGGTGCAGTTCTTCTCGGTGAACCACCCCGGGCATCGAAAACTTCATTTGCTACAGCCTTGTAGTATTCCTGTCGATTACTCCTGAAAACCTCAACATATCTCCTGCCCATGTTTTGCCTATTCCTCTGAAGGGCAAAATCAACCTGCAGAGGATAACCCAAAACACAAAAACCTTCCCCTGAGAATTTGCCATTCTTGTGGACAAAAAGAATGTCAACTATGTCCAGACCATGAAAGAACTCAGCAACATCAGTTTCCATGCAATCGAAAGGAAGACCCCGTAGTCTGACAACAGGAAATGGTGGTGGCTGACTAACATATGCATAGGGACTTGTATTATACATAAACCCAGAACCCGGAGAAGTCCCATAATAAGAAGATCCCTGATCAACTATCCTTTGACGCTTTGCACCCATTTCACGACCATCACCACCATCAGCATATGAGCTTCAGTCCAAACAGAAACATGAAATTCACAAAAACAGAGACCTCATCAATACCTCATGGCTCATATCCCGAGAGATTAAAAAAAAACAATCTATCGAAGACAAATATTCACATTTCTCCAATTCATTGGTATGCAGATAACGAAGAGATGGCTCCTATGGCACATCTACTAATTAGCATACAATTTTCTTGGCTTTAAAAATATAGATCAGCAATTTCAAGTTTCCCATAAAAACAAACGTGGGTAAATTTCACTATTTTCCGAAACAAATAGATGTTATATACAAAAAAAGGCAGACACTTCAATTTCTAACTCTATCTAACTAACTAAACAAGGCAAGCAACCTTATATATGGGGAAATTTTTTGAAGGACTGCATTAAAGTCAACCACCAACAAGAACATTTATAAATTTTGACAACATGTTGGGGTGGGGGATTGAACCTAAGACCTCATGGTCACTAGGCGATACGTCATGCCGTTGAGCTATGCTCTTGTTGGCAAGAACATTTATAAATTGACGAAAAGATTACTTCCTCCTCTTTCGTTTCGCAGTTCAGGATTAACAAAAAATGGTTAATCGAGAGAGGGTTGCTCCAGAGGTTAGCCACAAAATCGAAGCAAAGAAAGAAACGGCTTTGCACATTATGCACCAGTTGGAGACTAGAAAAAAAATAAAAAAAAAGGAATACTTGCCTGCAACTTTTCAAACCTGTTTATTACTCTCCAAAAAGGTATCCATAAGAAGCCTTAATATCCCGTTGCAAAAAAAAAGAAGCCTTAATATTTTTGGTAAATTTTCCCTCCAAATGCAATTTGCCATAGTTTTTTGAATGGCTGGATATGACACAACAGTGATGAAAAGAGACTTGTTGGAGATATTTCCACATATGCCCAAACTCTAAATGAGCTAATTTCCTACAAAAGATCTAAACAACAAGACTTCCTCATCCTTGAGATGTCTTCAAAAGACCAGGTTCCAGGCTATTGTGTCTTCAATCCTGACAGTCAGCTCTCTTTCTATATTTTTTTTCACAGTATTATAGAGGTATGGGAGTAATCTGCAAGAGAGGTTTCAGTGCGAGGGTTTGAGGTTAGCAATTCTCCCAATTGTAAATTCTCTCTCCCTTTTCAACTTTGAAATTCACCAGAGGATTGAGCATTTGGGTGTTGGAATTTTTATCAAGGGGAGACCATCCCTTCGTTTAAGCATCAGATTTACTAGAAATGACTTTGTGATAGAGAGAATTGTGTTCATTTGAGTATCTCTATGACTATTTAAAAATGAGGGCCAGATTATGATTGAATACATTGCCAATACCCTAATCTATTTTAACAACAACAGGAAGCTTTAATTCTACTGTGAGGTTTTCCATTGAGAGAAGAAAAAAGTGGTAGCGCAAATACAATTGAATATCCCCTCACTTCCTTTCAAGCCAAAGCCCTTCCCCTCCCAGACCATATCCAATAAGTTCCAATCAAAGGCCTCCTCCAAGTCAATTTTAAAAAGCTAATTAAAGTGGTTCATTCTTAGCAAACATTTGAGAGGTCGTTTGCAGTGGTGACTCTCTTCCTCCTAATATTATTGGCATTATATTAAACTAGCCACGGGTAAAAAAATCAAGAATAAAGCAAAACAATTGTGGTTCAACTGTTTCTAGCAGCTTTTTGGCAGATTTAGAGTGAAAGTAACAGTTGAATTTTTTGTCAATACCCTTAAGGATGTACAGGGAGTCAAGGAGAAACATGTTCTTCTGCCTCCTCTAGATGGTACGCACTTGATATGAATTCAAAGTCATTCTTCCTTTTTGATTCACACAATAGTTTTCTTTTTTTTTTTATAACCATGAGTGTTCGGACCAGTTTGCGCACACCTCGACCAATCTCACAAGACCCGCCTGACCCTACTGCGTTTGGTTGACAAGGAAACTCGTAGAATATAAAATACTCGGTAGGTGGCCACCATGAAGTCATTCCCTCTAAGCACTTTATTATTCACAGGGCCCTTGTTGACCACTAGGTCAACTCATGATAGTGGAGTTTCTATTTTATCCTTCTTAGGTGGTTGAACTAATTTGGTCCTCTTGTTCTATCCTCATTTTACAATCTCTCTGCCACTGGTGAATGGGTTCTTCTTGAGCATAGAAGGTAAAAAAATCAAGCGTATTCTTCCCATTCTAAAACGTTCTCATATATTATTAAGACAATAAACATTAAAGCTCAGGCATTCCCAATACCTATAATTAATTGATGACAATTCAACAATCCAGTCTTCTAAATCATATAAACAAGCCAACTAATCATTCAACCACTTAGACAGTTAGACTCACTAAAACAATAAACAGAATACGCAAGAATTTCAAGTTAAAACTTGGGTTTTATTTTGCTTTGCTAGTTCAACCAAACATCATATTTAAATCGTTTCTACACATCCTGTCGTGCAAAGCATGCACAAAGGGATAAGAACCCGAAAACAAAAGAAACTCCACCTGAAAAACAACATCCACGCATACACAGTCCTACCCATAATCGGAGATATTCGAAATTAATAAAGGGTACCCTATAAATAATCCCAATCCAATAAAAGGAAGAGCAAAAATCTCAGACTAATTAGCAAATAGAAGCTCAGAATCCCGATCAGTTAAGAAATTACATGAGAAAGAGAGAAAACAAAAGGACCCAGAGTCCCAAATCGACGTCAAATTGTAAGAAGTAACGGGGAAAACGAACATAAAAATAAGAAAAAACTTGAGAATAAGAAATCGGGGAAGGGGGGAACTTACCCTCGGTAGAACATGTTCATGCGGAGAAGGGAAACCCAGTTGTTGTTGTTGTTGTTGGTGAAGACGAAGGCCTCGGTCGCAGCTTCAGTTGTTGAAATTGTGAAATCTGAATCCAAATTCGAGAGGTAAATAAAAACTGAGAGCTCCGCTTAAGCCTGAATGGACCCCTACCCTTCCGATTTCATTCCGGCCAGGCCCATCAATTTTGAGCACAACCTCAACAAATTATATTATAGGGGCAAATTTTGCAAAATCCACCTTTCAAATTTAGGGTTCCCACAATCACGCCCTTAAATTAATAATTTTATGAATCACACCTCTAAATTTATTAAATTTTATAATTAAGTTTTTTTTTTTTTTCAAAATTATTTTATTTAATGCGGAGTTTGAACTCATAACTTTTTAGTCGAAAACACAACCTTATTTCAATTGAGCTATGTTTGATTTGAGTATAATTAAGTTTTTTTAAGTATTTTCAAATCTGCAAATCATTTTTGAATTATCAAAATTATTATAATCAAATACAAAAATTGAGTTGGATTATAACAATCATATTATTCCAATGTTGGATTAAAATATCACTTGTAGTTCTACCGTAGTTTTTCTTTTTGCTATGTTTAATGGTTTAATTGTAACAATTTTCATAATTTAGGGATGATGGATAAAATTGAAAGTTTGAAGTTATAAGTGTAACAATTTTTTTTTCTTCTTTTTTTTCTTCAATAATATATGAAGGTGAGACCAACAAGAGCATAACTCAACATGATGATGTTGTTTAGTGACCATAACGTCCTAAGTTCAATTCTCACCCCAACATGTTGTGTAAAAAAAAAAAAAAAAACTAGAAATTCGAACTTTTGACCTCTTGGTCGAAGGTATACGCCTTAACTATTTGATATATGCTCGGTTTGACCTTTATTTGCATAATATATGTGATGCTTAATGATGAGCAAACATAATTTAGTGCGACGTATTATTTATGAATGTGATAAGATAGTTTTTATAATGTAATTTGCTATGTGATAAAAGATGTGGAGGTCTAAACAAGTAGATTATTTATAACTATTCTTTTTTAATACTCATAAGTTTTTGGATAGCGTGCATGCACTTTGACTCGATCCTACAACATTCCGTGGTCAAAAAATTATTAAAATTTTAAACTCTAGATAGGTGGTGAATTAGTGATTTACGTCTTAACATGTGTGTTATTATGGTATGAACTCATTTTTTTTAATTGCTTAAAAAATACTATTTTGGTTGAAAATTTATATGAAATGTTTTAGGAATCAGACATTTCCATTGAATATATATTAATCACTAAATCTCAATAATTGTTCGGTACTAAAAAGAAAAAAAAAAAAAAAAGTTAACAATTGTTCAACGCTTTACTAAGTAATTATTGAAAATATGATATTAGTAAAATTCAATTATTATAAAAATATTATTTAATGGTCAACTCAAACATAACTCTACTAAAGGGCCAACTGTTCAATTTTTCCTTTCATTTTTTCTTTTTGACAACATGGAAAAGAAGATTCGAACTTGAGACCTCTGACTCATAGTTCATATATTATGTCGGTTGAACTATGTTCGGGCACAATTCTCCAATTTTTATCATTAAAATAATAGGTATAAATTATAAAACATATTTAGTTTCAAAATAGATTTTTTTTTTTTTTTTTTTTTAGTATATTGGGTAGAGCGTGTTAATTTGGCTTAGTTTCAAAATATATACATATAACATACTTTATGCAATTTGTAGATACATATAATAATAATCCTATAATAAAAGTAGAAGATGAAAAAAAAGTAGAAGATGGGCTGGGGGCCCACGCTACATTTGGGCCTAGTGATGGTACAATGGTGGGCTCAGTGTGGTTGAAAAGGCCCATATATTGACCACGTCGTGTGGACCGTCTTCAATCTGCCACGTGCCAGATGAATTTTATTCACGTGACTTTATGTTTCCACGTTGATTTTTTTTATTTGAAAAGCCCACGTTGAAATTATTGAGGATTTCTGCTCACAGAATATTCATCTGTTCACAATTCTCACGCACCTTACGACCACGTGAACGTCACGCATTATTATGTTAATTGTGGTTAATAGTAAGCTTACATGATGTCATTATTACTTTTTAGTGAGTTAAAAACAAAACTTTGGAAAAGAAATTAAACCACTTAAAAAAACTAAAAGCCAGAAATTTTGCCAATTACTTACTGAGTTGGAGGAGAAATTATAACATTATCAATTTTTTTTATAACATTATTGTACTTTCATCACAAGTGTATTTGATTTGAGAGTATTTTCCATGTATATTCTTTGAAATGTTTTCAAATATTTACCTGGAATATTATTCCAGATGCGCTTTCTCATTTAAAAAAAAAAAAAAATACTTTAAAAAGTTATTTGTTTCATGATAATCTAAGAATCTCATGGATTTATTTTGTAGTAATATAAGATATCGGAACATCTTGATCTCATTTTGGATGCTCTCTTGCGATATTGTCCTTATAATATAGGTAGACATAGTGGGTGGGGTAAATGTAATAATTATAATGTAGGAGTGACACAACAACACATTCATTCTGTCAATGCAAACTGTCTCTCTTGTTTCCATAAAAAAGTATAAAAAAAATAGTGGAGTTAGTTTTATGAAAAATAGATTGTAATAAATAGTCTAGGTAGGGTATGGTCAAATGAATATTATTATTTTTCTTTTTATATTTTTTTTTTTTACAAATCATGAAATTTGTCTTTAGGAAAAGAGAGATACCTAGTTCTAGCTCTACCAAATTAACATAATGACAATTTCTATACTAAAAAAAAAAACACATTACAAAATATTGTGATGAATTATTAAGATGTAATATTTTTAAGATGTTGAATTATTAAGATGTAATGTCATAGATCAAAATATTTGAAATTTAACCTTCCACGATTTTAAACAAAAAAAAAAAAAAAAAAAAAAAAGGAAAAAAAGAGAAAAAGAAAAAGGATGTTTCACGCGCAAACATGCGAGTGGACGAGGGGATGTTAGCTTAATGAACCGTGTCAAAACTTTAAAATTTAAAAACACATTACAAAATTGACCAAATATATTCGCACTCCAACGTGGCTAGGAATCCGCCAGATTCCACGCTAACCGTCCACCCCGAATGCTCTAGATTTTCTAAATAACACTAATTTTTTTTCATAATTTCCATTTATATTTTTATTTTTTATTTTTTATTTTTATTTTTTTTTTTTTAGTTCAAACACTAGGTGTGGGGATTAAAACTTATCTCCAGTAAGTAAAATTAATTGAGTTATGCTCAGTTGACAAATATTTTTTAGTTGAACAACATACACATATGTAGAGAATATAAACTTTACCTATTAGTCGAAAGTATAACCACTTTTCAAAGGTAAATGTCTTAAACTAATTGAATGTATTCAAGTTGATATATTTTCTAAACATTATAAATCTAAACTTTACTCCCTTAGAATTGAAGTACAAATTAAAAATTAATTTAAGTATAGCTAAGTTAATTAAAAATATTTAATCAAAAAGTCAGAAGTTTGAATTCTTTACTCATATATGTTGAACTAAAATAATATATACATCCAAATAAACATCAAATCTATTATCATATAATATATTAAAATCAATTTTCAAAAGCATCATCCAATAATTAAACTAAAAAAATGTAACACTAAAAAAAAAATGAACCAGTAAATTTTTGTTAATTTCAATTAAAAAGAAAGGAACTTTTTTTTAATAATAATAATGTAGTTTAAAAAAAAACTATACATATAAAATAGTTTTGAAATTAGAAACATCGTGTACGTGAGCCACAATAAGGTAACTCATGTAAGTAGCCACGAGTAACTAAATGAAACATGGACATTGGTCGCCACTTAGAAGTAAATTTTGTATCATGTATACAATTTATCTGACATGCGACAATACGTAGACAATCATTTGTCACCTAGGTGCAACACAAAGGACACAATTAAAACTCATAGCTCAATTGACATGAAGTATATGTTGACGACTAAGAAGTCTATAATTTTTTAATCCCTCGTTTCTATATATTGTACTTCAAAAAAAAAAAAAAAAAAAAAAAATTAATTAAATTAAACTCATGTGCATGATTTGCCTTAATCGCAACCACATCATCAGCCATGTTTGACTCTCAAAAAATATCTACTCCAAATTTGTCCCATAAAAAAAGAAAAAGAAAAAAAGAAGCCAAGTTTGATTCCAGCGTTGGGATCATTGCATGGATGATTTAGGACCTCAAAAAAATGTCTGGTTTGCGTTGGCAGCAAGGCAAACAGAGAAGAAAAACACTAAGAACAAAATCACGTCCCTACAAAAATCTAAAACCTTTCTTGTACAATTCCAAATTGAATTCTTAAAGTTTCAGTTGCTCACGGTTGCTGAATCTTTGACCCAATCCCCCATTGTTCTCCAAAACCCTTTCTTTATATACTACTATTCACTCGACTCTCTCTTCAATTGCTTTATTACATTACATTAATCTAATCTTGCTTTTCTGAAGGATTCTCCATCTTCGAATCTTTTTCCAGAATGGTGGGAGCTTTGTTTCTTGTGGGTGCACCGGTGCTGGACTCGCCGGCGTGTCCCTGTTTGTGTTTGGACTCATCGCCGGTTACCAATATGAGTCTCAGAACTGGTGGAGATTTGGTTTTGAGAAAGAAGTCTAAGGCTAAGAATCATTTGCCCGTGTCTGGGTCGGTGGATTTGAGAAGTTCCTTCGTCAATTCCGACGGCGAGTGGCGGCTCTCCGCCGGTGGTGGCCACCGGAGTCGGAGGAACCAACGGAGGAATAAGAGGCTTGTTGTTGTCGATGAATTTGCAGGGCAGTACGAGGACAGTTTTGATGATGTGAAAATGGTATGAATATGAATATGATAGGATAGGACTCTTCTTCATTGGAAAATTTCTTGATCTATTGATTTCCAGTTTTTTATCATTGTTATAAAATGTTGGTCTCTTCTCCTGCTTGCTGAATGTTGAATGTTCTTGGAACTTGAATTCTGCATTTTGACAATGGTTGTCTTGCCTCTGTATTTGATAAATAAAGTCATTTCAAAAGGGAATAAGGAAAAAAACAGGCGAACTTGCACGCCCCGACTAATCTCACGGACAACTGTTTGACTCTACTACATTTGGTTGTCTAGAAAACTCGTAGGATTGACCTAGGGTATTAAATCCTAGGTGGGTTGCCAAGAGAATTTGTTTGTTTCAGCCTCTTATGATGTCTTCTTCTTTCTAGTCTCTATCTTAAGTTTTATGGTCGTTCTCTCTTGTCCTCTGTTATTTCAGTAGAGTAAATTATATAGAATGTATGTAAAACATTATTCTAAGCTTACGAGAGGCTTTCTACTTGCAGCAAATACAGAATTATTTCACATACAAGGCTGTGAGGACAGTTCTGAATCAGCTTTATGAGATGAACCCTACCCAATACAGATGGTTTTATGAGTAAGTGAAGCCTTTCACTTAAGTTTGTTAAGACTGCCAATGAAAATGCTTAGATTATCCTTGACTCTATGGAAATTATAACAGTGTTTCCAGGACATATTCCATTTCCCGACCTAAACTTGAATTTCATTTTTTTCTACATCAACAGTTTTGTTGTAAATCACAAGCCCGGGGATGGGAAGCGTTTCATCCGCATCCTCGTAAAGGTAGTATCGAAATCTATAGATTTTTTAGATCTATTTTCCAACACTTGACTGTCTAAAAAGAGACTGGTCTGTTTGAATAACATAGAAGTTATGTGAATAATTGATTTAAGTATTGAACACTAAGATATTGGATGTGTACGTATATGATTAACAGGAGAAGCAGGATTTGGCTGAAAGAGTGATGGTAACGAGGCTTCATCTCTATGGAAAATGGGTTAAGGTAAGAACAAACAAACTTGGTATTTTGAAGACCAATTTCTTTTTGTTGCAATCATAGTAAGAAAACAGATTGATTGTGTTTTGCTTTTATTGCATAGAAATGTGATCATGCTGAAATATACAAGGAGATATCTGATGAGAACTTGGAGTTGATGCGAGAGCGACTAATGGAGACTGTGATATGGCCATCAGACGACAAGAGCCTTTAGAAGATTGGCTGACTAGGAGCTAGCAGATTATTTTCTTTCTCATTTATTTTCCTTTAGTGTCGACCAATCTGGCCATATCCTTACTTGTCATTCTCATTCATATTATTTTTCACCAACTAATAAGAATTCTTACATCCAATATTAAGAAAAGTGTCAATGTAAATACTTTCAACATCTTATACATGTTAAAGTATCAATCTTATAGAATATGTTGCAATAAACAACAATAGGCATTTTGGAGATCACGCCAACCGCATCATAACTGTTAGACCTCACAAGATTTCACATCCTGTTTCAACACTCTTCCATCTAAAAGACCGACATTTCTCATTTTTCTAAAGCCAATTATGCAGGCATGACATTTAATTTACTATCTTCAAGAGAAATTTTATGTGGATCCACCTCCCTCAATTGACATAAACATAAAGATGGTCGATGAAGTCTAAGGTTCGAAACTTGGTTTATGGTTGTTGATTTAGAACTGATTCAGTGAAATAACTTAAGTTCTACATGTTTCACATTGAAGTCATATATCTAATCATAATTTGTACCAGCAAGTAGAATGGTTTTGTATGCACATGATAAATTAACACACCCATAAAAATAAGGAAGGATAATGAGAAAAGCAGTACAAAGTATACATACCTGTTCAGTTCTTGGAAGAATCTAGATCCTGTTGTTGGTGGAACCAGACAATCGATTGAATCAGATACCTAGAGATTGCAACGAAGAATGCAGCAAGAACAGTCCAGAAGTTACAGCCCTTCCACACTACAAAGAGCTCTTGTAAGATATCTCGGAAACGAACAGAGAATATCGATCTGGGGCTCATCCCATCCATTTTACAATTCTTCAGTTAACTGGATTCACGAAAAAACTGAATCTCTGTAAGATAAAGTTATAAGTGTGCTTACATGTACTAACAGTTGAGGGATGTCTGGAAAGTAAAGGCTTGGATACATGGGGATACTCTCTAAGGTTTTAGGTTCAAGCCATTGTTGTCTCCTGGAGCTAGCCTCGGAGTAGACAAATCCTCTGTTTAGAATTAGCAGGAGTGGACCATGAGCTTAATGCAAAGAGTGACCCTCGACCTATCATTTTATCCCATTTCTGTCATTTTCTTGCAAATGGTCCATCCAAGTTCAACGGATTTCGTGGCTTCTTACATTTTCTTCACTTGACAGCATTTTCTGTCAAGAACCGCTGCGTCAAAGGGTTCTCTGTCTGTGGATGTTCTTCCATTCGACAATCATCCTCACATAACTGTTCATATTTACCAAGTCAACACAATCAACGTAAATCATGAATTTCAGCCCATATATTGGATCAATGATGTCAAAGAATTCAAATTTTCGTAAATTTTTTCTGATTGAGGGTGTGATACGTCAGTAGCAGTAAAATAGTGAACCTGACTCCCAATTACAATCCAGCTAGTTCCTGGAGGCTTCCCAAGACCTCTATCTCTAAGCCACTTTCTTATCTGTGCAACCTCTGACCAAAGCCCTGCTGCTGCATAGATATTAGAAAGCAGAACAAAATTGCTTGGATTGCTTGGTTCTAATTCAGCAAGCTTTCCAAAGATCGTTTTCACTAGCTTTTTATTGCTTTTAACCTGACATGAACTGAGCAAAGCTCTCCAAACTGATGCATCAGGTTCAATGGGCATTGAGTTGATGAAAGCTATAGCTTCAGCAAAATGGCCCCCACGACCAAGCAGATCAACCATACAACCATAGTGAGCAAGTTCAGGAGCAATACCAAAATCCCGCACCATGGAATTGAAAAGCTGCAAACCTGTCTCGGTCAAACCAGAATGGCTGCAGGCAGATAAAACAGATACAAAAGATACATTGTTTGGCTTGAAACCATCATCCAACATCTGTGAAAATGCTAGAATAGCATCACGTCCACGACCGTGCATGCCATATCCTGTTATCATGGCATTCCATGAGACAATATTTCTTGCCTGCAGGGTGCTAAAAATCTTTTCTGCATACTGCATTTTACCACATCGTGCATACATAGTTATAAAAGCACTTGCTAGAGAAGCATCCAATTCAAGAGACTCTTCCCTTCTAGTCGTGTAAGCATGCAAGCACTGTCCTAGTGGTAGATGAGCAAGCTGGGTACAAGATGTGAGAATATTTATGATTGTCACAGAGTTGGGCTCTAGCTCAGAAATCATATGGTTAAAAAGTAATAGAGCTTTTCCTGCATTGTCATTCTTTATATAACTCGAAATTAGGGAATTCCATGAAATTAAATCTCTGTGAGGACATCTACTAAACAGATTTGTAGCTGATCCTTCATCACCGCAATTGATGTACATTTCAGTCAGTGAAGTGTTCAAAGATTTGTTTATTTCAAGACCATTTTTTATAGCAAAACCATGGATCGATCGCCCAACTACTAAATCACCCCAATCTTTACACGATGCGAGGAGAGATATCATCGTGTACGAATTAAACTTGAATTCTGATTCACGCATCATCACAAAGAGTTCAAATGCTTTGGCTCGAAACTTACTCTGAGCAAGTGCTAATATCATTGTGTTCCATGAGATGACATCCAAACCTCTCATCTTATCAAAAACTTTCTGTGCAGCATCAATTTGATTGTGCTGGATATACATGTTTAACAATGCATTACCCAGAAATACATCTAGTTCCATTCCACTTTTCATGGCATGAGCATGTAAGCCTCTACCCTGTATCAAACCATCAGTTAGATCTTCACACAAAGACAACATAATCGCAACAGTTCTTTCCTCTTCTTTTATGCCTTCCAAACGCATTTTAATAAACAAAGCTATAGCTTCAGCATGAAATCCGCAGGCAATGTATGCAGATATCATAGAATTCCATAAAGCAGCATCAGAGGTGGGAACAGCCTTAAACAACGCACATGATGACTCCAGACTTCCACTTCCACTATACATATTCAATAGTGCATTTAATATGAACAAGTCATCAATGAAATTGAATTTGATAGCCAACTGATGCAGTTGCATGCTTAATTGGAGAGATTGAGATTCTGCACAGGCTTGAATTACCACCAACATTGTAACAGCATCAAACTTTATACCCTCAGCCAGCATACTACTAAAAAGCTTCAAAGCTTTAGTGTAATCTCCAATATCAAGATATCCGGTTATTACTGCATTCCAACTCACTACATTTCTCACCGCCATCAAGCTAAAAACACGATGTGAAACTGCAGCATCAAATCTCATATAAAATCCAATCAAAGCAGTACCCACATGAGCATCCATATCAAATAACCCATTTCTCAAACAAAAACCATGAATCTCTTGTCCTAATCTCAGTTCCAACATCTCAGCACAAGCCAAAAGCAGAGCCACTACAGTACGAGAATTGGGTGTGAAGCCTGCCTTTTGCATCTCCATAAACAACAGAATTGCCTCTTTATAACGAGAACACCCCACAAATCCAGAAATCAAAGCATTCCATGACACCACATCTCTTTCAGGCATTTCATCAAACACTTCACCGGCCTCTCTAACAAACCCACATTTACAATAGAAGTCTACCAAAGCAGTCCCAACCCTAACGTCTTTGATCAAATCTGAATCCCTAATACAAGAATGAATTCGTACCCCCTTTTCAATGGCGTTGAGCCTCCCGCAAGCCTTCAAAACAAGAGGCATTGTGGCGTAATCGGGTGAAATGCCGATGGATTCCATCTGGGTATATGTAGAAAGAATGGCATGGTCATTCTTGAGCTTGGTTTGGTGCTTGATAATTGAGTTCCAGTCCTTTGAGGCATTGAAATGGGCTTGTTTTGGAGTCGGAGAGAGTCCAGGAATGATGCTTAGAGTGACTGCAATCTCCATTGACAAAGACCTGCAAACATTTGGCGGGGAAGAAAAGAAAGGAAGTGAAAGGATAAAGCTAAGGATTAACTGATTTACAGCTTTTGACGTGAAGCTGACTGTTGAGGGCTTTTAACTGTCTGAGGACTGAGAGGGAGAAAATTATTTAATTATTTATATTTGTTTGTAACGAATCTTTCTAACTTTCAATTTTTTTTAGGGCTTAGGGGTTTACATAAGGGCAAACAAGTAAAATCAAAATAATTTCTAAATCAAAAAAAAAAAAAAAAAAAAACATCTTGATCCCGATCTTGGCCAGAATTGCCACGATCGGCCGAGAAAAAATAATACTCATTTAAAAGAGGGTTAGTCTCTATAGTTGAAAACTCAAAAGTATATTTTTTTACAATAACTCACCTATTAGATAAAAAAAAAAAAAAAAAAAAAAAATTGATAGTTCTTATTAGATATTTTTAAAATTCAAGATCTATTAGATATAAAATTAAGAGTTAAAAAAAAAATAGAAAAAATGTGTTAAGAACCAAATAGAAATACACAAACGAAGTAAAGTTGTAATTTAACCAAAAAAAATATATATATATATATATATATATATATATAATAATAATAATAATTAATTTTAAGGTATTCAAGAAAACTTTAATAACTTATAAGGGGACGTTTGGCATAGGAATTGTTGGAGAAGGAGTTGGGGAGAAGTTTACTCCCAGTTTAACTTGTTGAACTCAGATAAAAATATCATTTCGTCAGACTACAGTAATTACTATTAATTTTGGAAGGCAACACATTTCTCTATTTTCCTCTCTCCCTTCCTCTCACAATTTTTTTAATTATTAAAAAAAATGTAATTTAAACAAAATGTGTAAAACGACTAAAAATGCAATTCAACCTATTTTTATTATTTTAAATATAAATTAAGTTGTTCGATCAAAATTGGTACTTAAACCAAATTCAAAATATAGTATTCTGTGGAGAGAAATAAAAAACATCAGTTTATCTGAATCCGTTTAAATTAATAGATCAAAATATTTCAAATTCACATATAATATTTAATACACTATTGTACGACTTTGTTTTATTTCAAAACTATCCAAATAAAATGAATAATTAATGTAAGTGATATTGAAAAAAGAATGTGAAGTATTGTGGTCAAAATTATTTTTGTTACCTTCAAAAAAAAATTGTGAAGGATACATAAAATAAAAAACAAAAATCGCATTCTTAAAATTTATTAGAAGAAGTCCTTAACAATGAAAATATAGAAAATTATAAAAAAAAAATTGTACAACAAAAAACAGCTAAAATAAATCGTCATTACTAAGATGCTAGTTTTCGGGTGCAATAGTTTTTTTTGTTGTCTTCAAGCTAAAATAAACTCGGAACTTCAGGTTCAACAAGTTTTAGAACTCTAGACTAAACAAGCTCAAATCGAAATACACATACTTCAGAACTCCCCATTCAGAACTCTAGACTAAACAACTCCAACTCTCCAATCTCCTTGGGCCAAACGCCCCCTTAGATATGAACTATTCACATATCCTAATTTACCTTTTTGGCGGAAACATTTTTCTATTGTTTCTAAATTTTAATTTGTTCTATTTTATATTAATTGAAAAATATAACATTTAACAATTATATAACTTATAAGAAAACTAAATCTAGTTAAGTTGAGTTGTACTGTACTCGACTCCCACTCCACATATCGTCACAGGACTGATTTCTTCTCACGCTTTCAAGACCTTCGAACGAATAGTTTCATTGAAAGAGGATAGCATTTAACAAACGACGTGCAAGAAGTGCTGTGCTTGTTGTAAACGTTGCATCGACTGTGATGACGAATACAACAACACGTAACATATACAATCTTAAAAACAATTTTCTGGTTTTATTACACTGATCCCATTCTCAACACTGTCATTTACAGCTACAAAACACTCACATACATCTATTTTCTTCTATTATTCTTGTTTGTTGTATACTTTGCAAGAACATTCTGCTTTCTCTTTTCTGTACATGGACTCCAAGCTTCACAATTTTAAGGTTTTAAGCTGGATGTAGTTTATCTTTCTGGAGATATAATGGAGAATTTGTTGAAAAAACATCACCCAACGGCTTATCGATGTCCTACGAACGACTTGAATCTAGCGTCGGAGGAAATGCCAAGGGCCTGTTCCAGTGCCTACCCTGTAAATGTATGCAGGGGCAGTTCAAAACCATTAGCTTATTGTAATGCTTATCGTAACATGCTATTGTCACAAATGCCACCTTATTTGGGATCATTTGTTAACGAATGTCGAACGACATGAGTTCGATTAGATCAAAGGGAAATTTTCAATGTGCACATAGAAGTACCTCCAGAATCCGGCAAGCATTCGCAGGCTCATGTAGATGGTTAAGGCAACCCAGATACCGATAAATCCTTGAGTTGAGGAGAGAATGAACAGACAGAAAATGCTGATAATAGCCACCAGAACCTGGAGAGAAAGAATATCAGTTTTAAAGATGAGAGTTGTTCATCATTTAGCTCATCTAGAAATTTCTTCTTTCTCTTTTGGCCAATAGTTATAAGCTTCACTAGGTATCTTCAAAAAACACATGAAAAACCCTGTGCTACAATTTTGTTCACTTTTCGCTCGAGTACAATTCGTATCATGAAAAACCCTGTGCTAGATTTTGGGACAATAACCAGCCACTCTAGTTCTTTTTTTATAAAATTGCTCTACCGTGGCTTTTTCAATGGGAAATGAATATTGAGGATGGAAATTCTCTGAGTAAGAGAACAAGGGGATTATAGACTCACCATGGAGTAAGCTGAGTATGCAAAATCAGAAGCTCCAAAGTTGATGCCATCAAATACAAATGCCAAGGCGTTGATTGGTTGCGTAGCAGCAATAAACTGCACCGATTAAAACTAAAACAATCAGTTTTGGTTTCTGTTTGATATTGAAGTGAGTAATTTTTCCTGCAGTTTGCTTTAGCAGGTAGACAAGATGCCATACTGGAATTCCTATGCCAATAAGGTGGAGGACGTCGACATCGCTTGTAAATAACTTTGCCCCAAAAGTCATCCCAACTCCAAGGAAGACTGCAAGCGCCAATCCCAGAAACAATCCCAGCTGCAGTATAGTTTACTTTATATTTTTAGCGAAAATGTCTTTACTAAAAGTGATTTGATCTGTCAAAAAATTATTAAGAACCTGTAATACTCGTGACGCTGCAGCCGTTGCCTTATCAAGGTCGTTTTGGGCAAATGCACTTGCAAGTATTGCCTGAAGAACATTTCAAACACTTAACTTGAGTGCAAGTTTATTAAAATGGAAGTAACTTAGGAACGTGAAAGGCTTGTTATTTTTCATGTCATATGCCGAATGATTGAAGAGGACAAAATCATATTGTGAAAGAGAATCTTTTCCCAACCTGCCCAGCAACAGCTAGCCCATCGGCAAGTAGAGACATTGCCAACCAAACCTGCAAGCAGACCTGAAATGCAGCCATTGATGTCGATCCCCGGCGCGCAGCCAATGACGCGGCAAGTGTCACACAGAATGTGACAGCAATGACTCTCATTAATAATAGAAAGCCTGCAGAAAAATGTATATGGTTTTACTACAAAATCCTCGAACTTCAGATTGAAGATATCACAGTATAAATCTAAGAACTAATTTCAGCTAATTAAGCAAGATTGTCCTGCCACTTGGGCTTATGTTGGTTACACTTGTACTTGGTTTTGGAGTAACTAATGATATTTATTTTATTCGACCATTATTTACCTTTGGCCTTGAGACTCCCACATACTTGTTAGAGGTGAAAACATAGAATGTATTTAGAAGAAGAAAATGAAAACAGAGTTCACAAAGCAGAATTTAGATTCTATGTTCCCAACTTTAAAGACGAGAGGAGTAGCAGGAAATAAATGAAGGTCGGGCTTGTTTCTTGTCAAGTATAGATGCATATCGCATGTGATCCGTTAGAAAATTATCCTTATGATCAAGATTAGTACCTGAGGGCTGAGGCCCTTTAATCAAAATTTAAGCCAATGGCTCAATTATTTGTAGCTAAGATATACATTGAAGAAATAAGTATTTACAGCATGGTTCACAGAGACAAGAATCTTATGATTTCACAGTAAATTGTATACAAATCTCATCCCTTACCATTTTTCAGAAACCGGCTAAATTGGAGATGTTTGATACTGGGAGGTAAGAGATCAATTTGTCCCATTAATCTCCAAAAAAGTATCAGAGCAATTATGTACCTACAAAATAAAAAGTAAATGTACAAACGATAAACAGCATATCCTCGAATCTCGTGGTAAAATAGAAGTTGAAGAGAAATCGTAGAATCAACGTATAACATAAAACTTACTGCGATATAACATGTGCAATCGCTGCACCGCTGACGCCTAAACGAAAAATGAATATGAATATTGGGTCTAAAATAATGTTTGTTGCATCTCCTGCCACTGAATCAGAACAAGGGGTCAAATGTGAACACAGGTAATTCAAAGGTTCCAAAAAGAAAAGGTGGTTTTGAAATCTCTTTTTGACTTTTCCCTGCTGTTAGATAAACAGAAGCAGAACTTATGAATTGTAATCAAGTATACCAGTTGCATATAAAGGAGTTTTTGTGTCCTTAAATCCACGAAAGACCCCTTGCATAGCCAAGGATAGAAGAACTGCTGGGGCACCGAGTGACCTCAGTGTCAAGTATTGCTGTGCAGGAGTCATCATCAGCGAATCCTACATTCATGTTATGCATCTAAAATCATATATAAGAAAGTCTTAAGGCTTCTGATTATTTTACAACAGGGAATACTTACCGACTTGACTCCCATAAAGTTCAATAAAGGTCTTGCTCCAGATATCAAGAAGATGGCTTGTATCAGGCCAAGAACACCACCAATAACCAAAGCCGATGAGGCTGATGGGATATATCTTCTTCCATTCCCAACTTTACCAATTTCAAATCTCCTATCTAATGATTTTGAGTGGTTTTCATCTTCACCTTTCCCTGTCAAGGATTACAAATCAAATCCGATGATGTAAGGTCTAGGACTAAGAAAAAATATTTTCATCAATTTTAATCTTCAAAATCGGGGAAGGTTGAATAGTGGATGAGGGAAAACATACCATTCTGTGGGATGATCAAATTTTTTTCATCATTTGTAACTAAACCTATCTCCATATTGTTATCATCCTCTGCTTCATTATAAACACTTCCAATAGTATCTTCCTCAGCAACAAAAGATGTGGTGACACTTACAAGGGGGAAAATTGCAATTCTTGAAACTTGATTAAATAAAGCAATAGCAACTCCAACAGCAGCAAGCTCCACAGGACCTGTATCAATGATATTATAGAGAATATGAACACACTACAAAGTCTTGAAAGAAAGCATTAGAGAAATGATACAAAGTCCTGTTACCACGACTAGCAAACTAAAACTGAACAAAGGCATGAGAGAAATTATAAGACACTCCCTCCTCCTAAAAGCTAAAAAGTGTTTGGAAAAATATAAAAAGAAAAGCAGAGTTACCTATCTGGCCAATGAATGCTGTGTCAACCAGAGAAGCTACAGGGTCAGCTGCCAAAGCCAGTGCGGCAGGTAAAGCAATCTGTGCTATTTCTCGACCAAGTTCATCCAACTTAAAGACATGCCTGTTCACAAAATAGAGAACAAGAAAACAATTACCACGCATGAGAAGAAGGGTTCTTATTACAAACATTCTAGATTATAACCCAGAAGCCTAAAAGCTAAAATACAGTCCCCCTCCCCCATTTGATCTGTTTTTACAAAGCATAGTGAAACAGAGACAACAAAAACATAGAGAAATATTCAGCAGCTTCTATACCTGGCATCCTTGAAGAAAATACGAATAGGTGTTCTTGTTTTATCCCAAGATGGACAAAGATCATCTTCCTCAGACATGATTGAGAAGGCCATCCTCTGAACTGTTTTCAAAATAACAAAGATACTATGTTCTCAAGTTACACAGGCAGAGAACTATAGCCCAAATGAGGATGAAAGATGTTCGAAATCGATTCCCATAACCTGCAGAATGAACAAAAACGTCGATACTTGAATTGTTTCAAACCCAACACAGATAATTAAAGTGGGTTTGAGCTACAAGTGGCAGAAGGAGCAACTCAAAATTTTGTTGGACAAAAGGCAACATATATAATGCTGAAACGAAACCCATTCCATTAAACTCTGTTAAACTACCTCTCAGGAATCGGGCGAACGATTCAATGTACATAAAGCCAAAACCAGTCAAATCCTTAGACTAAACTTCCTAATTTGTAGGCCTCACGACCCACAAACCATTTGCCAAGAAAAAAGTTTCAACCAAAAGTCTAAAGACTCTAAGCAGAAGAAATTTCCCAATAAGTTCGTGGTTGAAAACAGTGCCAACAAAGACATTTCGAGATATATACCTCAATCCCGACGCGTGGAAGACAACCCACTTCAAATTCAAAGCGCAGAAGAAAAATGAGAAGATGGGTCTGTTTGTTTGAAGCCAAATTTCGAGGAGGAGAAGAATTAGATACAGAAAACTGATGAACTAACCATTTGAAGAATTGAAAAATTGGGGAAATGAAGTTTGATTAGAAGGCGAAGAGGATGAGTTTGGTTGATGAAGAGAAGCAAATGAGTGAGGCTCTTTCTAGGGAAGAATTACTCGTCCACTCTCATTCACATGCACGTTTGGCGTTGGCGGGCAAAACCCAAGCGGCAAACAGAAGGGGCCTTCTTGTCTTTTCCGCGAAGAAAGATGGCCAGGGTTAGATACGTAATTTCACCTCCTGTAATTAATTTCCACCCATTTAATAACCATAACAACTAATTTTAGGTTATTGGAAATTTAGAATTTATATTAAACACGTTTTTAGGGAAATTGTAACAGATGTCAATTTAGAATAAAATAATAAAAAATATAACATGTTTTTAAAAATTTTGCGGATATAGCAATTTTTATCGCTATATCTTATGACTGATAGAAGTCTATCGCTGATCACCTAAATTTTTTTTTATAGATTTTTGTCAGTAATAATAGTCTATCAGTGATAATAGTCTATCAGTGATAGAAA
Organism: Herpetospermum pedunculosum; assembly: GCA_028017165.1. Taxonomy (NCBI): domain Eukaryota; kingdom Viridiplantae; phylum Streptophyta; class Magnoliopsida; order Cucurbitales; family Cucurbitaceae; genus Herpetospermum; species Herpetospermum pedunculosum. Next base: position 1,059,178 of record CM051529.1, on the reverse strand, counting down.
CAAATATTTTTGCCATATTTGCAAAACATTTTAAAGTTTGCTAAATTTGTAATTAGTTTGGGTCTAATTGTTATTTGTGCAATCAACCCTTTCTTTTACTTAAAAAAAAAAATTAGTACACTCTCAACAAAATTTAGCTGTTAATTTTTTTTTAATAATAATAATAATAATAATTAGTTAATGACATATTAGTACATATTTGGTTGGTGATCTGAAAACAAAAATTTAAAAACAAATAATTCAATGAAAATAGAGTCGTATTTCTTGTTTTCAAATTCAAAATTTGGATATATTAAAAAAAATGTTATTTTCGTAATTTACACCACTTACATAACATAATTCAAACATAATTCAAAAATATTTTTCAAAAGTAGAATCATTGCATACAAAATACAGATTCACTAAAGTAAATAAATCTAAAATATATAAAACAAAATTTAATTAGCATATGAGACTATTACTTATTCAAAATGATTGGTAATGTTGGTTGATTTATCTAACCATTTATTACATGTCAATTCGCTCACAATTAATCTAATGGGTAGGTTAGGTCATGAGTATGGAATGATTGAAATTTTTAAAATTTGAATAGATGCCAAACTTTTTTATGGTATTTTTAATTAGATTTCAAAATTATTCTTATTTTTTTTTTCTAAATTCTTAAAATATCTATTCTATTTTAGTTCATTAAGTTTTTCTTTATTTATTTAAAAGTTTTAAATATGTAATTTAGTCATTGCCTTAATTTTATATATTTTATAAATAGATAAAAGTAATTTGGAGTATATATGTATATTAACATACTAACATATATATGTATTGGTGTCATAAGTTGGTTGAAGATGAGTTTTAAATAGAGTGGATTTTCTTTCAGTGATAAAATAATTCTAAAAAATAAAATACTTATATTCTTTTTAGCTTAAAGCATTTATAAAAAAATAGAGGTTGGCAATTTAAATTAATCTTCTCCTTGATTTATAAAAATAAATAAATAACTGCTGTTTTTTTAAAACAGAAAAGGAAAATCATTATTTAAAAAAAAAAAAAAAAAAAATTCTAACATCGAAATTTGTCTCGATCTTTTCAATAATTCAGGACAAGACACGTGTCAAATAGTTTAATGTTGTTGGGACAAGTGGCAGAATCAGATTCAAAGTTGGGAAAAGACCCACTCTGCATTGAGAATTGGTTCGTTGTAAGAAGACTATAATAGCCCTACAGTTGGTCCATTACGGAATATTTTGACTAAATTATAAAATTTGATTTTTTTTTTTTTTTAGGTAAAAAATTTAAAATTATTATTTTTTTTTTTTTTTTTTTGAAAAAAAAAAAAAAAAAAAAAAAAAAAAAAAAAAAAAAAAAAAAAAAAAAAAAACTCCAGGCATTTATAGGGGAGAATTTAAAATTATTATTGATTTGGTTATCGGGGAAAACAAAAATACACAGGCATTTATAGGGGAGAATTTCTAGTACATCCGTGGTATGAAAAAACTCCATACCAATGCCTTTAAAAAAAAATGACACGTGGCGAAATGGTTTAAAAAAATAATATATTTAATAGTGTGGGTCCGAGATAAACAACCATTTCGCCACGTGTCATTTTTTTTTAAAGGCAGTGGTATGAAATTTTTCCATACCACGGATGGGAGAATTTCTAGTACATCCGTGGTATGGAAAAAGTTCATACCACTGTTTTTAAAAAAATGACACGTGGCGAAATAATTGTTTAACTGGACCCACACTATTAAATATATTGTTTTTTTAAACTATTTCGCCACGTGTCATTTTTTTAAAGACAGTGGTATGGACTTTTTCCATACCACGGATGTACTAGAAATTCTCCCTACCACGGATGTACTATAAATTCTTCCCATTTATAGGCCACATTTGGTTGGGTATCGAAAAAAACACTTTAAAAAAAAAAAAAACAATAAAAATGCAATTGGGATATTATTTTCAAAACCTATTTTAAAAAATAATTAAAAAGATGACGTATTTTAAAAAAACAATAAAAATATTGTATTCACTCTTTTTTTTTTAATTTTATTTTTAAAATTATGAAAATACTCCATACATTATTCGAAAAAATAAGAGATAGACAGAAAAAATTATTTAACTCACAACAAAAACAAACTCAAAAAATTGTAAATAATAAATTATTAGATCAAATTATTTTTTCTTTATAAAATACATTTTTTTTTTTAATTATTATTTTTTTTTTACCAAACACAATTTTTAAAATTTGAATTCAAATTTAAAATTTTAAAATTAGAATCAAACAAATTTTTAGATATAATAAAAATAATGAATTTATTTTTATTTTCTATTAAATTCTTTATTTTGGAAAATAATTCTTAAATCATATTTTTTTATTATTATTATTAGTAAAGAGCATTATTATTTTTCACCATTATCTTTTTCTAACTAGTATTATATTGGAAAAAAAAAAAAACAATTCCTATTAGATGAGATTCGTCTCAACAACAGGTGTTCCCACATTTCATTTTTCACGCAATCTAAATATATATTCTCAAGCGCCAATATTCGAATAATAAAATTCAGAAGAATCAGATTATATAAAATATCCAAATATTTAAGCTTGGAAGAATAATTTAATAGTGGGTAAGAATTGTATTATATTTATTAAAAATTTAGTAAAAGTTGGTCTAAAAGCTTTAAAAATATAGTAGGGACTAGGGAGAGAGTGCATGGTGCTTTTGAGTGGCCACTTATTTTGGACAAATTATTTAAGGAAACGCCATAATAATATAATAATATAGTTATTTTCTTAAAATTGCCAAATCTCAATTTATATGTTACAAAATAATTTTGGGATAAAAATTCGCAAATAAATCAATTTCTATGTAGATGACCACACTAAAGATTAAACACATTCTCTCTAGGACGCATTGAAGTCTAAAACTCTTTATGACCACTAGATCAACCATTGATAGTTACTTTACAAATCATTCAATCGGGTGTCATAATCTGATTGTCTCTTAAATCTGTCACACGTACATTTTAAAATACATTTGCTCCTTAATAATGATTAGATACAAAAGTAATCTTTTTCAGAAATCCAACATAAGTAATCTCTTTCATCAGTCTAAATGTGGTAGAGATGTCAGTTCAGATGGTAGCAGTGATAAGGGGAAAATTCATATCAGAAATTTAGGGACTTCTGTTGACGTCAGTGGTAGTTGGCAACCTCCCGACTTCAATAGATGAAAGTTGAATGTGGATGCATCTTTTAATCCTCATTCCAGGAGTGCTGGTCTTGGATGAGTGGTTCGGGATCATCAGGGGTTGTTATGTTGGTTGGTTGTCGTGCTCTGACCGGCCAATTTGAGATCAAGACCTTAAAGGCCATGGCCATGGTTGAAGGTCTCAAAGCAATCTTTTTATCTCTAGACCCTTTCAAGTGTCCAATAGAGGCTGAGACTGATTGTTTGGAAGTTTGTAAACTTCTTAATGGCAATAGTGTCGAGATTACCACAGTTGTCTTCTACATCCGTGAAGCTCTGGACTTGAAGGACGTTGCTGGGGTGATCTCTTTCACCCATTCGCCTCGTATGGCCAATGTTATGGCTCATCAATTAGCATATAGAGCGATGAAGGCTAATTTTTCAACTTAGTGAAATGATCATGTTCCCTCGAGTTTTTTTCTTGTTTTTAGCTTCTGGTAGCCCATGGGACTTTGTTAGTGTTCCGGTTTAGTTTGTTATCTGATACTTAAAAAAATTATTGGATAAAAAATTTATCTTATACTAAATGGTGCAAAATTATTAGTTTTTTTTTTTCTTTTTCAAATGCATTTAATTAGGATTAAATTCATGATCTCTCAGTCAATAGCACAATTTTATGTTAATTGAGCTATGCTCGGTTTGACATTTATTAGTTAAGTTGTGACAACCTTCTCAAATAATTTATAAATGCATTAGCAGAGACACTCGAGTAGAAGAGAGAGAAAGAATAGAGTGGGAGAGAGATTTTTTTATGCCACATCACCTATTGAAATATTAAAAACAAATATTCATACAAAGTATATACCTTTGGATAATATAAATTAATATTAAATAGACTTTTATGCATCATAGTCACCCTTCCATTATGGTTACTGTAGATAATGTTATGCTGAATTGAGTGTTACTAAAAAAACATCAATAGTAAAGTGTAATCTCTTCAAATTATGAAATCAAATGAAAATTAAATCAAATATTTTAAAACATAAGAACTAAATAAAAACTAAACACAAAAATCAAAAGATCAAATAACATTTTTCATTTTCATAGTTAAGCATATATATTTGAGGTTTAATTTATAATTTTGGTTTAAAAGAATATATTGGTTTCAATTTCCTTAAAAAACCAAAAGTCATTTTTATCTTTAATGTTTGAAAGATTTTCGATTTAAATCTTTTTTTTTATTGTCATTGAAATTGAGAGATGAAGGTCACAATTGACATGATATGCACCTTGTTAATAAAACTTTAGTTAGTTGTCAAATCGAGCATAATTCAATTAATATAAGATTGTGCTCGACTAAAAAGTTATTACTTCAATTCCTACCTTAATTAATTAATTAATTAAAAAAAAAGTTTAATTATTTGTTTTTAAAAAAAAAAAAAAAAAAAAAAAATTGGATATAAAATTTAGTGGTGGGATTTTAGTTGGGTTGATAATGGATTGTGATCTTAATTGGGGTAGGAGTGGGGTAGGAGTTGAGTGGATCTTCGATTGCCGCGAGCATGACTCAGTATATGTATGTATTGCGAGGTCTGTGTTCGAATCCCCCTAACATACTAAAAAAAGAAGTGAATCTTTAATTTCATTCCACTATTATTATCTACCATTTTTTTCTACCTGTATAATTATGAATCTGATTACCCTAAATTTACAAACACATGCCTAGAATATCATGTTAAATTTATTTGACTTCTCTCACACTCGCGAAGGGTAATTAAAATCTAACATGGTAAATATATATATATATGAATTGACTACTAAGGCATAATTATCTTATATAATTTTCATACATTAATCTTTTGTAGTTGGATTACATATTATTTATTATATTGTTTTTTTTTTTAATTCTTCACGAATGATATAAATATTTAATAACATATAATCAAATGTGATAATGAAATTTTCAAAGTATAGAAACTAAGTTTGATTTTTTTTCTTTTCAAGTTGCATAATAATGGAATGAAATTAGCAATTATAACTTTTAGAAAATTTTAATTTTAAAGAGATCCCATAAAAAACAAAAGAAAACAACCCATTTTTTCTAATTCTTTTTTTTTAAAAAAACTATCCCCTCATCTAAAAAAATCCCTAAAGATTTGGTGCTTATTATTTATACGTGAAATGTAATGATGAAGATGCGAAAAGACTTTAAAAAAAACAACATTACCTAATTTATTTAGCATAAAAGGTCTAAACACCTCAATTGCCATTATTTTTTTTTATTATTATTATTATTATTATTATTATTTTTTTTTTATTTTTTTTTTTGGATATTTGACCTGAATCTCGCTCATTTGGTCTGCTCGGTCAAATCACTCTAGGAATGGGTTTCGCCCGAAGCATCGGTAAATATATTTAAAGCAAGTTCACTAGAATGTGGAAAATTAAAAAGGAGACGGAGAAATTAGAGTGGGAGCAAAAGTCTCGTAATCTTTTGAATGGAGGACCGACCGACCCGGGTTTTAATGAGCGTTGGCGGGTCCTGGAATGCGACGCTAACCGAATAGTTAGAGATGATGCCGCAAGTAAAGATCATGGATATACTCCTTTATTTTTGTAATCGTCGAAATTGTACGACGAACCTTTTTGTTCCAGGCGTACGACCCTGAGCAACAATATGGTCATCTCTCAGCCGTGTATAGAGAATTCCTTGATGTCTTTCCCTGTTGTTATGTTCCCGCCACGAGAAAGGAATCGAATGATTACGATCTCGACAGTGCTGGAATTATTTCAAGCTGCTTCGAATCTCTAATGTACTCGCATCTGTAATCGATTTTTTTTTCTGAGACTCATCAAAACTCCTCTAACCCAGGTAAGATTCTGAAAATCGGTGATGATTTCTTATCCTAAATTAAGGCATGTTTGAGAGAATGATTCAAAATTTTGAAATTTAGTCAAAATGATCTTTTGCTGACATCATCAATCATTTTTTTTTAATGTTATTTTGCTCGCTCTCGCTCTCGTTCTCGTTCTTGTGCATGCTCCACTTTTTAACTGAAATTTCCTACCTTCCCATGAGCGTGAGCGAGAACAAGAAAAATAGTCCGCAATAACTATTAAAAAAAATTGTTGATGATATCAACAACAAAACATTTTGAATAATTTTTAAAATTTCGAGTCATTCTCTCAAATGAACCTTAATTTATGGCCATCGGGCCAAATATCCTATTTTTCTTTATTATGTAAACTTTCAAAGGATTTTATATAAATTATTTTAATCACATCAAGTTTATTTACACATTTATCAACTCTTTCTCAAGAGGTGGTATAAAAAACGATTACTCAATTATCGTTATCAATGCATTATCGTTAATTTTCTGCCATCTTAAAAAATGAAAGTAGCATATGTCAATATTCTACATATTATTAAGTTGTGCGTAAATGGAGGTTGTCTTGATTATTATATGATTTCAAAACAAAACAAAAAAAATCTATAGAAAAAAAAAAAAAAAAAATTGTACCATATGTCAAATTAGAGTAAAATAATTAAAAATATAGCATTTTTTTCAAAAAAATTACAAATATAACAATTTCTATCACTAATAGTAATCACCTCAGTTTTTTATAGAATTTTGTCAGTACTATCCATGATAGTCATATATCAGGGATAACAAGCTATCAACTGATTTTTTGTCGCCAAACCGAGCATAGCTCAATTGGCATTGGGTTGAGCCGGTGACCAAAAGGTCATGGGTTCAATCCCCGCATTAATTAAACTACCGTTGCAAAAAAAAAAAACTGATTTTTTGTCATATTTGTAAAATATTTTAAATTTTGTTATATTTGTCATTATTTTGGACAATATTGCTTTTTATGCGACCAACCCAAAAATATTTTTTATTTTATTTTTTTGTTTTGAAAGTTTTAGCTATTATATGCTATTTTCAACTCCCTAGATAGTCTCTTTGTTGTGGGAATCTTCAGCCATCACTTATATTTTCAAATTTCAATCTACTTGATTTATTGAAGATGGAGCTTAATCTTCCCTTATTTATAAGATTAATTAATTTCCATTGAAAATAAGTTAATATGTTCACAAACACATAGTCGAAAGAACTAAATATATATGTCTAATAGATCAACAATTCAAATATCTTCTAAAAAAATCTAAATAAGTGGGAAAAATGGTATTATTAGATCGTATTTATATCACAACTTTGCTATGTGGTTTAGTAAACCAATAATTCCCAAAAATTCTAAACCTACTATTGACTTTAACTTCATTTGGTAACAACTTTACTTCTAAGTTATTTATTCTAGAAAAATAAGTTTAAAAGGACTTATATCTATGTTTTCTTTAGTTTTTCATTTACAAAATCTTAGCCAAGTTTCAAAATCATTTTAGGGACTAGATTATTTGTGTGTTTGGAATATTTAAAAAAAAAAAATTTATACAAAATTAATTTTTCTATAAATACTTTTGAAAAATAAATGATTTAGAGCGTGTTTAGTATAGAACTTTTTGAATGATTTTAGATGATGGAAAGTGATTTTTTTAATCTTAATAAATAAATAAAACTTTACAAAATTTGGATTAATTTAAAAGCTATTTTTAAAAAAACTATTGAAAGTTAGATTATTCATAAAATGTTTTTCAAGTGCTCAACCAAAAATCTTTCAAATATGTAGTAAGAAAAAAAAAATTATTTGTGACTTATATAATCACTTTTTAATATAGTGCAACAATTTTTTTTTGTTATTTAAAGTATTTTGTTTTAAATGTAAGATATAAAAACATTTTTTTTTTTTAAAGTGCTTAAACTAGAATGTATCATAATAATAATAATAATAATAATAATAATAATAATAAAATATGTTGTTTTGTGAGCAAGATACCTATAAATAGAAAACTAAACAATTTTTTTATTTATTTTTAATTATAAACAAAAAAAAGTTATTCAATGGTCCTTCGTCGCAATTTCTTTATTCTGTACTCTATTTTTAGAAAATATTTTGAAAATGGTACCCAAATTTTGATTTAAAACAAAAAGAAATTATGTGGTGCATTTTTATTTATTATTTTTTATTGTTTTGCCACAAGTCGTGCATTATTTGTTTATACAAAGTTGAGATTCCACTGCCAAACCATCATCTTTATTTGATTCCAATTGGAGTGTTCTGTTTTGGTCCACGTCCTTCCTCCATTTCCAAAACGCAACTTCACTTCTTTCCTCTCCCACAAACACTTGTCTGCTTCCATTTCATAAAACATGTGGAACCCATCCCTTCAAATCACAAAAATTATTCAACGAAACCGCCACAACCTGGCCGACTACCTCTTAATAATCGTTAATCTCCGTGCTCCTAATAATCATTAGTTTCTCAGTTCTACATTGGTGCAAAACTATCGGCTACAATGTGGCAGGGAGCCATCTAGAAATCTTTCCCAACATCGATCTGTTTATCTCGATTATCTCATCATTCAAATGAAAGGCTGAGGCAGAAAGTTGCAGATTTACCAAGCAAGTACAACCCCATCAACCTCGATTGCCATTCCCTACAACAAGTCAAAATGAGCCTCCTCCTTTTTCGTCTGGAGTTCTTCTTTCCCTTTTCATGTGAATTCCCGAGCAACGGTTGAAAGTTCTCGGACGTTCTTCCCCTTTCGATCGACTCATTAAAGGGAGAGGGGTTCATGTGGGAAAAGAAATAAATGTGTCACAAATTGAAAGCAATGAATCTGAAAAGTCAAAATTTCTGGTACAGGTAAACTTTATCACAAGTAACATCTTTTGTAGTTTCCAGATTACAAACTCATCGATGTCACCTAAAGGATCATTTGTGATGTGAAAAATAATCATAATCAAATAAACAAAAGACAGAACCTACAACCTGCCTCAAAGGCCTAGGAAGAAAATTGCACCTTGAGACATTAACAAATTCAGGGTGGTATAATCTTCTTCTTCTTCTTCTAGATCAGTTGCTTCACCATAAACCAATGAACTTCCACCAAACTCCCCCGACACCGAGCCAGATAATGATGTTGACAACCGATACGAGGAACCCGTAGCCCCACCATTGAGCAAGAGGAACATAGTTGGCACCATAGAAAACAGGCGCTGAACCAATGCCGTAATGGGTTAGGCCACCCATCAGATTAGATAAGAAGGCAAGTACTATGGCTCCAAAGTAAGGGGGTGTCCCCAAAGCACTAGCAACAGATAAGAAGGCTGTAAACATCGCGCCTATGTGAGCAGCTCCACTTGCAAAGAAGTAGTGAGAGTAGAAATAGAGAAGAACCAGAATGCCGAACGACAGCTGCCATGAAAGGCCTAGTCCACCAACAAACTGTGGAAAGAGCACAAACTTGTGAGGAGAGATACTCATCCAACGTAGCACGGTAATAATTATAGATGGCCAATTGCGACAACAGCATTCTGAATGCATAAAAAGATTTAAGTAATATAACTATGTGCAAAGATTAGAATCCGAGCCTCTTATGCAACATCTGGCTAATTTTAGACAGTATTGATGAAGAGAGCAAATCGTGAAGGGGCCACCGAGCAGATGTCCATTGGAGTTCAGCAGTGGATAGTTAGTTGATGATATTAGATTCCATTACCTCATGAAGCTATATGCAGCATGTATAATGTGTAACCAGATTCAAAATTCAACAACTAAGGCTCCGTTTGATAACCGTTTGGTTTTTGAAAATTAAGCTTATAAACACTACTTCCAACTATGGTTCTTGTTTTTTTGTTATGTACCTTTTATAAGTATTTTAAAAATTCAAACCAAGTTTTGAAAACTAAAAAAAGTAGTTGTTAAAAACTTAATTTTGAAATTAGAAATTTGGCTAAAAATTCTAATGGTTCCTTAAGAAAGTTGAAAACCATTGTAAAGATACGGTGAGAAAACAACACGATTTTAAAAAACTAAATGGTTATCAAATGGGGATTTAAAATTTTCTTTCTAAATATTTTTTCCTAGCAGATTTTCTTTAGGGGAAGGAAGAAGGAAGCACAGATTCTGGAAAGTATCACTGATGGCGTAAGGAGAATCTTGAAGCACAATGCCTTGGACACGGTTAGGATGCCACTTATTTACATTTACCAGATGTGTGGGGTCACTAGTTAATGTACCGTCCCACGCTACAGGCTCAACTCGACACAATTCTTCAAGTAGTATCCACTAAAATAAAAAATAGCCCTGCTAGGTACGATCAAACTCATCTGTAATTTTATCTCGTGGAATCTAGGTGACCTCCAAAATCTAGTCCAATATCTCTTCTAAAAAATATATATATCCTGCTCCCTTAGGGACTTTGAAACCCTAACTACTTCTTTAGGAGGGTAGTTTTCCAGGTAGCTACTATCAATTGAGTCTCTCAATTTAGAGAAAAGAATGTCCCTAGTTCCAATCAAACATTTTCCTACTTAAACTAATGAATATAGTATGTTTTCCTTCTATGGGAATGAAATGAGCAAATATGTACTGAGTGAGGAATATTGCAATCAATGAAGAAATGTGACGCCCAAAAACCTTGAATCTGAACATAAAGAAATCTTAGAGTAAGTTTGGGACGGATTTCGATAATACTAGGCTTTTAGGTATTCTTAGAATTTTGAAAGAAACATTTGGTTGTTTAGATGGTTCCAAGAACTGCTTTAAATTAATTAGAAGCATTTTTTTCCCTATACTAAGAGCATGTTTGGGTGCGATTTTGAAATGGTTATAATCACTTTTGTCATATTTAAAATCACTCCAAAATATGCCTTTAATCACTCAAAATCACTTTTAATGTTTGGTTTAACACTTTTAAATGCGATTTACATACCACCAAAATCGATTTTGAATGACTTAAATGCATGTTTTAGAGTGATTTTGAACCTAACAAAAGTGATTTTAAGTTACTCTCAAGCCAAGTGTCATGCCAAACATGCTCCTCACTTGCATCCACACTCATATTATCAGATGACCAATTGCCCGAGCAAGGCCAAGGGCATATGAATAAAGGGAATCTGAGGCAAACCTTCACTACAGTTTGGCTGAACCAGGAGATGAGACCATATTTGTTGAGATACCCTGCCATTGCAATGAGTGCAGCAAACCATGTTAGAGTGTCCCAGGCAACAGATTCTGCCAAGCACTCTTTCCATGTCACAACCCCAGTCACAAGAAGGACGGACAATCCCAAAATGGCAGCAGTAACAGCGTCCACATTAAGAACCCCTCCAAAAATCCAAAGACCCACCTGATCCAAGGAATAAGATAGGCAGCTGTTAACATGTCCACAAGGCAATTCAGAGCAATGCAACTTTCATAAATATACAAAAGACTGGACTAGGTAATACAACTTCCACTTGATAATCAGGCAACAAACGTTAAGAGCCGCACAAAGTAATACATTTTGTACACTAAACAATGACATAGCTTACTAAAAAGCTTCAGCACTATAGCTCAACATCTGAATTATGTGAAAAATATGGCAGAGTTACGCTATTTGCAGTTGCTGATCAGCAAATCAGCACTATAGCACAAAGTAACGCACTTTATAATACATGTAACAGCACAATCGATAGTCTTCTAAAAGCAAATGTAAAAGCAAATGGGAAAACACTAATAAGTCATAGTTTTAGAGTAAAACAAGAGCCAAGTAGCTGCTTAAGATATAGGACATGAAGTTCCTAGAATTCAATCAACTCAAAAGCTAAAAGGCAAAAGTTTCGAGAAAAAAAAGTAGGGTCATAGATGTTTAATACCGTGAGAAGCAGAGTTCCGGCCATAATGATCTCATTCTTGGTCATCGGTCCCATCTTTTCTAACTTCTCTCTCGCAAGCTTTGGTGCGTCTGGACTGCTCTTCACCGTGGGCGGATAGACCACATACAAAAGCAATGGCACCACAATCAAGGAGATCAATCCTGGAACAATCGCTGCTTTAGCCCAATCGGTCCATCCAATCGTCTGCTGAATGGTGTTAAACGTCAGAGTCGCACTCAGAGGATTGGCAGCCATGGCCGTCAAGAACATGGACGATGAAATCACTGAAGTTTGAAAGCAAGTGAGCATCAACCACGATCCCAACCGTCTTTCCGTCCCATCACCAACATTGCTACCGCAAGCAACACAGAGCGATTTCACCAGTGGAAGGAATATCCCTCCTGCTCTCGCCGACACCGAAGGAATAGCCGGCGCCAACAAGGCCTCACTGAATACTAAACTGTAACCTAACCCTAACGATGAGCTACCAAATAGAGAAACAAACTGATAAGCAATTCGATTACCAAGTCCAGTCTTAATGAACCCTCGTGCGAAGAAGAAGGCGAGAGCGATGAGCCATGGAATAGGATCACCAAACGCAGAGAATGCAGCAGCGAAGGTTAGGGTTTTAGTAAGAACGGAGGCGCCAAGTCCAAGCAAAGCAACAGCACCAAGAGGCAAAGGCTGAGTAATAATCCCAACAATCGTAGCAAGGAAAATCGCGAGCAATTGCCAAGCGTTCCGAGAAACACCAGACGGCACCGGAACAAACCATAGAATGATACCTGTAGCAATCGAAGCAATAAGTGGCTTAATCGCCGCACCTTGCCATGGCTGAGGAGCCGGAGCCGGAGTTACAGCAGCGGAAGAAGTGGAAGCCGCTCGGACAGTAAAGCCACCTAGATTTCCACGAGAGCTTCTGAAATCTAGAGCTGGTTTAACGAATTTAGCTTCATTGCATAGAGAAGACGGAATGCGGAAGCTAGTTCTGACGCCGCTACCGAAAATGGCGGCTTTGGGAAGACTCGAACGGAGAGAGGAGCAGCGGGTTTGAGCATTTGATTCCGATTTCGGAAGGCGCGACCTGAGAGAAGGGAGATACGAGGAAGTAAGCGCCAGTGAGGCCATCAACCGATCCTGATCTAATCCGGCGGCGGTGAGAAACAAAAACAAAAACAAAAAAGAAGCTCTGGTGGTGGTGGAGATTTTTAAGGCGAAAACAAACTACTGAACAGAAATCCGACGGCGGAGTTTTCGATTGATGAACTACGATCGAAGATCGAAAGGGAAAAAATGAAGAGAGTTTAGTTTAGCTTGGAAGGGTCCGCCGGAGTTGGGTTAATGCGGCGGACTTTTCGAACAGAGAGGACGAACCACGTGGTGATTCTAAATAGAATCCAGCTGATGACGTGGAGAGTGTGAGCCAATGAGAGAGACTGAAGTCCACGTGGCAGTAGATAAGAGGGGGATTGAAATCTGATCTGACATGTAAGGTCAGGAAAACAGGTGATATGAAATGACGGAAGTACCCCTGTGATAGGGATATGTAGTGGCACGTGCACCACATAACGGAAAGAAACGGGGGAAATCAATTACGGAAAAAGGGAAAAATAGGGGAAATGACTCAACGGAGTTGCGAAGGGGCGTGAGGCGCGTGACTGTTCGTAACATGAAAGTTCCAGCCCTCAGCCAGCTAAGCCAACAATGTCAGATCTAATTCTTGTGAACCAAAATTCATCAATATATAATATATATAATATATGAAATGTTCAATTACAACCTCAATTTTCAAACATTTTATCTATAAACTTTTTAATATATTTTATTTTATTTTGAAAACGACTATTTATTCCATTTATAAATAAATGTGCTTTTCTTAATGTGGTTAATGCTTAGTGTTAAAAACTTGTACTAAAGGCATAATTTAGTGAAATGAATTCATATAATGTTAATTAAAAATAATATTTCATTTTTGGTTAAACAATTGTGAGATAAATCCGATTTTTATAATTATATTTTTTTAAAACATACATAATTGACCCAATCTAAAAATATCCTAAAAAAAAAAAGATCATTTAATTTTTTTTTTTTTTTTTTAAAGTAACGAAATAAAAAAAAAAAAGAACGAAGTTACAAGGAACTGACCACAGAGGCCATCTCTTCCTCGTACACGGCTTCAACGGCAGATGGAACTTCCTCCATCCAAACGCCTTCAAGAGCTTCATCGACGACCAACTTCGCCAGGGCATGGGCCAAAGAATTTCTCCCTCTTGTACAGAAATTGAACTTGCAAAGTTCAAAGGAGAGAGTCGGATCATTGATTTCCATAACTAGGGCACCCACACATGAGTCATCGTTAATGCCCTTGTTCAACAAATGAATCAATCTTTGAGAATCAGATTCAACCTCCAATATGCGAAGACTTGCTTCTCTTGCCACCACAAAGCAATCTCGAACAACAATGACTTCAACAACATCAACCTCATAGATATTTAGGATCAATTTTGTGCAAGTTAGCATGACTTTTCCCTTGAAATTTCTCACAATTCCTCCCACCCCACTTCTCTTCTGTTGGGCTCTGATTGGTATATCTGTATTGAGTTTTAGATTTTATTGAATTGGAAGTTTCTATTTTGTTGTTCCTTCCGGAGAGCTAGAAGTGACGAGACTGCAAATATAATATTACAAATGGATTAAATAAAATGTATCGAGAGAGCTATCAACAAGTAGTCGCTTTGGCCGAGTGGTTAAGGCGTGTGCCTGCTAAGTATATGGGGTTTCCCCGCGAGAGTTCGAATCTCTCAGGCGACGGTATTTTTAAAATATTACATTTTCTCCCGGACTACTAAATAGGTTTAGGCCCATTATGGGTTCGAATACCACAAGCCCAGTATCAGATTTTGGCCCAATTCCCAACCCATTTCTAAATTAACTTGGCATATTTTTTTTTTATAACATTACTTCATAGAGTATAGGATTCAAACTATCAATTTATATCAATGTAAATGTGTTTTAAGCACATGCTATACTTTATAAATAACATATTATTTTTATTATTTTAGTTCAACAAAATAACATATTCTTTTTATTATTTTAGTTAAACAATGTGTGAAGATAAGTATCTTAAACTTACAACTTTTTAGACGATGTTATAATATCTTAATCAGTTGTGTTATGTTTAGGTTAAGAGATAATTTATCCACCTTTTTAATATGTCTTGTCTTGTTTATGCGATATTTAGATTAAATCATGGCGGCAATAACATAAGGTAAAAAATATACATCGAGTATTTGGATTATTCATATGTTTGCATATATATTGATGCAAGTATAGTTTTTTTACCATGTGAAAATTGCTATATTGGTTCACTCATTGGTTAGTGTGTTGAGATTAAAAAATAATAATTTAGGGAATAAACAAAGAGCATAATTTTCAAATCAAATTGCTTTCTTTCTTCCCCAAATCACTCTAGCAACTAATTAATCCAAGACATGATCAAGTGTACTTTATTTGTTGTTCAAGTAACCAAAGCTTTAGTTTTCTAAATTAAATAATTCATAGATACACATGTTAGTCATGGCTTAGCCTTCAAAGTCCCAAAGAAAATGATTGGGGAAAAAAGGGACATTCTTTTTTATCATTCATTCAAGTAGAAAAAAAAAAGGGTGTCACTTTTTATGTCTACCTATTAGCTAATTTGTGAAATATTTCAATTGGGTCATTGTCTAAAGCTAGCTTTTTTGAGAGAATTTGGGGAAGATGCAATCATCTCACATTTCCCCATTTTCTCCTTTTGTGACCCTATTTTATAGTTTGGGTTTATATTTATGTATTTCTTTTTTAGGTTTCTTTTTTATAATCATTTAGTTTTTAAAAATTAAACCTATTAAACACTACTTTTACCTATAATTTTTTTTTATTTTGTTATCCAGTTTCTACCAACGTCTTCAAAGATCAAATCAATTATGAAAACTAAAAAAAATAACTTTCAGAAAGTAGTTTTTGTTTTTAACTAAGAATCTATTAGTAAAAAAAAGTAATTTGACAAAGAATCTAAAAAAGTAACTAAAAGTCTAATAATATTTTTTAAATGTCATACTACCTTTTTACAACATGTGGGATGAGATTGAACACGTAGAATCTCTTGGTCATTATTAATCGATACATTATGTCTGTTGGGCTATGTTGTAGACATTTTAATAAAACTCCTACCCAATCTAAAATTATAACAAAAACGCTGTTGAATGTTTTGCTTTATGTAATTAATCCTTCTCTTTCTCTATTGGTGCCACTCCTTTTCCAATTTAGCAAACCATGTTTTGAAAAATTGGGAATTTTTAAAAAGAATATGTGAGAAAAACTCCTTTTTTATAGCAATTGGCTCTATTTTATTTAATTTAATTTAATTTAAGTGTGGCTAATTTGATATTCTAGTTGTGCAAGGTGAGGTAAATAGTTAACATCAAACTAAAGCAAACTAATAATAAGCCAATACTTTTTACACACCACATCATCACTTTGTTATTTTAATTTCTACTTTTGATATTAATCATTAAGAAACTTGGTTAAAAATTCATGACCTCATTAGATAAAATTAAACTTCTACAACCCTAAACACATGAAATTGAATAAAATGACAATACATACTTCCACACACACATGAGTACTTTTATTTTAGGTAAAAATGAAAGAGATAGTGTGTTGCATAATGACATTTAGAATCGAAACCAACCATGTGCTAACTAATCTCTAATTGACATAATTAGTTATGAAAATATGCTCAAAATGATCACTAACCAAAAGCAAAAGGTTTAGAAACAAAACAAAACAAATAATAAAAGATCCGAGTTCGTGATCTATGATGATATGTATGTTGTTTAATTCCCTCAGTGGGCGAGGGATTCATCTCTCAACTTAGTGATCATTAATCTCCATTAATAGAACAAATAATCATACAACCTCCATTTTTACTCATCATACCTTCCTTTGAATTGAAATTAGCTCAACCACACCAAACCTCTCATTCTTCTTCAATTTAACTGCCTAATATATCATATCATATCATATTATAATCATATAATATATATATCAATACATAGGGAAAAAGAGAAGAATAACAAACTTCCATTAATTTCACCAACTTTATAATATCCATATCTTTCTGTACATGCATGTTACAAATAATAAACTACATATACAGTGTATATATATTATTATTATTATTATTTTTCTCTCTCTCTTTCTATAGCTTAAAGGATAGCTCTCTTTAATGGAGTGGCTTTCAAGGGTCACCAATGTCTATACCACAACGCGACACCTTTATTTTCAGCTACTTTTTTTCTTTTCTTTTTTACTTCACATCCCATATTATTCTACCTCCTTCTATGAACAACTTTTCAACAAAAGGAAATAAAAGTTTAAAGAAAGCAAAGAAGAGATGAAACTAATAAAGATCTGGAAACCCTAATCTCTGCCAAAGTGTTGAGGGTAAAAGAAAAAAAATATATATACATAAGCTTGAAGAACAAAAGGGTTTATGTTTTGATTTACTCGGTAGGGACGATGGAGAAATTATTCAATGTTACCGCCATAAGTTCGCGCTACTCTTCGAACCCTTTTTTTTTTTTTTTCCTCCTATGATTCATTGGTGTAAAACTATCGGTCACCAGGTTACACTCCGTCCCAAATTACGCAAAGAACTTAGGATGGGTTTTGACGACAATAGAACTTCAAGTATGGGGTGTGACACTCATTTTTTTTTTCTTTTTTCTTATTATTGAACTTGAAAATTGAGACATGGGAAAGAAGAAGGAACGTCTTTCATCAAATCCTCCAAGTCCCATTCGCCAATTGAAAACTCCTCATGAAGAAAATTTGCTCCAACCCCACCATTGATGGTCTCAATCTTTGGATTGTTGTTGTTATTGTTATTGTGATTAGCCAAGCAGTTGATGTTGTTAAATAAGTAATTACTATGGTTAGTTTCTCTAAATGCGGCTTGGGTTTTTAGGGTTCCCTCGGCAGCGTTGGCGACGGTGGTGGTGGCAGCGGCGACGGTAGTGGGGTTAACGCTCTGCAAAAGAGGGAGATTGAAGAAGCTCTCGTCTTCTCGAAAAAAACCCGGTTCCACCCCGCCGGTGAAGGTCGAGGCGGAGGCGGGGAAGAAAGGTCCGCCGCCATGAGTGGCGGCAAGGAGAGGGAAGGGATCGAGGGAGGAAATAATGGAAGGCGATGGATCGGAGGCGTAGACGGGAAAGTCAATTAAGGCTTGTTGTTGTTGATCTTGAGCCGACAAGAGGCCGCCGAAAAAAGTGGATTTTGAGTCACCGGAGGGGGAGCCGGAGCTGGTGTTCGGCGACGACGTGGATGACAAATTCTTGAGCCTCTTTTTAATGGTTGAGTTCCAAAAATTCTTAATTTCGTTATCAGTTCTTCCTGGTAATCGAGCCGCAATTTGAGACCATCTGCATTTTAAATTTGAAAGCAATCACACAACAAGAATTATTAATATACGTATGTATTAAAATTTGTGCATGAGAGAGCATGCAGCTGACTCTACAATGAATTAAATAATTTTAAAAATTGTCAATCTTTGTGTGATGTCTGTAATTTTTAATGTTGAAAATTTAAGAGAAGTGGGTGTTAAATTTGGTGACATGTCATGTTTAAGAACAACAACGAATGACTAAATAGAATAAAGCTGATTAATTAGAGAGAAAACCCAGAATTTTCAATGTGAAGACTTTGGGGATATTTGCACGGATGACCTATCGAAAATGCATGTTTTTTTGTCTCATTGTTGATGTCACCAGCACTACATTATTGAGCACGAGGGCACTATAGTCATCTCTCGCGATCGTGCTCAACAATGACATTTCACAAAGGAGGAGATTTGGTGATCACGGAAAAATATCAAAAAACATGCGTTTTAAAAAACGGGTTCATTTGACATTAATCTAAAACAACTTATTATACAATGTCTACATATATATTAGTAATTTAAGAAGTTATAAGAGAAAGTATACTGAAATTAAAATATCTATAATAGTGATGGCGTGATTTATCACTGTCAATTGTAAATTGATTTACACTCTTTTAACTCTTTAACTTTTTTTTCCTCCTCCTTTAAAATCAGAGCTAAGTATAGCTAACTTACAGTTTAATATTTACTTAGGTTAATGAAGAACCAAACAAGTCCGATTCCAACTACCAACCTGAATATAGTTCGAGTTTAAAGACCATAAATAATATAACTGTTCTTTAAAGGTAGTTACTATAGCCTAAGAAAGAAAGAAACTTATTTAATTAGTTTGTTTTTAGAATACTAATTTTACCATACCTAATTACATTCCCAATGAAGGATTAAAATGAAGTAACCGACATAATCATTAATATTTTTTTCGACTATACTTTTTTTAGTGATCGGAAAAATTTCTATTTGGTTACCACTAAGTTTTTAACAACTGAGAAGAGAAATACACCAAAGTGATTATAACTCAACGGTAAGTGACATGTATTATTTTCATTCAACCAGAGGTTCAAATCCTTCCTCTTCTTTTTTTCAAAAATATAATGATGGGTCAGTAAATTCGTTTGTTGCCCAGTTAATAGAATGAAAAAAATTATTCAATGGGACTGACTCTTAACCATTCAATGCGCAACACAATCAGAGTTTAGAAAAGTTGACCTGTTTCCGAGAAGAGAATGCAAATGGAGGATGAGGTGTTCTTCTTGGGGAGAGAAGGCGCCGCGCTTGAGATCGGGGCGCAAGTAATTGATCCAACGGAGGCGGCAGCTCTTGCCGCAGCGGAGAAGGCCGGCATTACGAGCGACATCAGTCCAGCAACCTTGGCCATTGTTGAGCATATAGCTCATCAACTTCTCATCTTCCTCCGGCGACCAAAGCCCCTTTCTCAGCTTAAACGCCGCCGTGGTCGTACCACCTGCAGCACCACCACCCTCAGCTGGCTTCCTCATTATATTAATAATTAATATATATATCCCAGCTGAGATCTTCTTTGGTATATAATTAATTTTAATTTTGTGTTGTTGTTGTTCTCCCAACTGGGTTGATGTGGATCTGTGTCAAATTTATAAAGAGGGAAAAATATTTAGAAAATAAATAAAAAAAAACATGGAGTAGGAAAATATAATGATGATGCTTTGTGGGGTTTGCTTAGAATATTAGGAAGAAAAAAAAGAGAAATAGATATAGAGGTGGTTGTTGATGAGTCTTTGGTAGAAACGGTTTGGAGGGGGACCTTTAAATAAAATAAAAAAAATAAAATAAATAGAGAGAGAAAACGGTGTCGTCTTGTCTTTGACTCCATGACCTTTGTCTTTTTTCTAAAAAAAATAATAATAATTCAATTTCATATTTCTTCACTCACAAGGTAATCATCATCCATGAACCTGAAAAATAAAATGTTAATTTGAGAGAGAGAGAGAAAAAATAATGAGAGAGTTTGTTTTCCAACCAAGCCAAGATATTTGCTTCCACTTCACATAACCTAATGTTTCTCTCTCTTCCACACGTGTAGTTGAAGATATACAACTTTGTTTTTTTTTTGGGTTAAATGATAAAGGTTAAGGACAAGTGGCAACGTGAGAATAACTTAACCGGCATATTGTGTAAACTGGTAACCAAGAAGTCACTAGTTCGATCATCGCTTCTACCTGTAAAAAAAAGGTTAAAGGTCAAGTTTAGTTCATCAACTTTTATATTTGTGTCTAGTAGATTTCAGAACTTTTAAATGTATTTAATAGATCCATATCAACATTAAACTTTTAATTTTGTGTAAATTAAACTTCGTGAACTTTAAAAAATTGTTGAATAAGTTAATAATCTAGTACACATGAAATAGAGAGTCCATTGACTTATTGAACACAAAATCAAAAGTTTATAGTTTTATTAGATATTTTTTTTTAAAGGTATAACATTTTTAGTCTTTGAGATTTGAGTTTGTTAGCATATGAGTTTCTAAGGTTTGAAACTCAACATTTTTTGTTTTTAAAGTTTTCATTTGGTGCGTTTTGTTGTCGGTCATTTTTTCGGTTAAAACTCAACAAAACAAAAAAAAATGAATAAATAAATAATTTCTTTTTTCTCTCTTCTTCTTTCATTTTTTTCTTCTCTTTTTTGGAACTCGATTTTGGAGGCAGTCGCAAACTCATTGAAGCTCGACTTTTCCTTCAAGTGTCAATCGACGGCGGCAACAATTACTAAAAAAAGAAGAAGACAGAAGGTTGAAGAAGAAAGAAGAGGGTAAGAGGAAAGAGAGAACAGATAGAGGAAAAAAAAAATAAAAAAATAAAACAAAAGGAAAAAAATTGTTTTTTTTTAATAATTGACTGAGGGCTAAAAACGTTCCAAATATAAATCTGAAAAATAAAAATGTTGAATTGAAACTTTAGAGATCTAAATGCTACCAAATCAAACTACATAAAAATGCAAATTACTTTTTTTTTTTAATGTAAATAAATGATAACGACATGTAATTGTGGTGCATACTTGGTTTTCCTTAATCCACCTCGTATCACTCTCGAGGTGGAGTTCTCTAAACATTCTTTTTGTTGGATTTGCAAATTATTCAACTTTCATTCACATCCCATTTTATTTATGCCGTGTCTAAAAAGTTGAAATATATGTATGCATATGTGCATAACAATGTTGGAGACAATGGAACTCATGAGATTAGTCGTCTATTTTTATTAGTGCCTAAATTGATATGGTTTATAGGCGTGTCTTGCAGTTGGAGGTGTTGTTGACCCTTACACGTCTATTAGTGTTTTTTTGAAATTTGTTTTCCTGAGATGTTTTTGTGTTCTTTGTTTTGTCTTTAGTGTCTTGGTTCCGGACTGTGAGGTCCCTCTTACTTGTTTTTCGTACTATATTACTTTTTTAAAAAAAATATATATGCATAACAATAAGCTTAACAAAATTCTTTGTTTTTCTTATTATATTAAATAATAAAATACAAAATATGGGTGTAAATTCAAACCTACAAATATCTAAATATCTAATTATTTAAACTAAACTTGAGTTGTTCTCAACTCAAAAAAGATATAAGTCTAAATGTAAATTATTCAAATATTTTTATTTTACTTTTATATGCATTAAATTTTCTTAATCAAATTTTTACTATTGTAAAATGATAAAAGAAAGATGATATATGATATATGATTTTTTTTTTTTTAATATTTTTTATAAGTTTGTGTTGTGTGTTTATGTTAGTAGCATACAATTTTTAATAGATTCATCTTCTGCATAGTAATGTTTCATTTTTGTAAAATATTTTACTACACGTTAAATCATTATTAAGGTTAAGTTGTGTTGTTTTCTTTTTTATTATTATTGTTTTTTATTAGAAAGATGGAGTGGTGAAGTTTTCATAAAAAGTAGAGTTATTTGAATTTGAACTTCTTTTTTTCGTGTAATTAAAAGTTCAATGCATATAGGTATATTAGGTACAAACGAAAATGGCATTTTAAATAATATTAATTTAGTAATCATAACCCTTTTTTTTTTTTTTTTTTTTTTTTTTTTTTTTTTTTTTGTGCAAAACCATCGAAGGACCTCAAACTAATAATTATGAAAAATGTCAGATGTCTTGTCTTTTATCAATTTTGTACAAAGTTTGAAGTTTAATTTGTGCTATAAGATTAAGTGTGCATATTTAGGGCTTATGTCCTCTTCATAATAATTAATATATAACATTTCGTATTATCATATGTACTTAATTAGCTTTTGTGATAATAACACATTTAACCTTAAACAATAACATAAATCTATCACATGATCTAAAGGGAGCTCCCATTTGATTAGTTGGAACTTGGAATATGAATTAACACAATTCTTCTCTGTAAATGGTTATGGAAATTTTGTGTTGACAACTCCGTGTGGATATTGGTTATTTGACGGGTCAAAGCATGCCCTCTTCAGAAGCTCTTAAATAATTAACTTATATTCATTTTTTAGATTGGAGGTTTACCCATATTTATTGTACTAAAAAAACAAAAAGACAAGAAATATCTACTAATAGAATAAAGTTTATTGAAATAGTTATCTAGTCATCCCTTGAACCAAGCAAATGAGTTGATAAAATTATTTGGCCTATTGATTAGAAAGTCTTCACTCTCGCAAGTAGTTCAAGATAAGTAAGGTAATGGGACCAAGTCGTAGTGGATGTAGGAAAATGTCGAAGCTATATATTGTCAAATTTGAATTCCAAACTTTGGCTCAATTCCTAGGACTTAGATATTACAACAAACATGCTCGATCGACCACACCTTCTTGCATATTGTGATTTCGCAATAGGCCTTCGGATTCTCTCTCCCATGAATCACTCAAATCTTCGATATGTTCTCTAGTGAGAGTGAAAATATTAGCAAAGCTTAATTGGTAGAGTGAAGATATTGTAGCTAAAAACCTTCCCTTAGTCTTGGGTTCAAATACTCTTTTAGTCAAATCGAATCTAGCTCAATTGGTATAAGATTGTGCCTTGACCCCTTGACTATTTAATTAATTCTTGCATTAATTAAATACACCTTTAGAAGAAAAAAAAATAGTGAAAATATTTTATGAACAAAAATTTATCTCCCACTAAAAAAAAGTAAAGGACGAGACACAATCTCCAAATATCACCACATTTGTATGATTTTGTCCACTTTTAACATTTTTTTTTTTGCATGGTTTCACCGAAAATACCTCTTAACTATCCTCCCCTCGAACAAAGTATCATACTTGAGCCTCCTCTCGAACAATTATTCATCTACTCTCACTCTCCATTGGAACGAGAGCTTGCTCGTATCATCCCAAGGCAACAACTAGAAGAGCACGTTTAGGAATCACATTTGTGGGATTCCTTGATGGAAACGACGAGTACTATCGCATCATCCATACCTCTTCCCCTCGAACAAAGATATGCTCCCCCTATCGGAGAAGACTCGACTTGGTAAGGCTACTTCATCATTCTATCAATCGTTGAACTTAATAGAGTTATACTTTCTTGTCGCTCCAAACGCTACTCCATCAAAAGTTTGAATCCTCCCCATGGTTGTTAAACTTTAAAAAAATAAATAATAATAATAATAATTCTACGTCAAATAACATATTTGATTGTTGAGGATCCCACATCGGAAAGATGAAGGGACCTCACTCATAATATAACACATATGGGCTACTCCTCCTATCACCAATTGGTTTTAGGATGGAACCCCATGATGTCTAATATGGTATCAGAGCCCACGAAGCCCAAACGGGTATTCGGTCCAAAAAATGGGATCCGACCCAAGATGGTGAACCCAAAGAGGCACCATCTTGAGGGGGCATGTTGAGGATCCCACATCGGAAAGATGAAGGGACCTCACTCATAATATAACACATATGGGCTACTCCTCCTATCACCAATTGGTTTTAGGATGGAACCCCATGATGTCTAATATTGATCACATAAATTATTTATTAGTAATATATTTTATATTAGTTATATCAGTCGGATACCTTATCAACGATACAAAATTGATATATTAAATTATTTTAATGATGTACGTCGGGATTTTTTTTTTTTTTGGTCATATTTTGCAAATTACCTTTTTTTAACAAATTTACAAATATGGGAGTTATGTGTGCCACCTATTAATAATTTCCTGTATTTTTTTAAAGCTCAATTATATTATCAGCATGATGCCGAGATGTGAATCAGCCATTAGGAAATTGAATTAAATTTGTATTGTAATTAACAAAGACACATTTTTATTTTTCGATAGAAAAAGACATTTTTTTAGATGTCCAAACAACGTACGGCCTTTTGAAATTATTGACATAAAAAATGGAAAATTGTGTTTCAAGTTATTTTTGTAGGAAAAAGGGGTTTTTTTTTTTTTTTTTTTGTTTCTTTCTTTTGGCTTAGAAATGAGGTTTTCTTTTTGACGTATTTTATCTGCAATCAACCTAAAAAGTCGAAAAGGGGCTAAACAAACAAGAGAATGCCCCAGTAATTGTCTTTTTTAATGTTAAAAAAGCGAGTTGATTTTTAAAAAAACCTTTTCATCATAGAAAATATATAGTAGAAAACAAAAAACAGTTGTTCTTTTTCTATGTTCTAATCTTTTTTCTAAGATATTATACTCTTCCTATATAATCATTAATTGTTTTTTAAGTATGATTTGATTTAGATATTTAATATTTATAAATTAATACGAGGGTGAAATAAATAAAACAAACAAAAACATCTTTTCAAACCGTTGTTAAAATTAAAAACAATAGAAAATCATTTAAAAGATTATTCTATAATGTTAATTTCATTGAACAATCTTAAGAATTATTACATCAACTAGATTTAAATATATAATAATATAAGAAACATAAAACTATTTTTTTTTTCAATGGTAATATATTACTAGGGATGACAAAATTTCTCACGGGTCGAAAATTCCTGGTTTGACCGGGAACGGGGTCAAATCGAGAATTTAATTCGGGTCCCCGACCCTGAATCCGCCCCAAAATCATTTTTATTGATTTTTAAAAAAAATAATATAATGTATATTATAATTATATAAAATAATAATATTATTAATAACATTTATTTATATATATATATATATATATATATATAAAATCCTACTTTTATTTTTTACTTGTTTATTATATTTAATTAATTTTATAATATAATAACTTTTTCAACTATATTTATCAAAATTTATTTATTTAAATAAAAATAGAAATTGAGAATTTTTCTCGAACCCGATCTGGGAATTCTCTGACCCTAACCCCAATTTTTCGAAACGGAGAACATGGCGGAGACGGAAATG
Source organism: Herpetospermum pedunculosum (assembly GCA_028017165.1). Classification (NCBI taxonomy): domain Eukaryota; kingdom Viridiplantae; phylum Streptophyta; class Magnoliopsida; order Cucurbitales; family Cucurbitaceae; genus Herpetospermum; species Herpetospermum pedunculosum. The sequence goes on along the minus strand of CM051529.1, from coordinate 1,033,419 downwards.
AGGAGTACAATTTAAAATAACTCGTAATTTTAATATGCCCTACTTGGGTCATCATACATATAAACCACGATAATTTAGTATTTATTTATTAACCACTATAACATATTATTTTCAATTTTTTTTTATGAGTACATTGAGGGTGAGAGATTTGAACCAGAAACGGTCCGTTAACACATACATATGGCAGTTGAATCATGCTGGCTTTGGCCACATTATTTTTCAGTTTCTTTGGCCATTGCGTTTGGAAGAATGAGAAGTGAGATTAAACACAAATCTTAATCGTTTTTTGTGTTTGCCAAAACAAATTGTTTTATAATTAGTTAAAATCACTTTTACATGCCACGTTCACACACCTTTCAAAATCTATTATTTGTAGCTTTTAGATTCTCTAACAATCAATTTTTTTTAACAAATTTTCAAATCTTTCCAAAATTAAAAATTATTTTATATATCTAGTATCTATTTTTCATCACCAAATTTTATTTTATAATTTTTAAATTAATAAATCAAATGTAAATTTTTTTTTTTTTAAATAATACCTTATTATTTTTTTTTAAGAAAATTTATACAATTTTTTATAATATGTCTATTTTAGTCATCATAGTTAAATCACAATCATTTAATATTATTTACCAAACACGATAACCAATTTATTTAGGTCTACAGCTAAAATCTACCAAACACTAATTTGATTCATAAAACAACTTATTTTTTTAAAAGCAAAGTTGGAAGCAATTATTTTAAAAGCTACCGATTGTTTTTTTAAAATATTTATATTTGACGTTAATTATTTTAAAAACTACAACAATTTCAAACTAAGTTTAAAGAATGCTATTTTTCTTAAAAGTTGTTCTCTCTTGCTTTATTTTTTTCCCTTCAATATCACGAAATTATTAAGTGATATTTGAAACCCATAATAATTTTTACTTTTACACTTTTACAGTGTTACTCAAATGTATATATTGAGAGAAAAGAGAGCCAACAACACAACAGATAAATTGACTTTTTGTTTGTGACATGTTTGGAAGGGAACTAAAAATGTGGATAAAGTGAAGCTAATTTCTTAGAAAACAAACAGATCCAGGTAGCTTTTTTGCCTTTTAATGAAGTACAAAAGAGATTATATATATATAACGAGAAAATGCAGCAAGCAAAGGAGCAATAAGATTATCGCCAATATGGGTATAGCTCAACCGACATAATGTACGACCTGATGTCTAAGAGGTCGTTTGATTCTCCCCACCCACATATTGTAACAAAAAAAAAAAAACGATAAATCGATAGTGTTATCTTAATCTACATTTATAAAAAAGTAACCCTTCATCGGTAAATTTTGAAAACTGATTAAAGATTATTCTTTCTATTAATAATAATAATGTACCTAACTAATGCCAGAGTTTAATTAGATTAATCGAACTATTTCCTTCTGCAGACCAAACCCTTTGCTCTGTTGGGGTTGTTGAGATTGGAAACTTGCTAAATGGTGTTTGGATATACTAATCAACTATTAACTTTGTTAATTAGTGCATATTGGTATGAGAATCCTGAGATAAATATGCAAAATAGTCTAACTTTAGAATGATTATGTCAAGATTTTTGTAACAAAGTGAATCAAAAAGCGAAAATATCTAAGTCTAGAATTTGAAGGAGAGATTGTTGAATAAGAAATTATGTATAAAAATATTAAATGTCATTAAGCTTTTGGGTTTGTACTCCAACCATGGTTTAACACACCATCAAAATATTTAAATACGTTTGGAAAAAATAAATAAATAAATAAGATAGGATAATTGATATTTACGAACATAGTAAATAGTTTTAATCTTAATTTTGATTTTGATTTTTTAACTTTCAAACTTATTCTTTTTTCTTTTAACTTCAAAATATTTTTATTTTAGACCAATAAACTTGAGAAAAAAAAATCATGTTTATCCTCTTGATTGGTAATTTATCAATTAGTATTTTCTTTTTTTTTACAAATATATTTATTTAATGTGGAGCAAGGATTGTACCTCTGATCTCTTAATCAAAAACACAACTTCATGTCAATTGAGCTATGCTCGGTTTGACATCAATTAATATTTATCTGTCCATTACTCATCTTAATAGCCAACATACGTGGCTCAATGTCTATGTAAACATGGTAAATATGCATATTATAAAAACCATCTTTCCTAAGAACTATTTAACATTCATGGTTATTTTCTAAATAAACGTTCATGGATTAAAATACATTTATTAAATTGACATTTTGAAAGTTGAACAAGTTAAATAGTAAATGTTAAAAGACAACCAAATAGAATCATGTATTGAGCTACAAAATATTTATCTTTTTTTTCTTTGTTGAAAATTCATGAATATTTAATCAATTTAGGATCCTATAATTAAAGTATCTAAACTAAAAAAAATTGTTTAGGCCAAATCCAGCATAACTCAATTGACATAAGGTTGTGTTATCCTGCATTAATTAAAATTAATTTGTAAAAAAAAAACAAAAAAAAAAATCTTTAAAATAGTGTCATACCGGTCATTGATGGTACAAATATGTAGTACAATTTTTTTATAGTGCAATATTATATCTAAAATATCAAATCGAACGCAGCTCAATTGACCCAAAATTGTGTCATTGACAAAGAGGTCATGGGTTTAATCTCTAAAATTTGCTATATTTATATGGATACAATATTAATAACGTACGGGTTTTTTTTGTTTTTTTTTTTACAACAAATAGAGTAGGAGTGGAAAATCGAATTTAGAATCTCATGACTAGTCATACATTATACCAATTGAATTATCTTTTAGTTGGTAATATACTTATGATTAAGAAAGAAGAAACATTAAATATATTATTGAATAAATTACCAAACAAAAAGTTTTTTAAAAAAAAGAGGAGAATTAAAAAGCCAAAGTCAAACGATAAAAAGAAAAAAGAAAATGTGGCTCGGACGACCATAAAATTATTATGTGTTATGTGTATATGCATTATTTGGCGTTGATATTTTGACATCATTGCCCAATATTTCCAATGTCCATATTGCAATCTCCCATGGGGCCTATGAATTATAGAAGACAAAATCAATCCCAAAAATCATATAAAAATAAATAAATAAAATTGTCGATGTGGCAGGTCGAGATTCGCAGCGGAATATTATTGGCTCAACATTAAAAAGAAATAATAATTCAAAACCATAATGATGTAAATACCAATATGAGTCGTAGTGATTAATGTTGGAGAAATTATTTGGTTTATGACAATATTATCTTTGCTTATTGACTCAAAATTAATTTCATCATTAATTACAGTAATCACTTGGTAAAGCGAGTTTAGCCCAATATTTCGAATCAAAGGAGATTAATATTAATTGGGCCATGTCGGCAGTATTAAATGCATAGTTTAATTTGCTTCAATATGTGTGTTATACTTATGATACAAAGTGATATATTTTATATATGCAGTTAAAATTAGGAAAAAACAATTTAGACCATATATTAGTAGTTTGTACTAATTTTAACTTTAAATTTTTTAATTTTATCAAATTGAACCTCAAACTTGTATAAGTGCTGCAATGTAGACTCTAAATTTTTTATTTCATCAAATTAAACTTCAAATTTACATAAGTATTACAATATAGACCCTAAACCCTTCAATTTCATGGTCTCTTTAAAATTCTCTATATTTTTCTATTCATTCCTCAACCTTCAAGTATTGCAATAAAACAAATCTCAAGAGTCCAATTCATTCAACACAAAAATACAAGCAAATTAGAAAGAACAATAAATAAAAATTAGTTTCGAATTTGAATGTCTATAAACCAAAACACATTCAATACCAAACAACATTCACTCATCACGAAGTATGAACACAAGTGCCCTTAAAATGGACATTGTAAGAGAAAAATGAGAGAAGGAAAGAAGAAGAAAAAAAAAAAAATATATATATATAAAAGATCTTAGAGAGGAGACCACAAAATTGAAGGTTCAAAGTTTACAGTGTAATACTCACATAAATTTGAAGTTGAATTTAATGAAATTGAAAGTTCAACCGGTCGTTTGATAATGCATTCAATTTCTGTTTTTTATTTTTTATCTTTTTTTTAGAAAACATGTGTGTTTGGTAACAAATTCAGTTTTTAAAATTTTGAAAAACGTTTTTACATTACTTAAAAAAAAAAAAAAAAAAAAAAAAAAAAAAAAAAATCTAAGTTTTTTATTTCAAATCAATTGTTTATTTATTTATTGAAATTCTCATTAATATATTTTTTTCAAAAATTGTGATTAGTATATTATTTAAAAAGAATATTATTAATATTTTTTAAGAATAAAAATATTATTAATATAATATATTATATTTTTTTTCTAGTATATTATACTTAAATATTATTGTATGTTACACTAATATGTCTAACCATTTTACTCAATGAACATATTTTATTTTTCTTACTTTAAGGATAATATGCATCAACTAAGGGGCGTCTAATATATTAAATTATCGACACAATAATTTTTTTTTATTTAAAAAAAATCATTTTTTACCTTAAAATTTCAATTACATCAAATAATTGTAACTTAATTAAATTTTAATAAATCTTACATTTTTTACTTTCTAATAAATTAACATTACTTTAAAAAATTAAAATTTTATTTTATAAAAATATATAAAACAAATAGTAATTATTCAACCACCTTGAATTTAAGTTGTTTTCAAAAATTAAAAACAGTTATAAACAAGTTTGATTTTAAAAAAAATGGAATGTATTATTAAACAGAGTCTAAATTGGTATGAAGGACTAAGACTCTGTTTGGGATTGCGGTGACTTTGAAAATAATTGCTTCTAGCTGTGCTGTGCTTTTAGAAAAATCAGCTGTACTAAGAAGTAAATAAGTGTTTGGTAAATTTTAATTTTAAACCTAAAAAAAAATAGGTGGTAATGTTTGGTAAACTAATACCGAATTTGGGAGATTTAACGATAATGACCAAAATAGACATATAATTTCAAAGAATTAAAAACAAAATTTAATATAATAATTAAAATTATAAAATATAATTTTTTTAATTAAATTTATTTTGATAAAATGGTGTGAGAAATCATTTTTATTATTCCAAATTTAATTAAAAAAATATATAAGAAAAATAAATTAATGTTAATTTATTTTATCCACAATTTTAAATTACTTGATATATTACTTCAATAAAATTATAGAACAAAAAGATAGAGTTGTTTTCGAAAAAAGTCTCCAAAAAAATAGAGTTGGAAGTAGGAAAAAAAAATGGATGAATTTATTTTGGACGAATGGATCGTGGGAGAAGATGGAAGTTATGGAAGGATAAAATAGGAATTATGAAAGTTAGTTGGAAGAGGCACCAGATTGTTTGGGAATCCAATTTCAAAAGCTACTCTCTATCAGATTTTAGAAAAGCAAAGAATTAATATAAAATCAGATTTACAAAAAAAACGGTTAAAATTATTTAAAAATCACTTTAATCACCTTCAAACGCAACCTCAAACGGAGCCTAAGTTTTAGGTTGTAAATTTAAAATTATATCCGGTTCATAAGAAACAAAAAAAAAATTGATTGAAAACTTTGTTTCTATGGGTGGAAACGTAATAGTGAGTATGGGTGGAAACGTAATAGTGAGCATGTCGGCAGTTAAAGAAAAAGAAAAGAAAATGAATCCAATAATTTATTTTTAAGGAAACTTAGAACATCACTGATTAATCATTTGAATTCTGTGTCAACCACTCTTAAGTACCAAAATTCTCCCTCTCTCTCTCTCTAAATTCAAGAGCCTATATTTATATAGTTGCTTCAAAATAAGGCTTCCCTTCTTGCTAACTAATGTATTAATTCTAGAAACCTTATGAAGAAGTAGTGATAGTGACCCACATCCCATTACAAAAATGGCGAATAACAATTTTAATCATTACTTAATATATTTTTAAGGACCATCGAGTAATGGTAATATACATTTTAATTAGAAATAGAAGTGATCTCGTACCGAGAAATTCTACCATTGACCTATCAAACAATGGAAAAACAAAGATTAAAAACGAAAAGAGGAAAATGGGAAATAAGACATATGGAGAGAATGTCAAGGTCTTTCGGGTGGATTCAATTTTTACAGGATTCTAGGATGTTTTTCAAACGTTGGCAAAACATACAATTTGTGAACATTCATGGACAAATGAAGTCAATTGTCCTACTCGACCCATCCAAGATGTCAGTTTTTTTTTTTTTTTTTTTTTCTTCAGATTCAGGTCATTTTAAAAATTCGTCCAAAATAGGTGAACCGTACCATTCTCCTATGTCGTAGGACTAGAAATAATTTTGAAGTAATTTCATATTAATTTTTTTAATTTTCTTTTAGGATTTAATTTCTTAAGCACCCCTAACTGAAAACTCAGGAATAAAAGAAATAGAGATAAAAGCGGGAAAACAAAATTACAAAGATTTTTTTTTGTATTATATGTGATCCGTATAATTTTATTTATACTTGGAAATATAAAAGTAGATTTTTTTTTTTTTTTTTTTTGAAGAGTTATTTAAATGAGTCAATTAGATTGATTGATCTCAAATTAATTGGACATAATTTGTATGGAAATATTTTTGGGGAAAAGATTTTGGTTTTAAAAATAGTAATTTTAGGTTTGTAATTTCCGATTTTCCATAGTGACATACTTATTGTTATCCAATTGATGTCCTTTTGAGGTTTCATAATGATCAAAAGTATGTGATAGAGCTAATGCTATTGTAGTTAATGCCCAATTTCCTTTTCTAGTGGATGTAAAAGTATAAGTATGTGGAAAAAATCAAGGACATAGTTGTCAATATAAATAGAAATATCCAAATTTTATATCAATGTAGATGCAAATTATGAACATCAAACATTTTTTAATTTTTTAAAAAAACTATCTGAATTAATGAAGGAAAACTTTCAACACTTTCTCAACATTTTTTTTTCATTATGTGGAGTGGAATGCCTAACATCTCTTACTAGTTTATATTCGTTCGTATTGACGGTCGCTACACTAGTTTATTTTATCACTAGTTTATACTCATACATTCGTGTTGACGGTCACTACACTAATTTATATTCCTACATTCGTATTAACGGTAATTTTTTATAAACTAAATATTTGTGATTTTTCAATTTAGTTACTTATGTTTAAATTCTTATTTATTTTTTGAATATGTGTTATACCCTTTGAGTTGTTGAATGTAGTATTGATTTGTGATAAACTTACACACCACATGATATTTACCGTGTCTTAAATTGCATTTTTAAGTGTTTATTTTTTTTAAAAAAATTGTGGTATTTGACCACCCAAAATGATTTTTTGGAGAATGAATTTTGGAAATAAATCATTTTGGTGGAACCATTCATATTAGCTTTAAAAAATATTTTTTTTTGGGTTTAAATGAGAATTCTTATTAATGTGAGGATTGAACCTGACCTCTTAGTCAAATCGAACCCCTACTTTCTGATATCTTAGGCGGAGCACTCACCCACTGCACCAAGTGGTTGTTCGTACATCAGTCAAGTTGTTGACAAAACTGAAATTTATTAAAGTCTATAAAATGTCTATTTATGTAAATTGCCTAACATTAGCTAATAAAGAAATAATACAATTTTTAATTGTTTAGATGTGGAAGAATTTGGGCTTGGTTCAAACGTGCAGCCCAATCACTCTTCAAGACGGTGATCCAGATACACGAAATGGGCCCCCTAAGGTCGCGCGTTCTGCCAATTTCCTTTTATTTATTTATCTATTTATTAAGAACATGGCAAGCTTCTGATTAAAAATATTATACATTTTTTTTTTAAAGTTGGGTAGTTTTTAATTTTACTTAGTTTGTGCTTGAATTTAATTTTCGTATTTTATAGTTTTCAAAGTTACAAATTAATTATTACAGTTTGGTTAAATATTGTAATACGTGGTTAAATTGGTTAGAGATTGACAGGGACTCTAACCGTCATTAATATATATATGACTTCAATCCTAAATCATATATATTAATGACATCAATCTCAAATACTTAAAAAAAGTTTGTTTTAGTCTTTGTAATTTTTAAAAGTGATTATTTTGGTCTATATTTATCAAAATCAAACATAATTTTTACATACAACACGACTTAATGTTCTTTAAAAAAGTTCATACAAAATTATAGCTACAACCCAAATCGAACATAACTCAATTGACATAAAGTTGTGTCTTTGATTATGAGATCATGAACTCAATCCGCATAAATTAAATATCTTTATAAAAAAAAAAAATTATAGCTACAAAGTGTAATTATGTAGCCATAATTTTATTATAGACTAATTATTATAACCATCAATATTTTAAACAGATGAATTTGAGAGACATTAACACGTTTTTTTACGATCAAATAGAATAGTTTAATTGACTTAAAGATTTTGCTCTGGATCGAGAGGTTAGAATCTACTACTCCAAAATAATTTTTTTAAAAAAAAATGATACATATATAGCACGTGTCTTGGCGGTTATTTGGCTCACAATTTCGACTTCCACACTCTCTCTGGTTTTGAATTGATAAACAAAGAGATTTCTTACCGAAGGACCTGGGGAGCGCATCAGACCATAGAGAAGAAGAAATTAGGGTTTTCTTCGAGTCTTTCATTTTCTAAATGCTGTCCATGATCGAGGGAGAGAGTTTTCGCTACAATCAAATCAAGTAAGTGTTCTCTTCTCTGAACTCTTTCGATTTCATGATTTACTTCATCCGGTCGTAATTTATCTGTATTTTGTTCTGTAATCTGCTGGTTTACTCATGTGTTCATATATATACATTTAGTTATTCATCTCGACTTTTTATCTTTCATCACTGTTACATTGGATTGGAGTAGTGGTGACTCTGTTTTTACAAAAGAAATACAATACAGATTAGTGTTGTATATTGAAGCTTTGCTATGGAGTTTAGAGTGTTTGTTTGTTGCTGAGAAGCATATATATATATATTTTTCATCGATTCTTTTCTTTTTTATTTTCTTGATTGTCTTGTCTGCTACTCAAGATATACTTGAATCTGATTTCGGAGGGATTATATATAGCATATATGTTCATCGACTCGTTGGATTGATCTATTTTCAGCTTTTTTTTTTGTGCATTTGATTCTTGGAATGAGTATTTCGTGTCTCCAGTCTCTTTGATTTTGCACTCTTATCTGTCAAATTTTTGTGGATGTTAATGTTGTGTTAGGTTTGGGTCTGAGTTGTATTCAGTGGCAGACTGAGGAAAAATTATGGTTTTCTGATTTATGTGTGTATTTCGTGTTATGTGTTATGTTTATCAAACTTTTGTGTTATCTATTTTATGTATTTTGGGTTTGGATTTTTGTTTTGTAGAATTCGATTATGGGTACTGGAATTATGGCATTTTCTAAAAAGGTAGATACGATCAGGGGCAGATCCTCCGAGTGCCCTCCTCAAATTATTGGAGTTATATATTAATATTAGTATAGAAGAACTCAAATACTATCAGAAATGAGTCTCTCTCGTTTTGAATACCTCTGTAGCTTATTGAAGCTTGGAGGTGTCTGATGTTTTAGTTTGTGTACTCAATCAAAGTGGTGGAGACTGGAGAGGATAGGGATTTGTACTTCATATATCCTTCTTCATTTTCGTTTTTTGCACCTCTTATAATGCAATTCAACAATTTCCCCCCCCCCCCCCCCCCCTCTTTTGTTTATTTCCTCCTATGGGTTATTATTTTGGTGATAACTGATAAGTTGACTCAGTCACTGCTGATTGTCCTTTAATGCATTGGAACTCGGTCTGTGAGTTATCAGTTATCAGTCACTGTTGACTCGATCTCTCGTGGTTAGACGATGAACTATGCTCTTGTTGACAGTGAAACTCTTTTGTATTGCAAGTTTTTTATAATTACTTTTTATATGTTTTAAATACATTTATAACGAACTAAAGAAAATGCATGTATTAGATAATGCAAGATTTCCGGTCTATTTGTGACCACCCCTAAACGTGAGCATGAACGGTATTTCCATCCCGGTCTCTCCACAGGTCGATAGCGTAAATTCACTCAATTGAAAGGTTATATAACCTTATTTTAAAAAGTTGGGTTAGAAAAACAAATGTGTCCGATTTTTTGGGCTATCCGTACAAAAATCCATCGTTTATTCAGTTCGTCTTCGATGACGACGGTGGATAGGAGGAGGCGGATACAATTACAGTGATGCTGAGACTGAGAGTGAAGCCCGTTTGGTGCTCTCTTCCAATCTTCCATTTCACTTCTCTTCCCCTTCGCCCCTCAATTCTCAGACCTCTCCTCCGCCGCCACAACCCTCGGCTCTTCGTCACTCAATTCTCCGCCTCCTCGGAGTCTTCTTCTTCTTCTTCTTCTTCAGCTAAAGGCCTCTCGGATGGCGACCTCGAGCCTTTCCTCTCATGTTCGATGCCTAACTATCCGCTCAAAGTTGCCGTTCTTCTCAGCGGCGGCGTCGATAGCAGCGTCGCCCTCCGCCTCCTCCACGCTGCTGGCCACTCCTGCACTGCCTTCTACCTAAAAATCTGGTTCCAAGTACGTTCTATTTCTTCTTTTCTTGTTAATTAAGATTATATGCTGGCGCAATTTCGAGTTCTCAAATGGCTATTTCAACTTGAAGTATTGTAGCTAAAAAAATGGGGGTTTCTGTTTTTCTATGTTATCATCTGTGTGTGTTCTTGGGCAGAGGATAGTAGTTTTTTCAGGTGACCGCACTTAGATGAGTTTTCTTTGCGTAGGAAGATTTCGAGAATTTTTGGTCAGAATGCCCGTGGGACGATGATTTGAAGTATGCTAAAGCTGTTTGTGATCAGGTTTGTTACTATTTCTAGATTACAAAGTTTAATCTGGCCAGTAAAGGTCCAAATGAAACAAAGGTTTTGTTGGGAAATTGAACATAATTCAAGATACCCATAATTTATTTCACCGAATCATGCTAAGCGTATTTTTTTGAGTACATTGGGGGTGGGGGATTCGAACCACAGACCTCGTGGTCGTCAACTCATACATATGCCAGCTGAGCTATGCTCGCTTTGGCAATCATGCTAAGCGTATTGTTAATGAACATTGGTTTTCAGGTTGATGTACCATTGGAAGTCGTTCATTTGACAGAGGAATATTGGAGGAATGTGGTTAGTGCTTTTACAACTATAACTTTATTCTACAACTTTGTTGGATATCTTAATGATATTAGTATTTTTTTTTTTTTTTTTTTTAAACGTTCAATGCTTTATATTGGTGTAAATGTAAATCACCTTTTCCCAACTAAAGTCTCTTATTTGACTTATAATTGGATGTCTTTCCTGTAATTCACCTTTTGGTGCCCGAGCTTCTGCTCTTTTCATTTATCAATGAATTGTTTCTTCTCAAATTTTTTTTTTTTTAATGATATTAGTACGTCAAATCAATTTGGTTATAGTGCCTCTTGCTCATTCATTCTTTTGTAATAGGACAGTAGTTTTGGGTTCTCTTTTCCGTCTACTGAATATTACTTAGTTTGTGTTCTTAGGTTTCTTATATAATTGAAGAATATCGATGTGGCCGTACTCCAAACCCTGATGTTCTTTGTAACACAAGAATAAAGTTCGGTATGTTCATTAGATACACTTGAAGGAACTTTTTTTAAAAAACAATTATATATCGTAGAGCTCTTGTTTATGTTTACGGTCTTTTTTTGTATTAATATAATTTATAGCATCCCATGCCTTTTCCAGGTGCATTCATGGATGCAATAAGCAATATGGAGTTTGATTATGTTGCTTCAGGGCATTATGCGAATGTTATTCACCCATCTACTGATGAAATGGATAAGCCTTCTGTTTTAGAACTATCCAAGGACATGGTATCTGCAAGTGATTGCTCGAGCTTTCCTTTCAATCTACCATATCTAATCTAATTTATAGTAAAAGTCATAACTTATCTTTTCTAATACTTGATAATTGATTGTTTTTGTGACTCTGAGGATACTATTTTGCTCTTTTCAAGATGTCTAAAAAGTTATCGTTTATACTCATTGCATGGAAGTCAATGATGCTTTTAGAAATTCAGCCTTAAAGTCTCATGTTTTAATTCAGTGCCTAAAATCTGACCTATACTGAATTACATGGTTAAAATTCGTTTCAATTGTGCTAGAAATGACATCTTTAATAAGTTTTATGCATTGCTTACACGTTCAAGGTACATGGTCGTAACCATTAAATATTAATTGCATCCTTGCTTCAGACTAGCGGTTTCTTATTTTACTTTATTCTTTTCTTTAGATGAAAGATCAAACATATTTTCTATCACATCTCTCACAGAATCAGCTTAAACGACTTATATTTCCTCTTGGTGGTATTCCAAAGGTTTGTTCAAGCTGCTTTACATCATGTATTATTGTGTTCTTTTTAAGTTTTCTCTTATAATTCAGACTGTGTTATTCAAGAGCTTCAGAATTGTAAATTTATTTTTTTCCTCTCAGCCTTATATTCCCCCAACCAATCTCGTCTGCAGGATGAGGTTCGCAGACTTGCTGCAAAATTCAATTTGCCAAACAAAGACAGAAAGGATTCACAAGGAATATGCTTCCTTGGGAAGGTACATTCAGATGCAGTGATTTATACTTCTGTTGTACTCGGAGAATTCGTGGCTTTCTCAAAATCCGTTCCTCAATGCTAATTCTTCTAATATTTTAGTTTTGCTTCCTATATATGAGAATCTTCTTTACTAGTTGCGATATCTATTTAAAATGACAGGCTAGTTTAAAGAATTTTGCATAAGACATGTTAACCCTTATTGAATTTTCTGATGGCTAGACTTTCCATGAGAAACTTCTTTATTTCCTTATTCTTCCCGACAGCAATTTTTTTTATTCATCCAGTTTCTGAAGATGGGTCTCGCGTAAGGTATCTTGTAGTAGAATTCATGTAGAAACTGTTTCTATAATGTGTAGATAAAATTTAGTGAATTTGTTGCGAGACATATTGGGGAAGAGGAAGGTGTCATATTGGAGGCGGAGTCGGGAGATTTTCTTGGCAAACATCGAGGATTTTGGTTCTACACAATTGGCCAACGCCAAGGTCTAAGACTTCCTGGAGGACCTTGGTATGTCTTTTCAGTTTCTTTTCATTAAGATAAAATAATTTAAATTCAATATTCTCTACTGTTTAGCGGTTGTATGGCCATTAGCATTACCAAATCTTCAAGAACATCTTAAATTATAAATTCAATTTGGTAGAGTAGATTGAACATTCCAGGGTGCTAGTTTAGTTTTTAATAACTCGGTACGTTTGATTATTTCCAATCTGGTGCTTCACAAGTTCACGTTCTTTAGTTACATCTCTTGTTGAGCTAAATTACAATGACGATTTCAGCTTTAATGCATTGGTCTAATGCAGGTATGTTGTGGAAAAAGATATAATGAACAATGTAGTATTTGTGTCGAGAAATTATTTCTCATTTGACAAAAGAAGGCGTCTATTTCGTGTTGGATCGCTAAAATGGCTTACCGGTTTGCCCCCAAACCAATTTACTGGGCTTCAATGTAAGGTAAAGGGTCAGCTTCATTCTTCCACATTTCCCGCCAGTTTCACTATTTCAAGTTCGTCTGGCTTTAATGATTCAACAGAAAAGGCAATGTCTTGAACATTTTTATGCAAACCTTTCCTGAGAAGTCAAGTCATCAGTTTATTTTTTATTTTGAGTACATTGGGGGTGGGGGGATTCGAACCACAGACCTCTTGGTCGTCAACACATACATATGCCCGCTGAGCCATGCTCGCTTTGGCTCAAGTCATCAGTTTATTCGTGCAAGTTTGTGATATTGGATTCTAGCTCCTTATCATGTCATAATATTATACAATTTTTAGGTTCGACATGGCCCGAGTTTCTATAGTTGCAATTTGACGATGGAACACGATGAGGATGGTCATGAAGATATTGCAGTTGTCCACCTAAGCCAAGACGATCAAGGCCTTGCAGCAGGCCAGTTTGCAGCCTTTTATCAGGGAAGGAGATGCATTGGGTCAGGTGTGATTTTAGAATCATGGGATGATCAGGGGTTTCCTGTTTGTCCAAAGGCTCTTGACATTGCACGAACGGAAGATAAATCGAAGCTCGGTAAACCAGTAAAGATAAAAGTTAAACCAGAGAGTGATCTGAAAGAATCTGAAGCTAAAGATGATACAAAAATGCAGGGCGAGTTGAGGAATCAACAAACCACTGCTGTTGAGCAAATAGGAGAAGTATCATCGGATGAAGCAATCACCCCAGCCCCAATGAAATGGCTTGGAAGCCTTCGGAATAAGTTTTTGCAGATATTTTAGTTTTGCTTTTGCCTTAGTTTAGCAAACGAATCCTTCATTTCAACCATGCTTAAGCCTGAAAGTGAAACCCATAATTTGAGATTACTTCTTTTTTGGCTCATTTGTTTGATGTTTCTTTAATATTCTTTTCCGTGGTGATGTTTGATGATATCATCGATGTCGGATCTGTTATAGAAATTGACAAACTCCAATTGCAGATTGCAATTCAGTTTCTCTTACATGTAGGATTGATTGACTATGATAATATCTTATGGTAAAATATATCACTTGTGATTATGATGGGTGTACGATCTCACAAATATTACCAACAAGAGCATAGCTCAACGGCATGATATATCCATCGCCTAGTGATCATGAGGTCTTAGGTTCAATTTTTCACTCCAACATGTTGTCAAAAAAAAAAAAAAAATGATCTCCCAAATATTTTAATCTTTATTTTTTATTTTTTCTTCGTTAAATTATAAATTTAGTCTCCCAACTTTTACTTTTAAGAGTTCTTATTCTAATATTTTTCGATTTTAGTTCTTGTTTCTTATTTTTTAAAATGAAAAAATAAACATAAACATGTTGGTTACTCATTTATTGTTTCTGGTTCCATTAAAATTTAAATTAAAAATTTAAAACTTTCACATACAAACTAGTTTTGTTTAAATGACAATATCTAGTTTTTAAAATAAAATATTTAAACTTTGTTATGTAAGTTTTATATTTTTATTATAAACTCAATAATGATAAAACAATGTGTTTTATTTATGTTTTGGAATGAAAACAATAAACAAAAAAAAACTTGATTTTGTTTGTTTCTAAATTTTTTTATACAATTTTATAAACATTTGTTTTTTTTTTAAATGAGAAAAAAGAAACAATAATAGTTTTTTTTTTGCAACGGTATTTTAATTAAAGCGAGGATTGAACCCATGACCTCATAGTCACGGGCACAACCTTATGCCAATTGAGCTATGCTCGGTTTGACCGAAACAATAATAGTTACCCAACACTTTTGTATTTTTATTTTTTTAAATTGAAAAATGATAATGTTACCAAACAAATTTGATGTGACGTCTTCTTAAATTGATGAATATATAGTTTATAAAATTAAATTTTGTATTATGTGTTAATAAATTTTAAAATGTTTGAACCTAGGAACATATAAGACACTTTACTCAACACAAAATTAAAATTCATCTTACTATTATACCCCTCAAAGTTTTTTTTATACCCCTCAAAGTTAGTGTTAAAAGCTAATTTAATCTAATTATTATTATAATTAATAAATAATAAAAAGATGGCGGGAGTTAAAACCCTTTCACACGCGCCGCGGATAAAGATAAACCTCTCCAGTCTGCTCAACCACCAAACGTTCGTGCTCCAGGCGCCATTCCGGAGCTCCGACGATGGCCGCTTTGAAGCTCTGGTACACTTCAACTCTCTTGTCTTGCACTCCATCTAAAACTCTCGCGATCCCTTATCCACTTGCTTCCACTCCTTCAATTTCTTCCTCTTTCCCCGTTCTACGTTCAATTTCGTCGTCGAACTTCTCCGGTCACCACAAATCTTCCTCACTCTCGTTTCCTACGGTTTGCGAATGCACTGCGGTTACTGGAGATGCTGGATTCCCGGAAAATTATGGGAATACCGAAGGAGAGGATCCAGGAGAGTTCGATGACGAATTTGTCGATGAGGATTACTCCATTGATGTGGAGGCTTTCGAAGAAGAAGCTAAAGACGTTCTTCGAGAGTATTCCAGCTCTTTATCCAGCGAACTAAGACTCGGTACGTGTGTTCGCTGCCGTATCCTTGTCTGTATGAGTTCATATTTGTATAACTCCATAGTTATTATAGAGAGGAATTATGTATCTCCTTTAGCGTCCGTAGCTTTTTCAGTAGTCCTATTGGTCATATTTTCATATGTTGCATTCGATGTATGTAATTACTGCTAACTCTGTTCATTTCCTGGTTCTTTAGACGATGAAGTGAATGATCAATCAGATACTGGTCGGAAGAAGAAGAGGCCTAAGACTACACCTAGAAATGTCAGTAAGTCTCTAGTTGTTACTCGTTAATATCCATCTTCAGGTCGGGGCTAAGTTTAGCTGATATCATCACATATTTATACCGTGAAATAGCTTGGATTAAAGAATTGCTTTTGAGTAATCAAAATTATACAAATACCTGTTTTTTCTTCCTAAATATTACGGTCATGACTCATGATCGATACAAGAAAGGAAACTAGAAAGAAAGAAAAAGGGGAAAAGGAGTTACTTAACAACAAAATTCTCAAGTAATTGGCATTTAAAAAAGAGATTCTAGTTCGAAGAATAAAAAAATAGTTTGCTTGAGGATTTGGAGATCGTTTACAGTAGCACGTGGCTTGGGATGGGTTTATAACAGAAATAGGTGTTAAACTTGATTGCATGGTTGGAACCTGTTAGTTGCCAATTCCATTACCTCATCATTGACCATACTCTTCACTTGTATTAGGACATTTTGGAACTTTATCAAGTATGCATTATTTTATTTATTTTTTGCTCTTTGTTCTTTTAGCCAATCCTTGTGAAATTTATTGTGTGAAAACCAAGATGTTGTCGAGCTTCTGTTGTTGCAAAACACAGCAGAATAGTGCTAACTTTATGAATTCACTAGTTGCTATAAATGATATGTTTCATATGCCACAATATACTTGTTTCTTTCCCTATTCTTATAAAATTTATCTGCAGATCCCAGACCATCTTCTTCCAAGAGTCGCAATTTTGGGAAGGCCAAATGTTGGTAAATCTGCATTGTTTAATAGACTTGTTGGGGTAATAATCTTGTTTGATGATAGTCCAATTACCCTTTGTACTATTCAGTGCCCTGAAAATGAGATTTAAAGCTTCCAATACTATTATTATCTAGATAATGTTGTTCTAAATTATTACCCTTTCTACCATAGGGGAACAGAGCTATTGTGGTGGATGAACCTGGGGTTACTAGGGATCGGTTATATGGTAGATCCTTTTGGGGGGATAATGAATTTATGGTGGTAGATACAGGAGGGGTTCTTTCTGTTTCAAAAACACAAAATGATGTCATGGAGGAATTGGCTATCTCAACATCCATAGGCATGGATGCCATCCCCCTTGCTTCCAGGGAAGCAGCTGTTGCAAGGATGCCATCAATGATTGAGAGGCAAGCTATAACAGCTGTGGAAGAATCATCTGTCGTCATATTCGTTGTTGATGGCCAGGTAGTTATGATCAACGACCAGTAGTTTTAATTTATGATCATAAAAGTGTACTTCCTTTTGCATTTATTTTCCAGGATTTTTTACTCAAAATGTTTGAAGGTCAAATATTTTGTAAAAATTCAATTAGTAATATTTCTGGATAAAGGATGCTATAAAAAGTTATATAATATTTTTACGTTTTGCCCCTCTAATAAAAGTGGCCTTGTCCCTGCTTATATATTGAATACTTATCAAGTCAAAGTATGAAGTTATTGTTTCTGTCATCAGTGATTTGATTTATTTATTTTTAATTTGATCAAAATATGTGGATAAATTTACTTCTATTCCTCTTGATTTCCATCATGTTATTTCATTTTCTGTTGTTGATCCTCATAATTGATTTTATTTTATCTCTTTCTGCAAAATTTCATCATACTAGCATAGTAGCATGTAATCATGTTGATATTAATACTATTAACCGTCTGATCTAAAACAAAGATATACTTTTACCAGGCTGGTCTAACTGCAGCTGATGAAGAAATTGTTGATTGGCTCCGTAGAAACTACTCAGATAAATATACAATTCTTGCAGTTAATAAATGTGAGTCTCCACGTAAAGGAATGATGCAGGCATCAGAGTTTTGGTCTTTGGGGTATGTTGTTATTGGGATTTTCCTTTTAATTTAATTTTTCTTGTGTGTGTGTGTGAAATATTAGGAAGTCATGGGAGTTTCAAAGTTCAAAACATTGTCTTTGATATCTTGTTAAACAAAAATTCTTCATAAAAACGTTGTCTTTGATATTCCTTCAACCCATGCTCTTGCCATCACACATATTATTGAGAATGTTCTTCATTTTAGACCTTGGAAAAATATATTTTTACTGGAATTGAGAAAAATTGTTTTATGCTTTATTCTTTTTGGAAATACCATAATGTAGGATACTAATATAAGAGAAGCTACAAAATCAAAATGTCTTTCATCTAGATAAGTTAATAAAGATCCAAAAAAAGAAAAAAATGATTGCCCGAAAACTTCAGATATCATGGTTATTGATAATAAATCTTGAAACATTTATTTGAACTTCTCTTAATTCCATTTTAATAATCTGGTTTAATGTGATAAATCTCAGCACGGATCAGATCCCTTCCTGGATGTTTTATTAATTATATCTGATATAATGTATGTCTTAACTTGCTGTAGTATTTATATGTTGGGCTATACTTAATTCCAGATTGGACGCATGCTATAGAGAAGTTTTTTGAGTTACAGATGTTACTGAAGAAAACTGTGTTAAGGTTGTAGCCTATAAACTTATGGAATGAGGAATGGTTGGACCAATTGGAACAAAATAAGTAGGGGGGAAGGAAAGGGTGCAATAAGAAGTTGACAAACTTTTCTTGTTGTGTGATTTCTAGCATGCAACAACAAGTGGTAGGTGAACACCCTTTGGGTATGAAAATCTTAAAAGAGAGAAAGTCAGAGCTTTCCAGAAGATGGGAGAAATCAGAAAAGATGATCTTGGCGCTTACTCCTATGTTCTAGTCCTTTATCTTTCTTTCCTCTTCCCATTTTTTTTCTTCCTCTTTCTATCTCTAATACCAATTCAATTCACCTACCCAACTTGGAATCATGGTTCAGGTTTTAATATTCTGAAACATTTATGATTTTGTAAGGAATCACTTCGAGATTCCTATTAATGATGATATGTTTTTGTAATGCCAAGATAAGTCAGCATTTTAGTAGGGTTGTGAGAGCTTGTTTAAGAGTTTTTTGGTAGGAGACTACTTGCCGAGTTTGCACTTTACACTCCCGGACCCCACAAAGCCTAATAGAGTATGCTTTGATCATTTGATTTATTAACCAGGTTTACACCTCTTCCTGTATCTGCTCTATCTGGATCTGGGACTGGAGAGCTTCTGGATCTTGTTTGTTCAGGGCTACAAAAAGTTGAGGTGAGGTTTGAATGCTTAAACCTGTGGCTTTACAAGTAGATATGGATGCAATATAATCAACATTACCTTTTAGTTGAATAGAGTTCCTGGTCCATTGGCATTGCCACTTGTTTGTGTATCAGTATCTACCTTTCCAAGTTTGATACACTACCTTTTGGTCCTATTTTTCCCTAGAATTTTAATCCAATTTGGAATTATCTTAACTTAAACATCTGTCAATTGTTTGTCCCAGTTAAAAAGCTTTCGAAAGAGTACCGTGATTAGGATATCTCTAGGTCATCTAACTTGAAGAGTTCCATGTCAATGCTGTGTCCATATTACATTGTATTGTACAAAATTTTCTTGATCACAATATCTATCAACATTGACCGATCTCATACGTTTCTGTTTCTTAGCACCATGTTCATGTTCTGTTGAAATAATATTGATATATATATATATATATATATATATATATATATATATATTGAACTAAATAATATTGATATTAATATCTAGTGGTGGTGCCTGTATCAGGGTCTTGAGGATCTTCATGAAGAAGATAATTACATTCCGGCTATAGCAATTGTTGGTCGACCTAATGTTGGTAAAAGTAGTATTTTAAATGCTTTGGTCGGAGAGGACAGAACAATTGTCAGCCCAATCAGCGGAACTACCCGTGATGCTATTGATACTGAATTTACAGGACAAGATGGTCAGGTTTGAGATGTTGCAACTCTACTGTTGTGTCATACATTATTATTATTATTTTATGAGAAACAATTTCATTGATGGAAATTAAAAAGGGAGACGGGGGTTGAGATAGCCAATTCTTTTGTAATATAATCTAGCTCAAATCCTTAAGAATTGAGAAGGAGGCTGAGCTCCATTAGTTTTTGTTTGGGAAAAAAGAAAAAAAAGGGACTCCATTTCTAAGTTGACCTAGCAAAAGCTTATGACAAAGTACTCGCAAACTATTGGCGAAATAGAATTTTTTGGTGCGTCTTGACAAATTGCTTGATTTTCATAAATGAAAGACCAAGGGATGAAATTCTAGTTCCTAGAGGTCTTTGTCAAGGAGACCTTTTACCCCCCTTCCTCTACACTTTGGTTGCTCATTCTTTTAGGTCCTAAAAAGAAAATAATAAAGGGTTTAGAAGTTCAAACCATGGTGGCCACCTACCTAGAATTTAATATCCTACGAGTTTCTTTGATAACTAAATGTAGTAGGGTCAAACGG
Organism: Herpetospermum pedunculosum; assembly: GCA_028017165.1. Taxonomy (NCBI): domain Eukaryota; kingdom Viridiplantae; phylum Streptophyta; class Magnoliopsida; order Cucurbitales; family Cucurbitaceae; genus Herpetospermum; species Herpetospermum pedunculosum. Next base: position 1,012,715 of record CM051529.1, on the reverse strand, counting down.
TTGTCCTGTGAGATTAGTTGAGGTGCGTGCAAGCTGGCTCAAACACTCACGGATATAAAAAAAAAATGTAAATTTTTGGGCAAGATAGAAAGAGTGACAGTGGGGCAAGACAGTGTTCATGTTACCCGCATAGAATATGTCAATGATACTCATTAACTGTGTTGAGGAAGAAAAACTAAAAAAATTGGCGCCTCTTCTTCTTAGTTCCAAGAAGCTTCAGGTGTGTCCGTAAACCTCCAAAAATCTGTTACAGTTGGGGTCAATATGGAGGAGGAAAAAGTTGATGGAATGGCGGCTACTTTCTTTGGCTGCAAAAAAAGGTCCTTTCTGTGTAGTATCTCAGACTACCTTTAGGGGAAATCCTAAGTTTAATTCTTTTTCAGGAACAAGTGGTAGAAAGAGTTCTTGCAAGACTAATTAAATGAAAGAATTCTACTATTTCAATTTTCAAAAGGAGGTAGGCTAACTCTTGAATTTAGTGGAATAAAATAATTGTATTCCAATATTATGAAAAATAAGAAATACATGGTCCTCTTATATAGGAGAAAGACCCAATCCAAATAGGAAAAGAATAAAAATAAAATAGGAAAAGAATAAAGATAAAATAAAGGATAAATATTTAACATTTAATATTTACGCACAAATATTCATAGTAGAATTTCAACACTAACCTTTACCCAACTGGTACTCTCAAATATTCCCACGTATTTCCTCTCCTTCTTCAAGGTTCCTCCCACTTCTTGCAAAGCTATTGGAATCTCATTTCTTTTCAAAAAAAATATTGGAAGCTCATTTGGGAGGGTCCAAATTTTGGACAAAGGAGCCATATTGTAAATTGGAAGTGGGTTTCCCTTCCTTGAAGTTTCGGGTGGGCTGAACATTGGTATTTTCTCTTTTAGATAGCAAGATAATCCAAGAGAATTGTCACTATTTCAACTTATTTTTTTATAAGAGACTATTTCATCATTGGTATTCTTTTTAGTGCCTGTCATTCCTTTCCAAATCTAATCTTCATTGCTTCCGATACTAAATCGTTATCTATCTTACAGAAATTCCGACTAATTGATACAGCTGGAATTAGAAGAAGGGCTGCTGTTGCATCATTGGGTAGCATGACTGAGTCTCTATCTGTCAACCGAGCATTTCGTGCAATTCGTCGTTCTGATGTAGTGGCTCTTGTCATTGAAGCCCTGGCTTGTATCACTGAACAAGTAGTTCTCTTGGCCTTGCATTATTTTTTATTCCTACGTTCAAATTATTCTACTGAAGATAAAATGATATTGATAATAAAATTTTGAATTTCACCTGGGATTTAAGATTGAAATAATAGGAAGGAGTGGAAAATTAACGTGCTTAAGAAGAATGGAAAATTGCTGCATATTTTGGGTTACTGAATTGGACTTCAGACTGCTTAATAACATTCTGATTGCCTCCCCTTAGATTCACTTATTCGAGGAGACCTAGTAAGAGGGTAAAACAACCTTTTGTTCATTATAGTTTATCTTCTTTAATCTCCAATTGGAAAGCTTTTTTATAACTCACCTAGGTGTTTGAAGTTTTTCTCCATCATTTCATTTATCAATGAAATTGTTTCCTTTCTAAAAAAAAAATACTCTCTAATCACTTGGTTAGAAGGTAGAGAGATTAAAAGTGTTTCCTTCACCATTTCTCGCTTACACTAAAGTGCATTTAAACTATTGGTCTTGAACATCAAGATGGTTTTCACTTTTCAAAATGCTCAACATGTGTAACACAGCTCTCTGGCACCGCTCTTTCTTCCTAATTTTTTTCAATATGATTGAATTTGAAGTGGTGTATTAGTGGGCACTTCATTTGGAACAGAATGTTAATAGCCTTGTTAGGCTTTGTGAACAAAAAATAGCCTTGTTAGGCTTCGTTCTTCCTATAAAGAACATCGTTAGGGCTCTGTTATTCCTTATTCAAAGGCAAATGATTTGCTCCTCGTTTTTCCTGGATATTGCATATTTATCAACTTGTTTATTATTCTTGCTTATCCTTTTGTTTCTACCTTGATTGTTTTCTAATTACACCACCTTGTCATATTCCACCTGAATGTACTAGGATTGCAAAATAGCCGAAAGGATAGAGAAAGAAGGAAAAGGTTGCCTGATAGTTGTCAACAAGTGGGATACTATACCAAATAAAAACCAACAGAGTGCGATGTATTATGAGCAAGATGTTCGGGAAAAGCTACGTTCTGTGGATTGGGCACCCATTGTTTACTCTACTGCAATAACAGGTCACAGTGTCGATAAGTATGTTCCAATACAACTCCCAAGTTATTCATGCACGACTTTTTTCAAATTGTGCCTTAACGTGCACATGGTTTATATGGTAGAAGTTGCCCCTTATATTCCAAGACATTGGAAGAATATACAAATATATACGCAACATTTCTTTTCTTACTTACATACTGGCATTGGGATGCACGCTTATGGCCATGTTTTTTATGATGGGATCAGGATTATAACTGCTGCTAGTGCAGTTGAAAAGGAAAGATCTAGAAGACTTACTACTGCCACACTAAATCAAGTAGTACAAGAAGCATTAGCTTTTAAGTCACCCCCAAGGACAAGGGGAGGCAAGAGAGGACGTGTTTACTACTGCACTCAGGTATTCATTACTAAAGCCGATCCTTTTATTGGTTCTTTGTTCTACAACTTTTGGTTTAGGATAAAGCTTGGAAAATTGTTTGTTTGTTTGAAGTTTGAATTTTTATCATATGAAAAATGACAATCCTTTCCTCCATTATAGAGGGCAGCACATTGTTGGTTAGACTTTAAGGCACTGTAAATTTATCATGTATTCTCGTTAACTTGGTTTTATGTTATATTACTTTTTCCTCTACAGGCTGCTATAAGGCCACCCACGTTTGTTTTCTTTGTAAATGATGCAAAGCTGTTCCCTGAGACATATCGGCGGTTTATGGAGAAGCAACTGCGTGCAGATGCAGGTTTTCCTGGAACACCAATTCGGCTTCTTTGGCGAAGTAGAAGAAAAATGGAGAAGGGTGAAGGTAAGAATCACTTGATGGCATAAAATAATCCTGAATAAGCGAGGCGAAAATTGTACAGTGGACACATCTGAATAACTATTCCTATTGGTTACAGGTAAGGCTACAACAACAAAGGCACGTGCAAATTTAACACAACGAAATAGAGAAGTTTCCTTCGCTACGTGAGTAGATGGGAAAAGGTACACGTTTTTTGTTCCCTCTTGCAAGAGTGACTTCAGAGTTGAATTTAGCTTTAATTCAGAACGAGCCATGGTCTGTTTGGAAACTTACTTATTGGAAGGATTAGATGAAACATACAGATCAATCAAACAGCTGTTTGGAAACTTACTAGAGACTTTGTAAACCTGGAAGGAACAAACAATTCAATCAAATTCATTCGGTTGTTGAGGAACAAATTACTTCAAGTCGTCAATTTCCAGCTACCTGAAAAGATAAGCCATTAGTTTTTTTATTTTCTTTCTCCAAATGTCATATACAATTTTATCTGGATTTTAAAGTTCTATTTTATGAATCAGTGTTATCAATTTTATCTTGTTTGTTTGTAAATGGACCGCAATTGTGGATATATATGGATGTAAACTGCTCTCTGATTGCACGATAGTTTTAGCCAATGGAAATGCTGCTCAAGTAATAAATAAATGATCTGCTTCTGCACCAATAGAAATGGAAATATGTGCTGGATGTGGGGCTTTAGAGCAGGGAAATGCAACTAAATTGTCCAGGTATGTGGCTGCCTCACTAATTCATCCCTCCCTTGTATTTGCCGAACGTTTTAAATCGCAACTTGCAAGTAACTAAATAAATATAGTGTTTGTTAAGGACAAATCATCGCTACAATGGTATGATATTGTCTACTTTAGACATAATCCTCATAATTTTGCTTTTGATTTCACCCAAAAGGCCTCGTCTTATTGAAGATATTTGTCTCCACTTATATATCCATGATCTTTTTCTTATCTAGCCAATGTGAAATATTGTTTGTAATTCTATCGGTGTTTAGTTCAAATAATGTGGTTCTCTTCACTCTTCCTTTCCTTTCATTCAATGTCCCATTTTAAAGATGAAGTTTTTTTTTTTTTTTTTTTGGAAGTAGAATGTGAGAATGGAACATCCGACCTCAAAAAAGGCAAAAAATGTAATACATGTCAATTAGCTCACAAAAAGGGTCTCCGATGGAGAAGATTGATTACTTTGTCAGTCTTTAATAGTAAGAAAGAGTTGAAAAAATATTTTTTAAAGGTCATGTGAATGGATATACGTCAAAGTGCATTGCATGCTATTTGTATTTGTCAATACTATATTTGTAGTATTTTTTTTCCAAAAGTATTTAATTAATGCGAGGATTGAACTTATGATCTCTTGGTCAATGACATAACTTTATGTCAATTGAGCTATGTTCGGTTGGACTTCGTAGTATTTATATAATCATATTTTTTAAGTTGGCATTTTTTTAGTAGGAGATAGTAATCTTTAACTTCTTTTTTTTCATCCAATTTTTTTTAGTTTAACAATGATTCAAACCTCAGAGTTTTTGTTGAGGGTATATTTGAAGTGAAACTTTGATTTTTTGTGTGATCACACCAAAAATGAAAGTTTCATTTTTTTAAGTTTTGTCAGATAAGATAAAAAGTTGGCAAAACAAAACAAGATGAAGATATATATTAATGAAGATAATTTTTACACACTGATTTTTTGTGTGAACTTCAAATATAGAAACAATCATTTCTTACCTTGAAGAAAACAACAATCATATATAAAAAAAAAAAAAAAAAAATCAAAGTCTAGAGTAATGATTGAAACATATTCTCTAGTTGAAAGGTATTTTTGTAAAATATTAAAAAAGAAAAAGATAAAGAAAAATCTTCAGCTGGAAAAGAGGAGAAATTATTGAAGGTGTCTTTTCTGTCACGTTTTATTATTGGGGAACGTAATTACTCTGTTACAACAGTTACAGCATTGGATGGGAGCAATGTATTTTTGTTACAGCAATTAATGGAACTCGTAAATGCATCATTATCATCCCCTCTAATTTTGTCGGTGGTTTAAAGATGGGGCGCTTTCTACTTTTTAATTTTATTATTATTATTTTTTATTTTTTAAATTACCGAATTGTAGTTTGTCGATCCGGCATTTAAGAAAGTTGAGCTATGTCCACAGCTCTTTCAAAGAAAAGCAGAGTCACACTGCTAATAGGCGGATTATAGCTCTGTCTAAGTCTTTTCGAAAAAAAAAAAAAAATACTCAGTATAGGCTGAACTTTTTATGATAAATCTTTTGTTTTCGTTCATTTTATGTGTTATAACATAATTAATTACATTTTATTAGTGTTTTTGACAACATACATATTATTGGAGAGATGTGTTGACTACTCTATAACTTGAGGTAAATACTTTCATTTATCAATGAAAATGCCTTTATACATATATGGTGAGAGATTCAAATCTTTGACTTCTTGGTCACTAGTTTGTATATTATGTTAGTTGAATTAGACTTATATTATTGTCAAATTATATAAGTATTTTTATTATTTGATTTATTGTCTTATGTTATGTAGTTGTTTGTTAAACTTATAATATCATCTCCATTGCAGAATAATGTTAGAATTAGTAGACACCTAACTAACTTAATTAACTTGAATTTTAGAGATTTAATGGTAATTTTTTTGAATCTTTAACTTAGGTAAGACTTTGTCACAACTTTATTTTAAGGGCACTTTGAGAGTGTGATTTTGAATTGGTTAAAATAAGTTTTGATGATATCTTATTTTAAAAGTGTAAACTCAAATATTAAATTCATTGAATGATTAAATACACATTTATGCATGATTTTGAACATGATAAAAGTGATGTTAACCATTTTCAAAATTACTTTCAAACATGTGCTAAAATAAAAAGTAGTCGCCAACGAGTGACCAACATCTTGATGCAAGAAGAAAAAAAAAATAGGAGTTTCATGAAAGAGCAATTTAACTATGCGGTAAAAGAAAGAAAGAAAGAAGAAAATGTTGGGAGAAAGGTGTCTACAAAATCCTCTAGAATTGAGAGCAATCAAACATGACATGAATAGTAAACCTCTCCTTGGAAAGGCAAACCAATCAAGTTAGTAACAACACACAAAGTAAAGAATTAAGGAAGAGAAAGACCACCAAAAAAAACTTAACGACAAGTTCTATAATAATGAAGATTACAAATTACAAATGGCTTCACACCCAAACCCTCACTCAATAAGCTTTGTGTATATAAGTTTTTAAAAAAATCACAAAAAAATCCTAGGCGAAAAAAGCTTCTATAATTAAGAAAATCGATGTAGCATCGTGATGCTGCGAACATTAGCATTAACAAGAGGAGCGCGTGTTTGGCTGAGGGCATCACTTGCGGTAGCTTGTCTCAACGCTACGGTCCTTTATAGCGTCTCTTGTTCACTTCTTGTGAGTCGCAACAGTGTCCTTTTAGTTTTTTTGGCCATATGTTGTGTCATTTTAACTCCGCAATCCCAGTGAGCAAGTGATTGAAAGAGAGTCGTGTGAGATCAATTTGAAAAATAAGCATAGAGGTATTTGAGACACCAACTTGAAATTGAGTGGACTGAGTTATTATAGTTCAGTCTACGTTTGACCCACCGACTATTATAACTCACCGTCAATAAAATAATAGACTTCAATAATATTTATTATTCACAATTATTATAATCCACAAATTCAAAATTTCAAACGGTTTAAAAAAATCAAATTGCAAGAAAAAATAAAGGGTAAATTGTATGATAAAAATAATAATTAAAAATACAGTAAATATAGGAGGTATGGGTTTCTCGTACTTGTGATCTCGTACTTTCTGCCAATCACTTTTTCTTTATGTCAATATCAAATTGTCTTCTTTATTTTTAATTAAATAAATAAAATTATAAAAATTATAAAAAAAAAATTGATCATTTTTATTTTCTACAATTATAAATAGAATCTAATCAAATATGATATGTAATTATAATTTAAAATTTTCAATCAACATAACTCAATTGATTAAGACAATAATTTAAATCAAGGTGTGCTTCACGTTGTTATTAATCCCATATTTATAGTTGCTTCCAAATGAGTTGTATATGAAAATTGCCAATTCAAGCAACGCGAAACCTATTACTTTTTTTCTGAGTTCAAAAGTTTTATCCTTTATCTACCTATACATTGTTGCAATAATAATAATAATAATAATAAAATGAAAAGGTTGCATAAGAAAATTACAAAGGTTCGAATTAGTGCCTATTTGGAATATCTTCTTCTTCCTGTAAATAATTAATCCTCCTGATAAACCAATAATGTCTTTAGATTTAGTTCCTCAATTTATTATTATTATTATTATTATTATTATCTTCTTCTTCCTGTAAATAATTAATCCTCCTGATAAACCAATAATGTCTTTAGATTTAGTTCCTCAATTTATTATTATTATTATTATTATTATTATTATTTTTTTTTTTTTTTTGTATAAATTTAACTCAATTTAATAAAGTTATACAATTATGCTATTTTTTTTTTTTTTTTTGCAACAGTAGTTTAATTAATGTGGGGATTGAACCCATGACCTTTTGGTCACCGGCACAACCCTATGCCAATTGAGCTATGCTCGATTTGGCACAATTATGCTATTGATAATAGGTCAGCACTTCAATTCCCGCCCAACATTAATTAAATATTTAAAAAAAAAACGTTTAAATTTTTATTAAATAGGTTTTTTAACTTTAAAAACTAATCAAAATTTTAATTTTGTATCTAAATAGAACCCTAAAACTTTAGAAAGTATCAATTAAGCCTATAAACTTTCAATTTTATATCTAATAAGTTCTTAAACTTTTAATTTTATGTCAAATAGACTATTGATCAATTTGACATTTTTTTTTTCCAATTCACGAATCTATTAGACACAAAAGTAAAAATTAATGTTCTTTTACTCACAAGATTAAACTTTAAAGGGGTGTTTGGGGACACCAACTTGGAGTTGGATGACCTATGTTATTATAACTCAGTCCACGTTTGGTCCACCGACTATTATAATTCACCGTCAATAAAATATCGGTATTAACTCCAATAGTATTTACTATTCACAGACTATTATAATCCACAAATTATTATTAACTTACTTAGTGCTCTAAACAACTTTTAAATTTATGTCCAATGGATTTATTAATCTTAAAAAATGTTGAATATATGTGAATGACCTATTAGATATAAAATTAAAACTTTAGAGTCTAAACTTTTAATTTAGTTTAATTTAACATTTTAACTAATTAAGCATATTTCAACATTTTCAAGTTATTTTACCTGCATATAGATAATAATTTGATTTTTTTTTTCAAAAAGTACAATATTTTTGTGCTCATTTGATATTAGCTAGGGATTGCTCACCATCAAACTTTTGAGTTCATTTGAGCCGAGATAATAATGTCTTAATCGCGTTTAAGTTGACCATTGTTAAAAACTTAATAGTAGTTAGCGAACAACAATATAAAAGTACTTTCTTCAAAAAAAAAAATATATATATATATATAAAAGTACTTTCCTTAAAAATAAAATGAGAAATAGTGCATTATTGTTACGTGTTTAATAACTTCTATTATTACAACTTGATTACTTGATGTTGGTTTGATTTTTTTTTTCTTTTTAATAAAAAAAATACCTACCAATGAAAAGGAGATGTGTAGTAGTAATAGTTAATGTGTGTGCATTTTTTTGGGCCTAAATTGATGTCACATCACTTTCTCATTTAATACACATTTTCATATCAATTTTTTTCCCCTCCTTAAATGGAAAATTATTAAATGGGAGGTAACCCAACAAAGAGAGTTTAACTTTTTTTTTACAATCTTTTTCGATCTAAGATGTACTAAGACGGAACAATTGACATTTTTTTTTTCAATATCCTGAAAATAACATAACTAAAAAGAACGAATAGAAACAAATAGAGATTGAGTTGCATCCCTAATATCTACCAGGTTTGTCTTTTCGTCGCGTGGTAGACTAGTTGATATGCAATAATATTACAGATACATGGGGATGAGGAATGATGTTTATGTTTACAATAAGTATATTTGAAAATATATATATAGGTAGAGTTACCTAAGAAGCCCTCAATTTATACACACAATTTAATATAAGAACCTAACTAGCATTAATGTCTTTAAGCATATCCACATACAAGTGGGAACCAGAAAAAGAATTTGAAATGTGAAGAAGGGATTAAGTTGATGTTTACAAGTATAAATAGTTGGAGGAATAAAGAAAGAAAAAATATGTGTGACATTGAAATTAATTAAAAAGAAATTAAGTAGTAATGGAGTTGGAGAGTTTGGAGAGGGATTTAGAGGAGATGAGAGATTATTACAAGAGTGGAAAAACAAAGGAAGCATCTTGGAGGATTTCTCAGCTCAAAGCCATTCGCCAACTTCTAAACCACAATGAACAACTCATTTACACTGCCCTTATGCAAGATTTGGCTAAACCCCATGTTGAAGCTTTCAGAGATGAGGTATTAATTACTTTCTCTTTTTGTTCGTCCGACCTATCGATGTCGAAAAAAGTAGAAGATGTCAATTATCGTTCAGCTATGCTGGTATCTCGATAACCCTTAACTCTTGTTTTGTGCAGATTGGTACTCTCCAAAAGTCCCTCAACTTTGCTTTGCAAAATTTGAAACATTGGATGTCACCCAAAAAGGTCATTTTTTTCATTATTATAAGTGCTTTTTGAAAAAGCACTTTTGGGAGTAATAGAATCACTTATTTTAAAAGCATTATCAAACATTATTGGGTTATTTCTGCAGGCAAAATTGCCAGCAATAGCTATGCTAAGTTCGGCAGAAGTGGTTCCACAGCCTTTGGGAGTTGTTCTTGTAATCTCATCTTGGAACTTTCCGTTTGGTGAGTTAGAATTCAATTTATAATTTTTCCTCATCTGGATTCTTATTATATGATGTATTTTTTTTTTTTTTTTTTTTTTTGGTGGAAAATGGGAAAAAGGGTTGTCGTTAGAGCCGTTGATAGGAGCAATAGCAGCCGGAAATTGCGTGGTTCTGAAGATGTCGGAGTTTTCTCCGGCGAGTTCAGCTTTTCTGGCCAAAGCCATCGGAAAATATGTTGATAATAAAGCAGTGAGAGTCGTTGAAGGAGGGCCGGCGGCCGGCGAGCGGCTGCTGCAGCAGCGGTGGGAGAAGATTTTCTTTACAGGTGGAAGCAATTAATGGGGACGATCGATTTTATTATGTGGTGGTGGTTGGATTATTATTTATGTTATTATTATTATTTTCTTTTTCTGATATATAGTTAGTTTATGTGTGACTGATTGATATTGATATCGATTTTGACTTCGACTTTGGTTTGGTTTGGGGATGTAAAATTCGAAGGAAGTGAACGAGTGGGGCGGATTGTTATGGCGGCCGCCGTGAAACACTTGACGCCGGTGATTTTGGAGCTCGGTGGGAAGTGTCCCGCCATTGTTGACTCCCATTCACTTTCCTTTTTATGGGATATTGAGGTTGGTTTCTTTCTTTAGTGCTTCTCTTAATAATTAGGGAAAAAATCAATTTATACCCATAAACTTTGAGGGTTGTATCAATTAAAACCCTAAACTAACGATCATATCAATTTAAACCCTAAACTTTCATAAATGTATCAATTTACACCTTCTATTAGAACTTATTTGAAAAAAAAATCATTTAAACGAGTGAAAGACTTATAATTTTAACAATTAAACTCATAAACTTTCATAATTGAATCAATTGTATGAAAGTTTAGGGGTTTAATTGATCAATTACAAGTTTCCACACATGTGAAAACTAATATTTTTCTAATGGAGGGTGTAAATTGATACACTTATGAAAGTTCAGGGTTTAAATTGATACAACTGAAAGTTTAGAGTTTTAATTGATACAACCCTCAAAGTTTAGGGGTATAAATTGATTTTTTCCCTAATAATTATTATTATTATTTATTTTTTTATAGTAAAAGAAACTAGTAGATTATGCAATGCTTATGCCAAATGAGCTACAAGCAGAAAATTTTGAAAGGAAAATACTAGACAACGAGGTCGGGGGCTTAAGTCCTAAATAGAACAACCCCCTATAGACAAAGCATAACCCGCCAGATTGTGGGCCACTTTGTTAGTCGCTCGCGGGCTAAAGAATGGTCCCGTCACACCACACTAAGTCATCAACAGTTTAATCTCTCCCAACAAAACTACCTGAGGAGCCAAAAACATGTCATTTGAGTGCAAAGCTCGAACCAAAATTTGGGCATCCAAATCCACACTAATATTTGACAATCTCAAAGACACTGCAAATTGGCAGTCCTTTGAGCAAAGTCAAAACTTCAGCAGACATAACGTCAATCAAACCCTCCACTACCTCCGTTTGCGCCACAATCAGCTTCCCTCCAGCATCCCGAATTACCATCTCTAGGCCCGACCGCCGCATGGATATAGAAACCGCAACATCGGTATTAAGCTTAAGCATGCCCATGACCGGCGCTGACCAAACCTGCGTAATTGGGGCCCCGCTCACCATTTGCTCCCCTATTAATCTACCAGCATCGCCCAACTCTCGCACCAAGTCCAACTCCCGTAGGTAAGACCTGATCTCCTCCAAACGAACGTCTACATTGGGAATGACTTTACCCAGATTGATTGCATTTCGGCCATTCCATATAAACCAGCATGTCACAAAAAAAAAAGTCTAGCCATCTCCACACTCAAATGTATCACCACCCACACACATATCTTGGATTGAAGAGAGCAAACCCTGCTATACACTCACCGCAGGAATAAAAGAGGACCAAATAATGAAATACTCCCTTACAAGTTAAGAGTTTAAATTATTCTAGATAGACATGTGTTTTAACTAGTTAAGTTCATGATATAATAAAGGCATGTTAATTTTTTTTATTTTTTTTTAATAGCATGTAGGAGTGAATTTAGGACTTTGTTTAAAGCTACATTCTTGTCATTTTATTTCTTGTTTTAAGCTTATTGGTTTTTTAATTAATATAATTAATGATTTATAAATGCTATTGATATTCTTAATTTGTTTAAAATGGATTTTTTTTTTAAAAAAAATAACGTGGATAACAATTTCGCTCTTAGTTTGCGCTTATTTTTCATTATTTTTTTTCTTTTAAGAATAGGAGGGGACCAATAGTGGATTGAAAAAATTTCTAGTACTACAAGAGTATGGATACTCCTTCCATTTATTTGATCATGTCACATCAGCTACTTATTAAAAATGATGTAGAATCTACTTAACATTAAAAAAAAAAAAATATATATATATAGAAGTAAAATCAAAGAAAGTATGATATTCCGGTAGTACTATAAAATTTTATAATCAAACTTGAAACACCATTGACTTTGGCCAAAATTGAGATACTACTAAGCAGTACTAGTAAGTAATAATCTCTCTTGCAATAATAAACTCAATGCATTTATGATGCTTTATTTTTTATGAAAAATGAGAACATATATTATATATATATATATATATAATATTTATTTATTATTATTAGTTTTTAGTACCATGTTAATTAGATTTATGACGGGCGAAAACATATCATTTTAGATTTATGTTAAAAAAAAAAAAAAAAAAAAAAAAAAAAAAAAAAGATTGGTACGACAATAAAAACATTAAAAATATTTATGAAGCTCTAAAAATTAATATATAGTCGACCATGGCTCAATTGTTGTGCGTTTGATTAAATATTTGCATAAAAAAATATCTATATATATAATTTTTTTTTAAATATGTTGAAGATCTCCCGTAGCCTCAAAAAAAAAAAAAAAAAAAAAAAAAGAAGATCTCCCGTAGAAATTGATTTTCCCGCTACGCTCGCGCTCTTTATTTCTGCAATATTAGAAACAGAATAGGGCATAAATCCTTCTTCGATTTTGACCTGCAAGTTTACTGCCAAACGGATCGTGGTCGGAAAATTTGGAGCCTGCGGCGGTCAAGCTTGCATAGCAATCGATTATGTCCTCATTGAACATAGATTTATATCCACCTTGGTAAGATTTCTCGATTCGCTATCGCTCGATCGTTAATTTCCCCTTAATTTCCAGAATCAGTTGTTGGAGATCGCATTATGTCCGTATTTATTCTTTGTTATAGGTCGAATTGGTGAAGAAGTTCATCAAGGAACTCTTCGATAAAAATTCGAACCAAGAAAAAAGCATGGCGAGGATCGTAAACAAACAAAGTTTCTTGAGATTGAAGAATCTGGTGGATGAACCTGCTGCCCGAGCTTCGATCATCTATGGAGGATCCATGGACGATGACAAACTGTAAGTGATTAAACGGAAATGCGGCAGATTATTTAATTCCATGCCTTTCTTTTCGATACTCTTAATTTTAATCCTCAATGGCATCTCTGGAACTCTGGAATCGAGTAAATTAACCAGTTCTAGTTTAGCAAAACGAAGATGATATAATTCTTTAATATAATAGTGCTAACAATTTTGACTAGTTTTTTTCTTTTGGTTTTTTAATCTACAATATTGATTTTTGTATTTGTAACTTTTGGTTTTCTTAAATTTGGGATATATGTTCTAAAAAGAAAGAAAAGGATAATTTCACTAACGATTTACTTAAAACTGAAATAAGAAACTAGAAGTTAAGCGCTGATGACACTTTTGTTTTCTTTCTGTTTTTAAAAATTAAAAAAAATTGAACTAAATTTGAATAACTAATAAATTGTTTTAGAATTAAAGAGTTAGATTATCTACAATTTGCTAACATGAGCCTGGCTCACCGGTTAAGACACCTATATTACTTGAAGTCGAAGTACCTCACATTTGTTGAACTAAAAATAGAACAGAATCTATAATTTGAAGTGAAAAAATGTCATAAATTTTCTTTTACAATATTTAATGTCAATCTTTATGCAGGTTTATTGAGCCGACCATTCTGTTGAATCCACCAATCGATGCAGAAATTATGAGAGATGAAATCTTTGGACCATTACTTCCCATAATTGGAGTTAGTTTAACCTTCCTCATTTATAGCTGTATACTTTGTCATTTGGATCCATTACAAGAATTGGTAACTGATAGCGATGGATCATATTCACTTTCTTTCTTGGTAGCTGGACAAGATTGAAGACAGTATAGATTTCATCAATTCAAGGCCTAAGCCTCTTGCCATTTATGCCTTCACCAAAGATAAAGCTTTCCAAAGAAGACTCGTCTCAGAAACTTCATCCGGCAGCTTGACATTTAATGATGCAATTATTCAGGTACGTGCTTCATCACTTCCCCTCCTAATTTTTTCAATTCCATTTCCATTGTACAAAACCATTTAGTCAGGACTTCACCTAAAATCTTTTAACTAAGTCTGAGCTTAAACTGTTTGAATATGAAGTTATATGGTCTATGTTTAGATTATGTAACTTGCATTTACATCTTATATATTTGGTTTGCAGGTTTATGATTTGTAGAAGTATGTATTCTTTAAGAAGTTTAGAAGCTTTAATCTTGTATATAGCGGGTAGAATTAGCAAATTCATAGATCGAATTAAACAAACCAATAGCAAATTTAAGCTTGACCTCATAACTTGAGCCATAGTCTCTTTGGAGAAAACTTAGGTCCCATTTGACAACCATTTGGTTTTTGAATATTAAGCTTATAAACACTACTTATACCTATGTTTTTCTTTGTTTTGCTATCTACTTTTTACATATGTTTTCAAAATCCAAGCTAAGTTTTGAAAACTAAAAAAAGTAGTTTATAAAAACTTGTTTTTGTTTTTGGAATTTGGCTAAGAATTCAAATTTCGTTTCTTTAAGAAAGATGAAAACCATTATAAGAAATGGTGAGAAAACAAACACAATTTTCAAACAATCCCTTAGGTGTGCTGATACGAGTTGGGTGAAAAAGCAGAACCATTGATAAGCTATTGCAGCTTCAAAAGCCTCATTGTATTTTTTGTTGTCAATTCAGTATGCAGCCGATACACTCCCATTTGGAGGGGTTGGTGAAAGTGGGATTGGGAGGTACCATGGAAAATTCTCATTCGACACCTTTAGTCATGAAAAGGCAATTCTGAAGATGAACTTCTTGGTGGACATCTGGTTCAGATATCCGCCATGGAACAATCACAAGCTTCAGCTGCTTAGACAAGCTTACAATCTTAACTATTTCCAGTTTGTCCTCACTGTTTTAGGTCTGAAAAAGTCTTAATTAACTAGAACAAGACACCTCCTTTTCTCTTCAGATCCTCGTTCTCTACTGTATAAATAAACAAAATCTACTTTTGTAGTAACAAAATGTATTAAATTTCAAAGAGAACCATCCGATCTTAATTCTTGTCATTAAATGTTACTTGGGGCATCTTATCTCCAGCTAGTGTGATCCCAACTGTAAAAAGTTAATCCTCTTTATCATTTTTATTTATTTATTTTATAAGAAACAAGAGGATTAATGATTTTTAGTTAAGAATCATCAACAATCTTTCAGAAGATGGTATATGATATCAAACCAAATACGAACTTTTGGTCCAATCTTGATATTAGATACATCAGACATTACCAATACAAAACAAAAGACATTTGAGAAGTTACAATAAGCAGGGCTAATTATTGGTTCCTCCATCGTCAACTTTAAATAGATTACTATTCCTCTTTCCTTCTAGGTTCGAGTTCGAAATCTCTCCTTTCAAATTAAAAATGCACAGAAAAAGTTGTTAGAACAACCCTTGTACTCTCTAGTTAAACTTTCAAAAAGAAGAAAGAAAAAACAGTAGTAGCCTTAGCCTATAATATAGATTTTCAACTACCACAGGATGACGTGGTCTTGTTGTATTAATGAACAACTTAACTTCATAGATCAAGGGTGATTTGGAATGACTTTTCAAATGCTTGTTTTAAAGCATTTGAAAAGTCATTCCAAACAGACCCCAAACCTAAAAGGCACTGAAATTAGGTATGATATCGCCTAACAAAGGACAAAGCCAAATCTTTCATAAGGGGCCAAGCCAAAATTGTACCTTTCTTTAACTTTTATATATATACAAATTTTCTATTCTATGCTTAGATATATAACGCGTGTTTTTTTTTCTTCTTCTTTAGTTACCTGTTAGTGACTGGGTAGGTTGCTTCAAAAGTAGGCAACAGTTTCATGCAATGGTTATAGGAGGGAGCTCTTGGCGGGTTGAGAGTGAATAAATCATCACAAGAAACTAAGGAGACTATAAATTAAAAACTATGTGTGCTATGATCTGTTCTAATTAGATCGGTTAGTTTTTTTTTCAAATAGATTTGATTTTTGAAATAGATAATCTGAATGGTCAAAAGAATTGAGCACTAAATTCAGCATTTTGAAATAATTTATGATTCAACATAGAACCTTTTATTTTTCTTTGGCAAGTTTTTTACACATGAAGAATTGCATTCACGTTACCATATTGATTGATGTCACTGTAAAATAGATAATAGATAAACATATACTTTTACCAATCTTTAATCATGTCTTTGATGTTTGGAGCATTAGATCGACGATATTATATGGAACTATTAGATCATTTTAAGTTGATAGGTTAGGACGGTAACACTTGAACAACGAATGTGTATAAGGAAGATAATTAGAAATAATATTGCAGAAGTTTTATCATCATATTCTTACGTCAGGATACCATGTTAAATTACTATTGAGACTCAAAAGAATCGATAAGGGTAGAATAAGTTTAATTTTTATCAACATTTTTGTTAACTATAACAAACAAACAAACAATAGTTTTTTCTCTTTTTTCCAAATGGATTTTTTACTTATCTTTCATTATTTAGCACACTTTTGTAGATTTGAACTTATTTTATAGGCTCATTAGCATAACTACCTTTAAGTTTAACATTTGGAATGATGATGAGAAAGTTCACGAATCTATCATCATAACTTGAACATTAAAACACATCAATTTCAGAAAGTTTACAATCCCATCATCTTAAATTAAACATCAAAATACATAAATTTAAATGAAATAGTGAACTACACAATCCCAAACCAGAAAAAATTAAACTTGCAAAGGATTATGTAAAATCAAATACAACAATTGATAGAATTCAAATCTTTAGCATCCGGATCTTGGATGCCAAAAACTAATACAACAACTTCTTCCGAATGGTTTACTCGCAAGGGATCCAGTGGCAATCACACCATTAATTAAATCGATCGAATCCAACTTCACCTTATGCATAGGAAGTTGGCTAATATTATTCATGCAATTTAATATAATTTAAATGCCATTCCTTAGTGGACTTGGAGCTGGGGTGAGTTTTACTAGTGTGGATAATTGGATTTATACGGTGGAGGAGGTGAGTTGTAGTAATAAGGAGGTGGTGGTGATGGGGATGGTGGAGGTGGAGATTTATAGTAGTAAGGTGGTGGTGGAGATGGAGACGGTGGTGGTGGAGATTTATAATAGTAAGGAGGTGGCGGAGACTTCACAGGAGGGGGAGGGGACTTGTAGTAATAAGGAGGTGGGGGTGATGGGGATGGTGGTGGTGGAGATTTGTAATAGTAAGGAGGTGGTGGTGATGGGGATGGTGGCGGTGGAGATTTGTAGTAGTAAGGTGGTGGTGGAGATGGAGACGGTGGTGGCGGAGATTTATAATAGTAAGGAGGTGGTGGTGACTTCACTGGAGGGGGAGGGGACTTGTAGTAATAAGGAGGTGGTGGTGATGGGGATGGTGGTGGTGGAGATTTGTAGTAGTACGGTGGTGGTGGAGATGGAGACGGTGGTGGCGGAGATTTATAATAGTAAGGAGGTGGTGGAGACTTCACTGGAGGGGGAGGGGACTTGTAGTAATAAGGAGGTGGTGGTGATGGTGATGGTGGTGGTGGAGATTTATAATAGTAAGGAGGTGGTGGAGACTTCACTGGAGGGGGAGGGGACTTGTAGTAATAAGGAGGTGGTGGTGATGGGGATGGTGGCGGTGGAGATTTGTAGTAGTAAGGTGGTGGTGGAGATGGAGACGGTGGTGGCGGAGATTTATAATAGTAAGGAGGTGGTGGAGACTTCACTGGAGGGGGAGGGGACTTGTAGTAATAAGGAGGTGGAGGTGACGGGGACGGGGGTGGAGGTGACTTATAATAATAAGGTGGAGGAGGTGATGGAGATGGTGGAGGTGGAGATTTGTAAATATATGGAGGAGGTGGTGATGGAGATGGTGGAGGTGGTGACTTATAGACATAAGGAGGCGGTGGAGAAGGAGATGGTGGTGGAGGAGATTTATAGACATAAGGTGGGGGTGGTGATGGAGATGGTGGAGGAGGAGACTTGTAGATGTAGGGAGGTGGTGGAGGAGAGGTATAGACGTAAGGAGGGGGTGGGGATGGAGTTGGTGGAGGAGGAGATGCGTAGACGTAAGGAGGGGGTGGTGATGGAGATGGTGGTGGAGGAGAGCTATAGACGTACGGAGGGGGTGGCGATGGAGATGGTGGTGGAGGAGAGCTATAGACGTACGGAGGCGGTGGCGATGGAGATGGTGGTGGAGGGGAGCTATAGACGTACGGAGGGGGTGGCGATGGAGATGGTGGTGGAGGAGAGCTATAGACGTACGGAGGTGGTGGCGATGGAGATGGTGGTGGAGGAGAGCTATAAACGTACGGAGGGGGTGGCGATGGAGATGGTGGTGGAGGAGAGCTATAGACGTACGGAGGTGGTGGCGATGGAGATGGTGGTGGAGGAGAGCTATAGACGTACGGAGGTGGTGGCGATGGAGATGGTGGTGGAGGAGAGCTATAGACGTACGGAGGGGGTGGCGATGGAGATGGTGGTGGAGGAGAGCTATAGACGTACGGAGGGGGTGGCGATGGAGATGGTGGTGGAGGGGAGCTATAGACGTATGGAGGGGGTGGTGATGGAGATGGTGGTGGAGGAGAGCTATAGACGTACGGAGGCGGTGGTGGAGGAGAGCTATAGACGTAAGGAGGCGGTGGAGATGGAGATGGTGGAGGAGGAGACTTGTAGACGTAGGGAGGTGGTGGAGGAGACGTGTAGATGTAAGGAGGTGGTGGAGGAGACTTGTAGACGTAGGGAGGTGGTGGAGGAGACGTGTAGACGTAGGGAGGCGGTGGAGGAGATGTGTAGACGTAGGGAGGTGGTGGAGGAGACTTGTAGACGTAGGGAGGTGGTGGAGGAGACGTGTAGACGTAGGGAGGTGGTGGAGGAGACTTGTAGACGTAGGGAGGTGGTGGAGGAGACTTGTAGACGTAGGGAGGTGGTGGAGGAGACGTGTAGACGTAGGGAGGCGGTGGAGGAGACTTGTAGACGTAGGGAGGCGGTGGAGGAGACGTGTAGACGTAGGGAGGTGGTGGAGGAGACTTATAGACGTAGGGTGGCGGTGGAGGAGACTTGTAGACGTAGGGAGGCGGTGGAGGAGACTTGTAGACGTAGGGCGGCGGTGGAGGAGACTTGTAGACGTAGGGCGGCGGTGGAGGAGACTTGTAGACGTAGGGCGGTGGTGGAGGAGACTTGTAGACGTAGGGAGGCGGTGGAGGAGATTTGTAGACGTAAGGAGACGGTGGTGGTGGAGACTTGTAAATGTAAGGAGGTGGTGGAGGAGATTTGTAGACGTAAGGCGGCGGTGGAGGAGATTTATAAACGTAGGGAGATGGGGGTGGCGGTGGCGGAGACTTATAGACGTAGGGAGGTGGTGGCGGAGACTTGTAGACGTAAGGAGATGGTGGTGGCGGAGACTTATAGATGTAGGGCGGCGGTGGCGGAGACTTATACACATAAGGAGATGGTGGTGGCGGAGACTTGTAAACATATGGAGGTGGTGACTTGTGGTGGTGATATTTTGGTGGTGGTGGCGACTTGTGGTGGTGATATTTTGGCGGTGGTGGCGACTTGTGGTGGTGGCTATATTTGGGTGGGGGTGGGGGTGTATGGTGATGATAGTTTGGTAAAAAATCTTTGTGATGTTGATGCTTTGGTAAATCACCACCGAGTTCAGGCTTTTTGATAGGTAACAAAGCATCATCGAGTTGAACAGCAACGACGGTGGTGGCAATGAGGCAAATCGCCATCGCCGAGAGCAGTTGAGGCCAATGCCTCAAAGGTTTCATAGTCCCCATCTTCCGGCAATGGGCACTTTAACACTATATTGTTGCTGTGAGTTGCATTACAAGGTATGGTTCCAACCCTTTATATACTACTCATCAATGCCTTCTTCGTTGACAAAGTTTATAATTATTTATTCCACGTAGAGAAGAGTAGCACATCTTACTTCTTCAAATATATTTTTAGTTCTTAAAGTTATCTTTAAAGTTATCTTCACAAATATTGATCAATACAAATTAAGTGTAAAAATTAATTTATGATAAGACGTGCTTGATATGCCTTTGAGATTGGAGGTTCAAATCTCCATACCCAAGAGTTGTACTAAAAAAAAACTCAATTTATCACACTATATAATGCTACTTTCTCTCAAAGATTTCATACTAAAAGTTTGATGAAATTGAGATCCAGAATTATAAGAGTTCGCATAAATAAGTCCAGATTCCAGAACAAATTAGTTTAGAAGTTGTATTTGTTTTGCAAGGGTTGAAAGCTCTTTAATTACAGCAAAATCAATTCTAGTAAAAGTGCATTGAATTGAATCCATACTTTGATATTCAAATTTGAAAACTTTGTGAGAGTAAAATTATCAATTGCATTTGATCTAGCACAACCCATTTTCAAATAACAGTTTTTAATTCAATTTTGCTTCATTGGAGATCTGACTTTGTGCAAATTTTAATTGAATATTGAGTTTGAAAGTTTATGGTTACCGACTACTAAGTTTGTTGGAGATGCAATCGGCTGGACAAATGCATTTTGAGCCTTATTTTAAGAGAAGAAGTAATGCACGTTCGAAGCATATCTTTTTTCCTTCATAGAATGAGGGTTGTGATTTATGAAACCACGACCTCATCGGTGCAAAAATAAATCAATAATATGTCGGTGATATAAATTATAATTTCTAATTAAAATCGTCTCTATTGACTTTGGTAATTCTTTTATTTTAATTAGATTATGTTTGTTGTAAATCTTTCTTTAATTTTGTTGACTTAATGACATTTTTTAAGATTAAAACATATTTGTATTTTTGATAATTTGTCTCTTATATATAACTTCTCTGACTTATCTTATGCTTTCTTTTTTTTTTTTTTTTTTTTTTTAGAGAAATTAATTTATACCCTTAAACTTTGAGGGTTGTATCAATTAAAATCTTAAATTAATAATTGTATCCATTAAAACTTTGAACTTTCATTAGTGTAACAATTTACATCCTTTATTCGGAAATTGTTAATTTTCCTGCGGAGACTTATAATTTATCAATTAAACTCTTAAACTTTCATACAATTGATTCATTTATGAAGGTTTAAGAGTTTAATTGCTCCAATTATAAGTTTTCACGCGTTTAAATTAACATTTTTCAAATAAAATCTAATAAACTGTGTAAATTGGTACACTTCTCAAAGTTCAAGATTTTAATCGATACAAACTCCAAAGTTTAGGGGTAAATTGATTTTTGGTCCCTTTTTTTTTTTTTTTTTTTGAGTACATTCGGGGTGGGGGATTCGAATCACAGACCTCTTAGTCGTCAACACATACATATACCAGTTGAGTCATGTTCGCTTTGACTTTTTTAGTATGTTCTTATCTTCCTTGAATTTATATGGTTCATTTTGTTGTCTTTTAATCAAAATATGAACTCAAAAGACTTGATTATATTATGTTTCTCAATATACAATAACCAAATCATAGTAAATAAAAGTATAAACGCCAAATGTTAGGTGAGAACCAAAGCATAGTTTGAATCTTTGCCTGTTGATTCTAGTAATAATATATAGATATTTCTTGTATGAAGCCAAAATTGTGGTCTCTATACAGAAATTTAATGAATTTAACATGATGCTCAATAGTAACATGCTTTTTAAAAAAAAAAAATATTGTGTACATCTAAAGTTGACCCAAAAATCTGGAAATGAATTACCTGGCTAGTGATTGGTCTTACTTCATGTTGAATATAAAATTAAGGTTAAATCGTAACTTCAATTTTTAGAAATTTTAGGTTTGTGACCGTCAATGTCTAAACTTTAAAAGTTGTCTGATAAGTTGCTAAATTTTTAACTTTATATTTAATAGATTCAAGTTCTTAAAAAAAAATGTCTAATAAGTATAATTTTTCTATTTTATAAAAAAAAAAAAAAAAAATCACGAATCTATTCAATACAAAATCGAAGGTTCAAAGATTTATTTGACATTTATAAAGTCTAGGGATATATTAGACACAAGGTTAAAAGTTTATAGACTTATTAGATACAATCATAAAAGTTAAGCCTCGTTTGATAACCATTTGGTTTGTCATGTAAGTCACGTCAACATTTAACGGTCCCTTCAACATTTAGTTAAGTTAAGTTAGAGATCATTTAGAATGATTTAGCAAACCTGGGGACTAAAGCGTATGTTTTGAAACTTCATGGACCAAATAGAACTCTAACTCAAATTGTAGGACCAAAAATGCATTTTGCCCTTAAGTTTTTTCTCATTAGTTTGTTTACTAAATTACAAAAATATAATAATCACATGTTTCTCTCTTATAAATTAATCTCTATTATTTTCTTCTGATTTTCACGATTTTAGCATAAATTTCATTCAACCAATTTTTCCACGATTTTAAAGTAAATTGGAGGGTCGAGGGACTATAATTCTTCCTCGTCCTCATATATCCCATTCCCATGTAAAAGATTCCAAAATTCAGATAGATGAATAATAAACAATAGAGAAAATTACAAAATCTCACACTAAATTATTATACAAGTTACAATGTGGTTTGTAAACCTTTTTTTTTTTTTTTTTTTTTTTTTTTCAGAAACGTTCATTGCTAAAATAATGATTATAAAACCATCAATTTAAAATTAGCCAAAAAAAAAAAACAAACAGAAATTAACATTGAAAGTTTTCCTTGAGCTAATAAATAGATTGTTGATTGATTTTTTTTTTTTAATACAATAAATGTGGAAGAGAGTAAAGATTTGAACTTTCAACTTCAAATGAAAACAAAGTTCAATCAAACAAAATACTGCAAATTATGAAGATCATGTCAATAAGTTGAGAGATATTCCACCTCTTCTTGAAATCGACTAAAAGATTGTTGTATCAACTTTTCTAAATCTCATTATAGTTAAAAATATAATATATATTATAATCCATTCACATTTTATCAATCGATATTATTTCCTCAATTTGTAAAGACAATCTTATTTTATTAGTTTGTAATTTTAATCTTCCAAAAATAAAAGTCAACTGACTATGAAGAGTCCCGACAGATCACACGTTAGGTGCTTGATTTGTTGCACAGAAGATTAAAATTCGAAAGAAATATGACTGCACATTTTAGAAGACAGATCCAATCCAAGATCTATCTATTACACATTTTTATAATATCTATGCATTTACAATTACAATATGTCACCGCACATTCTAAAAACTTGATTATTTTTTTAGTTGGGAAAGTTATTTCACCTGCCTAAGAATTAATTAGGTTCCCACGCAGTTGTCTGTAAGATTAGTCGAGGTAAAAACAAAAATACAACGTATGAAATGGTGATTTTCTATATAATTAGTAATTGCTAGCTATGGTGCTACCTCAAGACCACTAGGAAGCACGATGAGGCAATGAAGATGAGCTAAGTTGACAAAAATAAAAATAAAAAGAAAAGAATAGATCTGTAAATCAATTAAAATCTACTTTCTGCTCTACAATCCTCTGTATTGAAAACAAGCACTTCTCTTATTGTTTAACCTCATAATGAGGATTGTACAAATTAGAAGACGAGAAAGGAAACGAAATAAGTATCTTCAAAATGAAAGACTCCAAACCTTTTTAAGGGTGGGTTCCTTTTCTCATGATACTGATAGCTTCTTTTAACGTTTAGAAGTTTGACCAAAAACGTCAGTGTAGCAAATGGGGCAAGCCTGGAACAGAGAGATTATGTAAATTATTTATGGGTCCTGTTACTAAAAAATTATCCCCAAAAAGTCAGAGTTAGCATATCTCAGTAGTAATTGACATGTATTTGTTCCTTTGAAGTCGGAGGTTCGAATCCTCACCCCACTTGTTGTTGAACTCAAAAAAAACAAAAAAAACCCAAAAGAGTAGAGGAAGGATAAAAGATATCAGAACATCACCTTGTTGATACTAAGCCACTTGGTCCCGCAACTGGCATGATACCTGTGTTTGCACGGTAGACTGATCCTTTTATCTCCACGTTTGTATTCCATTTGGCATATCACACACCTATGTATAAATCAAGACTGATATAATCAGATGTATCTTGATATTAAAAAAAAAAATCCAATGGCAAGAAATATATTATCAAGTGTAATTGATTATGACTCAAAAAAGTTTTTCTTTAGTGAAAAGGGTCTAATGATCATTGTATTCTTCGTTATTGAATAAAAAGGTGTTGTTTCGAATAGTAGACGTAGGATACTCAGCCAAACCACTCTGAAGTGTTTTCTTTCTTTAGTGAGATAGTCTTGATAAAGATCCTATAGCATAAGTATATATTTTTTTCTTTTGGAGAATTCGAACCTTTGACCTCTTGGTCGAATGTACATAATTTATGTTAGTTGAATTATAGTCATGTTGACATGTAGCATAACTATAGAATGAATCTTAACATTAATAATGAAATGAAAATGAAAATATAAGAACCTATGAAATCATTATTAGGCTATATATAAGGGCATTGGTAAATATTACTACATATCGAAGCTTTCTTCTCCCCATTAGTGCATATCACCATAGTTCTACGTAGACAGCTGACAGCTTCCTAGGACAATGGTACTTGCAATTTAATTTTTATAACTTCCTTAGTTTGGCATAGATATCTAACATCTTACAGAAAAGTCAATTTACTCAGTAAGATCACATATAATTACCGATTTCAGTTCAGCTTTTGACTTTAGGTAGATAATGGCCTAAATAGGACATCTAAGTGAGGCTCATTCAACATATATCCGAAAGATATGGAGAAACGCTACACTAAAACACAGTTCTCTAGTATTGTTTTTTAAAAAAAAAAAACCATAAACGTTGTAGCATGCTCAAAGATTTCTAGTGAACCTTCACATTTCAAAAGTGAATTGCAAGAATTTCGGAATTCAGATTCATGTTCATCTTGATAGCTGGAACACTCCTCAAAAACAGAAGAAAAATAAGAAAAGTTCAACCAATCATACGGGATAAGACAATCGATCAATCTAGTGTTACCATACCTTTCATTTCGTGATTTCTTCCTTGAGAAAAACCCACATTTATACTTGGATACTGGAAGCAATGCAATCAGTTCTTGCGAAAGGCCTCTACTTTGAGTTCCTACTGTCTCGCCTAAATCTACTAATTCCTGAAATTAAGTTGCTTTAAACTGTCACTCTATTGAAGAGAGTAATCAACATAATTCAGGAAGCATATACACTTGACTTTAGGGTCTGTTTCGAATGACTTTCTAAGTACTTAAAAAAAATGTTTTTAAGCACCGAGAAAGTCATTCCAAACCAACTTTTACACATTACAGTTAGCCAGACAAAATTTACGTTTATTAAACATAGCCCTTGGTTTCAGAATGTATTTTTAGTGGATTTACAGCCGGTTCCTTACGCTCCTATCTAATAAATTTTAGATTCCTGAAAAGCAGCATCAATAGGCAGATCCCTCCAAAGAAGCAAGCTTTCTTTTATATATATATATATATATGAGACCCTCAAGGAACGCGTTCAAGGTTAGAAAACTAGTTGAGAAGTGTACCAGCGACCAGAATGCAGAATAAACAACTAGATTAATCTGAGCAAGAAAGTATCCATAGGCTTTCCTACTGCCAATTTCAGTTTAGTAGCTGCAATGGCTACTAGTTTTGCCATTATCTTATACAGCAGCAAGGACTTCTTAGTAACAGTAATAACAGTTCAACTAGCAATATTCACATAATAAATAGGCAGTGAAAAAAACATAGCTTCAATAAGAACATATAAATTTACAGGAGATGAAACATTTTGTTCAGTAACAAGCAAAAGTAACTAGGAAAGAAAACTATCGGCAGCTCTAACCTCATAAGTCATGCTATCGGGATCAACAATATCTTGCCAAATAGTCTGCATATTTCAATGTGGAACTGATTAGGAATGCATTTATTTTGAAGTTTTCTGAAGAGCATTGGATGTAAATTCCAGGTCTATTTGGCCTTGAATAAAAAATCTGGAAACATAGATATTAAGGCCCCGTTTGATAACCATTTGACTTAGAAATGAATTTGTATTCTATATTCTCAACCTTTTCTTTTCTTTTAAGTAATTTCAGATGAGACAGCTTTATATCTTACAAGAATAATTTTATTTTATGTATCAACACAAGCATGTACACCCATAAAATACAGGGACACTAAGCCAAAAGTGAGGTACTCCACTGACAATAACCTTACAATAAAACTACAACTGTAAACTTAATGGTATAAAATGTTTATGAATCAAAAAGCTGCAGACCTGATGCTCATAATAATTTGAATGCCTCCGAGGGCCTGAAAAAGAAATTAAAAAAATACTTGAATTTAGGAACTAGTATTTAAATTTCCATAAACATTTTAATTGAATCAGAAAGAAGCCAATAGGCAAACAGTCATGGATGTTAAAATGACAGAAAATAGATTTTTTCTGCATTATGAGATAGATTTTATATATATCTTCAACACTCTACCTAGCAGCATAGTTAATATTACATCAGAATAGTAGTTGATAAAGATAAGATGTTCACCAAGTAATTACAAGTTCACATTAAAAGACGGCAGAAGATATGTGTATCAATGGATGGTGATTGTATCTCATTTACAAGATACTCGTTAAATCACTCTACATTCAATTTGTTGCATCGAATAAGTCCCACAACATGACTAGTATGCCTAAAGCCAATTTTTCTACATGTTTTTTTTTTAATATTTGAGTTCATAAGAAAACCATTAGACCCATATTACCATTATAGTTTTTATAATATGAAAAAATGCACTAGAATTAGGAAAAATACCCTCAATAGCCATCATAAAGATGAAGTTTGCCAATTATTCAGAAAATTGATGACATCAACTGCTTTTCTCGACAAATACCTCAATTCATGAACGGAGAAAAAATAATAGACTAAAAATCAAAATAGAAGGCATTAACTATACTCTTTGCAGCATGTGATTTTATAGAACGTTAACATTCAATATATGAATGCATGTTCCATTATCTTAACTAGGGAACTTCTATTTAACAAACAAATATACTAGAGTATTCATTCAAAAACTTGAAACCAAACAGATCTCAATCCTTACATTCCATGCTGTTACCGGACATATTAGGATTGGCATTTTCTTCCCACGCTCTATTTTCTAAGCTCTGTTCATTTGGGATTGTCGAGAAGTCCTGCGGCCTCCTATGTTCGTCAATAGTGGATTCATGACCTTGTACCTCCAATGATTGAGCATCGAAGTATGAAGTGCTCCAATAATCAGAATGCCCAAACTTGTAGTAACTTGAATTAGTTGATGGATAAACAGTCTCCTGAATGAAAGAATGAAAATATTATACTTCCATGTTGGGAAATTCATTTTATGCATTTGGAATTATGAAAATGAAACATAAAGACTATTTGATCTTGAGAATGTATGTCAAATCAAGCATGCACCAGGAAGTTAAAGCACGATGAAGAGGCCATATTTCAGAAGCCAAAAGTAGTTGGAAGATGAAATGTTGCTTGCTTTTCCTTTTTCTACTCGGGTCGATTGTCAACAAATCTTAAGAGGAGAAAGCAACTTTGAAAGAAATAGAGAGATTATCCAAAAAAAAACACCACCAACAGAACAAATACTGACAAAACAGCATCTAAATGCCATGAGTTCAACCAACCTAGTTTACAGACAAGAGATCCAAGGAAGGCATCGAAAATCAAAGAGAATGTATAGTACCTGAGAATGTGAGGGACCGGAAAAAATGAAATCCACATGATCGTATGTAAGGCCTTCAAAGTATTCCATAAAAGAAGCTGCACTGTAAGGATGACCATGATTCATGCAATGAACCTCAATGTTTGAGTTCCAGCTCATTTTAGATAACTTTGTTTCAATAGGTCCAGTGTTCGAGCTCCTGTATTGATGATTTCTACTTGAGTCATTCTACAAATTTCCAACCCCACAAGTGAGCAGGAATGTTAGAGTATTGATATAATTAAATTTACCGTAACCCATCAACTTAAGCTTTTGGGTTGATGGGTGATTTAATAGTAACATTGCAAAGGTATGAAATCAAAGGGAAAATAAACCTAAATGTCCTGAAAGTTCTGCAAACCCATTGATCTTGAGACAACTTCAAGCTGCAATAAAGTACCTTTCCTTGAGCCACTCCTGCAAAAATGAAAAATAGAAATACATAGCAGCATTTCGGGTGCAGGAGAGAGAGAAAATCGAATGTGGTATCGACTCCAAGTAGAGATTTTGATATAGATCAGTCTAAATCAGATTTAACAAATTGAGCAAAAATTGGTTCATATTCCTCATTTCATCCATAAATTTAAGCACGACGGGCAATGAACAGTACGAAAAAGAACTGTTCCATTGTAGTATACCTAGTGTTGTGATTCAAACCTTTGTCCTCCCATTTCTCACTCGCAAGGCGGAGATTACACAGTTAATCAAAGAGATGAAAGAAGCTGAAATAGAATGCATTAATAGAAGAGTGAAAGAAAGAAAGAAAGAAAGAAAGAAACCGACAATGGCGGGTTTAGGGAGGAGATTGAGGACTTCTACTTTTCTCTGTGCTTTTCTGGTTCTGTTCTGTCCTCTGTGAGTGAAAAATATGGAAAGTGACGACAAATAAGTAACAGAAAACGCATGTGCGATGACGTGTCTCTAAAGCCAATGTTGGAGTTGGTACTTTTTGGATCAACTGCAAATCCACTTCCTTCACCAATCACCACCCACATTACCACAATATCCTCATTTAATACGTTAATAATATGAGTTAAAGCGATCCTAATTTAACCGGAATTGACATGTACTATCTCCTAAGAGGTTAAAGGTTCAATCTTTATCCTAATATTTATTGTACTCTAATTCAACCGAAATTGACATGTACTATCTCTCACGAGGTTAAAGGCTCAATCTCTATCCTCGTATTTATTGAACTAAAAAAAGTAATGAAGTGAATCACAACATAGAATAGCCAAAACGAGCATAGTTCAGTTGACATATGTATGTGCTGACGACCAAGAAGTGACCCCACATGTTGAATCCAAGAAAAATAATATTAGAGCAACAATAATTTTCATTAATTAAGTAACCTTAAATTTTAAATCTCATGTGAATTCGAGTATTATTAGTTCATAAAGCATCTATTACCATTCAAAGATCATTGTTTGATCTTCCACCTTAAAAAATGCTACAATTGATCTCAAAAAAGGTTTTAGATCTTGTATGTTTGTAACCAATTATTTCTACTTTTTTTTTTGTCTTCATATTATTTTTTAAATGTTTTTAAAATCATAAATAGATCCCCAAAAATTGAAAGAAAATAGTCTTTAAAAATATTTTTATATTTAAAAAAAAAAAATCAGAAATCAAAAATGTTTTTGAGAATGTGACAATCTCGAAAGGAATTTGGTTGTTTTAACTACCAAAACCACTCTAAATCTGAAATGAAAGTCGGTGTGAAAGTGTGAATTGTCTTGGATCTTTTCGGCTTCGCATCAAAGTTTGCATCTTTCGTATAGAAATCAACAAAGAAATGAAATGGGTCTCTTTAAATTCACCTCAAAGTTAAAGAACAATCCAATAACAGTGTGTTTCACAGTATGGTATATATTGGGAAAT
The DNA here is from genome assembly GCA_028017165.1 of Herpetospermum pedunculosum. Classification (NCBI taxonomy): domain Eukaryota; kingdom Viridiplantae; phylum Streptophyta; class Magnoliopsida; order Cucurbitales; family Cucurbitaceae; genus Herpetospermum; species Herpetospermum pedunculosum. The sequence continues at coordinate 982,769 of CM051529.1, read as the reverse complement.
TCTGGTCAAAAGATACAAAACTTGAAAGCTCATAATTTGACGACTATTTTCTCTCATAAGTGATAAGTCTGAGTCATAACAAAGCAGATGAGCATCTCAGAAGAAGAAATTGGTTTTCTCAGCAAACCCGCTACTGCCATTGTTTTTTTTTTTTTAAGAATCAGAAACCATTCAATGATAATATGAAACCGCTACTGACATTGTAAGAAAGGAGAATTCATTCACCGCCATGATTTTGTCGTCCAATTCACTTTTCAAAGGCCTGCAATCTGTCCACAAAATGGCCAAAAGTAACAAAACATGAGTGAGGGAGAGTAGAATGAGCAAAGCATGGAACTAAAAAACATGGCGTGCAAGGAAATAAACAATTACTCATATTCTCCATTCTTTTTATCTGTCTGCAAAAGTTACAACAATAAACACCATGTTCACCCATTATAGCCTACCCAACTCTTTGCAGTATATAGAAAATGTTCCATAACAATACTTTTACTTTTACTTCAAAATTTCAACGTTTGCTTGCTTCTTGGTAGGTATGGTTTTGATGTGTACAAATCTTCTTCATTTTGGATTCAATTTAATACGCCGAACCCATATAACTTATGTCAATCTAAATTGTTTTCAAATTTTCAAGTATGAGTACTGTAGCATGTAATAAGATGACGGTTTCCACTTTTTTATTTTCTTATTCTCAAGCTCAATGTTATGTCTTCAAACCTAATCTCATTCAGGAACAAACAATGTCTCAGTTCTAAAAAATAGTAATCATCCTATACAGCAGAAAGTCGTTCCGGTATACTTCCCCTGAGTAATGTAAATATGTGGCAACTAATAAGAGATCAAACAAATTAATCAATAAGAACTTGGTGAACATATGGATCGAATACAAGACTTCAAAAGCAGAGGGAAGTCACACCTGGAGTTGGACATTCAATTACTGAAAAAGAGTCGGATGCTGCAAATTCATGAGTTCGATGAGTTACAGGCTTACAGCTTCAATCAAGAAAAGAAAAAAAAAAAAAAAAAAAAAGAAGAAAAAGGAACAGAGTAGTAACCATACTTACTTTTAAGCAATTCCGAGGACACTCCCCACAAAAGGGAGAAACAAAAAGGAAAGATAGGTACCATTAGTCTAATGCAGAACTAAAGATGAATGCCAAAAAAAAAAAGACTAACGTGAAAGAAAGACGGGGTGAAATTATAAAGATGATGACAAAGATGTGCTCGGCTCGACCAACAAAGGAGAGAAACTATAGTGAAGAAAAAGAATAAGCAGCACGCATGCAGGCAGCCCTCATATCTTCTTTCATAAATACAATTAACATATGTGTCCTATAATCCAAGTTGGGGGATTTAATTCATCTCTGAACCTTGACAAATTTAATTAATGCAGTTTTGCAGCATGCACATGACCTCCAGACATTTTCTTTACCAAGTAAAGGATTACATGGGATAACCAAGATTGAGGTGCAAGAAATGTTCATTTTCTCCAATTGCAAAAGAGAAAACGTGTGGAGAACTAAAATGCAGAAAGTCGACAAAACAACAAATGTGGACTAATTTATCATTGGTTACCTCCAAAACTGAGAATCTGAGATAATGGAGTGAGAGCTTCGGCACTGTTCTTCAGGACAAGTAGTTCAACCAGACTAGCATGTTAACATAGATCCATATAATCCTTCTCAAAAAAAAAAAACATAGATCCATATAATCACACAAATTTATATCTTTGAGAAAGAAATGGGTGCACTTATAACAAAAAAAACTTTATTGGAAACAACCATACAAAAATTGACTTAGTTGTCATGAAGGAGGACTATTAAAGCCCTCTTAGAGGGAATGAGTTCAATCCTTGGTGGTCACCTAGGAATCAACTTCCTGCAGGATTCCTTGGCAACCAAATGTTGTAGGATTAGGCAGTTGTCCCGTGAGATTTAGTCGAGGTGCGCGCAAGCTAGCCCAGACACTCACGAATAATAAAAAAAAATAATTAAATAAATAAATAAACTTTATTGGAAACTGAACCAATTACAATTAATCATTGACCTTTACTACAGAAAGTTCCAAGGGCCAAAAAGAAGAAACGGGTCATTCTAAAAAGACATAAAAGTATAAACACACTTACAAGGTTAGCATGATAACATACATTTTGGCTGAAAGGATTTGTTCCACAATGATCAGTAAAATCTCGTGCAACACAACAGCTCTGAAACATGGATGGCTTTCCCAGTTTTTTGTGTGCTTTCAATGCCTACCCAAATCAATTTGCTCTCTCCCTTGAATTCTATCAATGCCAAGGGTTGGCCCGAAGGATGGATCAGACCTTTTGAATTCCAATTCCATCTCCTTCTGCTTCAGTTGCAGTATTCTCCGCTCATTATTGAGTTTCAACCTCTCATTTTCAAGCCTCGCTCTCTCCAAATCCCTACTCTTCTTACTGCAATATCTTAACCATTTGAAACGTTGTTTCTCGTGTTCAACAGATTGAGCCTGGAAGCTGACACATTGCTCCTGAAGTCGTAGCATCTGTTTTTTAATCCAATCTCTGCGCTCCCATTGGGACTTTGTTGGATCTGATAGAAAAATATCAATTTGACCTTCAGATTCATGTTGTGCAACAGAGTTTGAACAAAGAGGACCATCATCTGCACTCAATTTATCCCTGCCACGAGATTCAGCCGGCCATAATCTATTTTCCACGGGATAGTGATCATCTTCATTATCTGATTCATCACTGTCACTGTCACTGTCATCGGCCTCATCTGACTCATTAATCCCTTTGGGGAAATTCGCAACAGGCAAAAATTTACCTTGGAAATCAACATCCTGGCAACCAGGAATTGTTTGCCCATTATGGTAAGCACACATTTCTTTATAAAACAAGTGTTTTGAGCTTAATATTCTTCTGACATCGTCCTTGGCTTTACTTGAGAGGTGAGACATTGAGTCCATGAGTGCAGGGTTCTCCACAACTCTACAACTGGTTCCCCTCCCAAGAATATCATTCAATCTCTTGTACCTTTTGTTCAAGTCATTAAACTTGTCCTCGCACTGCTGTGGAGACACATGACACCCCTTACTTATCATAATCTTCGACACTGTTTTCCATTTGCCCTTCTTTTGCAAAATCCCAGATTTTCTCTTCGAGCCGATTCCAGCCTCGCCGTCATCACCCACACAAGCAACAACTGCTATAAGAAGCCTCACAATATCATCTGTCCACTTCATTCTCTGCCATGGAGAGCCCTTTTTGCCCTTCAAAAACTCAGAGCATTCACCATCCTCATTAAAACTTGGCTCATCTTCTTCACTACCAGAGGCAATAGCTTTCCCTCTATTGAACGACATCGATAGATCTTTCTGTCCCAAGCTTATCGTGTCCACAATCCCAATGGATTGGTGATCACCTTCAAAAGTACTCATCATGTTCAAGTGGTGTCGGTGTGTCAATGAGGGATTAACCAATTGGGTTTGTTGATGCCTTCGGATGGGAGACTCCAGATCTAATAGCCCTCCATTTCCAGACAGAAATCCACCTCCCAGACCTGAACTATCCATTTTTCGCCTCTGAATCCTAGAAACCCTCAATTTGGTTGCAGCAGATAAAAGAAAACTTAGATTCAACTCACAACTATGAACTGGAACACTACTTCATTCAGCTTGATCGAATCTTTCTAAGTAATAGTTACAAAATTAGCATCAACGACTAACATTGAAGCAGTATAAACAAAAAGCCAATTTCCATGTTCCTTCATTGTACTACACTTTCTTAGTCCACAAATAAAATGGATCCCGAGAATCTTGGAAAACCCCATAGCTGATTTCACTAAACTATTACCAAATTTGATAAATAAAGAACTAGATAGCCTTTGCGTCGGAGGTAGGAAAAAAGATACTTACAACCAGGTTAACTCTATTCGGAATCGCTGGAAGAAATTAAATTTGCAGGTTGGACCAAGGTAATGAACAAAATAATTTAAGAAAAACATAGGTAGAAGAAAATTAACTCCGCCACGACCAACCTCTCGATGACCTTTCAATGAAGACTGCTACAAGAAAAAAATTCAGCTTTTGTTCTTGAGAGAAAGACGAAGACCAATTGACCAACTAGCGTACGGCTTATGCCCTGAAGGTTAAATCCAGGCCCGCGTAGAATGCCTTTCTTGACCCTTAGGCGTTTGGCCCAACGATTTCGACAAAGTTGTTTAGTTGAAGTTGTTTAGTTTTGTTTAGTCGGCGAGTAATTGACGAGTTTTGAAATATGTGTTCGGACCAGAAACTTGTTTAGTCTCTAAGTTTTGAAATAGTTCTATAATACGTGTGTTTGGTGCAATAAATTCTTTAGTCTCGGTTCTGAAATCTGTTGTTAGTTGCTACACTTTTTTTAAACAACTTTCAAAATTTTATTATTAATAATATTTTATTATTAAAATTATTAAAGACTTCTTCTAATTTTAATAAATTCTAAAAATAATTTGTTTTATTTATATTTTATCTATCATTTACAAATTTGTTTTGAAAAAAAACAAAAATAATTTTAAACACAATACACGTTATTTTTTCACATTGATTATCAAATATATATAGAGTTTTTTTTGTTTTTTTTTATTAATGTAAGTATGTTTTACAAACTTTTTTAAAGAAAAAAAATAACAACACATAAGTATAGTTTTAGCCTGACTCATGTGTCAAACACATCTTTCTCTGCCTCCACCCTCTTAAACTCGTCATTCCATATGAATCCACTGCACCCGGAAACTAACATCTCAGCAATGACGATGTATTTTAGCTATTTTTTTGTACTTTTTTTTTTTAATTTTCCTTATTTTCATTGTTAAAAACTTCTTCCAATAATTACTGTTGAAGTCTGAGGAGTTGATATTTTTTATCCGAGTTCAACAAGTCGTGAAACGGGGAGTTAACTTCTCCCCCAACTCTTTCCCCAACAATTAATTGGCCAAACACCTTCTTAATTTATTTTTTTAGATTAAATACCAATTTAGGCGTGTTTAGCAATTTGTAATGAAAAATAGTGAGTGTGCTCTTTTATATTCCTAATGAATTAAAATGCATTGACTAAAGATTATACTATATTGTTTTATTCTTGTTTTTTATTTACTTAAGTAAAAGGTAAATATCTAGATGATTTTTTTTAAAGTTCTAATCTAAAATAGATAGACATCATCAAACTCAACCCCTAAAATAAAATAATCTTCAAAGTTAAAGAATCAAAATATAAATAATTTTTTATTACATTCTTTATTTAAAATTTTATAAAATTAAATAATAGAACAACTGTGTGAAAGTTTTTTTTTTTAATAGAAGCTAAAATACTATAATATAAATATTTATTTATAAATAGGGGTGGTTGCTTAAATAACAAGGTCATAAATATAGCTAAATATAACAAAAAAAAAGATAAAAAAATCAGTAATAATTATTGATAGATTACTACCACTAATAGTCATTAAATGATTATCACTGCCAACAAGAGCATAGTTCATCGACACATGATGTATCGCTTAGTGATCCTGAGATCATCTTAGGTTCAATCTCCCACCCCAACATGTTGTAAAAAAAAATGACTATCACTAATAGACTAATATGAGTGATAATCATTGACGAATCACAAAATGTGAATCAAATGACTTATAACAGAATTAGAAAAACGTAATGGATTAAAACATAAAATGTTGTATTAAATGTTAGTATACTCCATTAAGGATGGTTTTTTTTTTTCCTCTTTCTTTTGAACAAAGAGAACAAAGCTCATAAACTAAAGAAGCAAAAGGTCATATGACAAAGTTTCGGAAAACCACTCAGGTGGGATTCCTCTCCACTCCGTCGTCATCCCCTCCGCACTAGAATGACGAGCTAAAACATGACTCGTAAGCCGATGGACTTCCTCCCCATTCCGCCGCCATCCCCTCCCACTAGAATGACGAGCCAAAACACGAGCGACTCGTAAGCCGCCCAAACACAAATACTGACTGATTTTGTGAAATCACTAAGTCAAGAACCTTTTTGAACATGTTAGTGAAGACTTTCACCACTAACTTATATACTACATTACACAAGCTTATAGACCTAAAGTCTTTCAAACTTTCAGGGTCGTAAATTTTAGGAATGAGTGCAATGTGAGTCTTGTTGAGACAAAGATTAACCGTATCTGATCCCACAATATCTCAGTATTTTTTTTATAAAAAATAGCTTGGACCCCATCAGAATCCAGGGCCTGGGTTGGATGCATAATTTTTAAAGCCTTCTCAATCTATTTTTTAAAGAAATGTATTGTCAGCTCATAGTTTTGCCTATCATTCAATAGACACGGAACACTTTTCAGGACTTCATTCAGATCCACATCATTTGGGTCTGAAATAGTGAACATATCCTGAAAGTAATCGGTAGCTATTTTCACTATTCTCCTTTCATTTTCTGTCCGGATCCCCAAACTGGAAAAGAAAAGAAATGTAATAAATACAAATTAGTTAAATATTAAAAATATTAAGATAATAAATATTTAAAAACTATATTACGATGATAGACGCATTCACCAACCATAATTTCTCTTAAAATAAAGTCTTAAAACAAGAGACTATAGCCAAACCGAACATAGTTCAATTAACATAAAATTGTGTCATTAACTAAGATGTTAGAGGTACAATCTTCCCTCCATATTAATTAAATAAATTTACAAAAATAAAAATAAAAATAGGAGTGAAAAGGCTTCCCTCAAAAGGCCATTGGGGCATCGTGGCCCAAATATATTGTCGGGTACGAGTCAGGTAAACCAGGAGCTTCGTTTCAATGAACCGACCCGAATTGAAAACCCGCAAAATCAATTCGGACCGGCCACTCACCAGTTCGATCCTCGGGGGGATTTTCTGCTGGGGTTTATGCTGTTCTTCCAAAACCCTATAATTTAATTCCTCAAATTCACTTCATTGTTTTTGAATTCTGAATCTCATTTCTCGTTCATCGGATCAATCCTCCAAGATGCCACCGAACGATGACATTGTTTTTACTTCGCGTGCTGCGCTTACAATTCCACACTTTCCTCCGTCTAACTCACATTCTAGTTTCAGATTCTGCTTCAGAAGTATAGCTTCCCAGTTCGATCAATCCTGTCACTCAATATTCCAGTTCATCGATTCTGTTAAGAGAGGGTCGAAATTGACTCATTTCAATCCCAGTATTCCCTTTTGGGGTTCAAAGAAGATAACCCAGCAAGGGAATTCGGTCAGTCGACGCGCAATGTTTGTTGATAAATCTCCTCTAATATGTTCGGCGTCATTGTCGCTAATTCAATCCGACGGGTCGAATAGGGAGGACAAGTTTACGACGGGGTTCGTTGGAAAATCATCTCTTCTTTGTTCAGCTTCATTGGCTTTGACTCGGTCTGACGAGTCGAGTCAGTCTGGTGGTTCGGAGAGTAAGGAATCGCCTCAAAAGGGGTATTCAGCTGCTCGGCCGGATGAGGAGAGGGTGCTAATCAGTGAGGTTCTCGTTAGAAATAAGGACGGCGAGGAGCTAGAGAGGAAGGACCTCGAGATGGAAGTTTTGACCGCCTTGAAGGCCAGCCGACCCAACTCCGCGCTCACTGTGCGCGAGGTTCAAGAAGATGTGCACAGAATTATCAACAGTGGATATTTCTACTCCTGCATACCCGTTGCAGTTGATACCAGAGATGGAATAAGATTAATATTTCAGGTATAATTGTCGAATCAGCTTTAATCTTTGTGTGTGTGTGTGTTTTATCACAATAGAATTTGAGGAAAGGATCCGGAAGAAGTAGAATATGATGATATCTTGCCTTGCCTTATTTTTTTCATTGGGAAGGATTTTACATGTGAGAAACTAAGACATGCTGGTGGAAGACGTGGAATGGTTTGTGTTTAGTGAAAGGGGAGGTGGGTTGGAATTTCAAACAACTTATAAGTTTTAATGTAATATGTTATGTAATAGGTTGAACTTTGAGTTGACAATATTTGTTTTATATGTATGATCTTGTGTATAACTCGCTTGCAAGTAGCGAGTTGTGAAAACAAAAATTATACATATGCGAGCTTGAAAAATAAGAAATGTCTGAGAACACATTTAAGTAATTAGCGTCCTTTATACTGGGGAAATTCATTGTTATGAACAAGTTCCTTCTTACATTTTTAAAGAGAATATTTATTAATTTTATTTTCTAATGGCACAAGGTAGAACCAAATCAAGAGTTTCAGGGGTTGGTATGTGAAGGTGCTAATGTCCTTCCCGCAAAGTTTCTCGAGGAAGCTTTTCGCGATGGCTTTGGTAGGATTTCTTGCATAATTGTAGATTATAACAATCTATGGACCAATGTAAAATATGCTTACAGAAGACCATTATATTGGATTCTTTGGTGTCAAGCTGTGCAGGAAAAGTTGTCAATCTCAGACATTTAGATGAAGTCATGTCATCCATCAATAGCTGGTATGGTGAACGAGGCCTTTTTGGCAGGGTTAGTTCTTTTTATCTATGTTCTTATTTTGGATTCTTTGGTGTCAAGCCGTACAATTTTTTTATTTTATTTATTTATTTGGAAAACAATAAATTTCATCAATTAGTTTAAGTTGAAAGTAAACACATTGCAGACTTTAGGTGTGCTTGTTTCTTGATCATTATTGTTCACATATATTGATACTTTGACTATAACACAGGTATCAGCTGTAGATATTCTATCTGGGGGCATTCTTAGTTTACAAGTTTCTGAAGCTGAAGTAAACAACATTTCCATCCGATTTCTTGACAAAAAGATGTAAGAATATGTCGTTTGCATGATCTAAACTTGCATGCTAACAACCATGATACGCTAATGCATACTGCAGCAGCACAACCTTGCACATATATGCATGCTAATGCGGCGTGGACTTTATATCGTTTGAAAGTTTGGATTTCTTAGTTTTTTAATTTTTGACTGGTGGTTATATTCAGTGGCGAGCCAATTTCAGGAAACACAAGACCCGAGACAATACTCCGGCAACTTACTACCAAGAAAGGACAGGTATTTGGTGCATGCTTGACGTGTCTAACTTTTAGTTATAAAATATGATCAATTTCTTCACCTTTTTAATTGGTGAAAGTCATAACATGAGAGTTGTGGTTAGAAAGTAGTCAGGTTTTTGTGGGGGAAGATTGGGAGTTCTCTTAATCTAGCATTTTTGGTTAGCTTGGTGGGTCTGTTATCTGCCCTCCTTGTTCTTCTTTTGGTATTTATTAAGTAAATGGTGGAACGTGTTTCTGTGTGTGCATGTTCTCTTCATAGCTTTCAGATGTTTATACTTCATATTAGCATAATGGTGTTTACATTAATGGATGATGCATTTTACTGATTTCCAAGCTTGAATGTTCTGGTTTCTCAATCATATGTAATCTTCAGTTTAAAGGTATTTAAAATGTATACACTCTGATTCAAGCTTGGAGTTATACATGTAGGTCTACAGTATGCTCCAAGGAAAAAGAGATGCAGAGACTGTCTTAACCATGGGGGTCATGGAAGACGTCAGCATTATTCCCCAACCTGCAGCTGGTGATTAAACTGTTTCTCTCTTTTACATGAACAATTGATATGTATTGTTTGTTTATTTCATAACTTCGGCCTTGAAGTTCCTGGCTGGTTGCTAACTTGTTCTTTGTTTTGGCCCAACTTCAACTTTTGATTTCATGGGAAGTCTTATGCATAAGAATCTAAGAGCTAGTGTCATAGTATATTTGATTTGATGATTTTCGTTTTTGTTGATCATCCTTTCCGTGGAAATAAGAAGACTCTTTGACTCCCTTTCATTAGAATTTTCTTTTGGTTCCTTTGGGGTGAAAGGAATGGGCGTCTTTTTCGGGCTCTTTCTCTTCCTTTTATAAGTTTTAAGATCTTATTTTTTTTTATACGATGTACTGGTGTAAATGTAAACATCATTCTTCAATTATAGCATTTTATTTTTAATTTTGAATTGGAAAACATTCATGTAATTCACCTTCGGGTGTTTGGAGCTCCTGCTCCTTTTTTCATTTAACAATGAAATTGTTTCTCTTCTAAAAAAGAGAGCCAGTGTCATAGTATGAAATTAAAGTTGACAATCGTTTGTTCACATGGAAATTTCATTTTTATTGGACTTGGATATTTAGTTGTGGCTAGGGTGTTTGAGGCGGCATGAGGTTTGAAGGTGGCATCAGGTTTGAGGGTGAATACGTAGAAAATAGTTACTTGCGGAATTAATATCAACATATAGAGAGTGGGTGTCCTGGCTACTCGTTTGGGTTATTCCTCGAGTGATTTAACCATCATGTATTTGGGCATGTTGTTGGAGGCAATCCGAATGGGGTGGAATTTTGGAAAAAAATGACGAGAAATTATCGAGAAATTGGAGGATGCTTGACATTGGCGCGCTTCGTGTGGGAGAGAGAGAATCTGAGGATGTGGTGCCCAATAGTTGTGTTCATAACTCAAAAAACATAGAAATATCAGAGATTCAATGTTATTGTTTTTATGATCTATTTTTATTGTGTGGATTGTATGTATTTTCACAATATATATCTAATTCTCTTTTCTTATATTTGGAATTGTTTAGATGCTGGAAAGGTTGACATACTGATGAACGTAGTTGAGCGTCCAAGTGGAGGTTTCTCTGCTGGTGGTGGTCTATCATGTGGGTAAGAATCAGATGAATTATTTTCATTTATCAATGAAATTGTTTCCCTTCTCATAAAAAAAGAAGCAGATGAATTATTTTTCATCTTTGCTGATGTTCCTCACAATTGACTATATTCAGTGTTTTCTGTTATCTTTATTTGATGTTGACTTGTCACTTTTCTAAATATAGGACCACTGGGGGTGCTGGGCCTTTAGCAGCCCTTATTGGAAGGTAAGTTCAAAGCTATATATCCTGTTTCGGAACCCCCAAACATAAATACATGCATATAAATTCTCTTCTGGAGAGAAATAATCTACGTGTTTCTTTTTTGTTTCATGTACCACTGTTTTATATCTCTATATCTCTATTTATTAGATTATTTTTCAACTACTTAGTTTTCTTGTGTCACACTAGCCGTATGTTCCACCGACACGAAGAGCTGAAATTTTTAGTTTAGTAACGATATTGTTCTTGTTGCAGCTTTGCATATTCCCATAGAAATCTTTTTGGGAGGAATCAGAAGCTCCATGTCTCCTTGGAGAGGGGTCAAGTTGATTTCACTTTTCGCATAAACTACACAGACCCATGGATTGAGGGAGATGATAAGAGGACATCGCGAACGATAATGGTTCAGGTAATTTTGGATATGGGGTGTATTTCTATTTATCACATTTTTTTAGTGGAGAACCCGATCAAGATTCTTTGATTCTTCTCTTCAGAACTCAAGGACTCCAGGTACACTTGTCCATGGTGGTAGCAACCTGACCATTGGTCGGGTTACAGCTGGTTTGGAATTCAACCGCCCAATCAGGCCAAAGTGGAGTGGAACTGGAGGACTTTATTTCCAGGTACTTTAGTAGAACTGGCTACAATCTTTGCATATATAGAGCTTAGCCGCTATTAGAACAGAGATGACGCACAATTCTAGTTGCTGTACAAATATTCTCTACCCTCTTTCTTTGAATGTTTTCTCTGCATAACTAACTTCAGCTCTCTCTCCCACCTCCCGTCCCCACACCTTTTCCAAGAAAAAAAAACCCACAAGAGAAGAAAAAGAAACTTTGATCAGGTTCCCTATTTTAGCCTTGGCCAGCTGATTGCTAGCTTTCTATCTAAGAAGGATGAATTTTCATGCTCGAGCATGTGACTTGAACTGGAAAAAAAAATTAGGGTGAATTCCAGGTTGTGCATGATAGGGATGAGCGTTAATGTTTCCTGAATATGCTTTTATAAAATTATGTCAACAGTCGGAGCAAAATTATTATTTGGCTTACAATGCAAATTTCCCCGGGATAATCTTAGTTTCTGCATTAAATGTGCCACTCTTCTGCAGTTCTTTTACTCTTTCGAAATATTTTCGAAATATTTCATAATATTTCTGGTTTTTCATCTTCCTATGCAGCGTGCTGGTGCTCGAAATGAACAAGGAGAACCTATCATAATGGACACCATCAAATGTCCTCTCACTGCAAGGTCTGTTCCTTTGCAATTAGGATCATCTTATAGGAATTTGATGCCAGGTGCAAGTCAATTGTGTTAAAAATTGTCTCTTATTCTGTATCTTATTATATGTTAGTGGCAATGCCGACGACAATATGTTACTGGCTAAACTTGAGGGTGTCTACACTGGTTCTGGGGACCATGGATCTTCAATGGTTAGTTACTTTCATCATCTCAACTTCAATATTCTCCAGCAATGATGATCCCTCATAACTTTTCTCCATGCAGTTTGTTCTCAGCATGGAACAGGGGCTTCCTTTTTTGTCTGAATGGTTATGCTTTAATAGAGTGAATGCTCGTGCCAGAACTGGCATGGAAATTGGCCCTTCTCAGCTCCTTTTAAGGTATGCTGCCTAGTTATGAAGTGCAAGGATAGCTATAAGTTGATGGATTATACTTGGGGCCTGGGGGTGGCTTTGAATGCTGTCCTTAATTCTTTTTTTCTTTTTGGTTTGAAATGAATCATTGGGTTGATTTTACTTGGCTGATGTTTTTTGGTCCTTGTTTCTAGTTTGTCTGGAGGTCATGTAGTTGGCAAATTCTGCCCACATGAAGCATTTGCCATTGGGGGAACAAACAGTGTAAGAGGATACGAAGAAGGTGCTGTAGGCTCTGGTCGATCTTATGCTGTTGGGTGTGGAGAGCTCTCTTTCCCTTTGGTATGCAAGGGAAATTGTACTTGGTTGCGCTGTATTTTATGGTTCATATTTGTTTTGGCTTCTCCATTGAGTTCTTTATAAATGATTCGTTTGATACTAGAAATATCTGATACATGACAGCTGCATTGCTTTGTGAAGGATTCTGGCATGTGTTATGAAGCTAGTTAAGCAATTTAAATTAGATTATGTCAAAACTGAATGGTGACACAAATCATAGAAACTTTTAATCTATCTCAGCTTCACGCTCTTTCAAAAGAGAGAAATTGGATGGATTTTGAATTAGCAATTTACATGATCAAATTAGTATTTGAGGGGGGAGATTTGAAGTGGATGATTATCTTAAACAGTCCAAGTTGGGGTTAATTGTAATTCCATTTTTCAACATTACCTTAAGATCAAAGTTATGCATTTAGTTGTCTAGAAAACTCTGCTGCTTGTAAGATAGTCGGACTATGGAGAGCCATGGTTTAGAAGAAATATGAATGATTGAGCAGAAAGTGAAATCAGTTCATGCTACAATTAACCCTCGTAGATTGGTCTAGTAGTTAAGATTCCTTTAAGTTCATGGGTTCAATATTGAATCTTTTCATCCCCATAGAATCAAGAAGTCATTCTTTACTAAACAACGTTGGATCGAGGCATATAGCCATTGACGTGAGAATGGTTGAAAGGGTAAAAAATCAATGAAAGAAGATGAGAAGTCTATTTCTTGGTATTCTTGCTGATCAAATACTTTGAAATTTCTTGCTAATCTCTTCTCCTGAATTTATGTCTGAGGCATACACTTGTGGTGGGTGTGTATAATTTTTTTTTTATCCTTTTATTTACCCTTGTTTAATTTTTCTTATTTGTAGTTTGCCCCCGTAGAAGGAGTTCTTTTTGCTGACTATGGAACTGATCTTGGCTCGGGCTCGACTGTTCCAGGTTGGTCTGCTACATTGCTTTCATTGTGTTGGACCTTTTCTATGTTCTAGTATGTGGTAACACTGAAATTGATTGCCTCGAGACACACATGTTCTTAAAATCTTTTCCCATCGGTGATATCTTTGGTTTCAAACCAAGTGAATGATGCTCTTGGGCGAAAAGAGTGGTTTGAGTGTCATCCATTCGCATTGAATTGAATATTTAGCATTCTAGACCCGATGTTCTTGATGTGATGGTTTATTAGTTAAACTGGTGTTGATGAACCAATGTATGTGGTTGTGATGCATTGGTGCTTTAGAACTCAAGCACACATTTGTACAACCTATAGAACAGATCCTGTTCAAATAAGGTCGTCGCTGATGGATTGGTGCAGTCAATGGCTTATTCTCTTGACAGAAGTAGAATGTCTCTGCAATAGTAGTTTGAATGAAAAGCTTATGTTTTTCTTGATCAGGTGATCCTGCTGGGGCTAGAATGAAACCTGGAAGTGGATATGGGTATGGGTTTGGCATCCGTCTGGACTCCCCTTTGGGACCTCTTCGTCTAGAATATGCATTCAACGACAAAGGTGCAAAAAGGTTTCATTTTGGCGTTGGCCACCGGAATTAATTCCCTCTTTTCCTACTACTAAACGTAGGATCGTTTTTGTAATAATATTTTTTCTTTTTTTTTAGTTATTAGTTTAATTTTTTTTTGGGGGGGTTGAATTTTGTTAGCAACTTAAAATCAATTAATTTAAGATACATTCTTCCCGGAAGTAAAATCTGTTTCATTATCCTGTTTTTGTTACTTAGGAGTTAGGACATGGTCAGTCTAGTCAGAAGCCCAATTCTTTGTTAATTTATTTTCTACTTTAGTATCATTTAATTCATATTTAATCAAAATTGAGGTTTTAAACAGTTATTTGGACTGTTAGGTGGATTCAACTTCTATAAATAATAAAATAAGACCAATTTTTGTTGTAAAGGACCAATTATTTTAGCTATTGAGTGGTAATATTCAAGTAATATGGTTGTATTGGTCCCCCATCCCCCAAATTTTTATTTATTTATTTGATATACATGTCCCATTCTATTTGGAACTATAAATTTTCTTGTAGTTGTTAGTCGGAGGAAATAACTTATCTCGATTCCATTGATCTAGGTAGATTAGGAATGTTTCTCTTCTAGATCCTGTCTCCGTCCTTTTAGCCTTTTTCTTTTGTATCATATATTATTATTCCTTTTTTTTATTTCTATATATTTAATAAAACAGTTTACATGTTTACTGATACAGCAGGAAAGTACTTATTTGTCTATATTTTGGGTTAATATCTATATATTTGTTTAAAAATCTCCAAGAGTTGATTATTTTATATGTATATAAATAATTAAATAGGGGAGCAAGCTTTCTGTGGAATTTATTTCTTGTTCTGTAGTAGGTAGGACAAGGACAGGAATTAATAAAGAATGATGTCTAATTTTGTTCTACCATTTTGTATCTTCTAGTGATCATTTTAAAACAAGCAACTTGCTTGTTTTAAACTGCATTATTTGAACCAAGTTAGGTGCAAATTTTGAATCTCTGTTTTGAATGCTTTTTTAAGTGCTTATTAAAAAGTCGTTCCAAACAGTCTTTGATACCGCTATAAGGGCAAGAAAAAGAAAAATAGCGTATTTCACAGGTGGGACACTCTACAATTCAGTGTACAAAAGCTTGTCACTGGAGCTTGGAAATAAGGTACATTTTCATTGAATGAAGCTGAGGGTGTCATCATTTTAAGGTACAATCATACCCATGGTTGCAGTTTGTTGTCTGAGGTAAATGCCCTTTTTGAAATTTTACATATCAATTTAATCATTAAATACCAAAGTTGTAAGTTGTTATTTTTCTTTGAAGTTTGAAGTAGATCTGAGTTAGTAGGGTTAAGTAAGTTTTGGTGATGGTAGATAGAAAGTATGGATAAGAAAAGAAAAGAAAAGAAAAGTAGGGAGTTTCAGTTTCAGTTTACTTTCTTGTTTGATTGATATGAAGCTGGACAAAGTGAATATACAATATATTGCAATGGAGAAAAGAATGAGGCTGTAATTGTAATGTTGGAAAAGGATCTTATCTCATTGTTATCATTATCTAGGCCCCAATAAAATAATGGAGCATCTTGAAAGAACAAAAGTACTTTTTTCTCTTATTTTTTGGCTTTCGACTTTCCTTATTATCTTACCAAAATTTCAGTGGGCAAAATCTAAATTTTGTAGATATGTAGTTTCATAAGATTATATATTTGCAATTGCAATAATAATATATAAGTTTACTTTTAAAAACTCATCAATAATTGACTGAATTCCTAATAGTAAAAGTTGCTATACATGATGATCAGTTTGAATATCGATCTAAAACTTATCCTACTCTCTAATTAATCTACATTTTACCCTCTTTTTCTTTCCAATTTCTTCCCATGATATTTAATTTTTATAGTGGATAATTAATCCAGATAAAAAATGAGATCATTATAACAATCATTAGTTTAAAGCATATTTTACTCTTTATTATGTGTGCTGTATTTACCCACCTATTGTTTTTTCCATGTGTTTTAGAACATAACAAAGATTCTTAATCTTTAATATTATTTGCAAATAATGTTTCTAATTGAAATGTTTTTGGTCTTCACAATATAAAGACAATACAAATAAAAATAAAGATAAAGACATAAGACTAAAAAAGTGAAATAATAATGTTGTAAATCTCATGTGATTAGTCATATTTGTCACGTATCTTCTCTCTCGTTGTATGCTTGGTTAATCATGGTACTAAAATTTCATCGACATTTTTATTTAAAAATTATCAATTTAATAACGTGACCAATATTATTTTACTTATGACCTCTTAGTCACTAGGTCGTATCTTAGGCCGGTTGAGTTATGTTCAAGTTGACTTTTCACTATTTAAAATCTTAAAAAAATTATAATTAATTAAATAAAATTTATTTTGACTCTCCATACTTATTTTTTTTTTAGTTGATTTTAACTTTAAACTTTCAATATTATTTACTTATTAGATTATTACTTATTCAAAACTAAATTAAAAAAAATTGTTATAAACCAGCTAATTTGTCACACTTAGTTCAGTAACCAAAATATATTCCTTTTCATAGGATGAAGAATTCCCAATTAAGTTATAAAAAACACTCCAACTATAAACTATGGAAATATTTAAATCTTCCATACAAAAATTAAGCAGATAAAAAGTATCTAAACCCAATAATAAAATACTTAAATTCAACTAAAAGAATATTTAACACAACGACAAGAACTAGTACTCACAAGTGAAGTAATAATACAAATACTCATGGCTACTAACAAATCTTTAAAAATTTGAAGTAATAATTTAATTGCGTTACTGAACTCACTTAGCGGAATACCCATAATTAATAAATATATTTTTATTTATTAAAATATAAATTGTGCTACCTCAAAAGTCTTATCAAACCAACCTTAAAACTCATGTATGGAGGGTTTTCAATCCACAGTAATTATAACCAAAGTGAGAGAGAGAAGAAGATAAATCATGTCAGTTGTCACTTCTGTTGGAAAGCTGATCATAATATTGGGCATATAAGAACTTTGTAATAATTTAAGTTGAGTTGGATAATCATTTTATTTTCATAATTTTTATTTTTAAAATGTATACTTGTTTTCTAACCCTCTCTTAACAAAATGATTTTTAAAAAAATATTTGATTTTTAAGCTAAATTACACAAACAAAAACTATTTCTTCTTTTAGTCTTCAAAAGTTAACTTGAATTCTGAAAACACTGTAAAATATACCTAATAAAACAAAGAAACGCATATATGGAAGAAACTTTATAGACTAAATTTTCAAAAATAAAAAATAAAAAATTAAATAGTTATCAAAACTGGATCTTAATTCTTAAATTTTAATACTTATTAGAGAAAATTCTATCAACCCACGTGAAGTTAGAAGGTTTCATAATTCTTTAACAATAATTTTGTTTCACTAAAAACTAAATAATTACAATTTTTTTTTTTTTTTTTATATTCGTAAGTGTCCGGACCAGTTTATGACTAATTTCACGGGAGAGATCGCCCGACCTTACAATATTTGACTGTCAAAAAAATTCATAGAAAATTAATTTATCGGTAGATGGTCATCAAAGATTGAACTCATTCCCTCTAAAAGAGCTTTAATAATCTCAAAGACCTTCATGACCGCTTAGTCAACCCTTAATGGTTAAATAATTACAAATTTTGAACTACATAGATCAACTAAATCATTACACGTACTAAAGGTGAAGACTAAACTCTTTACAAATTTAAATTAGACTAATTAAATCAATACTCATGAAAATTCATCATAACACCCCATGATTTGAACTATGATGGTGCCTCAAAATCCTCCGGTAAACCTGGTCATGCCACCTTACTTATCTTAAGCTACTTAAGAGAAAATTTAAATTATATAGACTAATTAAATCAATACTCATGAAAGTTCATTGCAACGCCTTATATACCTATGATTCAGACCATGATGGTGCCTTGACATTCCACTCGGATCCACCTTACTTATCTTCAGTTGCTTATGAGAGTATTGAAGATGGTTCTCACTGACTAACACGAGTACTTTCGGCATGCTTTTCCTCACTCACATATACTTCCTAGAATTTTTTTCAGAAGGTCATCCAACATAAGATTAGGTCAAACTAACTTTTGAAGTTCCTATGGGTTTGAGCCACCAAAAACAAAGGTGCACCTTATTGGTAAATATAGGCGTAGTAACTATGAATTCTTGTAATCTTTTCTTAATCATGCTTGCATGACTTCAAATCCCTCTCATTTCGATTTGGTTTCGGTTCATTTATGTATCTCCTTTACTCGTTTACATTCATGGTTTAGACCAAACATGTCATTTTCAACTTTATTATTGTTATTAATTTTGCCATGTTGCTATTTATGAAACATGAGTTCAGTTGAGGAGTAGGTGGTTTAAGTGGAGAGGGGAAGGAGCATATATATATATATATAGAAAAATGAGTCAGTTTCAAGTACCCCATGAGGGATTTTCAAACTTTGGCTAAAAAACTAAGACATAGACATATGTCTGTGGGAGTTTCACTAATATTAGAGCATGAGGGATTCAAATTCATAAGCCATTAATGGAATAAACCAAAGTGAAAGAGAGAGAGAGAGAGAAGTGAAGTGGGTTTGGTTGTCGAATTGTGTCGTGCATGAGAGATGAGGATGAGGTTGAAACAGTGTAAATGTAGCCGACCAGGAAACCAAGACGTGACAACCAAAGCAAATGTTGGCTTTGCCTAATATTCACACTTAATTAATTTCACCTAATTTAATTATTTCATTCCCAAAGACCCTCAAATTTCTATAAACTAATTGACCTTTTTTTCCACACTCAATATTTCTCTTTTAGTTTCCTTAATTCTGTGTCAAAATGGGATTATTGGTCTCCCAAATACACTCTCCAATACTAATCACTTACTTTGGCCCTTTCTTCCCCTTCTCACTCTCATTACTCTCTTTCTCTTTCACACTAATTTCTGCTTTCCTTTGGCCTCTCTCTCTCTTTCTTGCACGTGAACTTCAATCAACACCTCAAATATAGTGGCTCCAATCCAATGAATGTGTTCGAGTACGTTAACCTAATTACTAGATAAGATAACTAGTAACCAACATGATCATAACTCAACTGACATAAAATATGAACTATTGGCCATAACAGGTTTGAATTCTCACCTCGCATATTGTTGAACTTAAAAAAAAAAAAAACTAACTTAAAGTATGACTTAGTGAATAAAATATTTATTACTTCTCTAAAATTTAAGGATTATGTGTATTTACTTTATGAACTTTTAAGTGTCTATTTAATTGTGGTATTTTCGAAAGTTAGAGATTCTTGAATTTCTAATTTTGTGTCGGAGTATTCTAATTTTATTGGTTTAACGATTTCAACCTTAAACACTTTTTTTGAAAATGGATACATCCTTAAACACTTGAAGTTATCCAATTTATGTTTTTTTTTATTCATGAGTGTCCGGACCAGCTTACGTGCACCTCGACTAATTTTACGGGAAAAATTGTCTTATCCTACAACATTTCTACAACATTTGGCTGCCAAAGAAACTCGTAGAAAATTAATTTCTAGGTAGGTGACCTTCAATGATTGAACTCATTCCTTCTAGAAGAAGGAACTTTAATAGTCCCAAGATACTTTATGACCACTAGGTCAATCCTTGATGATTAAGTTACTCAATATATGCTCAAGGATAACAACCTTCTACATATCTTGACAATAGAATGATATTGTCTACTTTGAACATAAACCCTCATAGTTTTATTTTTGGTATCAACCAAAATGTCTCGTACCATTAGAAATAATTACTTTCGTTTATTTATCTATAATTTTTCTCTTATCTAACTAATGTGTGAGTTCCATTGCATCTCTAACCATACCCATATGGATTAAATGAGATAAAATTATAAAATTGAGGAAGTTTAGTAGAAGAGGGTATTTGAATTTGTTTTTATCCATGTGGTAGAGGGGGTAATGCTTTTTTATTAAACCCTTTTCACTCTGTTCAATGAGTCGCTTGTTCTTTCAAATCCCAAGACTTTGTGAGATATCTCTCTTCTCTCTCTTTGTTTGGCATATATTTGTTTTATTTTTTCCTCATTGTTTAGTCATTCTCATAAGTGATTGTGGGGTTTGTCCTCTTTTGCAGTGACTTGGGTATTTATCTCCTCTTTTCCAATCTCCATCTTAACCATTTCTTGATCAAAACATGAGTGATCCCTACTCTTCCATCAATGGCTCTTTTGGTTTATACCAAACCTACTTCTCTTCTTCTTCAAATTCCTCAAATTCTTACTCTCCTAATTATGATCATCTCTTCTCTCTTTCTAATTACTCTAATGATAATATTAATAATACCCTAAAAAACTCTTTTTCTTCTTCCTCTCCTCAAGTCCTTCTTCCCCTTTTGAGTTTAAGCCCTGCAAGACATGATAATAATAATCATCATCACCCATTTTCACACAACTTGAATAACTTGTGTGATCAACAAGATGATGATGATGAGAGCACTCATGTTACTGTTGCTTTGCATTTAGGGCTTCCTTCTTCTTCTTCTTCTTCTTCTGATCTGATTTTGAGGCTTTCTTCAACTGAGATCTCAGATAAAGAAGATCATCAATTATTAGATCATCAAGAAGCTGCTGTTAATTATAATAATAATAATGTTGTTGTTGTTCCTAATACTAATTATTACTGTTCATCATCATCATCATCATCATCCTCCACTATTACTACAACTACTGCTGGTGGACTCAACATTAACAAAGGTCAGTATTGGATTCCCACTCCTTCTCAGATTCTCATTGGTCCAACTCAGTTTTCTTGCCCTCTTTGCTTCAAGACTTTCAACAGATACAACAACATGCAGGTATATTTATCAATTCACCTTCATTTTCTGATAATATTATTTCTGGAAAAAAAAAAAAAGATGATTTTTCTTCTTTTGAAAATTTCTAGACTGATTTTTCAGCCTTTGCCTTTTGTTTGCTAACTTGGAGTGACTAGGATAAAGAATATTTGCAGACCCTTTAAGGCTTTTTCTTCTTTTTTTCTTTTTTTTTTTTTTAGCCTGAGATTTTGGTTAATTTTGATTAATTAATTTTATTATTATTTTTGTGTGTGTGTGTCATGATATATATCTTTTTGGTGCATGGGTTATTCTAGTTTTTGGGATTTTCAAAAGATCAGAACAAATCTTCCCTGCTCCATTTCAGAAATAAGATCAGTAAAATTAAATCCTCTCTTTATTATGTGATTGAACAACACAGCAGCCATTTTGAACTTCGTGTTGCAATTTAATAAACTCTTTATTATGCGTGTGAAATGAGATCATCTCTCAAGATTTTGTTTTTTTTATAAATTAATTTCATCCATTTTCGCCAATTTAATGCAATATTTGAGACATTATATATTGTTGGTATATATTTGTCCGAGCAATTCCAACTAAAAGTAGTTCTAGCCTAATTCAATACCAAAAGGAATCCCAAGATTTTGAGAACAACGAAAGGTTTTTATTTTTTATTTTATTTTTACCCCTTTGCTTTTCCAATTTTCCCTTTGACCACCATAATAATAATTGACTCGGAGAGGTTGAATATCATTTATTAAGTTGAAAACTCCTGAATCTTTTGCCTAAAAAGAACTGAGAGTGATGATATAGAAGAAAATATGTAACAAAGCAAAATGAAGTACTTTTTTTTTTTTAGTTTCCGTCAGTGCAACAAACTTTTATGTTTAATTTCAAACCCCCTACTTCATTCGAATGTTTGAAAACATCTTCATTTTTCGTTTTAGGAATCTAGAATAATAGACTCAAGGACAAGACAAAGAAGGAAATATAGGAGGGACAAATTTATAAAATATATACAAAAAAAAATAATTAAGATTTTAAACCCTTCCTCAAGATCATAGTGCAAATAATGCTTTCTCCCTCTTAAATAAAATTTCTATCTCTAGCTTCCTCTTACAACTTGTAGTGAAGATTTTACTAGCTAATATTTAGTTGTCAATATGAACTTCTTTAGTGATAAATGGGAGGAAGGAGATTATCATCAATGCTGTTTCATGGTGCTCCAAATCGAAGTTGTTTTGTAATTATGATACTTCTACTATAGCGCTAAATTGAGAGAGTTTCCTCTAGCCTCTCATTTGTACTCTTTTCTGTCTGATCAATGAAGTATCTTTTTCAAAAAAAATATGAACTTTTTATTCTTAAGGTTTTAGAAATATTTTGAACTTTTGTTGTTGCTATAAAGTTATAAAGTTTTACAAATGTTTATTGCTGAAGTATGCTCATGGTGATAGTGAACTTTTGTAGTTGGTATAAAGTTTTAGAAATGTGTTAGGTTGCTGAGCTATGCTCATGGTGATAGTGAACTTTTGTAGTTGCTATAAAGTTTTACAAATGTCGTAGGTTTGTTGCTGAGCTATGCTCTTGTTGCTAACGTTTTTGTGATGTCTTAGTTGCTGAGCTATGCTCGCATTGTTGTTTGTTAACCGTTGAGCTATACTAATGTGGGGTTGGGTGATGATACTTACAGATGCATATGTGGGGGCATGGATCTCAATACAGAAAAGGGCCACAGTCACTAAGAGGAACACAACCAACAGCCATGCTTAGACTGCCATGTTATTGCTGTTCTCCAGGGTGTAGGAACAACATAGACCATCCAAGGTCAAAGCCACTAAAAGACTTCAGAACCCTACAAACACATTACAAAAGAAAGCATGGAATAAAGCCATTTACGTGTAGAAAATGTGGGAAAGCCTTTGCTGTGAGAGGGGACTGGAGAACCCATGAGAAGAACTGTGGGAAGCTTTGGCATTGCACTTGTGGCTCTGATTTTAAGCACAAGAGATCTCTCAAAGATCACATCAAGGCATTTGGACATGGCCATGCAGCTTATGGGATTCACTCTTTTGATGAAGATGATGACCCTGCTTCTGAAATTGAACATGATAATAATTATGACTTCTCTCCAACTAATAATGGAGATTGATATTATTAAATTTTTGCTTGCACAATTCTGATAGTTTTGTACTTTCACAATATTGGACTCATTTTGAATCATTATTCTTCTTTTCACCAAGGCCTACGTACGTGTGTGTTTTTGGCCTTGCTACTCTACCTAGCTGCTCTTCATTCTTGGATATGCCTACTAGGGTTTTATATATTCTTGATCATCATTTTAATTGAAACCCTCTTGACTTCTCAACCATCATGGCTGAGGAATATATAGTTCATGTATTGCATAATAAAAACAATGCTCAATTGCAAAACTACCCTTTTATTTGCAATACATACAAATATAGGGCATATATGTATGTGAGGTGTAGAAAATAGTTCATTTTATGAAAGTAACGCATATATCAGACCAGATCGAGTAATTTTGATATATAACTAATTTGAGCATAGTTAATTTATAACTCAACTAGGTTAAGACATCATTCTCAATCTAGATTATGCTCTAGATTTGTTTTTTTTGTTTAATTCAACAACAAATAGAGTGAAAAATTCGAACTTCTAACCTCACGTGATAGTAATATATATTTGATAATATAGGTTGAGTTTGGATAATGAGTTGTCTGTTGAATGAAACGTGTACTTGACTTGTATTAGTTATAAAAACTAGATACCTAAACCCTAATTACTAAAAAGGTTTAATGGGTTGATTTTTGTTGAATGATTGGAATAATGATCTAAAAAGACAGAAATTGCGTCCAAAGAGATATATGCAAAGCTTACACGCAACTGAAACAATTATTTGCAGCACAACAACTCAGCTGATTAACATCTCTACATACAACCAAATCTTCTAACTTAAAAATTTACATCCCCCACACACATCCAATTAATCACATACCATAAAATAGGTTTTTTGTTTTTTTACGAATGTATTTAATCAATGTGGAGCGAGGATCGAACCTCTGACATTTTCCTCATTAGTTCACATATGTCAGTTGAGCTATGCTGATGTTGGATACCATAAAATAGTTGGGGTTTCTCTCCATTAATAATTAGGGTATACTAAAAAGACGTAAGACGTAAAACAATGACAAATGAATATTCTTACGTGATCTAATCCAGATCTAAATAATGTCGAGATATCGATTTCACGGAATACAAACTTACAATAGGGCAAAAAAAGAAGGGATTTTTGGGATTATTGGGATGGAGGTTTTGAAGTTTGATGATGTTGGAGACAGGTTTGAGATGGGTGTGTGAGAGTAGAGAGAGAAAATGATTTATTGAGATGTCATCTCAAAGAAGTTTAGTGTTAAAAATGGGGTTGAGTAGAGAGGAATATAATGGAAAATATAGAATTGTAGGAAAAAGAAAAAGGAAGAGTTATAGAAGTTATTTATTAGGGTTTAGAAAGTACAAATGAATGGTTGATTGAACAGAACACAGAGTAAAAACAAAGTATAAATATGCGATTCTTTTCTTTTCTTGTTAAATCTGTAGTCTTACATTTACAGTGTTCTGTCGCAGCAGCACTAATAACCATCTGTCTGCCATTTAAGACATGATGGATCCATGTTTCACCCTTCTACCCTTTTTTTTTTACTTTTACTCTTTGCTTTCTTTTTTTCTTTACTCATCATTTATCCACTATTTTTTTTTTTTTTTTTGGTTACGTTTTAATATATATTTATCTTTTGAAATGTTGTCTGTTGTTCGATATGTCAAATATTGGAAAGCATGCAATTGGGAAATGTAATAGAAGTATCGAATATCAAACCCTTTTTAATTTACAGCCTTTGATATTTCAAGAACAATTTGTAATGCTATTTCACTACATGTTTGTTTTGTCTCATGGTTTTTCGAAAAATTAAGTTCATGTAATCTATATTTTAATTATGATACAAGAATATAACTTTTATTTACTTATAAATATTTAAGTTTATTTTCCAAATAGAAAACAAAAATTATTTAAGTATATAGGTTTATGATTTGTAAAAGCGTTGGTCAGCACCGAGTAACATAAAAGGTGAGTTTTTTCTTTTAATACAATAAAAATAATGTATGAAAATTTGATAACTTCCAACTTCGGAGGAATAAATAGATTTTAATTAACGTTGAATTATGCTCATGTTAAGAAACTCAAATGTAACTACTCAAACGTAACTTGAAAACTTGAAATATGATGTTGGTAAATTGGAAGCTCAGAGATTTGCCACATATCTTAGAAAAATTAAAATAAAATAGTTAGTAAATAGGTTCTTCACATTAATGAAATTTGGACATTAATAAAATGCATATATATTTTTTTTTTTTTCAGATATACAATCGAGGTCTTAATTAGTTAAGTTATGTTTATGTTAACCACTAATCGAATAGTAAACACATTCTAATTTGTATATATATCATATTTAATTACACTTCAATTTTTTAATCAAAACAACCACATTCCATTAAGAAGATGCAAATGCACACCAGAACAAATTTGTGGAGTACTAGGAAAATGTTCTCCATCATGAATCGAAATATGTAAAATATCATAGCTATTCAAATCCATAAGCCATCGAGGATATATTGTCGCCAATTAGAATTAGTCATGGCATTACAATAAGCATAGGATTAGCAATTTCATGAGCTATCGTTTTGCGCATACAAGGAAAAAAAGCTCGTCCTCTTTGTGAGACTTTATATATATATAGTTATCTATCTCAAAAAAAAAAAAAAAAAAAAAAAAAAAAAAAAAAAAAAAAAAAAAAAAAAAATACAATAATTTATATATTGATAAACTTTTTCAGTGATCATGGACTAGATTCAAAAGATTTTTACTAGTTTTTTTAACAACATGTGGGGGTGTGGGAGATCGAACCTAGAACCTAGGACCTCATAGTTACGAGTTCATACATCATGTCAGTTGAGTTATGCTCTTGTTGACTTGTTGACAAAAATGTCATACTATATAGTCATTAATTGTCAAATATAATGTAAGGTTTGCCAAATGTTATTATAAAAACATTTTCGTAAAGAGAAGTTCTGAAAATTGAGAACCTATGTCCTCATTTCATTCTTTTTATTGTAGTTCTCTTTTGGGCTTCATCCCGTCTGTTCCATTACATCTAGTGCGACAAATCCAAGTTGTATAACAGACTAGCTATAAGACATGACTTTGAATCAGACGATGAGCTAAAACTCAAAGAAGTCTTCTCTTTTAGATGTAATGATCTCAATTTAGCAATTTTGGTATATACGATCATTAAAAAAAATATGCGGAGCAAGTATTTGACATTTTAATGGGATGGAATTATTAGTATTTTTAAGTGTGATGCTCTTTATTTTTAGAACTAATTCTAGTTGAATTTATGGATTATGTAACAAAAAAATATCATAAAATAAATTAGAAATACTTTAATTTACATTAAGTAAAAACATGTATCACTATTCTAAAAGTGGGGAGGTTTATTGACTAGTCCAAATTTTACCTTTATCCATTTCTTGTTTTTGATGTACTTTAGATGGAACTTAATGGATTTAGTTCCCCACATTGATTCATTCCTTACTCCATTTTTGTAGCTTTTACTTTCTTTCTTTCATTTTCTCTTTTGTTTTTTAGGGGTGTGGGCATAATTAACTCTAAAGAACAACACACAGCCTTTTACATTGTTCTAACAGAGGGGGAAAAAGAAAAGAAAAGGGAAAACTTTTAGATTTTGATATAAATAATTCTCTTCTCTCACTTAATTAACCAAATGAAAATCACAGTTATATATTATTTCCTCATAATAAAAGCATAAGTAAACAAAATAAATAAAAATTGAAGGATACACTCTTTTTTTATAATTTGAGTTGCTAAATAATCTTGTCAAATGGTTGGAAAGTGGCTAAAGAAAAAAAACACACACAAAAGTAAAAATCTTAGGCATTATTAATAAACTTTTTGAATAATGGAAAAGATACCCTTTTTTTTCAAAGCAGATTTTGATGGGTTTAAAAGTTTTTAAGATACATTATTCCAAGAATAAGTTATAAAATAATGCCTCTGGAACCACTTTCTCTCTCCCTCTCATTGAGGTCTCCTAATTCCAAGATACTTTTTTTTCTTCTAACTTTTGCTTTGGACTGATGCGGAAATATGCACCTCCACAAATTTATAAATGGCAATTCGAACACAAATTCTGAATATAACTTTACAAGAACAAATCTTATAGGAAACATGCAAACGACAAGAATTTACTATAACAATAAATTTGGCACCACAACTTTCAATGACAACAACAAATAGAAATATATATATTGAGTTCGACCATGTGTTTGTGGTAGTGATATAATGTCTAAATCGATTGAACTGTGATTAAGTTGACAATACAATGCAAACATGAACATGGCTCAACCGACATAATGTATAAACTAGTGATCAAAATGTCAAAAGTTTGTGACAAAAATGTACAAATATATATATATTATTGGCGATTCCTTGTACATGTAGTTTTGTTTGATTTTAGAGGTTACCTAAACCTACCCTTTGAAAGATTTGTCTTTTAAAATTATACATTGAATTTTGAAAACTAATTGACTAGACACACATTCATATTGGCAATATGGGACAAATAAAGATGAACAAGTATTTATGTATGAGGTTGCTTTGGATGTTGGTTTTGCATCTGTTAATAGTTGGATCCTATGAATTGAATCAGTCCATCCACTGTTGAAACATTGTTGAATCTAAAAGGTTTCTTTTTCCTCTTCCCAATAAAGCTTGTTGGGTTTTGACAGAAAAGCTTGGTTTTGGTTTTGCTTTCTATATCTTTTCTAGGATGAAGACTCTCTCTCTCTCTCTTAGGTTTTGATTATATAAGTTACTTTAATCTCTTTATTCCAACTTTAAACAAAATGCAATCAAATGAACCACATGAAAGTTATGGGAGTAGACAGCTTCAATCCCATGAATATCTTGATAGACCATTATTAAGCTGTCACTTTGTGTTTTCAAGGAGTGAGAATCATGAAAATAAAAAATCACTAAAATCTACACAATCTAGACAATCTGAAAAAACCTAATTTTATTTTGTATAATTCTAGTATTTTATTTGTATTTTGTAGCTTAACATACAACAAAGACTAAAAATAAGTGTAGTTCAAAGTTTATAAGCATAATTAAAGAAATTTAAAACTAAAAAACTAAATAGATTGGACAAAGAAAACACGAACTTTAAAACAAAATTTGTCAAACTAAGCATAGTTCAACACTAACTGATATGTACTATTTACTTGTACGTCAAATATTCAAATACCAAAAAACTCATTTATCAAGGATTAAGATAAATTTCCAACAATACCCTTTATTTTCCATAGAGGGAAAAAAAGGAAAAGAAAATAAAGTTGACAAGATTGGAATCCATCCTGGTCTGCCCATCACATCTTTCAAGTTGCACTTACTTTCCTTTGATACGCAAGCCCAGAGGCCATCTCAGTTGAAACTTGGACGGGCCTTAGGAAGAAATTCCAGACTTTGATATGCTTGTTTCTGTCAACTATTTCTTAAAAATTGTCCTCTTCATAAGTACTAAATAGATAGACATATTAAAAAAAGAGAGCAAAGAAAATGATGGGGCCATGCCATCCACAACACAGAATTGAGATCAACAAGTAAACGAATTAGATTCATTTTTCACATTGAATTTTTTACACAGAATTAGCATATTTGTATGGAAAGGGGCTGTGTGCTCGCTGAGGCAAATGGCAGGTAACACAGAAATGGTAAACCCTTTATTCCCCATTCTTCTTCTTTTCCAGGAAATTTACAACATAGAAATGGCAAGGAACAGAAGAGACAAACTAACTACAAGCTCAAATCCTCCGGCAAGCTGATTTCCAGAAAATACAGACTGCAAAACCAGTGAGAATGTGACATCAGATACATATAAATCAAGAAAGAAACAAGGCAGCAAATTGTTGAAAGAGCCACATGCGCGGCCAACCAACTGTTTCTCATTATTCATTTTCTTTTTACCCCTCAATGACTGAACAAGATTTAGCAAGCCAAAGTTCGTAATTACTTCAAGTTTGTTTTTCATTAAATTATTGAACGTCAGCCAATAATTTAAGTCAATCCCCCCCTTCCTATGTTCTTCTAAATCTTTCTTTTTTACTACTTTGGCTTCCATTTTCCTTCTTCCCCCCGGGGGGCAAGGTGCTGAAGAGTAGAATTGAAGCATGACCGTTAGCATTAAACAGAAACCATCATAGAAATTAATAGCAATCGAGAAAACTAAGGTCCCGTTTGATAACCATTTGATTTTTGAAAATTGTGCTTGTTTTCTCAAATTTATTTACAATGATTTTCATCTTTTCTAAGAAAACATTTGAATTCTTAGCTAAATTCTAAAAACGAAAAACTACTTTTTTAGTTTTCAAAACTTAGGTTGAATTTTGAAAACACTAGTAAAAGGTAGATAACAAAACAAAGGAACTCATAGGTAGAACTGTTGGAGTGTTTAAAGACTTAATTTTCAAAAACAAAAAATCAAATGGAGCTTAAATAAAAGTTAATTCACCCTCACTCAAGCAAGGAGCATAATGGTTAAGTTTTTTGAATCAGTTACAATTTTAGTGGATACAAGAGCAGATGGTCTTAAATATAACTACATAAAAATCTGTGAATTTTGATGGAAAGTTTAGTTTAAAGTACAGAAAAAGAAAAGGAGTAATGCATGAAAATATTGTTGACAACTTTTTCCCATGTGTTTCTTACCTTGCCGACATACAAGCCATTCCTAAGAAGACTACCTTCACAGCTTGCTTCGGTCCAGCATAATCAAATGCCATGGGCAGCATTTCATGCAGAGTTAGAAACGCCATTACTCCACCAACTGGAAACATGAAATACATAGAATAAAAAAGTCCAAAAGAATCTAAAAATGTAATCCCTCAATTTATAACTCAAGTATTATGTTATTCCATACCAGCTCCTAGTAGACCTTCAAGAACTTCAGGACTCAAGCTGCTTGGAAATAAGTAGGCTGCAGAAAAAATGCATTTAATTATCAAACGCTTTTCATATGTCCGCAAGGCATTGGTTATAAGTCTCAAGTTAAACACCATATCATAAATCTGCCAGTGTTATCAATGCATTTGGTCGAAATATTTCATAGTTTGAGCCAATAAATAATATCACTGTCTAACATTGATGTTCACACATCATTAACGTCACTTGATCTTACATTATAATGCATGACTATCACTTAGGAAATTCAGCTTGCATTTTCAGGGAAAGAACAGCTTAGATTCAGCGTCTATTTGATGCAGTTGAACTTACCAACAATTATAACACCGAGGGGCTCAGCAAAGCCAGAGAGAGTAGCCAACTTGAATGCCTGCCATTTGCTGAGAGAAATAAAACAACTATAAATTTACCATATTCAATCCTATTGGATAAGTTAAAATACATGATAGCAGTGAAGTGTGCATTCAATTAAATTTTATAACGATAACTGACTACTGCTTGAACTAACAATATTTGGAGTAAATTTTTTGTAGGTGATTAACAGAAAAACTTGAACCAATCATCTAAAAAGTATATAAATCTTACAATTTGATTTAGGAGAATTAATTGGAAAATTATTCAGATGACAACACATTTCATTATAGAGAATGACTAATGAAAGCATGCAAATTTGACTTTACCTCAATTCATAACATAAACTAAAATTATTTACTAACCTCTGTGTAGCAAAATAAACAGGAAGCGCAACAGCTACACCCTGCATAATAATACAAGACATATCATAGATAGTTTCCATGTGGCATTTCCCGTAGTAGTTATTTTTTATTCCACCAGCATCAATCGAAGTCCAACAAAACTGATGGATTGAATCATGCCAACGAGAAACTACTAGATATTTATAATAATGACATCTAAAACAATCACTTTTACTCTCTGAGAACAAGCGCTAATCAGACTTTATACTTTTGGCACCAGATAATCTTAAATCTACTCCACTCCATGTATGCAATAATATTTATTCAAAGAGGTTGCAACACCCACCATCAGATTATCAGTCCAGATCAAAGAAGGAAAATGCTAAAAATGATATGGACACCTACTTCCAGAGAAAAAAAATAAATGTAGACTATGTAACAAGAGAATAAATACCTCTGGTATGTTGTGCAAGGCAATGGCTAAGGCTAAGTTTAGACCAACACGAAAACCCTACATAAAATTAAAAAGAAACTTGATTGGTGTCAGCAATTATAAGCAACAGGGCTCAGAAAAACCAAAAACGATAAGTTCACCAAGGAATTCCCAGTGGATCTTCCTTTTCAAATCTCCAAATCAATAATGAAGAATGATAGATGTAAAACTAACATTTACTACATTGATAACTGAGTCTTACATAATTTCGTTGGCTGTAAAACAAATAATTGAAATTATTGTTTTCAACAGAGCTACTAGGAATGTTTGTAGGAAAATATTAGGGATACTATTGGGATATTAGAAGCGCATATTTTTCATTAGTAGCAGTTGGTTAGTGAAAGGGGTTAAACATAGGAAAATATTTGGGGATTGGTAGAATTTGGACGCATTATTTTGAGAGAGTCTAGGCCTCTCAAAATGCTTGGGTATTATAACACGACACAATAAGAAAAAGCGGGCAATTGCAACCTGAAAGATAAGAATGTAGGTTGCTCATTCATGATATATGCTTCTAATACAAATGAATAAGCAACATTCCAACATTAAAGCATTTACGGTTTTCTTAAACAGAGAATAGATACCTTTTACAGAGTATAATATTTGAGTTTCTTTCAACTGAGATCAAACTGCATTACATTATCCAAGTTAAATTAAAGAAGGGATATTATGCTGATATATACCTTAATTGATCCAAGAAAAACAGCCATCCCTTCTGGAAAATTATGCAAGCTTATTCCTGCATTTCATTAGACTAAATTAACGATGTTCTTACTTTTCAGGATGTGTGGTTCTATGGTGAAAGTAAATTATTCAAGAGCAACATTCCATGAATTTGCTTAAGCACTCAACTAGATTGACCATAGAGTTTAAATAAACCTACGCATTTCTTGGAAAAATTGATAGAGAACATAAACTTATACCAGTTGTACATGGCAGTTGTATGTACCTATTGCTGTTATTATGCCACTGAATAGAACCTGCCGACGATGCTTTTTCATAACGTCCTTTCCCCCTTCATCCTTGTCCTATTATCCAATAAAGAGTCAAACTCTAGAGATAAGTTAATATCACTCTTTCTAATAATGCTTTCCTATGTGCAGAAAGTGACTGGGATGAGAACGAATTACAACCTTCTTTCTTTTGGTATCTGAACCAGGAGCAATTGTGGGTTCTGGGATAAAATGAGCAACAAAAGCAAAGAAGATTACACCTGCAAAAAACTGCAGTACGAATAACATGTCATCTCATAAATGTACAAGTATTGAAATGATTCAATAAAGGCTTATGACACATATCAGATGAAATGTTGAATAAGTATTTACCCAAAGATTTCCTTTTAAGAATCCAATTGAATTAATAGCATTATGAGCTAAATCCAGAAACGAAATGCTCAGCATTAAACCTGCAGCAAAACCCTGCAAATTAAGACTCGGTGATTTAGACAAATTCATGGAATAAAACTGACTCTAACATAAGTGTTAATGGGCACATGGTAAGAAACTAATGGAAAATAACAACACTCCATTGCAAGAATTATGACTGTTATAAACTTACGAACAAGAAAAAAAATACTACATTGCACTGGTGACCCATAATATAAACTTGATGAGCTACTTAAATTTGTGCTTAAATTACTACAGTTAGAAAGAGTTGGAGTTCGAATCAGATTCAATCACAGACGATATTCCATTCCTTCAAAGTGGGTAAAAAGAATAGGAAAAACAAAAAAAAAAAGGGACCGATTCCACCTTTTGTTAAAGCCAGGTAAGGCTGTGCCCCTTTCCCCTTATTCTTCCTTTTGTTATCAATCTAATTTTACACTTTATTTCTTTCCTTTTTTCTTACGTTTATTTTAATATTTTCTAAAGAGATTGAGGAAGAATCCACATGTTGCCACAAAGGCACAACGAGCTGTAAGGAATGGATACAATCACATAGTAACCATAAGGTAAGGGAGAAATTTGTTTTCAAAACAATTTTCATTTAGCACAAATTAAAAACAACAGATAAGAAAATGGATGTTAGCCTTTTATCACCACCAAAGAACAATATTCCGGGATTGAATTTATGCTACAAAGCTTAGCCCCCCCTCACCAGAACAACCAAAAAAAGAAACCTCCAAGCATCACCTGTAAAAGACCAAGCATCTTCAAATTGGGAGCCCCGCTAAGAATTACAAAAAGTGCACCTGTTCCAAATGTTATGAACAGAAATGAGTCTGATGCTTTAAAATGCTAATAGACACATTCTAATTATATGGGTTTTCACGATTTTGAGACAGAAAAGCATAAGTAAATTTGGCAATTATCAGTTCACTTCTTGACATATCATATCAGAGAAACATTTCAAATTAAATTTGAACTCAAGACCCAATTAAGAAATGCTTCAAAACATAATCAAATATGACGAAGAATGAAGAACAACCAGACCCAGATAGCAGAATAGGGGAATAAAATTGACGGACCTAGAGATGTGCTGAATCCACCGACGAGCGAAAGTGCAAGAGCTACCAACAGCTGAGAAGCCATGGAGGTGTTGTAGAGTTGTATCTCGGATTCGATAAACCCCCCGAAAAGACTCGAGGGCTTTAAAAATCTTCGAAATTCAGAGAAATTGGCGAAAGAAAGGTAACGATAGAGAGAAATATTGAAGAGAGATTAGGCGCGCAACTGAGGGAGCTGACTGAATTGAGAATTGTGCAAGCAGCGAGGAACTTGCCGCCGCAATAGAAGCAATATATAAATGGATTAGAGGAATTTGATTGCGCGTGCGCGTGCGGGAGAGAATCTTTACGGCGAAAGGAAGAGATGGTTTGGAAAAGCGGTCCAAGAAAGTTGGGCATTTTCGGTTTCGGTGTCGGGTTCGGTTATCCCCATTCCTGTTTATCTTACAAAATGGTTTATCCTTTACTTATGCTCCTATTTCTTCTCTTTCCAATTAACCTAAAAAATAATATACTTTTTAAAGTAACTTTTTAACCATTTTTTAATTATTCTTAATTTTTTTTTATTGGAGCCTCAAATGATAAAATGTATTATTATTATTATTATTATTATTATTATTATTTTGTTTTTTTTTTTTGGTTTTGGCTTTGGCTTTGGTTTTGGCTAAGAAGGGTGTTAAAACCGATTTCTTGTGTGTGTTTTTGCAAACAACAAGAGAAAACATTTTGGAGATGTACGGTAGCAAAGGACATCTAGTCTCGTTTCCACTACACTAATGTTAATCCCATTTGTAATTACAAGACAATTTGGAGTCTTTAGGATTTCTCTGGGATTGACTCCTTAATCGTGGTGACTAAAACGAAATGTCAAGGGTCATGGTGATTTTGCTTGATTTGGAAAACAATGAACAAGTTCCTATTCTAGGGGATACCGAATTATCTAGATATTATTACGACATTCATTGATCGACACTTGTCGGATACAGTGATGAACCAAGATGAATTTAGAGTCAAGAAATTGTGGGAGAAACATTTACAAATTCATCAGGACATTGTGAACCATCATGCAGTTACGGGGTGACACCCTCTTTATGTAAACACGTGGAAACTCAATATTGATGTTGCATGGAGCCCATCTAGATAAATTGGAGGTTTGGGGTGGGTGATACGCGACCAACTAGGATGCGTTCATCATGCAAGATTGCAATGGATCACTAACGACGTGAGGTTAAAATCATGAAAATCATGGTCATTGTTGAAGGATTCTCCAATGCTCATTCACTAATGTAAGTCATATTATTGTGGAATCTGATTGTTTGAAAGTGGTAAAAATGTTGAACAAGAAGGCATTGGACTTTAGGACAATTGAGTTATTCATTAACGATGCCAAATTAAAGCTCTGACAAACGATCGTGAGAATGTCTCCTTCATTCACACTGACCAACATTACAATGTTCTAGCACACTCTCTTGTGCAAAGGACTTTGGAGCAACAACTTACCTTTCTTTATTCTTCAAATCTCTTACCCTTAAGGATTTAGTATTTTAGGGGTTGTTTGATAACGTTCCCGTTTCCTGTTTCCTGTTTCTGTTTCTCATTTTTTAAGAAACAGACTTGTTTGATAACCATTCTCGTTTCTTATTTCTAAATTTTGAGAAACGTTTCTAAAAAAATGGCAAAATTTGAGAAACACCAAAAAGGTGTTTCTTCTGTTCCGTTTCTTATTATAGATTGTTGTTCCTATTTATAACAAAAATGTGTGGTTGGTTTGTTGGTAAGAAATGTTCTTAAATAAGCATTACATATTTAAGGGCTTGGGTTCAAATCCCAAAAATAACATATTGGTTTTTTCTTTTTTTTTCTTTTTAATTAGTATGCTTGGACTAATTATTTTTTAGTTCAACAATAAGTGAAGAAGACAGATTCAACATCTGTCCTATTATTATTTGTTGTTAGTGTTAGTGTTATTATTATTATTATTTTTATTTTGCATAAAAGAAATAAAAATAAAAATAAATTAGGGCAGGACCGAGGTTAATTACAAATTAAACCAATGGAGATGCCACGTGGATGGGGCCACTAGAGATAATAAACCCTTTATTAACTGCTCCCTCCATCTTAAACGAGCCTAATACGGTCAGAGAGAAGAGACGAAACGCTCTCTCTCTCTCCTCTCTGGTTTTGCTTTCTCTCTCCTCCCTGATTCAAAAACTATTCAGGTTAGGTTTTTTTCTTCTTTCAAATTTCTTCAAATTTCGTTGATTTAGCGATCACTTCTGAGTAATTCCACTTCGACCCTGATTTTCTTTTGTCCTTTCTTATATATCAGAAGCAAAGCAGGGGTTTTACTTTCCATGGGATTCTGAGTTCTTCAATCGAGCATAAAGATTCGATATCTTTCCTCAGGTTAGGGCTTATGTTCTGTTCCTCGTTTTGGTTTCTCTCTTATCATACTCTTGAACTATGTTGTTCAGTTGTTGTATAGTATATGAATTATGAACATAGTGGTGGGTTTCGGTAAGCTTATTCACTTCTAATATTTGGGATTTCGTATTCTCTTTTAGTATACTGAGGCAGTTAGGTTAGGTCTTTTTATTGTCTACTGATTGATGGGGTTTGGGGATTTTGAGGAAGTACATGTCAATTACCTGACTTTGGCCTAAATGGTGATCGAATTACAAGTCTCTTATACAGTTCTCTTTTGCAATTCGATTACTAGAAATGCAGAACACATGAGAACGACTGTGAAATTAAGCTTCAAATTACTAGAGCGAGTCACTCCATTCCCTCTGTTATCCTTTAAATTTGCTTATTCCTTTCTTCTATGAATCAAACAGCCCTCTCTCGATGAACTATATCAATGATGAAAACCACCACCCGTGAACTAATCTATTAGATGATGTAAAGTACTTTGTTTGTAGCTGACACATCTATTTTGTGCTAGAACTAATCTCTTACCTTGCCATTAGAAGTGAAGAGAGATGACCCATGGAGAGCAAACTCACTTTAAGACTGAGGGAGGGACCTTGTGGTATAAGGTAAGGTTAATTCTCATTAACAAACTTCA
The DNA here is from genome assembly GCA_028017165.1 of Herpetospermum pedunculosum. Classification (NCBI taxonomy): domain Eukaryota; kingdom Viridiplantae; phylum Streptophyta; class Magnoliopsida; order Cucurbitales; family Cucurbitaceae; genus Herpetospermum; species Herpetospermum pedunculosum. The sequence goes on along the minus strand of CM051529.1, from coordinate 945,792 downwards.
ACAAAAGATGGAAGAGAGGGGGCTTTCAAGAGGATGAAACTTAGGCTTCTTGATTTCCATCTTCTCTTATCCTACTTACCGGTCTCACTCTCCGTCCTACAGTCACCAACTCAAGTGCTTAAAAGTACAATGCAACTTTGCTGAAAGATGAATGTGGTATAATAATTGGTAGTTTGAAAATTTTAATATGGTGAATGTTTTTCCAATGAGCTGTTGTTTTGGCTAAATTATGTACTCAAATATCTAACCTACGAGTCAAAATTAATTTTTTTTAGGCATTGATCTAACTATTTCTTTCAAGTCTATTTAGCAACGATTAATTTCCTAATGAGGCGTTGACCTAAAGAATTTTTCATTGTCAGCATAAACTTATCTATAGCAATGTCTAGATTGTGGTCAAATTTTGGAATAGTAGTGAGTTAAGAGGACCAGAGTGATATGAGTAGAAGTCGAGGACCTATGGACGAAAAATGTGTAATTGGTCTTTGGAGCCAATTATACTTTTCAGCATTTTAGTGGTGCTTCATGGTTGCAAGTGTAAGTGTAATCCATCTTAAATTTGGTTTATGTTGTTTCGTTTTTGTTTTTCAAAAAAATATATTGCAGTCCTACTTCCTTCAACTATAATTATTGTGTGTGCATACTTGTGTAACTGGGCGTTTATTTAGATGCCATCTCTATCTGAGAACATCTCTGTTTGAGAATGTAGTTATCTGACAATGCGTTGGGGTGGGGAAGATAGTAGATTAGTAGTGATACTGCATAGATCCCTTGCATTCCATGATTCTGGTTCAAGGTGTAGTATCCTCAGGTAAGCTTTCTTTTGGCTACCTGAAAAAATATCTCAATCTTTCTACGTGTCATCTCAAAACTGGGATGTAGGACCAGATGCCAGACGAACCACATTAGATATTTTATATTCCAAGTGATTGGCCTACCTGGTTTTGAACCAAACCTTAATCATTATATGCCCCCACTGTTTGGGTTTAGGTAATTTTTCTTTTAAATTGCATCTTCTTTTCTTTATGAGTATTTTTTGAAGTGATTTTAATGCAGTATACTAAAAGATGGATTCCCATGATGAGGCTGGATGCCAAGCTCCTCCGGAGGGTCCTTTCCTGTGCATCAACAACTGTGGCTTCTTTGGTAGTGCAGCCACTAAGAACATGTGCTCCAAGTGTCACAAAGACATAATGCTGAAGCAAGATCATGCTAAGCTTGCTGCTTCATCTATTGAAAATTTGGTCAATGGATCATCTAGTAACAATAAGGAAGTGGCTGAAAGTGTTATCAATGGTGCCATTTCTGTGGAACCAAAGACTAGTCAATCACTTGCACTGCCTGCAATGGGATCTGTGGAGGGCGAGGAAGCAAAACCAAAGGAGGGTCCAAAACGTTGCAGCTCTTGCAACAAGCGTGTTGGTCTAACAGGCTTCAATTGCCGGTGCGGTAATGTATTTTGTGCAGTTCATCGTTACTCTGACAAACATGACTGCCCCTTCGATTATCAAATGGCTGCACAAAATGCCATATCCAAAGCCAACCCTGTTGTCAAGGCCCAGAAGCTCGATAAGATCTAGATTTCTTAGGACCAGTTTGTGTCCTAGATTTCTTAGGTGGTTTCTGAATTGCTGCAAATCTATGTATTGTCGCTTTATGTTCATATACATGCCGAAGAGATTGCAGTTACAATATATCTGAATTCTGAAAAATCTATTTGGTTATGATTCATTGTTTGTGCTTGTTTTAATGGACATCATTGTTATTGACCTTGTAATGCTTTCTCTTTGTGTTTGCGTTTTGTAGCCATCCTCTTGACTATGAGTGACCTTGCTTGCTGTTTACAATTTTTCGATGCCCTTATATTTGATCTTCTAATCTGTTGTTCTGGTCTTAATTTGCATCGATTTGTCAAGGAGTTAGCTCGAACAAAGATGTTGCAGCCTACTCGAATTCCAGAATGAGAGATTTCAGTATTATTTTCTAATCCATGTATTTTGGTTGGATCTTACCAATAGTCCCTGTTGTGATTTGTTAACAACAGACTCGATAGCCATTTTTAGCTATATTACTTCTTGGTTTCTTATTAACATTAATTTTCTTCTCTGTCTCTCTTCAGGTTCATTTGGCAATCATATATTTTCCATCTTAAATAAGTATTTCCAATAACGTTAATTCTTCAGTTGAGAATAGTTTTTGAGACAAGTGGTAAATAGAAGCTAGCATAGCTGAACAGTTGATTTCTCTTTAAACATAGGCTGTTAATTTGCATTAAAATTTGAGCATGATACTGACTGTCAGATAATGTAATGTGAAAAGTTATATTTGCAGAGTAGAGAAAGATTCTGTTTTTGGTTTCCATGTTGAAAGAAACTGCCACTAAATAGTTCAGAAAGTTGAGAAAAGGAAAAAGGCTTAGAGCTTTTGTGTTGTAAAGGGAATATATCATATCAGGTTAGTGGACCACTTCTGTAATAGTAATAGGAGAATCCAAACATAGCACTTTCCAATCTCCATTCATATTCACAAAATAAATAAGTTGGAAGGAAAGTGTTCAAAACATCACCATCGCCAATTGCTTAAACAATGACGGGCATAATCTGGTAGGAAATTGGGCTCGTTTCGTTAATTACAGGCTTCTTTTATAGCCCAATATGGCCAATGATCCACCAATGGCTGGCTTTAATGAAATTTTAGTGAAAAAGTTTTTATTTGTTTATTTCAAGAATCACGCTACAATTATGAAAGTGAGGTTTAAACGACTATTTAAATATAACTCAACTGGTTAAGATATATACTCTTGACCAAGAGGTTCGTATCCCCCACCTCACTTGTTGTTGAACTCGAAAAAAAAATTTGAGGTTCAAACTTGGGATAAGTTACTAATACCTCATCTATGTGCAAATGGAAATTGATGGTGTATTTTTGTGATTGAAACAACCCCTACTTCACTCATATATGAGTAAGCATTGACCAAAATCTCAGGATTCAAAATGGAGGAGATTATATATTTATAAATAAATGTAATATAATCTCAAACTTGAGCTTAATTGGTTTAAGACGCTATTTTTTTGTTTGTTTGTTTAAATCAAAGATTCAACTATGAAGGTTGAATCTTTTAGGAGAGGTAAGATGTTATAATCACCAAGTTATGTGTTCATATTGGTCCCTTTCCTCATTTATAATGTTATATTTCAAAAACTATATATAATGTACGTAATATTTTCTTTGTTTTTCAAATTGAATTCAGTATCTTATCAACTCTAGAAGTAAATTTAAGTAGGTTCAGACTCAAAGATAGATTAATATATTGGTATTGTATAGATGTAAAGGTTTTTTTTTTTTTTTTTTTTTTTTTTTTTTTTTTAAACATAGGGTGAGACTTATTAAGAGAGCTCTCCCTCTGTGCTGAAATTCTAAGAAGACTAGCCTCTTGGTTATTCACAGTCATAGGATATATGCATTAAGCAGTCGAGTCGAGTTAAGTTATGCTCCGTTTATTTTAAAACTTAATGGATTAATATTTTTTGAAGAGGAAGCTTGGTAATAAAAGTAAATAACATTATATAAATTAACTGTGAGTTTAAAAGAAATATCTGCAAGAAGATTCATAAGGATGTGGGTAAGTAATTTAGGATTTGAAGATGGTTCTAATATAATCTAAGAATGAGATTTGAGGTCCATGTCCCAAGGGGACAAAATCAAATTATTTAGTATAAACATTGCATAGTATTAGGCAGTAAAAGGTACTTAAATTTGGAGTGGTCCTCCAGAGCTTTGGAAAGTAATTAAAGAAGGTGAAATATAAATTATGTGGTAATTAAGATTGAAGAGGCAATGGGTGAAATTAAGTTAATAGTTTTTTGGGATTGCATAGAACGAGACAATGCCATGCACATGCCCTTTGAAGATGCATGTTTCGTGGGAATTAACAATTTTGAACTCATCATCCAATTCTGTCGCGCTTAATTTATATTTTTATATAACACTATCTATAATTTCATATATATTTTTTTTGGTGGGACTGTCGAGGGAAGCCCATGCAAGTTGCTCTCAATTTAAATAATAAAATTAACCATTTTTCTTTGTTTCTTAATCAAATTGGAAGATAATTATTTATTTATATATATAATTAATGGGGCAGAATTAATTACGTGCATAGACGATTTTGTTTACCGGTGGTCGAGAGCTGAATATAACTCCAGATTTGCTGCATTTTTAGTTTGTTTATCTCTCTCACTGTTGTCCTATTGTGTTAATGGATGGTGTTCATTTAACCAAAAATAAATAAATTATGGTGATTTCGTTTGTTTTCTGTTTTTTAAATTTAGGTTTATTTTCTTCTAATTTCTTTACTATAAATTTTAGTTTCATTAGAAAAATATTTGAATTTTTAACCAAATTTCCAAAAACAAAACTAGTGTCGTGTTATTGCAATAACATAATTTAATTAATTAAAACATCACACATAACACGTGTCATAAAAGTCAAATGTATTGTTTTTAAAAGAAAAAAAATCTACTCACATTGTTGAAAATTTAAAAAATAAAATGGCAAGGAACCTAATTACTCAAAAATATGCAAAAACTTGTCACACGGACTTTCTTGGGTGTCTAAGTATGAACAATAATAATCAACATCTACTAACTAATGTTCTAATCTGAAAAGATGGACGCATGAAATATTATGCGATTGTACCATAGCTATATTTGACACTACTTCGATTTAGTATTTATCGAAAAGTATTGGGCAAAATACTACATCGGTCCAAAATCCTTTCTTGCAGGTCAGCAGCGGACTCGCTCACATCAATGGATCCCTATTCCAATTTTTTGCATCAACATTATCAAAATAAATGCAAAAAGTTTGCCTAAATATATATATTTTTTTTTTTTTTGAAACAGTTTGCCTAAATACTTTAGTGAGAAGAAGTGGGAACGTCATGAATAAAATTAATGAGAGAAAAGTGTGTGATAATAGACACTTCAAAGTAATAGATGTTTTATTCACTCGTTTACTCCATCTTAAATTGATATATCTTAAGGAAGGAATAAAAGTATATCTTAATTAGTATTTGTTGGAAATACAAACAATGTCCCACATTGACTAGATAATGGGAGATCATATGTATATAAGTAAGGGAAAACATCTCCAATGCTATGAGACTTTTTGGGTGAAACCAAAAGTAAAGTAAGGAGAGCTATACCTTAAGTGGAAAAATACATCATATGATTGTAGAGATGTCTAGAGTTATTGTCCCCTTATAAGTGGTATCATAGTCATGTCTCGATGATAGAAAATTCCATGTCGATAGAACCCTCTAGTCTAGAACAAAGAAAACAAAGAAGTGAGTGAGCTAAAATGACTTAGTCATATTAAATCCGTGGTAAATCCGTGGTTGAACTTTAAAGAAGCTAAAGATCATTAAAACACAGAGGACTTGATAAGAAGTTGTTTAGTAAGGAGAGCTATGCCTTAAGTGGAAAAAAATAGTAGTATTCTCTAATTGATTCAAAATAATTGATCACATAACTCATAAAAATTAAATTAAAAGATATACACATAAAACAAAATTTAAAGTTATATTTTACTACCCAACAAGTTAATAATAGTTAAGTTGTAGTGGGTTAAATTAACCTTTTACTTCTTTAATTGGAGTTTAATTTCAAACTATAAAAGTTTCATGATAAATTTTGAAGTAATGGTGAAAAAAAAAAAAAAAAAAAAATCTTTCCTTACAAAATGTTAATATTTTTTCTTATGTAATATGTTTTTTTAGACATGATAAAAAAGAGAAGAAAAAAATAAAATTTAGATATTATCATATTTTAAGTATGTACAGAAAAGATTCGGTTTTTTACATTCAACTTATCTCTTTCACTTTAAAACTTACTTAATATACTCTATTTTTTACCCAACCCGACTTTAATGAAGTTAGTCTAATACAAGTCACTCAATCTAACCTTCGTGCATACAATTTTACAGATTTAACTAAATTATAGTAATTCGAATTTAAAACAAAACTTTTAAAATATCTTTCGAACTAAAATGATAATATAACTCGGATCTGCTACATACCACTTTAAATACAAAGGGAAAAAAAAATATTTAGCCCATTATGACATGTCATATGTCTCTTTCCTATCTTCCTCTCTTCTTGGTGTGGTGTTTACTCCAAAAATGAGGAGCAAAGCATGTTTTGTTTTCTTGAAAAAGTTAAGGAGAGAGAAGGAAAATTTGAAAAAAAAAAAAAAAAAAAAAATTGAATCTTAATGTATGTTCCATATCCAACTCTTTTAGTTTTTTTTTTTTTTTTTTTTTTTGAGTACATTGGGGTGGGGGATTCGAACTACAGACCTCTTGGTTATCAAGTCATACATATGCCAGTTGAGCTATGCTCACTTTGGCAACCAACTCTTTTAGATTAATGATCTTTTTAAAAAAAAAAATATTGATCACATGAGAGAGATGAAGAGAGAAAATTAGACCCACATCCATTCAAGAGACAAACTTTAAGACTTTGTTTGTATTCATCATTCCTTTTTCCACTTAAGGCATATATCTCAATTAAGCGCTATAGTAGAAGTATCATAATTACAAAACAACTTCGATTTGGAGCACTATGAAGCAAAACATTGATGATAATCTTCATCCATAACTGATGAATGAACTTTGATTTATCACTAAAAATACTGTCATTTCGTTCCAACCAAATATACCATAAAATAACCCAAAGATGTTGCACCACATAATATGTTTGACATTTACCTGGGACATAGCAAGACATTGAGATATAAAATCCTCAAGTCTGTTCGGCAAAATAGATAACATATTAGAATCATTTAAAAGAGTGGACCAAAGACTTTTAGCATAAGGGCAATGGAGAAAAATATGATTCATAGTTTATGCATTCCTTTTGCAAAGCACACACCAATTTGGATTAAGACACATTGCTGGAAAACGAGCTTGGATGGAAGAGCATCCTCGTTGGTCCTCTACGATCTTTTGTCCATTTTCATATATTTTTTTTTTTTTTTTTTTACTAAAAAAACTGACAATATGTTGTTAATAGAAAATAATCAAATTGGATAAAAAGAAGGATGGAATTGTATATATGTGGCAATAGCATTATTTTTTGGATAGAAAATATTATTAGCCAACATCTTATAAACACATCAAGAAACAATACTAAGATTTTAATCATAAAAAAAAAGGGGGGGCCAGAAACAATACTAAGATTGCCCTAATTAATGAGGGCACTTATGAATGATCCCAAGGAACTTTTTATTTTTTATTTTTTTTTAGTATATCCCAAGAAATAATAATATCAGTCATATTAAAACAAAAACAAAAACAAAAACTTAAATTTTGTTTCACCTAAATAATAGTCTTAACTAACTCATTAATGATAGCTCAACTCACAAAGTTGAATAAAAGAGTTGAAAATAGGTGTAGAAGTTGATGCGAATGAAGAAAAATGATTTATAAAAATAAGGGTAGTTGGAAATTATGATCCAAAGAAAAATATAATTGAAATTCCCATGAAATAGTGTATTTCATACATATATGAAAAACAGAGATCCCCAAAAAACTAAAAAAAAGGTTTCAGTTTCCATACATTCTCATACAGGATGACAGTGAAACAAAGCTTAAAAAGCAGTAAAATCAGTCTAAATCAAATTTATAAGTTTTATTATGGTGGCTGTTTGGACAATGGTGCAGAGATTGATGGTTTCTCGTGATCACTGCATAGGAAACATAGGGCATGGATTTGATTGGAGGAGTGAAATCGTGTATTTATTATTATTAAGCCCTAACCCTAACCCTAACCCTAACCCTAAAAATATAGAATTGAAATAATGGGGTGTGTTTGGATTCGAGGCGACACGAGCACTTTCCCGGCGATTGCTCCCATTTGGTATTGGAAAACCTCCCTTACTTTTTCTGTATGGGTTCTCGTGTGCATCTTTCTCCATAAACACCCTTTTCTCCTCTTCTTATTTACCCTTCCTATCCCTTTCCCTTTCCCATTCAAACCTTTTACTGCATATAGATTGTTGTTTAGTATTAGACCAACTTTGGAAAAAGTTTCATTGTTAACTCTAACTGCGCACCATCCTCAATTTAAACGTATCTGACATTGCTATCTTATAGTTGAGCATGATGATTTTTTAGTACATTGGAGTAGGAGGATTTGAACAACAGACCTCGTCAACACATACATATGTCAGCTGAACCATGCTCGCTTTGACAATTGAGCATGATGATTATTTAACTTGTTTTGAAAGAATCATCACAAGATTTGAGACTACCCTTTTGTTGAATACATATATATGCAAAATAAATGATACCAAATTAACGGAATACAAAGACGTCAAAAGGTATATAAGGCATATATAACATCAAACAGAAGTTCAAAGGTTCAAATTATCACCTCCACAGGTTGTTGAACTAAAAAAAAATGATAAATACACAAAACTAACAACATACATAACGAATCTAAATTAAAGACCGAGAAAAAGTCACTCACATAATACATTTTTATTTACTAATTAAAGAAGATTGGGTGAGTCTTGTAACTTTCAATTTTATTGATTTAATTAACAAGGCGTTTGTAGTCTAACGGTTAGAATAATTGTCTTCCAAACAATAGACTTGGGTTCACTCCCGGCAAATCCAATGTTTCTAATTATGCAGTAAGCCTCTTGATTTTCAAGGAAAAAAAAACATCAATTTTAATTTGAACTCTAAACTTGAATGGGTATGGCAATTAGTGCTCCTTGAAACTAGGCATGTTTTTACTTGTTGAAAAAAAAAAACACGGTCAATTTTATTTCACCGATTATAAAGGAAGTATTGTTCATTTGAAAATTAATTGCCTACATGACCAACTAATAAATCATACAAAATTAAATTAATAAAACAACTAAAATATAATCTATGTTAGAGTTGAAATTGACTAGGTTAAAGACAACAAACCTTCCACATTTATATGGTGGTATGATGATTGTCTGTTTTGGTATAAGCTCACATAATTTTACTAAACAATCTAATATTAATGTCCTTCATTGTTTTAGAATGAGCAATAGAGTAGTGCATTTTTTGGTTAGAGATGCTATAGATCGGTCTCTCTCTTTTGATTTGTTGTATAGAAAATGGTCGAGTCTAATTTTTTTTTTTTTAAATTGTTCTTCATTATATACTCATAAAATTTAGAGTAAAACTTGGTTGCAGGTTGGGCCACAAGTATCTTTTGCAGCCCAGCCATGTGGCACATTATGATTGGATAAATATTTTTATCATATTTATTTTTTTAAAAAAATTCTCCCTAACGTAACGCCGTTACTTAGATTTTTGTTTTGTTTTATCTTGCTCATTTTCTCTCTCCTCCCACATTCTCCTCACTCTTCTAACCGCCCTTCCTCTCTTTCATCCTTCAACCCCTCCTCCCTCCTCTCCGACCATAGAATCAAACTTCAACTTCAATAGATTAAAATGAAAAATCATTTTCTCTCTCCTTTGGATTCCGATTTCAGAGAGGAACTGAAGGCGTTAAGGGTGAGAAAAGAGGAGAAAATTTCGACAAATTTTGTGAAAGGGAGGCAGATCGGAGTGGCCGCAGAGAGAAAAATTGGAGGTTATTTTCAACAGGATCCCGACGGCATCCAGTGGCAGCGGGTGTGATGGATGGTGGCGGCTTGAGATTTGTGATGTGTGTGAATTGTAATGAAAGTTGTAAGGTTTTGGATTAGAAGAGAGGAAGACAACCGAGTTGATACAAATTTCAATTTGAGACTTTTTTTTTTAGAGAGTGAAAAAAAAAAATCTTTTTTATTTAATTAAATTTAATTTTAGTGTTGGACATAAATTAGTGAGAAGAACGAAGCAGAAGGTTGAAAATCAAAAAGAAGAAATTGAAGGACTGGAGGAAGAGGAAGGATCATGAAAAGAGGAAAGAGGAAAGAGAAGGTGAAAGGAGAGAGAGAGTGGAGCAAAATAATTTAAATAACGACGTTAGAAAAGTAAGGAGATTTTCTTTAAAAAAAAATTAATATACAAATTTAGCCATTCACAATGTGCCACATGGTTGGGCTGCAAGAGATGCTTGTAGCCCAGCCTGCAACAAAGTTTTACTCTAAAATTTAAATGGAAGACTTTGATTCCATTTTGAAATAAAAAGTATTCATTTTGTTTATCTTTTGTGACATTGGTCTGTTTATGGTCAAAGCCTCCTCCTCCCCCTACGTGGTTATTAGTGCAAACCAAACCGAGACGTGTCAGTCACATTCCTCCGAATCTGAAACGGCGTGTGCTTCTCATTGGTCGTCTTCACCGCAAATATGACGGTGGCTAATCCCTATCCCATTACCCTTCGTTTTTCCAATTTAATTTCCTTTTTTTTAAATAATTAAAGTCCAGTTTTTTTTAAGACCCAAATCAAATTTAGTGTTTTAACAGAATTGGTTTCAAGATTTTGAAGTCAAACCCAAAACTTATAGTCATTTTATTTATTGGAATGCTTTACTTATCTGTTTTGAACTTTGACATATTTTGTATTTGGTCATTAGAAGTGTGTCATATATAAATATTATAATGACTTCAGCCGCTCCTATTTGTTCATTTGTAATCTCTTATTTTATTATAATACTGTTCGTCCTTTTATCTATAGATGTAACTAACACGACGTTAGTGAATTACATAAATCAGTGTTGTTCTTCTGCGATTATTTATTCTTTATTATTGATTTATTGTCACATGTTTCTTTCTTTCACACTGCTTGTTCAAGTTTGAAGGACCTTTGTGTTGTGGTTTTGTATTATTTGTAATTATTAATTAAGATCCAGATTTGAGGAGAAATTAAATTCAGATTTTTCAGTGCTGCAATTTCAGTCAACGCAAACTTAAGAACAATTCTTCACCCATTGTCAGATTAACTCTCTTTTTATTTATTCTTTTTGCGCTTCTATTCTTGAACTACGCTACTTTTTTTTAGTCTTTTAACTCTGACACTTGAGTTTTGTCAGCACCATGTGTTTATTTATTTATTTATATTAATCTGACCAAAAGTTTCAACTTTGTCTTTATTTTCTTTTCTTCTTTTCATTTTACGACTCTTTTAGGGCACACATGGATTTCGTTTCCTGATTGAGACCCATTTTTTGAATTTATTATACAAATTACAAAGCATATTATAAGGTGCAACTGCAATAATTTATCTTTTGTCAATTTATAACATGTTATTTGCCTGGAACATTCTTCTTCCAATCTTTAGGATTTCCCTTACAGTTTGGAATTCCTCTTCATACATTTTTTCAACTTTTCTGCATGTTTTTTTTTATTTTTATTCCTGTGTTTTTGTGTTTTTCATTATATTTCTTCGCTACAAATAAAATATTTACTTTTTTAACTTTCGTCTTTTAAAACGAATTTGTTTATTATTATTATTATTTTAATTTAAGGCTGTAGTTTTAAATGTATTATTTTTAAAAGTAAATTACAAGTTAAAATAATGCAATTAAATTATGAACAAACAATTTTTTTTTTTTAATATATATAAAATGAAGGATTTAATTTTTATTGAACTGGCGTGTAGTTCTTTAGGGTTCTGTCCTAGGTTAATTTAAAATACTGCTAGTTAATATTTACAAAAACATGTTGAGATATTCAAATAAAGAATGAAATCAAAATAGAAAAATGGTTGATTAGGAAATCAACCCGCATTATCTCAGCTTTGTTTCCTTGACAAAAAAAAAAAAATAAATAAATATATATATATATATATATATATATATATATATATATATATATATATATATGTATGGGAAAAAAACTATTAATCAGAAAACTATGGTAATAATTGAAGTATATAAATTAAACTCCCTTAAGGGTATGTTTGATATACAATTTGGATTATGTTTTATACATTTAGTTTTTTTTTCTTTTTTTTTTTTATTATGCAATTTGAATTGTGTTTCTGAAAACAATTTCCAGAGATAATATGATCCAAAAAAAAAAAATTTTGCGGAAAAAAGATATATGCATTAACGAATAATTAAAAGGGAGGAGCTAGAAAAAAAACCTTCCAATTTTCACTATAATTCAAATAGTAAAATTTTTTAAAACAATTTTTTTCTTTCTTTTTCGTGTAGCCATATTTTAAAAAATAAAAAGCTTTAATAAATATAATATTCATATTATATTATGAACCCATTTTATTTTTAAATTAATATATATATATATATAATATAAGAGAAATTGTAACCGATGTCAATTTAGAGTAAAATAATTAAAAATATAGCATTTTTTTAAAAAAATTGCGGATATGAAAATTTCTATCACCGATAGTATGGTCTATCGCTGATAGACTCAGTTTTTGACAAAACACTCATTGATTCTTTTTGATAAACTTTATTTTTCTCTTAATTTCTCATTCAAAAGATAGGTATTTACACAACCCTAATCTCTCAAAACATATAGGAATACTAACTGAATACTAACTTAACTACCAACTAATTTTTTAATATGGATAATTTCCTAATATGTGTGCAATTGGAGATATGAGTTGGAAGGTCAATCCACTAAGTCAAATATGTTATTAGTAATTTAAGTGAATAAGATTTTACTAATAGCATTTTGTCTCTTTTGATGATGATGAATGAAGATTAAGAGCGTTTGATTTTTCCTCTCATTTGAATTTACTGAAAGATGTACTGAGGGAGCTCAAATTGTCCTCTCCTTCGATGATGAATGAAGGGAACACCGAGGTGAAAACCTCTCCTTCGAATTACTGAAGGGAACACTGAGGTGGAAATTCTTCGTCCTCTCCTTCAACAACCATGAAATTTGATTTGTGAAGCACTGATCCGCGTTCGAAAGCTCGCAGATTTTTTTTTCAGATATTGCGTGGTCAAAGCGATGATGCGAAGCCCGCATAAATTTAAAGGTGTCATGCTGGCATCGACTTGAAGATTGGAGCACCAACCCGTGTTTGGAGGCTCCTGGAAAATTAAAGATGCAATGAGCATCAACTTGAAGTTTGCACCACCGACCCGCGTTCGGAAGCTACATTTTTTTTTTTTTATCTTATATTCTCACCTTATTTTCAAGTTGGACTTTTGTGATTCTTCATGCTCCAACTTGAGGGAGGATATTAGGAAATTATCCATATTAGGAAATTAGTTGGTATTTAGTTAGTATTCAGTTAGTATTCCTATATGTTTTGAGAGATTAGGGTTGTATAAATACCTATATTTTAAATGAGAAATTAAGGGAAATAAGAAGATTATCAAGAAGGAAGCTTGGTTTTGTCAGTGATAGAAGTCTATGATTGATAGTCATATATCAATGATAGAGTTTATCGGTGATAGCCACTATTTTTTGTCATATTTACAAAATATTTTAAACTTTGCTAAATTTGCAATTATTTTAAGCCATTGTTGTTTGTGCAACCCAACCCTATAATATAATATAATATATTATAAATTATATTATATTTTAAAATAATTATAACATAAAACATGTTCATGTATTAATTAAAATAATTTATATTCAACTTAATATTTAGTTAAGTTTTATGTGTTAGGGACAACGTAATTTCATATCCCCACATGTGTATAACATTTTATTCTTTAAACCTAAATTTTTATGGTTTTGCTTTTGGTTCCACCCAAAATGTCTCATACCAATGAGGAATGTTGCCTTAAATACTCATGATCTCTCCCTCTTATAAAATGTGGGGCTTTGGTCGCACTCCTAAATAATCCTCCTCTCGAACGAAGTATCACCGACCGCATGGCTCTGATACCACTTGTTAAGGACAACGTAACAGCACACATTGGTATGATATTGTCCACTTTAGACCTAAAGTCTCGTGACTTTACTTTTGGTTCCACCTAAAAGACAGACTTTTGTCGAACTCCCAACATTATGGTTCATGAATATCTTATTAAAATATATATATTCATGATATTCTCATCTTCTAATCAATGCGAGACTTTGGTGGCACTCTCTATATGGTTTATGAACATCTTATTAAAATATATTTTAAATTCTAAATTAAGATTTAATTTCTAAATTTACTACCAAATACTTTCATAACATAAAATATTACTTTATTTTGATTGAATTTATTGTTTTCAAATATTTGAATCTCAAGTTCTCAAATGTTTGAATCACAAGTTCTCAACTCCTATTTTAACAAATAAATTCAAATTGGGTATCAATTCTGATAGTTAAGATTTTGATTATTTGGTAATTTGAGTGGATGGGTTCTCTGAAATTGATGCCTAAAATGTTAAATAAATATGATAATTGGGGTAACTGGATCGCATATTATATATAATATAAATAAGTCGATGTAGAACAACAATAATGATTTTATTTTATTTTATTTTATTTTAATATATTAGAATGTGCTTCTTCTTGGGGCCTTTGACGGGTGCGAAAACCAATTAGGTGGTCAACATATTTAGGCTTGGGGAGTCCCGCTTAATCTTTTGATTTAAATTAATTTTGCTAAATCCTCCATTTTAATACTTATTTTGCTCAACACTCCATATTTGTTTGATATTTGCTACTTTCGAAATTTAATACACACGTCCCATTTTCTGTTTATAAAAACCTCTGTCCGTACACATGCATATGAATTGCTTCCCTACATAAAAATAGGGTCTCTGTATTTTAGAGTACCACTATAGCTGATCTTCTTCCTGTGTGATTCCATGACATTAATCCAATGAAAGTAAGGTTTAATTATTAGTTTAAAAACTTATTACTAAAGTTCCATGATTTTCATAAAATATCTAATAGATCATGACACAAAATAGAAGATTAAAGATGTATTAAAACATTTGAAAAGTTTAAGAACTTATTAAACATAAGATTGAGTCTAAAGACTTACTTGATTCATTCTCAAGTTCATGAATTTACAAGACATAATAAAATTGTAATTTGAAATACAAAAGTGTTAGTATGAACTTCAATATCTTAAGGGGAGAGAGAGAGAAAGAGTGAAAGTTTAGGTAATATTGATTAAATTAAGAGAGTGAGATATGATTTGCAGAGTGTGGTAATGTTGGGGTTTGAGGACTCATAATTGAAAACATCGAGGACACGGGAGTTCCAATATTCCAAGTTAGTGAGAGAGAGAGAAGATTATTGGATTTTTCCAGTTGGAGTTGAGGATTTGTCTCAGTATGTACACAGAAGGATCTCCAAATTTAAACTTTAAATAATAATAATAATAATATTCACAAACTCGTACGTGTTCTTTATATCAATAAAATCTTCAACTTTTATTATTATTTCCAATGCTTTGGAAAGGGTAAGACCATACTAGAAGAGGTGACGAGGAGGAACATTTTGTTTTTTTTTTTGTTTTTTTTTTTATAAATATAATTAAAGATATTATTATTATTATTATAAAGGTTGAATTAATTAAGTACTTTGTATCTTTCCGAAATTTTCTTTTAAGCCTCTTCCCCTTCCCTCTTGTCTCCTGAAATACATGCTTCTCTTCACTTCTCTTCTGAGGCCTTCAAAACTTCTACACAATTTTCACTTTCTCCTTCAAACAAAACCCTAATCTCTCTTTCAATTAGGGTTACTCTCTAAACCTCATATATTTTGCTTTAATTTGTTTATAACTTTTTCTTATATGTATATATATTGTTTAATTTTCCCATTTTCAGGCTGAAGAAGAAGAAGAAGAATAAGTAACACAACACAAGTTCAAGGGAGAATATAGATAGAATAATATGGGATCCATGAATTCAAACAATTGGCTTTCATTTCCACTTTCACCCACTAATCCTTCCTTACCACCCCATCTCCAAACAACAACTCAATCCCATCATCATTTCTCTTTGGGTAATTTGGAGAATGATCATAATATGGATATCCCATTTCAAACCCACGGTATGTTTTAATCATTAATCTCCCTTTTCATTGCTTATATATATATATATATATCCCTTTATGTTTCTTTTCTTCATATTTTTGTAGAGTGGAATCTGATAAGTAATAGTCAAGGAGGTGGTGAAGTTCCAAAAGTGGCAGATTTTTTAGGCGTAAGCAAGGCAGAAAATGAAACAGATCTAATTGGGTTTAATAATGAAATTCATCATCAGAGTAATGATACAGACTACTTGTTTCCAATCACAAGATTGGTACCTGTTCAACAAACAACAGTTGCTGCTGCTAATATAAATCTCGACTCTACCAATACTAACTATGACCTTCAAGATAATTCAAACAGTTTGCAGTCTTTGACACTTTCAATGGCCACTACTGGTAATGGCAAGGCCTCTGCATGTGAAACCCCCCCTGACAATAACAATACCGCCATTACCACGGTTGACGTCACGCCTAGAAGAACTCTCGACACTTTTGGCCAAAGAACTTCTATTTATCGCGGTGTCACCAGGTATTATTTCTAATGGCTCTGATACCATGTCGTTGAATTATCTATCACTCGACCTGAAAGTTTAAATTGATGGGTTACGATTTTGTATTGAATATTGTAGGCATAGATGGACGGGTAGGTATGAAGCACATTTGTGGGATAATAGTTGCAGGAGGGAAGGGCAGTCGAGGAAGGGTCGGCAAGGTGAAACCATTTTATTGTAGTTTTTTTTAGGGCTAGGGTTTGTTTCTTAATTCCTTTGATTAATTAAAGTTTTAACTTTTTTTTGACTTTCTTACATGCTCATATCTTTGTCTCTGCCATGATCTCTCGAGCAGTCTATTTGGGTGAGTACTACTTTTTTTTCTCCATCAATGTCTTTATATAAATAATAATTTCTTTTTGTTTGTTTGTTTGTAAATGAGGTTTAAATTATTTGTTTGAAATGATTGGCAGGTGGGTATGATAAAGAAGAGAAAGCAGCTAGGGCTTATGATCTTGCTGCATTGAAGTACTGGGGAACATCCACTACTACAAACTTTCCTGTAATTAACCACTTTAATTTAAACAATTTACACAAATTTATTTAATTATTTTGAATATATATAATTTTTCCATTTTGAACTATTTTTGCAGATTAGTAACTACGAGAAGGAAGTGGAGGAAATGAAGCACATGACGAGACAAGAATTTGTTGCTTCCATTAGAAGGTGAAATCATATTGTTTCAAATTGGAAAATAAAGTGTTTATCAATTAATTGCTCTATTTCTAAATATAAAAATGGCTGATTTCAGGAAAAGTAGTGGATTTTCAAGGGGGGCATCCATGTACCGTGGTGTTACAAGGTTCAAATATTAATTTCCCTCTATATTTCTTCATTTAATTGTCTCTTTTTTGTTCATGAGAGGGAAGATAGATAATTATATAAAAATGTGTGGTTTAATTTTTTTTAAAAAAAATAGGCACCACCAGCATGGAAGATGGCAGGCGAGGATTGGAAGAGTTGCTGGAAACAAAGATCTTTACTTGGGAACTTTCAGTAAGTTGTTAACTTTACCCATGTTTTACTCCCTAATTTTCTCTCTAATGTTCCCATTTTTTCGATTTCATAAGTAAAACTTAAATTAAGAGGGTCATAAACTTACCTAAGATATCTAAATATATACTATTTTTTCTTGGAGATGGAACTTAAGACCTAATAGTCACTAGTTCATAGTCATACTAATTGAGTTATGTTCTTGTTGGTTAAATATATACTATTTTAGATAAGAAATTAGCCATCTTGAAGGTTTTTTTTAAATTATTTCTTTGAAGTTTGCATAATATTTCACTTTTACTCTATTAGGCAACTACATTTTCCTTCGCCAAATTTTAGTTCCCTGCCTATATATTGTGCTACATAATCTTACCATGATCCGCCATAATGGTATAATTGAAAAATGTTAAATTATTAAAGACTAAATCAGAACTTTTTAAACAATTATGTTTCACATTTAATTAACACCAACAAGATAATATTTAGACTAATTTATTTAACCTAAATGATATAATTTAAATTGAAATATTATAGTCAACATAAGCTTAACTCAACATTATAATTTCAAAAAAAAAAAAAAATATAGCTCAACAATTGAAACATTTATACTTCTATCTTATATAAGATCGTAGGTTCAAATATTCAACCTTCATATATAGCAATATTCTTAAAACTATATATATTTTGAAATGCTGGTATATACTTGAAAAATATTAAAATGTTATAGACTAAATTGAAATATATGTTTATATATAGTTTGTTTGAACCACATTTTGAGATGATATAGGTTTGATTCATATGTGAGTCTTATATTTGTTATAGGCACGGAGGAGGAAGCAGCAGAAGCATACGACATAGCGGCGATAAAATTCCGAGGGCTAAACGCAGTGACAAATTTCGACATGAGCCGTTACGATGTGAAAAGCATATTAGAGAGCAACACGCTCCCGATCGGCGGTGGTGCTGCAAAGCGGCTGAAAGAAGCCCAAGCCATTGAGTCGTCTCGAAAGCGCGAGGAAATGATTGCCCTAGGTTCCTCCTCCTCCTCCTCCTCCTTCCAATATGGCAACTCCTCCTCCTCCTCTACTAATTCCAACAGGCTAATTCCCAATTTCCCTCCCTTACTCGACCACCACCTCCAAACCCAGCCTCTGCTCTCTCTTCAAAACCACCCTGACATTTCTCACTATACCCACGACCCCCCCTCGTTTCATCACTCTAACTACATGCACACCCACCTCCAACTTCACCAATCTGATTCCCCTTATGCCAACAACCATCAATTCTACGGTGCCGGTGCCGGTGTCGGTGGGTATCTTCACAACCATCCAGCTTTACTGCATGGGATGATCAACATGGGCGGCGGCGGCGGCGGAGGAGGAGGAGGAGGCTCTAATTTGGAGAGTAACAACAACAACAATGCCACTAATTTTAACAATAGTAATAGTAATGGAGGGTATCTTGGAAATGCTTTTGGGGGGATGGGTTCTAGCAGCTCCGGCGCCCCGGCGGCGGAGGAATACGCCCTGGTTAAGGTTGATTATGACTCTGCTGCCTACGGGACCTGGTCCGGGGATTCGGTTCACCCCGCTTCTAACAATGGGGTTTTTTCAATGTGGAATGATATTAATTAATGCCGCGCTAGGTTTTTTTTTTTTAATTTTGGATGTTATTGATTAAGTATTGGGAGGAGTTGATTTTCCAAATGTAAACTCTAATTATCAACAGAAAGGTAGCTGCAAGAAGATTGGGGCATGGAAGTGTTGTTATGTATAAGGCTTTTAATATTTCAACAATGTGTTTCTACTCACTGTATCGCTCATATATATATATGTCTCATCATCTCACATTTAACCTTTTTTTTACCGCTATATCTCTTCGTTTTGTTGAGAAAGTTTAGCGATTATTGACATGTAGTACTCTTATGAAGTCGGAGATTCAATCTCCATCCTCGTAACACTTAATTTCGATGTTCATTTCAGTAAGAAGTATTGAGATATATTATTGTTGCTCCTAGTAATTATTGAGATATAATATTATTGAGATTGTATTCCCTAGGGGTTATGGAGATTTTTTGCATTGATAAACTGAAAATCACCAATTCTTTCATTCTTTGTAAATGTAAATGTTTATGAAGATTTTTTTTAGGAACATGACAACCTATGGAAGATGGTTAATATTGAACCAAATATGAATGTGTTTTACCTAGAGATATTCCTAGTAAGCGCACAATTTCAAAAGCTCTCGAGCTTCTTGGTTTCATATCAGCCAATTAAAAGATACTGTTTTGAACCATCTTCTTTGGAAGGTAAATAGTGGCAATAATACACTTTTTTTGTTCCTCAACTCGACACAAAATGGCAACTTTCACACCCTATATCCAAGACTTTATGTTTTAGCTTCAAATAAGCTTAACCGTCAAAGAGGCTTGGAACACAGACACAAATTCATGGGACTTTCTACCGAGAAGTGCTTTTTACTAAATAGAGAACTGAAATTATGGTTTTCTCTTCCTGCTGATTGGAGAGTGTCCCCTCCCCTTTCGACAGGTACAAATTGCATATTTTGGATCCCTGATTCCAAAGGATTTTTCTTTGTTAAATCAATGAAAAATATTTTGCTTGCCGAGTCAATTCCTCTCTTAACTCCAAATGTTGGGAAGCTCTGGTCTTTATACTTTCCAAAAAGGCAAATTCTTTCTTTGGACAGTTAAGCACAAAGGTTTAAACACTGCTGACAAGAGATGCAAGTCCGTTTCCCCGAGTTGAATTTGAATCCAAGTTAGTATGTTCTTTGCAAGAGGAATTCTGAATCTTTTGATCATATCTTCTATCATTGCTCTTATGCCGATAACCTCTGGTCCATCTTATTTAATGAATCAAGATTGTTCGCCTCAAGACCGAATAATTTTCATACTTTCTTATCTCAAGGTTTTGATATATCTCAAACATCTGCCACAAACATCCTTTGGAGCAACATATTTGGTGGCATTTTATGGAACTTATGGTTGGAACGAAGTAACCGAATTTTCAAAGATAGTTCGAAGACTTTTTCTGATATCATCCTCAACGCTGCTTCGTGGTGCTCGAAATCTAAATTATTTTGTAACTATGATTTATCTATCATTGTACTCAATTGAAAGGTTTTTCTCTAGCCTTTCCTTCTCTCTTCCTCTTGATCATCAATGAAGTGTCTTTTTTTTAAAAAAAAAGATTGTATTTCCTATATTTAGCTTTGGAGAGATTTGAGCGGAGAAAAGATTTATTCTCTTCTATATCTATATATGTATTTGCATTTACGATTCAATGAAAGAGAGATAGAAAGAGATTTCTGAGACTTGAATGAAACAGAGATAGAAAAGAGATTTGTGAGACTTCAATGAAACACAGATAGAAAGAGATTTATGAGAATTTGTTGAGAAGAGAGTCTAGACTCTTTTCAGAATCAGAGTAAAGTTTCAATCTAATCTACCCTCCTTATTTAGGATAAATGTTGAATGGTCAATGCATTTCAATATATATATAAAAGTTGATTAATTATCCCATAATTTGTCAATATATTTGTATGCAGACTTGGCTTTATTACGGCTAAAAATGAAGAAAATAACATGCTTTAACTACCAATACAAAAAATATTTACACATGAAAATGAATTAGTCGTAATATTATTTGTTGGTTTTTACATCATTATTTTGCTGGAAATGTGGGCGATTGAGAAGGGTTGGTGAAGGATTTCTCCGTTGAATCCCCTCGTTTAGTGATTGACTCAGATTATGAAGAGGATGAGAATGTTTTTCCAGATCTTGTTGGTTTATTCTCATCTGATGTAATTCTAAAAATTAAATAAAACAATTTCAGAGTTTAATTTTACAAGAATCCAATCGTTACACTCATCATTTCGATACCACAGAGTTACTTCAAATATTAGTACTTAATGTTTTTTTTTACCGAAATCTTTACAATCAAACCTCCCCACATGCCAACAAGAGCATAGCTCAACGGCATGATGTACCGCCTAGAGACCATGAGGTCTTAGGTTCAATCCCCACCCCCAACATGTTGTGAAAAAAAAAAAAAAAAAAAAATCAAACCTCCCCACATATTTTTTCTGTCAGAAGAAGTTATACTCACTTTTACTTATGTTTATATTTTTTATATTATCCCAAGAAATACTATTCTTTCCAATCTAACCTTGGTTTTTAGGTTGGGTCGTATTTTCATAATTCCAAGCTCGGTTCTTACTATACAAAATATCCCTAAACTTTGAGATAAATTTTAATTATAAATTTTGATAGCACTCAAAAAGTGTTAATATTTAACTCCTAAGTCTTGTGAATTAATGAATCATTTGTGCTTAATGTTTATATTTTGTAAAATTTATTTGCTTAAAGTTAAATCAGACCATTACATTAGTTTAAGGCTTAAAAAAATATTTTAGAAATTAATAATGATATTTAATCGTTCTAAGTGTTTATACCATATAAATTAATTAATCAAATATTATTTCAATTGTGATGCATGATTTGGTGGTGCAGGAGAACTTTGATAGAGCGATCGGTCTAAGTTTGAGTTCAGGGGAAGACAAAATTTCCATTATTTTACGCACGCTGGATACGTTGATTATAAAAACCCATTTTTTCGATTTTTAGGTCATCTTCTCCGTTTTTTCCTTTTCCTCCATTGTTGTAAGCTCGAGTTTGTGTGGATTTGACTTGATTTGCACAAAGGACACCTAAGGTAAGTGCTCTAATTTGAGGTTAAAGATTGATTTGTTGAGGTAATTAGGTGAGATTTTGGACGTATTTTCATACTTAACTTGTTTAATTGCAACAACTCTTTTATTGTGCATATTTTCTAGCATATTTTTTTCCATGGATTGACTATCCATCTAGACTTTGCATGCTAGCTTGTTAGTAATTAAGATGCGATCGCCTCTCTTGATTGAAAGTAACGCTAGTCTAATTATGTCCATATGACACGGTCGTGTTAATCTTGGTTGCATGATAGGCTTTAGGGAAGAGTAAAATCGGGTTGATTGTTAGAGATTTCATCAATTAACTCGCCGCATCGTTACCTGTCACTTATAATCTATTCAATATGGAGCGATCGCCCCCAATTGAATCGATTATGAAGTTTAATTTTGATCAGTCAAATCTTAATTAAGTCTCTGGGTTATTTGCTACTGATATGGGCATTTAATTTGCGTGTCTACAATAAATTGGTTAAGTCAAGAGTATTTGTGATCTGAATTACATCATTTCCTGCTTAGTTTAGTTGTTTTTGTGTTTAATGCTTATAATCTCCTGATAAAAAATTGTAAGCTGAGCTATGCTCGCTTTGGCATTTCATGGTTTAAATCTATGCTTGTGAAATGATAGTTTAAAATAGATCTTGATTGTATGACTAAGAGTAGTCCTAACATGAAAATGATTAAGGTTTTTTTAGATGTTGTTTAAAGAAGAGTTCTTAATGTCTTGCTTATTTATAAAAACTAGATAGATATGTTAGTTTTATAACGTTGTAAGAGAGCAAATGTCCTCGTTAGAGTCAATTCTTATTTTTGTTCTTCTAAAATTATGGAAAATTGTATGAATAATCTAGGCTATTTGATTGATTGAAACATCAGACTAATCGGTGAAAATCACGTCCCTAAGATATTTTTCTCCTGATTTGTCTCAATCGTTACTTTATTTTATGGTTGGATATATTACTTTGACTTGTTACAACCCATCTCACGATTTAATTCTCTAGATAAAATTGAGCGTTATTATTTGTGGTATTTAAGTGAGCTAGAAATACAATTTAGAGGACGACATTCGTTATCACATACACTTTATTATTACTCGACTCGTAAACTTGTGGTTTTGCACTGCATAATATTGCGCAACAAGTTTAGAAGGTGAAATGATATTCAACCACAATAATTATGAGAAAAGTAGAAAGTGAAACCATAGCACCGTCATAATTATGAAAACAAAAATTGAAATAAAATGGTGGACCCCACCAAGATGTAATTGTGAGAGAAACCATGAGTTTAATTTAGAAGGAGATTGGATGCATTAAATATATGATTTTGGTTCCAAATCCAAAACCACCCTAATCTAAGACAAGTCCCCAACTATATGATTAGGTTGGTTGAAGAAGAATTTGTTGAATAATACAAAATGTGTGGCTTTTGCTTATTTTTTATGAAAAATAATTAAACTTAATGCTATATTTTAAAAAACACATGTTTATGTTATACTCAAACTTCATTTTCAATATCATGTCTTTTTTTGCAAAGGGATTATCATGTCTTTTATTGAAAGGTAAGTTCCTTTTTTAATACTTCAATATTATCATTTTTTTATTATTAGTGAGAGATAAGATTGTTGGGTGCACCATTATTTTTCCGTAAAGCAAGTTCAAATATTCCCAAAAAAAATTTTAATTGAAATGTTTGACCCTACTTTCCCGCCACTCTAAATACTAACTATAATATTAAAATATATATATGATCAAGAAACATATATTGTTTTCTTAACCCTATCAGAAAAACAATCTACCCACTTAATAAACTGACATATATATATATAATCAATGAAAGGTAAATTATGATAAATCCATAAGATAATTGGGTGATAAAATGTAAATAATGCATGAATTATTGTATAAATTGAAAATTAGTAATAATATATGGGTGTCATGATGGGTCCGTGTGTTTCAAATACTGAGCATAAAAATGATCATCCTACGCATGAATTCAATTGGCGTCATCAATGTTAAAGATCCTTAATAATTACAAATTTCAAAAAAAGTAAAAAAGAAAAAGAAAAAAGCTTTCTGACAATTAATACACACTCACATTTCATATAAATCAAGTAAGTGGATGCAACCATGATGGTGCTCGTGTGACCAGAGGCGGAGCTACACGGGGCTGGGGGCACGTGCCCCTCAAATTATTACTTTTAAATATTTGTATATAAAATTTTGAAAAATATGCCTACAGTTTGTCTATTAGTATATTTAAAATCGAAAATTAAAGTAAAACTATTGATTGGTTTGTTGGCAAGGGGCACAAATTTCAACCACCATTTCTGAAGGAGCCCTCTAGTTGCCAATGCCAATTTTTGTTTTCTTTTTTATTTTGTTTATCATTTTGTTAAAAAAATATATGTTAAATTTTAATACTTATAAATTATATACAAATATTTAAAATTATGTTTATATTAATAGAGAATTTTCTTCTAAAAACAAATTATATACAAATATTTAAAATTATATTTATATGAATAGGGAACTACAAGTTTAGTCTTTTAATTTTTAAATTTATTTTTAATAGATTGTTTAAATATTTAAAATTATATTTATATGAGTAGAGAATTATAAGTTTAGTCTTTCAATTTTTAAATTTATTTTTAATAGATTGTTTAAACGGTTTAGATTTATTAAATTTAATTTTCTAAATAATAGGTGTTAGACATTTAATTTTTTTTCCTAATAAAAAACAATTTTGAGGACTCAATTAAATTTATTAACTATAATTTTGTATCTAATATAGACATTTAATTTTTTGTCGAGTAAAAATCAACTTTTGCGAACTCAATTACACTTAAAGGTTTTAATTTTGTATCTAATAAACACATTATTGCCAAAACGAGCATAGCTCAGCTGGCATATGTATGACTTGATGACCAAGAGGTCTGTGGTTCAAATCCCCCACCCTCAATGTAGTCAAAAAAAAAATAAACACATTATTATTTTCAAACCGAACATAACTCAATTGACATAAAATTGTGTCATTGACTAAGAGATTAGGGGTTCGACTCTTGCATTAATTAAATATGTTTGTAAAAAATAAAAAAAAATGGAATTGTGTCCCTCCTGACAAAAAATCCTGAATCCGCCCCTGCGTGTGACACCACAAAAGAAAAACATATATTATAAAATTCAATCTATAAATTCGAATCATCCTCTAATCTATAGAACCATATATAATTTGCACCAATTCTTCGAACAAGAAAAATAAAATGTAGGATCGTTTTGTTTATTTTATTATAGTAAATTAATTAATGATTATAAAGTGTAACAAATATTTGAACTTGATATAGTCGATCAGAAGAAAATATACGCAATATTGTGGAGGTGGGCTTTGTGCTTCCCACTTTTAATCCATTATCCGAGGAGTTTCATTTTCATTATTATTCACAACAGATATTATAAACTAATCAATTTGTTTTCTAACTTGATTCGTTCTATATATATATATATATATATATATATATATATATATATATTTTTGTAAGATATTATATTCATTTGTCTTCGCTTAAATGGTAGCTTTGTAATCTTCTGAAATTTTTTTGTTCTTTTCCTAAACTTTTTACTCACTCCTCCTATTATAGTTTTTTTTCTTTTTGTAAGGCTCATTTAAAACTTGAGCATGCCGGGAGGTGAGAGTGAAGTATAGAAATATAGAGACGTAAACTAGTTTTTTTTTTTTTTTTTTTTTTCTAAATAAATTATATTTACACAATTTTCACCGGAAAATTGTAGTAAATGACAATTTAAGATTTATTGTTTGCAAATATAGCATGTTTTTAAAAATTTTGCGGATATAGCAATTTCTATCGCTGATATCTTATGACTGATAGAAGTCTATCGCTGATCACCTCAGCTAGGCTATCACTGATAGAAGTCTATCAGTGATATAATAAAGTCTATCAGTGATAGAAACGGGTTTTTTTGCCATATTTACAAAACATTTTAAAGTTTGCTAATTTTGCAATTAGTTTGGGCCTAATTGCTATTTGTGCAACCAGCCCATTTTCACCTCTAAACTTAAAATAATAATTATTTTGATATTTATGGTTATTTTATCTATTATTTGATATAGGTGAATGTTATGATTTTACATGTAACAACTCTGCTTTCTAAAACAACTATCTAGGATCGTAATATTGTTTAAAACTCATAAAAAAAAAATTGAACAAATATTTATAAAATAAATTTAAGTGCTCATGAAACCAAAATTTGACCAAGTCCAAAGAACAGTTTAGTTTAGGATCCCGAATAAAAACATATAAAAAAAAAAACATGTAAAACATTAAAAGTCACTACAAAAAATTTATGCGAAAGCTTTAAAAAATAAAGAAAAACATAATCCTATAAAAATACCCAAAAAAAAAATTCTCTTGATTCAGTTAGAGCATTTTCAACAAAGAAAGCCAAAGCAAATTCAAAAGGAAGATTAGAGACTAAAAATGGGAAGATTAAGGTATGAGTTTGAATTGAAAAAATGATTGTTCAAATACTTCAAACTGATATTTTACCTTTACTAGTGACTAATCTAAATTTATCATACCAAAGAAGAGTGTGTGTCAAAAAATATTGTCCTTTAAAATAAGAGTTGTTAGATGAGTTAAGTAAAATCTATTTTTTAATATGTAGAGGCAGTACAAAGATGTATAAAATTCTTTAAAATAAGAGTTGTTAGATGAGTTAAGTAAAATTTATTTTTTAATATGTAGAGGCAGTACAAAGATGTATAAAATTCTCTAGAGGTATTATTGATAGTTTATTATGAAGTAAATGGAAAAATATTTAATACTTCACTATTATTGATATAGTTTATTATGGAGTAAATGAAAAAAGAGACTTCTCATTTAGTTATTTAATACTTCACATCCAATGAGTGAAAGCTATAAGATATAAGTATGTAATTTATCAACCATCCAGGGTTGACCTAGTGGTCATGAAGGGCTTTGGGACTTCAATGCCCTCCTAGAAGGAATGAGTTCAATCTTTGAAAGCTATCTACCTAAGAATTAATTTTTTACGAGTTTTCTTGGTCGAGGTGCGGGTAAGCTGGCCCGAACACTTACGGATAAAAAAAAAGCTCTTTCTCAGGAGTTTTTCAAATGTTATCAGCCTCCCTATGGTAGTGTTCCTATATATTTTTTTTTTCTCGAATTGAACAATTATATGAAGTGGGGTCAACATAGCTCTATCGACATAATGTATGAATTATGAGCAACATGTCTCAAGTTTTAATCCTCTCTCCATATTGTCAAAAAACAATTATGAAATGGGAACAAATCATCGACCTTTGAGAAGATAATTATAGTTAAACTTAGATTGACATTGACATAATTGTTACTTAAAAAAAAAAAAAAAAAAAATGATGTTTCTATTATGTATTAATTAGGGGTTGATGTACCCAAGCACCCAAAGGGAGAAAACAAGTGAGAAGGTTAATTAATCATGGAATAATAACATTAATTAATTATTATTATTATTTTGGTTAAGGGACTTGAATTCAAATATTAAGATGGAAATTTAAACCTTAATCTTTAGGGCATAGAAGCAAATGGTATTAGTGATTGTTGAAGTGGATCCACTCATATTTAGAAAAACATAAAAACATAAAGGGGTTATCTTTTTCTTTTTTTTTCTTTTTTTCTTTTTTTTAATGGTAAAAACTATGGCCGACAAGTGCATCACCAAAGTGTATTTAGCTTTTATCTTTAAAGTACATTTGTTTCAAACTTTGACATTTGGTGCAGTGGAACCAATATTATTACCCCTACTCCTTCTTTTCTTTTCTTTTTATTTTCTTTTTTCTTTTTCTTTTTTAAAAAAAAAAAACAAAAACAAAAACAAAATAAGAAAAGATTGCTATCCCTCTATTTAATTAGGTGCGAAGCTTTACACATTTTCGTCCCAAAAATGAAATGATGACCCGACAGGAATGCATTTTATGGAACTTCAAAAACTTAATTTAGCTCACAATAAATTAAACATTCTTTTTCCTAAAGAAAATAATAAGTGGGGTTTTTCTGTCTCCAAAAATGTATTGCTTCCTTAACATCTTTGTAAGTTTGTAACCTAATTTTGGAATCAGTGGGGTTTTACTCTTGCTATAAAAATTAATATTCTTTTCTAAATACTAAAGTAATATTTCCTCACCCAATTTAAGCATATATAGTTTTCTTTCTTTTTTACATATTTATAATTAAACTAATGTTTTGCTCAATAATAATAATATTATTATTAATATTTAAACTAATGAAGCTAAATACAGTCAAGGCATTCCAACCTTCGTTAGTAATGTTATATTCGAGAATAAATTGTGTACAGCTTTTTCTTTTCATATTCATTTTCTCAATTTGGTGCTTATAATTAAGAATATAAATACAATAAGTTAAATTGTGATTTTTTTCTGTTTTCTAATTTATTTTTTAAAAAATTAAAGTTTGTTTAACAATGATCCTTTTATTGACCCTACAATAATAATAATAATAATAATAATATTATTATTATTATTTTAGCTATTAATTTTAGAAATCAAAAATATTTTTTTTGCAAAGGATATATTTATAAAATATTTGAGGGAGACAACAAACACTTAGAGAGCTGTTGGAAAAAAAAAATTTGATAGAAAGAAATAAAACTATATTAGATAGGAGTTGGAGAGAACAAGAGAAATTAGCTAGAGAGTTTTTTTTTTAATTTTTTTTGTTTTTAATTATCACCAATGACGGATCGATCGAAATGAAAAGAGAACAAGTGCAGAAAGATAAACAAGAGAGATGAAGAGAAGATAACACAAATGTTTATAGTGGTTCGACCGAAGTCTACATCCACTTTCGAATAAGAGAGAGAGCTTTCTTATTAAGCTTCCAATGGCAGCCAAGAGCAAATGGATCGAGAAGATGAAGTTACAAATCGCAAAATGCCCAAATATCACGTTCTTTTCCTTTTTACCCCAAAACAAACTAATCTCCAATTAATTTTTACAAATCGAGTTGTCCCTCAACCAAAAAAGCTTGCAACTAGAATTAAAATAAATGGGATAAAAAATGGCAGTAACGTAAATGCACAATGAGAGTTACAAATTTCAACAAGTTTATACATTATATCGATTGAACTATTCTCATGTTTGCGAGTAGGATGAATGGTTAAGGGAGAGAAAAATGTAAGTTGAATCAGCGATGTAGGAAGAGAACCTGAAAGAAGATTCTATCCGCCTCAATAAGGTTAGATAGTAAAAATATTTAATCTTTTTAAAAATGTATAGATTCGACTCACCACTTTGTAGTATATATATAATAT
This sequence comes from Herpetospermum pedunculosum, assembly GCA_028017165.1. Taxonomy (NCBI): domain Eukaryota; kingdom Viridiplantae; phylum Streptophyta; class Magnoliopsida; order Cucurbitales; family Cucurbitaceae; genus Herpetospermum; species Herpetospermum pedunculosum. The sequence continues at coordinate 916,261 of CM051529.1, read as the reverse complement.
TTTTAAAAGTAAATTTTTTATTTAAGAAAGACTCACTAATGAGTGAAAGTAAACAATATGGAATCAATTTAAATATAACTTAGGACATCTATTATATACTTATGAAATATAACCACTTCTCCTGTTATTGAACTAAAAAAAAAAATAAGTAAACAATATTTAAAATTTGAAAGTGTTATATTGAAGAAGAAAATAAATATAGAATAAAAAATTAATAACTAAAATAATCATGAAGACACCTAAATTAATCAAACTTTCATTTAATTGGACAACCTAATTACGATTAAAAATTTATTTGAATGTCAAACCGATCATAGTTTAATTGACATAAGTTTGTGCACTTGACTAAGAGGTCATGAGTTCAAAAAAAAAAAAATCATTTGAGAGTATGAAAGAGCACGAAAAAACGAGCACGAAAAAATGTATTTTGTGCTCTTTCCAACTGTTCACTCGTTGTCTCCTCAATTATTCATATCTTTTTATCTTTAAAGATATTATGAAATGGTTAGAAAAGTATTTATTATTATTATAATTATAATTATTATTTGAGAAAGGTTAGAAAAGTATTTATAGACCCCCTTTATCTAGCTCATTAATTAATTCAAAGTTGCTTACATAATTAATGTACTTTACTAGTTTTACGCATGGCGTGCTTTTATTTGTTAAAGTAGTTTAAATTGTCTCTTTGGCAAGCTAATTAATAGAAATTATATGCAAATTGAACTTTTTAATTTCAGAGAAATAAAAAATGTATTTATAATAATGTCCGTCGTTTTAGTAGACTTTAAAAAGAAATTATAACAAAGAGACATGATATACTATAATATAATTAAGATTATAATAGTTTTATTTTTTTATAAATAGAATACTTAATAAGTATTCAATCATTTCTAACAAAGTATTGACAGTTCTTTGTAATAAATATTGAATCTCTGTTAATAAAAAATAATAATAATAATAATTATCTTATGCAATAATTCATCGAGTTGTTAAAAATCTCATCAATTATTATCATTTTTTTTACAAAGTATACAAATGATTGATTCAATAAAAAAAAAATAATATGGAGATAAGTTATCACATAGATAATTAAATTCATGATGTGACATAATAAGAATTTTATACATTTTAACTCAAAATAAATAAATATATATATATATATGTATATGTGTTTTTTTTTTAAAAGAGCTTTGAACAAAAGGATATAAATGCTTGTCATTTTGTACGCACGCTTGTGTAATAATGTTGTACACGCTTGCACGTGTTATCGGGTCAATTTTAATGAAGATTTGTTGTATTATTGTATATTTAGTGTTAAATTATAGATAGGAATCATACCAAAAATAAAAAAATAAACCTAAAAAATATTTATCTTAAAAAAAATAATAAAGCAATACCTACGCACCAGATGCATCAAACCTCTACTATTTTTTTTCACCTATTTAGAAAATGTTTTCTCACAAGTGTAGATTTGTGTATAATTAATTTTTTTTTTGGAAAATATTGATTTGTGCTGTCTATATTTTGGATCATGAATTAAAGTACACATTTGAATTAAAGTACACATGTTTTAATTACACATTTTTTGTATTATCAAATTAAAAAATTACCATAGACTAAATAAAACAACATCAAATCTATAATAATGGTTTTATAATTTAAGATTATATATTATAATCGAGTTTAACTTTTAAATTCTATTCATCTTTATTTGTGAATAAACTTTGAAGTGACAATTTATATATATAGTACAATTTTTTACCAGTTGTATTACTTTTATTTGGATATAATTAATAAATTAATAATAGAACATAACATAATCCTATAAGCTATAAACAATGCCTTCCATATTAAAAATAGTGGATGGCTTTTGGTCGAAGGGATTAGTTGCTTAATAAAGCATTCACGAGATGAGTAATTTATATTCAATTTTAAACATAAAATAGACAAATAAGTCAACGTAATGTCAATTCAAAAACATTGCTTGTACCATTATTATTTTCTCTCGTGCCAAAATTTCAAATCAAACTCTTTTCTTAGTACTTTACGTTTTGTTTTTCACTATTGTATATCTTCAACTATATCATCCAAAAAAAAAAATTAAAAGACAAAAACAAAATTTAAATTTTGTTTTTCTCCCTATGAATTGCATTTTGGTCCACAAACTTTTAAAATGTTATCTTTAAATTTTAATATATATATATATATATATATATTTCATTTTTTTTAAACAATCTATTTATTCAATACTTGCTCCATCCAACCTATATTGTTTCAATATACACTCACCTTAAACATGTTAAAAGACATAATTAAAAACACAAAATCAAAGTAATGTCTAAAAGAATTCTTTTATAAAAGTTCAAACACTAAAATAAAAATAATGAAAATTTTAACCACTAAAATTAATATTTTGAAAGTTTAGAAACTTATTACACACAAATTTAATGGTTTTGAGATTTTATTATTCATAAATTTAAAAATTAGGGTTTTATCTCAAAATCAATTAACAATGAGAGGAGTAACTCATGTATCTTATATTGTGAGTCCATTCATATTTCCAAGGTAGGATTCTCAACATGTCTCTTAAGATGATATCTTTTTGTGTTCACCATTCTTAGGTCGAATCTCAGTTTTGGATCGAATACTCGTTTGAGTTTTGTAGACTTTGATACCATGTTAGATATCATGAGATTCCATCTCAAAACTAATTGATTTTGAGATGTAACCACATCATATCAAATATTGTATCAAAGTCTACGAAGCCCAAATAATTATTCGGTCTAAAAATATAATAATCATTTAATTTTTAATTTTTAAAATTTGTGCTTGTTTTGTCATGATTCTTTTTTTGGTGTGATTTTAAACTTTCCTAAAAAAAAAAAAATAGTTAATCAAATTCAAAAAAATAAAAACTATTCTTAATCATATTAGAATTTTGAAAAAAAAAAGAGAATATATTTTAGAAAGAGGAGTAGTAGATTAAGTTTGTTGTCATTTTTGAAAAAAAAAAAGAGAATATATTTTAGAAAGAGGAGTAGTAGATTAAGTTTGTTGTCATTTTATGAATATGGTGAAAGAAAGAAAAAAGAAGGGATGAGGTGGCAGAGAATGATTGGGAGGTGAGGTGAGAGCGGGTAATGTAATGGAGCAGGCAAAAGGCTGCAAGGGTAGGACCGGAATGGAGAGGCATGTTTAGTGAAATTGGTGTTAGCTTGAAAGACAGTGGGAATGGTAGATGTGAAATATTTATGCCCCTTTTGCCCTCTCCCTATTGCCCTTCGGATCCACAAGGAATCTTTGGATTTTACCACCTCCCCACTCCCTTTTCACTTTCCTCCCATATCTCTCACTTTCATTTTCATCTCTCAACTTCTATGTAGGTTTCGACCAACAAAAGCATAGTTCAATGGTAAGATGTATCGTCTAAAGAATTGTATATTAGTGGTGTTATTAAGGATATAAATGGTACAAAAAATGATATATCCATGATCAATTTTATATGAACATAATTCAACCGACATAATGTATGATTTAATGACCAGGAAGTCAAAGGTTGAACCCCATCCCCACGTGTTGTCAAAAAAGAAAAGAAAAATATTACGATTTATGAGAAATATATTTAGACAATAATGATAAAAATAGTACAACAATAGGACATATATGGTTTCCTTAATTTCTTAATTTTGGTGTGTATTTTTTTCTCCTAATTAAAGATTAGGATAGTTTGATATATATGGGGGTGATTAAGGTGAAGATACTAATTGATGACAATATTTAGTTTTTGTGTGTTAGTGGTAGTCACATGTTAGGTTTAATTATTGAGAGCCAAAATAAATGGATCTAATCTCATAATAAAACCCTTGTTTAATTTGAATAAATCAATATTGAATAATAATCTGATCGAAGAATGAAAACAAAGTTCATGCACGTTGCCATTTTCCCTTGGATTATGGGTGTCTCCATGTGAGAATCGTACGACGCAGTTTTCCATTTTTTTTTTTAAAAAAATTTATTTATAAGATATTCATATAATGATAATTTTATTTATTTGATGATAATACATATATCTCACCTCCTTTCTTTTTCTTTTTCTTTTTCTTTTTCTTTTTCTCTTTTTTGTTTTTTTCCTGGTTTTATGGGCTACACGTGTGCCCCAGCATTTCCTTTGGTTGCTCTTTAAAAATGAAGATCTTCACTTTAACCAGCTCATTACACTCGTCGCATTTTCTCACTAATTATTCCTAATTTTTAATATTTTATACTTTCTCTTTCACGTTGCTATAATATTTGTATTTACTATTTATGGTACATGTACCGTGCCCTATGATTGAACCTCAATTTATAATTATTCTTTAAATGCACCTTTTTCGAATTTTTCGAATTTCTTGACATTATTATGTCATTAAGTATGTTGTGTACCTTATAAAAATATGAAGGGACCTCACAATATAATATATCTGAGTTACTCCTTCCATCACCAATTAGTTTTAAACTGTAACCTCATGATGTCTAATATGGTATCAATAGATCATATAAGGTGGAAAGAATTACAACAATAATGATAGACTTGGGGGCGACAGAAGTCATGACAACATTTAACGAAAGTAATTCTTTTTCACGTCATTACATGTGTGAGTTTTAGGTGTGATTAAGAGGTAGTTTGTGAAATTGGTTAGCAACTAAAAAAAAATGGTTAAATAGTTGTAGAGGATGGGTGATATGCAAAAGAAAGGAAGTTAATTAGAAAGAGAGAAGAGGAAGTAAGGTAAAGTAACTGTGAGAATTTGGAAACCCCAAAAGGAGCGTAAAAAAGGCGCAAAATTCGGGCATTACGAAACAAACCGAAATTCCCCGTCCCTATAAATTGGAAAAAAACCGACTCTCTCTTTCCTCAATCTTCTTCTTCCTCTTTCCCCCAAAGCTTACACATATGGATTCGGCTCAGCCATCCCCACCACCACCAGAGCTCCTTCTTCACAATCTCAGAGCTCTCAAGGTACTCGGAAAAGGAGCCATGGGAACCGTCTTCCTCGTCCACGACCGCCTCTCCGACGACTCTGCTAATTTCCCCTTCGCTCTCAAGGTCGTCCAGAAATCCTCTTTTCTTTCCAAGCTCGACGCCGAACGCCGAGCCCGTTGGGAGATTCAGGTTCTCTCTCGCTTGTCCCTCCCTAAACCCCCCCACCCCTTCCTCCCCGACATTATCGGTTCCTTCGACTCCGACGAGTTTTTGGGCTGGGCCGTTCCTTACTGTCCCGGCGGCGACCTCAACGTCTTGCGTTACCGTCAAATAGACCGGGTCTTCTCGCCTGCTGTCATTCGCTTCTATTTGGCCGAGATCGTCTGTGCGCTCGACCACCTACATACCATGGACATTGTCTACCGAGATTTGAAGCCCGAGAATGTATTGATTCAACAATCGGGTCACGTCACTCTCACGGATTTCGATTTGTCGCGTAATTTGACTCGCAGATTAACACCAAAAGACGTCGCTTCGCTTGATCATTCCGGCCACGACAAGCCGCCGGTCGTCGTTCGCCAAAAGCACCGCCGGAACTTGACGCGATGGCTCATGGCAACCTCCCATGTTAAAAACAGTTTAAAGAAGGCTAAATCGGCCCGGGTCAGCCCTGTGAGCCGTCGGAAGCCGAGTTTCACCAATGGCGAGAGGTCGAACTCGTTTGTCGGAACGGAGGAGTACGTTTCGCCGGAGGTTGTTCGCGGCGACGGACATGAATTCGCCGTCGACTGGTGGGCCTTGGGGATTCTCACGTACGAGATGCTTTACGGTAAGACGCCGTTTAAGGGGAAGAACCGGAAAGATACGTTTAGAAACGTTCTGGTCAAAGCGCCGGAGTTGATCGGAAAGCGTTCGGATTTAACGGATTTGATCGAACGGTTGCTGGTTAAGGACCCCACCAGGCGGTTGGGGTACGTACGGGGCGCGTGTGAGATCAAAGAGCATGCGTTTTTTAACGGCGTTAAGTGGGACCTATTAACGGAGGTCACGCGACCGCCATTTTTACCGACTCGTGAAGAAACGGAATGGACGGAGAATTTAACGCCCGGTTGTGGTGTGGGTATAGCGGAATACTTTCATAGACAGAGATCGCCGCCTTCGTTTCCACCGTCGCCGTCGTCGTCTCCGTCGACCTCCTTCGGTTGGCAGAATAACAACATGTCTTTAACGGAGTTCTGACCCACGTGCGGGGTTGCACGTGTGAGAGTCTTATATTCTTTGGCCTCTTTGTGTAATTTTAATGTGTACATAAATGGAATAACCCGCCAGTAGAACGTACGTGAGAAACGGTGTTAGTGAAAATTGATAAATATTTAATGTGTTGTTAAGGTAACAATAGGCAGAATTGGTACTATAAACTCATCATTAAGCCAAATCATCAATGCTTCTTCTAATGGGTTGGAAATGCCTGTTTCCCCCACTTTTTATTTTTACTTTTTAGCAAAAATAAAATAAAAAAAATAATAATAATTTAGACTCTAACGGGTATAAAATGCGCGTTGTAAGACTTGTCTACATTGTAATAAGTTTGAAGTTGCGTTCAAACTTGCATTAAAGACATGTATTATACATTAATCTACATTATAACTAGTTTGAAGTTTAATTTAATGAAATCGAAAGTTTAGGTTAAAAAAAATATTTCTCCTTTTAGATATATTTTATGCCTTTCCATCCCTTTCCATCCGTATGAAAGGGGAGAGGGGATCAGATTCCTTTATGTTTCTTGTAATTCATCCGAACAAGAATCTTGTTTTCTTTCAATAATAATTTTGTAATAAAATCCCTTTTTAAACACCCATTTAATGATAGGTTTTAATTATACTTAATTGTTTTTTAAAATAGAATAAATGAGGGAGGTTGGTAAAGTTGGGAAGGGTACCCATTAGTTTTTTTTTTTTTTTTAATAATACGAAGATAGAACCTAGAATTTTAAAGTCACTAGTCGATGCATCAGATCAGTTGTGAACTATATACTATGTTCGCAAAATGACTTTAATTCGAGTATTGATGAATGGAGGAGGTTGGTAAAGTTGGGAATGGTACTGCTACGATTCACGTGCTTCTGCTCAAAGAATTGTTCAAGTTGATGATTCTTTCTCATTGAGAATAAAGTGCAATGCCAACAAGTTTCAAATCTTTTTCTTATTTTTTTTAAATAAAGAATGTGATTCTGTTGTATCATACCACTTGTAGAATTTGATGCTTTTGTTTTTATTATTTTAACTGATAACATAAGGTATAAAATAAATAATCGTAATTATTAGAAAAAGAATAGAGCGGCTATGAAATGTTAAATTGGGCGGCCACATTAATTTAAGGTTTTTCATCTATAGAAAACGGAGCTTATCCTATCATTACCAGACAAATTTTTCTCAAATTGCGGGGTTTTTTTTTTTTTTTTTTTTTCCTTTTATTAATGAATGGAATATATCTGATAGCTTCCTCATCCTATATATATTTTTGGGTCTATAGGCAATTATTAATTTAATCTTTCTGAAAAATAAGAAATATTATAAAAGCTAGTTTACAAAAATAGCCGGATAATAATGTCTACATGACTGAAAAAATCTACTGCTTTCTTAAATATGGAAAACAAAAAATGAACTTATTAATGATTTTGTTTTGGGGCATTATTGTAATTGATAGGAGAGAATCACGTGAAAGAGATTGAGATATAAAAAGTTATTAACTCAGTTTATAAATTCGTAAAAACATTGTCCTCTTTTGTAAATGTGAAATAGACGCCTTTGAAAAAATTGCTTTTATAATGCATGTTTAATGCTTTGTCTTTTATTAGAAAATTAAAAAATAATAAATAATAATAAAGAAATTATTTTAGATTGACATGAAATAGATGTAGAATGGTCTCATTGGTAGTGGGGATATGTATTTTTATTTAGGGAAATTTGATTAGACGGATGAAATGAAGCGAATCTAAAAGCTACAGAAGAAAATAAAATATAAATCTTTTCAAAAAAAAAAAAAACAAATTAAGTATTCTATTTGTCGGCTAATTTGAAGGTACATGTCGGAAGCTAATTAATATCTAAAGGCCCACCCTCTTGTGCTAAAATTAGCATAGGTTAATAAAAAAAAAAAATATATATATATATATATATATATATTAAAAAAATATAGTTTTGTCATAGGACGATGGAGCCTCTAATGTGAGTGACCCCATGCGATGGGTCCAAAAAATATGAAATGAATTGGATGAGCTTAGGGCACCCCTCCCTTCCTTTTTAAGCTCAAATTGCAAAAAGGTACCCTCTATCTTGGTTCATTTGTTTCCATCTTCCAAGCTTTAGGGCTATATAGTCCTTATTTCCAGTTCTGCCCTTCCTCAAATTGTCTCTCACTCCAAAATCTTTTTGATAGATTCAATTTTATTGTCTTTTTCAAACATTATTCTAGTTCAACAAGTTTTTTTTTTTTTCGAGTGTACATATTTATCATTTTTTAACTTAAAGGATAAATGATTATCAACATGAACATAGTTCAACCATATAGACTAGTGACCAAGAGGTCACAGGTTCAATCTACAATCGCCACATATTGTCAAAACAATATAGATGAATAAATGAATTGCTAATTATATATGTATATATCAATGTTATTAGTGTGAGCTTGACGAGACTTTTAAGAAAATTAAAAGTAAATTTATTTAGTGTTGATTTGATGAGTCAATAGCTATAACATAAAATGAACAAGTTAGAGTTAATATTCCAAGCCAAAGCGAGCATAGCTCAGCTGACATATGTATGATTTAATGACCAAGAGGTCTGTGGTTCGAATCCCCCATCCCCAATGTACTCAAAAAAAAAAAAAATAGAGTTAATATCCCAAATAAAAGGGTGTGTATTTCTTTATCTTTACCCAACCAAAGGTAGCATCAAAATGCACATCGAATTGTTATATAACTCAAATGTATGCAAACAAAAGTTCACATTTATAACCCCTAAAAATAAAAAATAAAAAATCACATTTATAACCCATAAAAACAAAAAAGATCACATTTTTAAACTTTGGCTGAGGTGAGAAATTAATGGTAAGTTTTCAGTGGTTGATGAAGGACTCCTCAATCTTCTATTTTAATTAATTGAATTAAATAAAATTAATCCCTTTGAACGAGGCAGTTAAGAGTTATTTGCTTTTACAACTTATTTTTATTCATGACGGTTTAATTTAAAGTTACAACTTTAATTATCTACTAAAAGATTACAAACTCATAAAGAGTCTCACAAGTTAATAATTAATATATATTTGTTAGAAGTTTTGTTTTGGCTTTGGGAAAATTATAAATATTTGGAGCAACTTGTGTACATAATAAATATAAAAACATAAGAATGAAGACCAAGTAATGTATTGTTTTTTTTTTGGTTGGGAAACAATATGGAAACATCATGATGAGAAGAAGTGATGATTAATGGTGGGGGAAGCCGAGTGTGTGACTTTCCGACCCACCCATTTCAAAAAGATGTCAAATTTTTATGTCCACTTACAAACCAAACCGTCCCTTATTCTGTAGCATATATGAAACAATTAATTGCTCATAAAGTTTAGTTTTTGGAGGGAGATACTTTATTGATGGATACGTCACAAACACACCGACGAATTCTAAGAGAAAGATTGGATTTGGAGCTGGAGCTCCAAGACGCTGCATTGATAATAAAATGAACTTTCTCTTTCGAGTCAAATATTTCAAAAGATTGAAGTAAAAGATATTGGACTAAAATACATTACGCGTACAATTTAAAGGAATAATAAGATTGTCTCTGATATGGATGAAAATGTGGTGAGACATGTTGGACGGACACCGAATTGCACCTTCTCTGTTGTGTTCAAGCATCTGAGCATAAGAGTTCAGAAAAAAGCTTGCATTTTTTCGGGAGGAGAGTTTACCAAACTTTGCCACCTATGATAGTAGAAGGTTGGGGGCGATCATCTGAGAGCAGATTTTTCAAAGATTTAATGGAGAAAATACCTTTGACATCATAACTCCACAATTATCGATCCTTACCTTCAATAGATGTAGAGGGAGAACCGATTTTTCATAGATTTAATAGAGAAAATACATTTAACATCGGTTCAATCCTTGGTGGCCACCTACATAGGAATTAATTTCTTACGGGTTTTCTTGACAGCCAAACATACGGGTTTTCTTGACAGCCAAACATTGTAGAGTCAGGTCTGTCCCGTGAAATTAGTCGTGGTGTGCGTAAGCTAGCCCGAATACTCACGAATATAGAAAAAAAAATACTTTTAACATCATAACTCCATAATTATCGATCCTTACCTTCAATAGAGGTAGAGGGCCTCCATCTTCAGAGATGGAATTCCACAACCTCCCTTCCCTATCCAACATTGTTTTTTGGGGAAATTTATTTCATGACTCCGACTCCCTCAGGAAATTCATCAGATATTCGTATTTAAAAAGAAAATCAATCGCTACATGTCCTCCACAAGTGCACTGGCCACAAGTGCAACCATGTCGATATGTGATGTATTCATCCCAAATGCTCTTTATCTTGAGTAAGCATGGGAAGATCTCATTTAAGCTTAAAATACGAGTCCGTTCTTGCGTTGAAAACGCTCCTTGAGATCCAACAACCACGTGCGAATAGAGAGAGCAAGAAGCATCAATCCACTCCAGGTGACATAATTGTCATTGGTGAGAAGTCCATAAACAAGAACAAGATTGGAAGTATCATTATGATGGAGGATGTAAGGATTCTGAGAATTTGCAGAAATTTCAGAAGAAATTTGAGCAGGAAGAGGACGAAGCAAGAGACGGTGTGAGAGAATTCAGGATTCATGACGAAGAAAGAGAAAAGTCACAAAGGTAGAGAGAATTTTCTCTGATACCATAAAAGGTGCAAAACAGTGGGAAAATGATACTTGCTTTATTCATTTTACCAAGAAAGTATATAAATACACTAAGCATACAGGGAAATTATCAACTAATTAACAAATATTGGGTTTAAAAGTTGGTTGGAATATTTGATTCCAGAGACGAGGATGCTTGAAATTGCTTCGTATAAGTTGCCACCAATTCCTATTTGGAGTTGGTTCAGTTCAAGTTGAAGACAAATTATCCCTGAAACCGAATTTATTCTGATACTGTTGTTCGAAGAGGCAGAGAACTTTTAACTCCACTTGTCTCTGAATTCCTATCTGCTACAACTTTTGACATACGGAACATCTGTAACCAACCAAAAGATTTTGAAATTCAGAAACATGATTCATTATAATTTCTTTTAGATGCTCAGAGAAGGAAAATGGAAGTAAACCTTGTTGATAGTCTTTTTGAAGCACGATTTGTGTTCGTCCATTGACGCGTTAACGAACTCGTCGATGTGATCCTTCACATCCTCCAGGAATGTAGCTTCTTCCTTTTTATTTTTTCGACAAGAAGGGATGGGTGGGTTTGCAACAGCTGATGGTTTCTCTTTCTGTTCTTCCATTTGGTTTAAATAAGCTGGAGAAAGAAAAAAAAAAAGTTCAGCTACAAGGATTGTAGTTTCAATTCATTCCAACATAAGCAGAGAAGAAAATATTTAGAACTAATATATCGAATCTAATTCACTTCATCCAGTGAGGTTGTTTATGACTGATAGCTAAAGTGTGTTACAAGGGGAAGGGGAACCTTATCTGCTTTAGCACTGCAACTCCATGTTGAATATTGTTGACGTAAGAGATGTTGGTTTGCTGATTAACAATGCACCCTTTTTTCTACTTCTTGAGATTTCCATGCCTAAATATTATTTTAGCTTTCTCCAAGCCTTTTAATCTCAAGCTCAGATCTTAGAAGGTCCTTAACTTCTTGGAACACCATTTCATCTTGGTTAGCTACTTACTACATACAAAAGAAAATAAGCTAACCTGATGTAGGCTTCTTTCTAAGCCTCAATACTTCACATACATGAAAGAAAATAAAACGAAAGGGAATGAGGAGGTTCGTTCAGGTATTAAGTAACCACTAACCATTGTAATTGTTCATAAAAGGAAAGTGAAATGCAAAAGGGGGTAGATTTTGAAACCTCAATGAATTAGAACTACTGGGTGTCTCTTGAATCACTCCTAAAAGCAAATTTGTGACTCTTTGGCAAACAAACAAGATTCTTTTTGTCTTTTGTGATAAACCACAGTCCACAAGTTGTTCTATGAAAATAGATATGCAAGAATGCTGTTTTTGTCTGCAAAGATTTAGATCATATCAATGCATGACTTGACTTTTAATCTTGATTTTCCAACCATTGGAATCCTAGTATTTAAAAATCCATTTGTAGGCTATCAACTTAGGCACTAATGTCCATGTTTGATTTTGCTCCAAGGAAGTCATTTCTTCATACATGACCAGAATCCATTTATCAACATGTGATGTCTACCACTTCATAAAGTATACTCCAATCCAACAAAATCCGACCATAATTACAAATAAGTTCCATCCAAGCCCACAAAGAGTCATTAAACTTAATTGTCTCCTAAACCTCGTCACAAGAACGCTCCACCACACGAAAAAATCATCATAATTATAAAGTTCATTATCATTGATGGATGAAGCTGTACTAAGGGCGAAGATTTTATCAAATCAGCTTGACCAAACCGTGTAGCCCTTTCCCGTGATTAATTTGTCGAGTTGATACCAATTCTCACGTGGTCAAACACCAAACAAAGATTGAAAGAACAGATCAAATAGAAAGTAAAAAAAAAAAAAAAAACGCAGAGGATGAAGGGAAGCGAAGAACTAACCTTGTCGTTTTCTAAACCGAATCGCCCACAAACAACGGCGGATGAAAGGAGACGAGGGTGAGAAGAACTAACCGCCGACGTCGGCAGAGGATGAAAGGAGGCGAAGAACAGGTCAGCTTAGAATGAACGCAGACGACGGCGGAGTTGAGACTTGAGATCACTGTCCACCGCAGTCGACGTCGGCAGAGGATGAAGGGAAGAAGATTGGATGCCGATGCAGAGACGGTGTTTCTCGGTGCGGATGAAGGGCAGCGATTAGCGAAGACGAAGGGGGGCGCTAGCAAAATAAGAACCTAATCAATTTCAGTTAACCGAACCCAATCAGTTTGGTTCGGGTCCGGTCGGATCATAAAACTATAAAATATCACTCAAACTGAAGCGAACCGAGTCGGTTCGGTTCGATTCGGTTTCTTACCGCCCTAAATTGGGGATGGGATGGTGTTCACAATTTTATAGAGAAGTTGAAATTAGAGATGTCTATTTATTTAGTCAGCCCGACCTCGTCGGAACCAGCCTTGAAGCAGAGAATCTCCAATTACACAAAGAACAGGCAGGGAGCGAATTTCTTTTTTGCCCGGAATACCCGTCCCATATAATTTATATATATATTAATTAACTTAAAAAAGAACGCAGTATATATTTGATCTCGTAAATTTTCTATGTGAAATATCCATTCTGTCCCCACAAAATTAATAAAAAAAAAAAATTACAGGAACAAGTAATAAAATGGAGAACAAAAACGAAGGCTGAAAAATATTACCAGGCTCGCCCATGGACATCTCTAATTGAGATACCTTAATTGAGGTCAAATTGTATTTACTTATTTAATCTAATTTTTTATAATTGGATATTTGAAAAAAAATTATATTATAGACTCTTTTACACTATTATTCAAACTTAACTGTACCTAACTTAACTGTTAGGTTGAACTATCTCAAACTTCCTTAGCAAACGATAATTGCTAATTGATGTGATGTTTTCTTAAGCTTAAAATAAAATATCTTTGCTTGAAAGAAAAGAAAAAACTAAAAAAAAATCTTAACTAATTGATCTAAAAGACCTTAGAAACCTACCCATCCACCCTCGTGTACTCTTAAACCAATTTTTATAAATAGGAATTTAGATAAATAAGATCTATACTTTTTTTTTTCTATCGTAATCTTTTAATTTTATAAAAGTTATAATTTTATGGTTTATGTGGTACTTTGGTAGATCATGAAATTTCATGGTCAAGTTTACATGATGGCACTCGAGTGGATTATTTTTTTTAAAATTGGATTACTTCGATCTCATATTTTATTTTATCCAATTAATTTATATAAATAAAATTTATTTAATAGATCTCATACCATATAATTAAAAATAAATTATTAAATTACATATTTTTTGTGTCATAAATTATGTACGTTGATTCTTCGGTTTTAGTTAAGTCATCACAAGTGCATGATTTTTTTTCGTTCATTAATTGTATGCACGATTTTTATGTGAGATATTTCTATATACATAGAGATATATTTTCTTTCATATTGGTTGAGTGAAAAAAATGGTACCACACACACTAAATTTGAGTGATTGAATGCTATATATATATGCAAGTTGTATATGTATAGTGTTGGATAACATAATGTTTCTTTACGAAAATCAATGGTCTTATAAATGCCATCACCCAACTGAAATATTAGTATTAATAGAATAAAATAGACCTTCTCAACAGAAAATAATAATAATAATAATAATAATAATAATAATAATGATTTTATCTTTTTGTGTATTTGATAAAATTCGGTACACTTTTGTAGGACATTATCATTTAGGTGAAATGTCATTTTCCTAAATAAATGATAATTAATCTTTCCAAGCTTGCTTATGCCAAACAAAATGGTATTAAAAAAAATCAAATCAAACTAAGCTTTGTATTTAATATTTATAATTTTGAAAGGGTTCGAGAACTCTGAGTTATGCAATTTTTTTTCAGTACCTTATATGGTATGTAATTATTTATATTGGAATTAGCTTGGGTATCATTCTCTTTGTCCTCTTTTTTTTTTTTTTAAAAAATAGCATTCTCTGTCTTGTTATGTCATAACTATTGTAGATTTAAGTTTAATAATTTAGAATTTGTCTCTTATGGATTACAAACTAATTTTAAAAATATTAAATTGCATCTTTAGTCTCTAAACTAACCTATTATTATTTTATAATAATTATGTAATAGTAATAGATAATATAAGAGAAACAAGGAAAAGGCTTTAAAAAAAATTGAAAAACGCATATTTGGTGGGTTCGTTCTAGATCCGAACGCGACGAACGAAATGAGAGCGATTTAATGGGGTGAGGAGCAGACGAAGGCAGAACATGTAGAATCTCTTGTAGCCGTCGAGAGCGACGACGACAGAACGAACAAAGAAGGCAACAGAGAGGAGAGGTAGAGGAAACATAGGTGCTCCCATCGAAGCTTGGACAGACCTAGATGATGCCGATGCAGTTCCACGCAAAGGAAGAGATCAATTATTTATTTATTATTATTATTGATTTTCACCATCGTCGTCTCTTTCAACCAATTCAAATCGTTCGCATTCTAGTTGCTTCATATTTGAAATGAACCTAGATCCAAATCTGCTTTTTTTTCTTTTTGAAAATGTTGAAAAGAAAGGAAGAAAGAGAAAGACGAAGATATGAGAAAGAAAGAAAAATAAAAACGAGCGGAGGACGACGACAATGGGCTGAAGATGACGACAACGACAATATGGGCGGCACACAACTATAGATGATAGGATGAAAAAGATGAGATAACCACGTAGAAAGAAGAATGAAAAGAGAAGAAAAGTAAAATATAAAAAAAATATACTTCTTTTATTTAATAAATTAAAAAAATAAGAAGAAAAAAAATTATCACGTCAATCATCCGTCAATTAACATAGAAATTAAAAAAAATACACCAAATTTAAATTTTAACGATAAAATTATTGAATTTAAAACCTAGAGAGTGGAGGGCTGCGAAACCCAAAATTCAGAAAACAATATAATTTTCCTAAACACAAACTTAAAATTGAGCCTTTTAAAAAAAAAATAAAAAAAAAAATTAAAAGTTGAGGGGTGAATTTAAAATTTAAGAAGAAAGAAGGTAAGAAGACGTAGGTGATAGAGTGAAGTAAAAGAAGAAGAAGGCGCGAAAAGGATGAAGATGAGTTTGATAGCAAATCCCAACTTTCTGAAATCGTTCAGAATTTGGTCTCCAATGGCTTCCAAACCAAAACCCACCTCCTGTAATTTCGATTCCTTGCGAATGAGTCAAACCCTAGCAGAAGATGACACCATATCCGTGATTCTCAGTTGTCTCCATATACATAACCCTCTCTCTTTCTCACCCCCATTTATCGAAAAAAAAAATACCCTTTTCAATTTTGTAATTCGCTTTTTCACTTCACCATTCTTGCCTTTCACGAGATGGCTTGGGATATAGCTTCATTTGTGGGGCTCTCCTCTCTCTGTTTTTGTCTGTATATATATCACCTCACATCACATGTGCCTCTTCCACCCTTGCCTTTTCATTATTCATTTGTTGGATTATACATGTTTCTCAATGTGGGATTGCCCTTTATTCTTGCATTCTCCAATTAATTCCGGGTTTTGCTTTCTGGGTTTGTTAGCAATAGCCGAATGCATTTGATTCTTTATCTGGGTTATTGTCCAACTGCCAGTTTTATTATGTTTTCTTCATCTTTATCCCCTCACTGAACTCAGATTTCGATTTCCCCCTCCCCCCCTTCTTCTCTATTTGGTTTGGTTACTATGAAGATTTCTCAGTCTCTTAAAATGTGGGTGGTTCTGGCGATCTTAATGGTATTCATCCTCTGTTGTTGTCATTCTCTTAAGGAGTGTACAAACTCTCCTACTCAACTCGGATCACATACTTTTAGGTATGAGCTCTTATCATCACACAATGGAACGTGGAAGGAAGAGATCTTTTCTCACTACCATTTGACACCAACTGATGATTTTGCTTGGTCGAATTTGCTACCAAGAAAGATATTGAAGGAAGAAAACGAATTTAATTGGGAAATGATGTATAGAAAAATGAAGAATAAAGATGGGGTTCAAGTACCTGGTGGTTTGCTCAAGGAAATTTCTTTACACGATGTACGGTTGGATCCAAACTCGTTACATGGGAGGGCTCAGATGACAAATTTGAAGTATCTATTGATGCTGGATGTGGACAGGTTGCTCTGGAGCTTTAGGAAGACGGCTGGTTTGCCTACACCTGGAGAACCATATCTCGGGTGGGAAAAATCAGACTGCGAGCTTCGTGGTCATTTTGTAGGTTAGTCAAGTCTTTTAATCCTGCTTTCTTGTATGTATAGTTTTTTGTTGTTATGTAATGTTCATCTTTTCTGTCATGCTTCTGTCTTTCTGAGAAATATACCATAAGACTAGTCATTGCACAAAGGGCCCAGAATAGCTTTGGAAAAGACATTTACCTTTAAGAAATAAATTATGAATTCATTTTGTTCATGTCAACAGTGTCCATCCTGAACATGTCAGTTAACCCGAATTCTTATTTCTTAGAGAGTTGGTGGACAGGAGGAGGCAGTTAGTAGAAAAGCATGTAGGTTTAGTTGTAATGTCATTTTGTTACTTCTTTGTTCTTTCTCAATATTAACCATCCTAGACTTTCCAAGACATTGGTAGTGTTGATGCCTCTGCTCTAGCTAAGAGAAAAGCTAACTGTTTGATTAGAATGTCAGAGAATCAACAGTTCCTGCAAATGTTCACCACTTTGATAAGGAACTTGAGAAAAAGGAGCTTCCTTTGTTCGATCATGCGTATCGATCAGTTGAGACTATACTCTTTTTGTTGTGATAGGATTTGGATTTGGGAACCTGTAGGTATTAAGTTTAAGATGTCAGTTCTCATGCTAACTTGGGTTATACTTCCAATCTCAGAACTTAATCTCAATCTGTACTTCTAAGTTTGGCTACCGCTGAGTTCAAAAGTCTAAAATCTCTCTTTTTCTCTATCTCAAACACGCACAATCAGTGTTCTTGGTTTTTTTATTTTCTTGTTTGTATCAAGGCAATTATGTTTTTGTAGCTTTAGCCTACGTGGTCAATAATTGATAGCCTGCTCTTTCAATTTTGAAGGGCACTACTTAAGTGCATCTGCCCAAATGTGGGCAAGCACTGATAACCCTGTTCTCAAAGAGAAGATGTCGGCACTAGTTTCTGGTTTAGCAACTTGTCAAGACAAAATAGGCACAGGCTATCTTTCTGCTTTTCCCTCTGAAGAGTTTGATCGTTTTGAAGCTATTCAACCAGTCTGGGCACCATATTACACCATCCACAAGGTAAAGCTTCCTTGGACACACAATTGTCCTAAGAAGTTACTACATTGTTTGATATTGTCTATCTTGACAGATATTGGCAGGATTATTGGATCAATATACTTTTGCTGGTAATTCTCAAGCCTTAAAAATGGTGACATGGATGGTTGAGTACTTCTACAACCGCATTCAGAATGTCATATTGAAGTACACTGTAGAGAAACACTATCGGGCGCTTAATGAAGAAACTGGTGGGATGAATGATGTGCTCTACCGGTTGTACAGTATAACAGTATGTAAATCCTCTATTCCTACTCTCATTGGTCTAACTTAATTCTACTTCCATCAAATTGAATTGTCATTTAGTATAAATTTTCATGCATGACCTTTTGATTATTCTCAGATAAGCTTACATCTATTGATTCTTTTTGTGAAAATGTACAGTTTACCACCTCGTCTTGGAGTGCCTTCCACAATTCTTTTTGTAATACACAACGTTTCCTCATCAATTTAGATCGGAGGTCTTTCCTTGTTAATCCTCCGAATTAGGCTTAGGGACCTCTCATCCCTAAGGCGTCTAGGCCGTGTTCTCTTTTGTTAAATATATTTTCATCGTTTCTCAAAAAGAAAAGAAAAAAAAGGGGGATCATGCATGTCCTTAATGACAAAAAAGAGAAATCTACGCCATAGTCCTGTTGGCTTGATTAGATAAGATTCTTTGGATGCCTGACATCAACATGACATTCATTAGATAATTAACTTGCCTGTGATAATTGATTTTAGCTTTTTATATGTTCTACGTGTATCTGGCTATTTATAGATGAGTTTTTGAGTTTTGACGTGCAATGTGTTGGTATCTATCCATTAGAGATTTATGAAGTGTGTTTTGCAAATACATGCAGGGAAATACAAAGCATTTATTACTGGCACACCTTTTTGACAAACCGTGCTTTCTAGGCCTTCTTGCTGTACAGGTAACTATTCCTTGTTCAATCCAGAGTTGTACAGTAGAATTAGTGTTTTATTGAACATTCACTGTCGATTATTAGGGTAAGAATGAAGTGTTGTGCAACCAAGCCTTCATTATTTTAATGTAACAGTGTAAAGGTACTTTTTGTTTTGGCTGGGATACTCATATCTAGGAGAATCTCTCCTTTGATTATAGGCTGAAGACATTTCAGGTTTCCATACCAACACACATATCCCGATTGTTGTTGGATCTCAAATGCGGTATGAAGTCACCGGTGATCCACTGTATAAGGTAAATTTCCTCACATTAATTTGTGTCTGCAATGGATTATTTTAAATACTTTTTCTTTGTATAAATATTGTTCATGATTATTCTTATTATTATGAGAAACAGAACAGACAAGGTGGGCATTCCTTACAAAGACACAAATGATGATGTAATAATTATGAACAGTTCTTTCTATCTATTCCTAAGTTTACTCGAAGCTTTTTTGGCTAAAACTTCCTTTCAGTGTGTCAATATTTAGCTGAATATAATTTCTGGTCTGATCTTAGAAACTGGTTTGTGATTGAAGACATGTTAGACTTGGAAAGCTGTTTTTAATGAACTATGTTTACTTTTTTATTCCAGGAAATATCCACATATTTTATGGACATTGTGAACTCCTCTCACAGCTATGCAACAGGAGGGACATCAGTGCATGAGTTCTGGTATGGACACTTTGAGTTTTTTAGTCATTTAAAGTTATGTGCTATAGCCTATATATTGGAGGACTTTAATGTATATCATTTGTATAGTAGTCAGTTCTCATGTATATGCAGTCTGAGTGCCCGTCTTTAAAAAATGCTCGTCTTGTATTTCAAATCTTGCATCCTCCTTAATCATGGTGTTATACAATTAAAAAGTGAGCATTAGGCTCAAGTTAGTTAATTGCTTATTTTGTGCTTCATCTTTTATGAGAATTCTATGAGCTTTTGTATGACCGTTGTTTCTAACCTTTTTCTTCTAAGTCGAGGCTTTTGTATCTTTTTTCCATGCACTTTCTACCCTTATATTATTTTCTCCTTTGACCTATGAGCAGGACGGATCCCAAGAGATTGGCAAATACTCTAGGAACGGAGAATGAAGAATCATGCACAACATACAACATGCTTAAGGTATAAATCTTTCCTTCGGTTATATTTTTTGTGGAATTATTTGATTTCTCAGCTAGCCTGATTTGGAAATAAAGGACCCTTATTATTTCACTTTCTTCTGGGAAGAAGATTAAGATATTCTTTGAACTAGTAATTGAGTAATATGCTGAAAACCTTTCCCCAATCTCTTCTTCCCTTTTTATTTTGTCGGCAATTTGTATAGAATTGGATGCATCATCCTGATGGCGAGGGTTATATTTTACACTTTATTTTGATGTTGTACAAGCATTTCTAGATTAAAGTGAACTTTTATCATATCTTTTTACTCAAGTTGATGATATTATAGGTCTCCCGCAACCTGTTTAAATGGACCAAAGAAATAGCTTATGCTGATTATTATGAGCGGGCTCTTACAAATGGGGTGCTGAGCATACAAAGAGGAACTGACCCTGGGGTAATGATTTACATGCTTCCATTAGGTAGTGGAAGTTCTAAAGCCAGAAGCTACCATGGATGGGGGACCCCGTTTGAATCTTTTTGGTGCTGCTATGGCACAGGTTTTTACTTCATTAAAGTTACACATTCCTTTTCCTTTATTCTCTGTGACTACTTGAAGATGATCAGTTTTATTCTCATAATCTTGTATGTGTATGAATGCCGTTCTCGTCTTTAGAGGTTTCTGTTACTTGTTCTCATTCAATTGTTTCGTTTCTTGCTTTTAATTTAGGAATTGAATCATTCTCCAAGTTGGGCGATTCCATATACTTTGAGGAGGAAGCACAAACTCATACACTTTATGTTATTCAGTATATATCAAGTTCTCTTGATTGGAAATCAGGAAATGTTTTGCTTAACCAGGAAGTTGATCCTATTCATTCAGAGGATCCACATCTCAGGATGACAATGACATTTTCTCCCAAGGTGGTATACTTTTAACGTTACATTTTTCTTAAGGCAGAATACTTTTATGACTTTCTGATAATAAGGTTTTGTCAATGTACATCTCATGATTTGATCAGATAACCTTATTAAAACTTCGAACTTTCAAGTAAACTTTCAAATCCGATATGTTTTCTACATGTCTCTGCCTTTTGAGTAGTAGTTTTGATGGGAACTAACTAATTTCTGTGTGACCTGAATAATGCAGGGATCAGTCCAGTCATCTACCATTAATTTGCGAATTCCAAGTTGGACAAGTTCGAGTGGCGCAAAAGTTTTACTAAATGGTCAGAGTTTGGGAAACAATCCTAAGGGTATTTACCGCCATAACCCTGTGCTGGATTTTCTTTTTCGTAGGGCGGGAAACAGCACAATTTAATGCGTTTCAAATTCTTTTGGATGCTTCTGGCATTTTTTTCTGGCTTTTTATATATTCTTCAACTAGTGTTCAGCCTCTGGCATAACTTTTATGTTAAACTTTCACCTGACGATCTTAATATCACATCTTTGCAGTTAACTTTTATGTTTCATACTCCTATTTTCTTATGCTGCAGGCAACTTCCAATCGGTTACCAATAAATGGAGCTCAGGGGACAAGTTAAGCCTTGAGCTACCCATTAACCTAAGAACTGAAGCTATTGAAGGTATACTATATATATCCATCCAATCTGACATAGCTGTGTCATTATAATGTTTAGATAATAAATCAATCTTGTGTGAATATACTCAGATGATCGATCTGAATATGCTTCCATCAAAGCAATCCTCTTTGGCCCCTATCTGCTGGCAGCCTATAGTAGTGGTGACTGGGATATCAAAACCGGACCGACCGATTCTTTTTCAGACTGGATAACTCCTGTTCCTTCGGCGGACAATACTTTTCTTGTTACTTTTTCCCAAGAGTCTGGAAAGACATCTTTTGCCTTAACAAACTCAAACCAGACAATAACAATGGAGAAGTATCCAGGACGAGGGACGGATTCTGCTGTCCATGCCACATTCAGGCTCGTCTTAAATGACCCATCTGCGAAAGTCACAGAATTGCGAGATGTTATTGGCAAACGGGTGATGCTAGAACCATTTAATTTTCCAGGAATGGTTCTAGGAAATCAAGGAAAATATGAGAAACTTGCAATTGCAGAATCAAACTCAGAGGGGCACTCCTCTGATTTCTATCTGGTTGAAGGGTTGGATGGAAAGAATGGAAGCGTATCCTTGGAGTCAGCAAACAACGAAGGCTGCTTTGTTTATAGTGGGGTGAACTATGAATCTGGTGCACAGCTGAAGCTAAGCTGCAAGTCGAAGTTGTCATCAGATGATGGATTCGATCAAGCGTCGAGCTTTGTGATGGAAAATGGAGCAAGTCAGTATCATCCGATTAGCTTTGTAGCGAAAGGAGCAACAAGAAACTTTGTTCTGGCACCATTGGTGAGCTTCATAGATGAATCTTACACAGTTTACTTCAACATTATTACTTAGCCATGTAGGTTGAAAGATTGAAATAGCTAACAGATTTATCATTATTAGCCTTTTACGTTACAATTAGTGGGGTGGGGTATGTAACTACAAATTACAATATAGATTATTTAGTGAGATCCAATTATCCTTTTTACTTATGTATTTCTTTTTTATCAGTTGTTTAAACGCTTAATTAGAAGGTGATTATTGTAATGCAGTTTCTGGCATAATAAAGATGTTTATGCAATGTAATGAATAAAAGTTTTGGCATGGGAAGTGAGTATTTGTTTTGAATGATGTGAGTGAGTTGCCAACATGAGCATAACTCAAGTGACATACTATATGAATTATTGATCAAGAGATCAATAATGGTTCGGGTCGGGTCCATCACTCTGCATGTCGATGATGATAATGATGATGTGAGTGAGTCATTTTCTGAAATAAAGGATGTTCACGTGAGGTGTGTCTTTCTTTATTTAGTGATTGAAGGAAGCTGTCCGAAATGGACAAGTTTCCAAACGGTGTTTTGCCTCTCTTCACTGTGAAATGTGATTATCATCAACATCATCTTCTCCTCCTCGTCTTGTCCTTTTTTTTCCACAATAATTATTGAATCAAACAGCTATTACCTTGTCCCACCTCTCCCACATGCATTGTTTTTCTTTTTTTAATGAACTGCCTTTGCCTGCCTCTCAACACCTATACTATCTACAATGCATATGATCTAACTTATCATCAAAACGAGTAAGTCTGTACCCTTCAACTTTTAATTTGATCAATCACTCCTTGTAGTTTGTTAAGTATTGTAACTAGCTTCTTCTATTATTTGCGGTATGTGTGACTCACACGTGAATAGGAAAAGAGCAAACTTATTATTGAATGATCTAGAAAAAAAAAATTATGTTTTAGAAAAGAAAAAATGAGTATAATGAAAAATTTCCTCCTTCAATTCTATTTTTTATTTGTGAAAGGTTATTGAAGTAAAAGCTATGGAAACTTTTGGTCCATGTAACAACTTATTTTGGATTATATTGGTGATTGGGTTCCACTTTCCACCCTTGTGGAAAAGCAGATCTAAGAATTGAATTATAATGACAAGTGTAGGTATGGACGGAAGTGATTAGCCCTTAGGCTGCCAAGTGACTCCAAAAAGATCATCATAGTCAAAAGTGCTTTTTCTAGCCAAAGGATTTCATTTTGCTGCCCGTGAAGAAATCTTCTTATCCACCCGAGATTGGATTGGTTGAAAATAATTCCCTATTTAGACACTAACTTAAAGTTGGGTATCGAGTGGACTAGATTATTATAATTCAGTCTATGTTTAGCTCACCGTAATAAAGTAAATATACTGACTTTAATAATGTTTACTATTCACATACTATATAATAACCTATAATAATTCACTCAGTGTCTCAAACAATTTAAAAAATTACAGTGTTTTTGATATTTACTATGTAAAAGTGGCTAATTTGTAGCTCATTGATGAGCTAAATTTACTTTTTCTCTAAGGTTGACTACTTTTGTGCTATTCCTTTTCGGAGACACTTATATTTTTATCACTTTGAACATAATTTCCTATTCATCTAGATTATGTTAATTGAAGTAATATTCTCAAAAAGTAGGAAAACAAAAAAACTTAGATTAAGTTAATGCAACTATAACCCATATAGTTCAAATGTGAGCCTATAATTAACATGTAAGTTTGGTTATATAAAGCTATGAATTTGTTAATCTGGTATGTACTAAAGTAAAAAAAAAATTGTTAATCTCATAAATGCTAATTTAATAACTACTACAATTCAAAAACTTACCGTTCAAGTTTTTACCTTTTTTTTTTTTTTTTTTTTTTTTTTTTTTTTTTTTTTTTTTTTTTTTTTTTTGATGATTCAAATATAGATTACACAAATTTAAACTTTTAAAAACTTCAAGTTAAAACATCTCTTTGAAACTGTTAATTGTAGAGTTTGTTATTTTTTTTTATAATTATTATTTTGAGTTCACAGTTTATTTTGTACACTCTAAATAGATATAAACCTTTGACGTTTGGTGTAGGGATGACAAAATTTCTCACGGGGTCAAGTCCCTGCGGGTTCCTAATCCAATCGGGTCGGAGACTCCCCGATTTGACCGAGTACGAAGGTCAAACTGAGGATTTAATCGGTTCCCTGATCGGAGACGGGTCCGGACAGGGAAGGAGTCCCCGACCCCGAACCCACTCCGAAATTATTTTTTTAAAATTAATTTTTAAGAAAATATATATAATAATTATAGTTATATAAAATTATAATATTTTATATATTTTTTTAAATTTACCCTTAATTAGTATCTACTACTGGATTTTTTTTAAAAAAAAAAATTAATGTCATTAATTTTTATATTGATTTTCATTAATATAATCTGTCAATTTTTTTTTAATAAAATGTTAAATATATTTTTTAATTATCAAAATTTAATTATTTTTTAATAAAAATAATCAAAAAATGACAAATGACAAATTTTTCTCGGGAATTTCCCGACCCGGACTCCCCGGGGACAGAGATGGGGATTGAAAATCCTCACGGAGACTGCCGGGATGGAGAGTGCATCCAGGACCCTGCCCAGTTGGCATCCCTAGTTTGATGGAAGGTACCTCTTTTATCCCATCTTAATCCGAAAAAAAACATATTTCAGGACAGTTACAGTTTAGAGTAAATAAAAAAAAAAAAAAAAATCATACCTTCTTAGAATCATTCGACGCTCGTGAAAATTATGAATGCGAATTTGTGTGGGATATAAATTTCTTAAACACACTACACGGAATCCACCGCTAATATTAGGATATAAAAATTAAAAAAGAGAGAAAAAAAAAACCACCACTAATCACTTTTTAAAAATGTTTACTTTTAACATTTTTACAAGAAGAAAAGGAAAGAAAATGAACCAAAAATTATTAACTGAAAATGTATAATAATTAAGAAACTATCCTCAAACAGCTCAACACACGCCTATGAACCTTCAATCCTTCGATTCAAAGGTTTAGATAAGATTGTATAATACAAGAAAAAGAAAAATTACATGATACCACTATATTAAATAAAAATAAAATGCAATGATATATAGTTTGATTTTTGTTTTTCTAATATCATGCAGTGCACTCCCTACCAAATTCCCTCTATCATCAATTGACACAGATTATTATGATAATAATCAATCAGTTAAAAAAGCTTATAAATTTTAAAAAAAGTTTTTTTTTTTGGACCTCTTTTACATAATAATACAAACATCAATAAACTTCTTCTAACAAGCTTTGAGCGGCTTTCCACACAGACAATCATTGAAAACAAACGATGCTGCTTCAAGATGATCGAACGGCGCTCCGGTCGGAATCGGTCCACACAGATGATTGTGGCTCAAATCCAAATGTCCGACATACGAAGCTTCCGATACTGATTTCGGAATCGCCCCTTTCAAGTTGTTGTATGACAAATCCAGCACTGTGAAATACGATCTCGCCCCGAAAACATCCGGTACGTTTCCGGTTAGATAGTTCCGGCTTAAATTCAAATCGCTTATCCCCGAAACTAATAGAGTCGACGGAATCTGGCCGGAGAATTTGTTTCCGTCCAGATTCAATGTTGCCAACACCGCCATTCTTCCGATCCAATCCGGGATTACGCCGGATAGTTGATTCAGAGAGAGATCCAGGTCGGCCAGGCGATAGATCTTGGAGATGGAATCGGGAAGTGAACCGGAGATCTGGTTCCGGCTGAGTAAAGCCCGGCTCAACATCCTCAGATTTCCGAAATTTTGTGGCAACGGACCGGATATTTTGTTGTTTCGGAGGTCCAGGTGCATCAAATTCGGAAGCCCGGTAAGCGACGCCGGAATCGAACCGGAAATCAAATTGTCCGCCACGTTCAGAACCGTGAGACGACGGAGCCGACCGAGATCCGCCGGGAGGTCGCCGGAGAGACGGTTACCGATGAGGTCGAGGATTCTAAGGAACGGCAAGGAGGTTATACACCTGGGAATCTCGCCGGTGATGCCCTTCCAGTCGGCAATAATAACGCCGGAGAGGCGAGTGAGTTTGCAGATGGCCGGAGAAATATAACCGGTCATAAAACCAGTACGGTGAGCCCGTTCGAAAATCGGGTCCTCGGATTCGCCCCGGAGGTTAATATCAGCGACCCGGTGGGTGACAGGGTCACAGCTAACGCCGTACCATCGACTGCAACAGTCGTCTCCGGTCCAGGAATTGAAGATGCCCAAGTAGGGCTCCTGAAGGGCAGCTCTGAAAGCAAGAAGAGCAGCCCGTTCCGACGGCGGACAGCCATGAACGGCGGAGAAAACAGCCAAGATCAGTAGAGCCGGTAAGCACCGGACGGCGGTGGGCATTTTGAAGTTGAAGTGTGGAGAAATAAATGAAAATGTGGGAGGGGATCAGAATCAGAGTGAAGCATGGCCATTGAAGTGAACGCTGGAGATATATACAGTCATTGGAGAGAGTGCCGATCTGGAAAATGACGATGATAGCCCTAACATGGGTTTGTATTATAAGTGTGACACTTTAAATATGCTGGTGTCCTTTATCGAATTTTCCATGGCTTCTCGTCCACGTCATCCATAGGCACATGTGTTATGTAAAAGTGTGCATGTGTATGATAAGGAATTAGATTATACAAAATTAGATAATTCTTTTATTTCATAGAAAATATTGCAGAAATTAGAAAAAAGAAATTGGCAACTCACGAGTTGACTTGAGGAGAATGAAAAAAAAGGTCGGTTTTCACGGGAATGTATAGAATTTAAAGAATGTAATTATTTGAAATGAATGAGAGGCTTTTCTAGAATTTGAGTGTTTTAATGTAGATTTGATTTTATCCTATGTTTATAGTCGGCAACCTACATTGGTCTCATTCAAAAAAATTGACAGTAATGTGATTCATCTTCTACTTTACACATCCCATAATTTATCCTCTGCCAACACAACATCTTTGTTATGTTGCTATTGTTTTGATAATTGAATTATATAGGAATTGAAATATCATAAGATTTTGTCCCCAAGTACAAGAATATATTCTTAAAAAATAATAAATGTTTTGGTAGATTTAGGATCAGTTTGGATTGATTATATATATATATATATATATATATATATATATTTTGGTTATATATATGTATTCATATTGGTTATATATATGTATTCAAAAACATTTTTAAACAAAATGTAACCAATAAATATATATATTAATATCAAAATACTCTAAATTATTAATAAACAATTTGAAATATGAATTAATAAGTTTAAATTTATATTTAAAATGTTATGATCGATTTGTCGATGGACGACGACAGATGAGGACGCTGGTGGTCGTCGGTAGTTGTGGGAGGATCGTCGACTATAGTCAGTCAAAGATCGTCGATAGTGGACGAATAGTCGGTCAAGATGAGGGCGGTCGGAACAACCACCATGATGGAAGTGAAGGGGAAAAATTTAGAAGGATAGTGTGGAAGTATTTTTGTCATTTTAATATATTATGAAAATTTAAAAGCATTCCAATTAAACACCAAAAACACTATTTTTTTTTTCAAAAGTTATGTTTCCACCCCAAATCACTTATTTTTAAAATTCATTTTATAAGATTCCAATTAAACACCATTTATTTTTTATTTTTTTATTTTTTTATTTTTTTTTGCAATTGATAGTCTTTTGTTTGCCGGGCTTCTAGGCAAGATTGCAAGCTCGAAGGAAGTGTTGGATATCTACAAAAAAGCGGCGGGGCAGTTGATAAATCTGGATAAGTCCGCATTTATGGCAAGTAAGAATGTGGGAGTCAGAGAGGTTGTTGAGTTCGGGAAGATTCTAGGTGTTAGGAACACCGATGCCCTCGGGGATTATTTGGGAATGCCTTCCCAAAATGGTCGTAACAAGAAAAACTTATTTCACAAGGTGAAAGACAGGGTTTGGTCGGTCCTCCAGGGGTGGAAATAGAAGTTCTTTTCTCAGGGGTAAGGAGGTGCTCATCAAAATCGTTGCTTAGGCCATCCCAGTTTATACTATGGGTTGTTATCGTCTCCCCAAGGGAATTTGTGATGATATCAATAGATGTTGCGCGAATTTCTAGTGGGGGTCGTCGGAAGGTAAGAAGTGTGCTCATTGGAGAAGTTTGAGGAAACTGTGCAAAAGTAAGGGCTTCGGAGGTTTGGGGTTCAGAGAGTTGACCAGTTTTAATCAAGTCATGCTTGCCAAGCATAGCTGGAGAATTTTAAGGAACCTAGAGAGCCTCCTCTAAAACGTTGAGGGAGAAGGTATTTAAAAAATGGAGACTTTCTTGGTGCGCCAGCCGGAGCGAACGCCTCTTTGACTTGGAAAAGTATAGTGTGGGGAAGAGAGTTGTTCCTTGAAGGCTACAGGTGGAAAGTTGGGGATGGAAAGAACATTATTATTATTGATAAAGATTCGTGGCTGGGGGTAGGGGTTGTAGGCTGCCTAGATGGGTTGGGAGGGAATCAATCTTAGTGTCGATGCCCAAATTGTTTCAAGGTCCGTTAACAAGTTTTGGGAGGAGCTCCAAGAGTTCGTGGGAGGGCTTGGGCCAAAGGCAAGATCAGAGAGTCACGTGAGTCAGATCGAGTGGGTGTCGTCGCCTCTGGGTTGTTGGAAGCTGAATATTGATGCCTCTTGGAAGGAGGATAAGAACAGGGGTGTCATCGGCTGAGTTATTTGTGACTCCCGGGGATCTCCCATCTGTGTTGGTTACAAAATCTTCCAACGGAAGTGGCCTATTAAGGCCTTTGAAGGCGAGGTTATTCTCGTCGGTTTGAGATCAGTTAGCCGCTGCGAGTCGTCTGAGTTTTGTCATCTTTTCGTTGAGTCGGACTCGACGGAGGTTGTTGGAGCTTTGAAGTGCCCGGGGCTTGACCTTACGGAGACCAAGAATATCCTGGAGGGTATTCTGGTCGAAGCTTCAAAAGTAGGTAGCGTGTCTTTTGATTTTCTGAGTAGATCTTGTAATCTTGTTGCTCACTGTTTTACACGTGTTGGGCTTGAGAATTCTTTTGCTTTGCCTTTTTTCTTCTTCATCTGTAGAAGGAGAAGATGTTTTCTTTTGGTGTTCCCGTAATTAGGTTGCCTCTGCTCTTTATGAGGCAGGTTGTTGTATGGGTGTTGGTTTTTAATTGAAGCAGGTTCCTTAAAAAGAAAAAAAAAAAATTGCATCCTTGGATGTATGAGAATAAAAATGCAAAAGTATTTTGATTTTGCATCTAACGATTATTAGGGGATGAAATTTTTTAAGATCTACCTTCAACAATTTTAAGGAGACAATCACATTGTTATCGTCTTATTCAATAATTTATTATTCTCTCTTATTTAACTCTCCTTTCTCATATTTGTCAAATGGTGATGAGTAGAGGTAACTATTTACCTTCTTAATATGAATATTTAAAAATGTGTTTTTCTTTTTCTATTAATATTGATAATCATATTAGTAGAAGTTTGGTAGTAAGGGATTGGAAATGTTTTGATTGAATGATATTTAACAACTTGGAAGTACAATGAAACTTTATAGGATATGAAAGTGGGGGAAGGAAGTAGGCTTAGGTCGGGGTTGAGTTTAGGTGTATTTGGTGCATTAATAGTTGATGTAAGGTTGGAGTCATAAATCAGATTCAGTCCTGCCATGCCTGCACCAAAACTTTAAACCACATGTTTGAGTTACAAACAGAGTGGCCCCAATTATTATTATTTATTATTTTTTTATTTATTAAGTTCAGTAATTATGAGGTGGTCCAATCATACACCTTTACTTTTTAGATGATAATTAGATCCTAATTTTTATTTTATTTTACAATATATAAAAAACTACGTTAAAAATGTAGTAAGCATTCATGGCTCCAAATACTATAAATGAGGTTATATGATTTTGGTTTTCTTGAATTTTTTTTTTTTAATTTTGAATTTTTTTTTTTTAATGTTTGTTTTTTCTTCATTTCTCAATTATATTTTGGTTTATTCCTGCAGCTGAACCATACTCGCTAGGACAAACGGAAAGCTAGTCTACTAAAATTGATATCATAAATCCCAATAAACAGAAGAAAGCTCATGTGTTGTTTAATTTTTAGGTAATGGAGCAACGTCCGTGCGTGCCCCCTCTGCGATGTCATTCAACCCTGTATTTGACATTTATTAATGAAAAAGGACGTGCAGCCAGCTGATTCTTGATGGGTCATCTCATTATGGATTAACATTTTGAGAAAACTAAATTAAAGTAATTAATTAAGATACCATGATATGATTGATGATTGAAATTGAAAATATTTGTGCATCTTAGTATTGAATTAAATTAGTAGTTAAAATTAATTGAAAAAAAGGAACCGAACCGCCCGAATCTGTGTCTCCCAAATAGAGTGATTTATGATTCATGAACAGAGAAGGATTTTGTCGATTTGCGAATGGCATTAAATTGGGGTTTGAATTAGCTGCTGCTACACAGAATAAGGTGGGTCCTTTATGAAATTGAAGAACATGCTCCAATGGGCCCATATTCATTTCAGACCATGGAATCAAACATCCTTTAATTGGGTATGGGATCAAACTTACCTCATTTTAACCCCAATTATATACCCATATTCCAACCGACATCGTTTTTACGTAAATATTGAATTGGATTTTCTTCCTTTCTTCTAATATCTATTTTTTTAACTTATTTTTACTTCAAATCTAGATTATAATTAACATCAACCTAACTCAACTAATTTAATGTATAAACGATTGATTAAGAGGTGAGAAAGTTCAATCTACAGAGCTGGATCGTAGCCCAACTAACAACGAATGACCCATTGAATAAAACATCGTTTAATCTTCATCCGCGAGAACTCAAAATATTGTCTAAAAAAATTCTTCTAAATTGATGGCTTTTTTTTCTTTGTTTTTAGATCAACAATTAAAAAATTGTTGGGGCCTTCCGGTCAGGAGTCACAATGAACAGATAAAAATCAAGCTAAGGTCTTCCCTTTTACATAATGAACATACAAAAATTAGAGGTAAGACTTGAAAAATGTGGAAGAATAATAGCAACTCACCCTACTTGTCGGTTCACGGTTGTCACCAAGGAGAGAAGACAATGGTGCAATTCTGGACAAATGCCGAAATCGATTACTTCTTCAATGGACCAAGAGTTTTTTTTTTTTTTTTTTAAGTTTCAAAGTTTAAGGATTAAAATAAAATTGAAGTCACATGGGCTATCATATAATATTAAATTTCAGTTGAACGATATGCTTGAGAAATGATATAGTTAAAGTAAGCAAACCCCACAGAAACTTCAAAAAAAAAAAAAAAAAAAAAAAAAAAAAAAAAAAAAAAGTAATTAATTAAGTAGAGAAGATGAGAATCTTTGTTGTTCTTGCAAGGGTCGTGTTAAGAGACAAACACCCCATTTTATATTTCATCATAATAATAATAATAGTAATGATTTTTTCTTTTCTTTTTTGAGTTCTAAATTCTAATAATAGTAATGGTTGCACATTGATGTTAAAAAAAATGAATGATAAAATTGCAAGCTGAAGTTAAAATAAATGATGGACTGAATTAGTTATCTAAACAATTGATTTTAAAATAATTAAAAAAATGAAAATTTGCAGGAATGTGGGTATTTCACTTTTTCTATTTGCAAATATAACACATTTAAAAAAATTATAATTATGACAAATTTTTATAGTCTATCAACTATAAACTTCTATCATGACTAGTTAATTTATAATCTATCATTGATATATTGTGTCATGTTTGTAAAAACATTTAAATTAGGTTAGATTTACTATTATTTTGAATTAGATTGTCATATATACGATTATTGAAAAAAATTAATAGATAGAATCTTTGGAGTTAGAAATCTAAACTATGAATAAGAAAAAATGAATTAGGTTTGAAGATATAGTTATTTCTTTTGGATTGTTTTTGTCTATTTTAGCTAAGTTCTCGAGTGTTCTGGACAATGGATTAATTAATTGGTTCTCAAATAAAGTGGTTGACCAAAACGACCTCCACGTCCGCGTTTTAAGTACATATATTGTTAATTGTTTTTTTTTTTTTTTAAATATTTTAATTAATGCGAGAATTTAATCACGGCACAATCTTATTTCAATTAAGCTACGTTGAGTTTGACTATATTGTTAATTGGTGTACATAGTTTGCTGACTTAAATTTAATTTGATGAAAGTTATATTTAAATTAAATTTAGTTGTGTGATTGAATATAAGAGGGGTGTATAATATAGTAAATTTAGATTATTTGAGTGGGTGGTTTGGTTAAGTTTGGTATATGCATGTGGAAATGCATGTGGAGAGATCTGTCCCAAATAGAACAGCAAATGAAGGAGATCGAGGTTTTGGATTTCCAACATTTTTCTTGTCTGATAGGATACAGGATAATATAAGTTAAATAATTATCCACTGTTTATAATAATAATTATTATTATTTTCAACTAATAAACTAGTCTTTCTTTCCCACCATATAATTCAATAATCAATGTGATTTCGAGTCAATAAGATTTGAGAATTATAAAAGTAACTCCAAGATTACTTTTCCCCGGAGTGTCACAAATATAATAAGTAAAACCTTGAGTAGGTGAAAAAAAAAAAAGTAAATAATAGGTATATTATATTAAAGTGTTACGATAAATCAATAATAAAGAATAAGTAAGCGCAGAAGAAGAACGACACAGATTTACGTGGTTTACTAACGTCGTGTTAGCTACGTCCATAAATAGGAGGGAGAACAATATTATTACGAGATAGGAGAGAACTACAAATGAATAGGACGGCTAAAGTTATTAGAAGATTTATATATAATGCTCTTCTGACTTAATATAAAACGGATCAAAGTCTAAAATAAATAAGTATAAATTCAAATCTGATATATGACACTTTCTAATAACCTAATACAAAAAGGAGATTCAGTATTAACCTAGTGACAAAAAGTTTCATAACAGATTTAAGACAACATTAAGTAAACAGATTATTTATTAAAATACGAAAGAAGGAGAAGGTGTGAGGAAGATTCCAAATGTTTTGGGTGGTTACTTGGGGAGTCAACGACAAATCCGGGAGGTCAACATTTTGAACAACATTAATGTGCTATACAAGCATCTCATTCAATTATTTGAACCCAAAATTACGCTTACGGAAATATATATATATATATATATATATTATGTTTATATTATGTATGTAAACATGTTCAATAATGCATGATATTATGCCACCTCTTTCGCCTGCTTAAATAATAAAATAATAATAATAATAATATATTTTTTAGTCAATGATGAAACGTTTTGTGCTCCGATTTATTTTTCTTAATGACTAAGAGATTACATGTTCAAATTTTCACTTCACATGTAATGAAAAAAATGGTTTTAAAATCCACAACTCAGAATATCATTCTATCTTGTAGACAATAAATCAAAACATGTCCGAATGTTGTAAGGGTGAGAATTCAACCTAAACCTCATAGTTAGTCCTAAAAAAATAAAAAAAATAAAAAATAAAAAAATAAATAAATAAATATATGTGTGGGGTTGAATTCCACATTAATTAAAATATACTTTTAAAAACAAATTAATAATAACTTTGTCAAAAAAAAAAAATAACATGTTCCTTCAACAATGACCCACCTCATATTCTTGAACTAAAAACAAGGAGGGTAGGGAAGAGATAGAGAAGTTGAGGGATCTTGTTGAGTGTTGGGTTAGGACTTTGAAGGAAGTGAATAAAAGCCCATTAAAGAAGTTATTTGATTAGAGGCCCATCCCCAGATTCAAGGAAAAGAAGCCCATATGGTTTGTTTTTCTTAGAGATATTATCACACATGTTATTTCTTTAAACCACTCTTTACATAGATCACATTTTATAAACCCTAATTCTACAAATATCAATATTTTTATTAAATTTCAACTTTGTCTATCGGGTTGGCTAACGTAGGTCCAATAAATAATTAAAATAAACTAAATGTTCATATATTAGATTTAAGTGTAATTACAATTAATTGATTAAAAATATTAGAAAGCATAATTCATTCTTTAGAAAATTGAAAAAAAAAATATATATTCTTCTAATTCTAAGAAGATACAATCTCTCGGTTCTTCCTCTATATATATATATATATATATATATTTTTACTTTTTAAATCAGAATTTCTAAGAACTTTTTTGGATTATACGTGTTCACAACCACGAAGAAAATTGAAATATTTCAAAATTTATTGGATTATAGTATATAAACAAGTATAATATATGTTGGCACTACTACAAACGAGTATATATGTTGAATTATAGTATATATGTTAGAAAATCGTAAAAGACATAATATAAAATTAGATTAGAATGGTAAAACTACTAATTATCTAATTTTATATTTATGTTTATTCGCGTAAAAGACATAATATAAAGTTAGATTAGAATGGTAAAACTACTAATTATCTAATTTTATATTTTTTTTATCGAATAAACATAAATATAATAAAAAGTTATGTTAAACATTTTAAAATGTTTTATATCTTTGCTCATTAATTATTATTATTATTATTTTTATTTTTTCTTTTATTTCTTTTTTTTTTTAAAATTTTTTAGGGTTTGAATTTTTGTAGGCAAAACAGGAAAGAATGTATGTTTTTGGTTGGTGAAGAGTGAAGAGTAGTAGTGTGGCATCCACCGCATTCCTCCACCCTGCAATGTAATGTAATATGGGAATATGTAAACAACTTAGAAGAAGCTCACAAATTCATATTTATTAAATAGGCTTAAACTATATACTAATAATATACTTCTTTCCAAACTATATACTAAAATCTTAATAAAGTAATAAATGATTTAGATGGAGACAAATTTGTCATTGGTAAGAAAAGTACAACCAAACCCATTAAAATAGTTTACCTTTACATACAATAATGTAAAGGAAGCTAAAAGCAAAGAGTGTTTCAAACTTCAAAATCATTAAAAAAATGTTTGGTCACCATTTCAATAACTCCAAGTTTATATTCTACATTCAAATTGTGTAGAAAAATGGATTATAAAAATCTAAGTTTTTTTTTTAATACAAAAAATTAAACCTACCCTTCAAAGAAAATAGTAGTGATACGTGTTATTATTAAGTAACGTTGTCCTATGCTCATTTTAATACAAGAAGAATCGATTTTGATCCCCGACATGATCGTACGAGCTCCAATTCACCCAACATGATCATTGAGAGTGAACAATAATTAATTTCTAATGATTAAAAACATGTTTTCAAAATGTTTTTGAACATGACAAAAATAATTTTAGCGATTTCAAAATCAGTCTAAACGTGTCTTTAAAATTCTTTCATAATCACTCCATAATCAATCTCAAATCGACTATAGATCAACAACACTGAAAAACAATACATACATGTTCCTAATATTCTTCACATTCAAGAAGACACACCTACTACATTATTTTTTTTTAGTTCAACAACAAATGCGGGTGAGGAGATTCGAACATTCGACCTCAAGATAAAGAGTATAAAAAAAAATTACAACATGTAGGATGGGGGATTCGAACATTTCACCTCTTGACATTAGTTCGTACATTGTGTCAATTGCACTATCATATTACAAAGTTGTATCATTATTGTTGTTGATGGGTCACGAATCCAATATAGGTATGGACATCACAAAAAATTGTGATATTAAGAGGCCTAAATCAGACTCTTATGTTTTCCAATCAATAGTTTATCATATAGTCATAACTCATAAGCATAAAGCTATCAAAAAAAAAATAACTCATAAGCATAAACACCAAATATATAATAGTAATCGTCAATATATCATAATGGTTTTCACCAATCTAAAGTCTTTACTTAATTACCTCTTCACTATTTTTGGTGTAGGCTTAATGACACATTTAATTATGTCGAAACTTGATTCCTTCTTGAAAAAGAGAACATATATCTCATAGGAATTAGTCTAATTGACAAAGATTAGTTCTACTAATTTGAATTAAAATTATAAGATCATTTTGCATTTTCCTAAATATACCTTATTGAGGTCAATTTTGTGTTTAAGATGATCAAATTTTCAGTTAATTTTTTTTATTTTCACTAAACTATATGTCAATAGGATCAAAAGTTTAGTTTATCTATATAGTATATATATAGCTCCTATCAATTATCATTAAGAAGAAGATATGACACCTACCATTTAAGGCAATACATTCAATTTGGATTGCATCTAGTATATCTAAGGTATGCTAATTAAAAGGTCAATTTCATATTTAAATCAATTCTTGAAAAAAAAAAAAAAAAAAAAAAAAAAAAAGTGAGACAGAAATGTGATTATTAATTTGTAAGGCCTACCTATTTTACAGAGTATAATACAAAAAAATCACTTTTATAAGAAGACAAACAAGTAAACTATCGCAGAACCCAACGTTCACTTTCCATATATTTTGAATTTTCCCTCTCAAAAGTAAGAATTTGAATATTATTTTTTTTTAAAAAAAAAACATTTAAATTTGCAGTGAAGTTAAACAATTTCAGATTCTGGAATTCCATTTTTCGATTTCTTTTCGCCATGGACGATCACGATGACCAGGAAAATGTTTTTCAATCGTTCCCGACTTTGGTCTCTTTTGCAACCCCTGTTCATACTCCTTCACAGCGCCGCCGCCTGTCCAGCAGCTTCACTCAACCCAAGCCGCCGGTCCCCGCCGCTCGTCGGCTATCTTGGGTTTCTCTTCAGGGGCGGCTAGTTAACGCCGAACAGGCCAGCTCTGTGCGATCTATTGGAGGCGGCTTGAGCCATGATGAAGCCATTGCTTGGCAGTTGTTCAGCCCCATTGAGCGGTTTCTAATAGTTGCTGTGATCGGCGTCGCAGTTTCCGATTCCAAGAAGAACCATCAGATTGGCCAGCTTCAAAGAGCCGTCGAACTTAGGGTATTGTGGTTTCATAACTCAACTTCAATTTTTTTTTTCTCTCTGGACTCTGGTTAACTTAATAGGAACAAATCTTGGTTTAGGGCTTTTAATTTGAGCCCGTGAAAATGTAATCTCTATTCAATAAAATGGTATTTATGAAGAAGTAATGCGGTAATGGCGGGTGCCTGTTAGAATAGATTCTGAAATATTAACTAAAGCCCGGAAGATTATAACGGAAGCTACTTAGTTATCTTTTGAATCTTTTGAAAATTATTCTATACTTTGTTCTGTTAAATGTATCTAAAGTTTCTCACTAGTTAATCATGCGTTTACAATTTCATACCATTAGTTTTGTTTGTCCTAATCGTCTGGCCCCATATGTCTTTTTCAAGCATATCTCGAGATTTATTATTAAGAATCCATTGGTTTTGCTTAAACTAATTACTCACTTTAGGAAAACTCAAAAGAATAATAAAAAGAAAGTACTCACTCTATGATTTCTGTAGTCAAGTTTAAATTAATGTCTTTTATTCTAATTCAAAACTTTTGAGCCAAAAGAGTTTTCACTTTTCTGTAACCTGAGTTTAAATTGCTCAGGTCCACTTGATAACATTTGGTTTTTGATTTTTGAAAATTACGAATGTTTCTTTCCCATTTTTTTTATCATATTTTCATCTCGACGGAGGAAGGAAACTTTTGAATTCTTAGCCAAATTCTAAAACATAAACTATTTCTT
This sequence comes from Herpetospermum pedunculosum, assembly GCA_028017165.1. Taxonomy (NCBI): domain Eukaryota; kingdom Viridiplantae; phylum Streptophyta; class Magnoliopsida; order Cucurbitales; family Cucurbitaceae; genus Herpetospermum; species Herpetospermum pedunculosum. The sequence goes on along the minus strand of CM051529.1, from coordinate 878,016 downwards.
TTTAATTTTCAAAACTCTACTTGGATTTAAACAAAATGTTGATAACAAAACAAAGAAATTCATAGGTGGAAGTAACGTTGATAGACTTAATTTTCAAAAACTAAATGTTATCAGACGGGCTCAATTTCTCAATCCATTTGAGTATGAGACTGTAATGAGCTTTGTTTTGTGGGCTTAATGAAAATTGTTCATGTTTGGAATAACAACCAGGATCAAGTGCTTCTTAGCATGCAGCAGAAGCTTGATGATCTATGTGATCAAGTCAATCCTGTTAAGGATCAATCTGGAACTGAGAAGGACATGGCTTTGAGAAAGAATGCTGATTTAGCAGACTCTGGGGGGTTTGGGCAGGACAAAATTAAGTTTGTTGATTGTGGTTGTTGGCTTTGTGATCAGCATCACCATTTGTTCAGTGGTTTGGAGGTAAAACTAAAAATACTCCGTTCTCTATTGTCTCTTTGAAAATTATGAACTCAGATTTCCCCTTATTTGTTTAATTTTGTTTGTGTTCAGCAAAGTAACATCGCGACAAAACCCTGTTGCGGGGAAGAGATTTTGCAATATAAAATGCCACTCATGAAGGAAGCAGAGCAAGAGGAGCGTCGAATGTCTGATTTGTCAGATTGGGCTTCCAGTGTCACTTCTGCTGCTGATATACAGGTCAGCCCAATATTTTTATTTCCAAATGAATTCTGAATATTATATTATATTGTGTGGGCAATTGGGCATTAGAGAATCAGGACACTGCAAAAGTTGGACCATTCTTAAGAGCTAGCTAAGCATATTTTTTCTACAACTACAATTTGTGTTGGCTTGAATGTAATCTCTCTGATAGACGTCACTAAGATAATAAAACTGTTTTCTCTATTGTCCGTGGACGTAACTAACGTACTGGTAGTTAACGTTATATCGGGTGTGTTTTGTAGTTTATTGTTTCTGTCATAACAGCTTCAATCTCCATGTTTTTGTGATCCTTTCGGTATATTATTGTTTACAGATGAACACCTTATCAATGGAACAAGATATGTTATTTCTGAAGAAAGATTGTGACGAGAAAGACGCAACCATCAAGGAATTAACTAATCTACTCCACTCGTCTGAGGTTTCTGGTTCAGAGAGGATATCAGAGTTGGAAGACATCATTCGTCGGAAGAACATGATCATTTCAAAACTAAAGAAAGACATGGTTGTTCTTGAACAGAAGGTACCAAACAGAAACAGAAACAGAACATCAATTTTAGAGTTTTACAAGTTCGATCCCATCTTTTCTTAATTGTGTTTGTTTAATAAAACACAGGTTATTCAACTGACAAGGCTTCGGAGACCTTCTTCTTCGTGTGCATCAAAGTTAGAAATGCAGCCAATCCCTTACATGACTGATAATCTTGTTTACGACATGGAAAGTAGTACAAGTCCTTCATCATCCGACTCAGATTGCTGCTCCCCTTTAGAAAGATCACAACTTCTTCCCCCTACAACAACTACAAGAAAGCAGGAAATTCATCATCATAACAACCAAAATGGAGAGCCTTGTTCGACAAGAACAACCCAGAAATTATCAGGTACTAAAAAGAGACCTTCAACTTCAGATTCTCGCTCAAAAACTCAGATGGGAACGCCTCTTAAAGAAATAACAATGAACAATCGAAAGTCAGATAAAGTTATGGCGGCGGCGACATCATCCAATTCAAGGCAAAGGGGGGAGGCAGTCCCGTTCCCGGTCCGTGGCAGTGGCGATTCCACAAATATCAGAAGACCACGCTTTCAAAGTGGGGTGAAGCCCAAGGATACACCTCAGGCTCAGCGAAAGAGAAATTAAATTAAATTAAATACAGTTAAAAAGTTTGAAAATTAAGAACATGTTCGTTTGTCGGGTGGGAATGGTTTTACCAGAAGCTGTTGTATTTATGCATTCACATTTTAAAGTCTTTATTATTAATTATTTAGGTTATATATAGGGATAGGGAGAGGGAGGAGGTGAATATATATAAATAGCAGTAGCAGCACATTCATGCTCAAAATTGTTAGACATGTTACTATGTAATATGTAATGTTAATTAAATTAAATTGGTATGATTTAAAACTCAGTCTCCTCCAACTCCAAATTGGTGGGCTGCTCTTAGGAATTCTCTTCAAAAGTATGTCTTTATTTCAGTTGAAAATTCTCAACATTTTAAACACCTAAATATGTTGCAATCAAACTCTTCAATTTTTAATTTCTACTTTGTTAACGGTTGCAATCAGTCTCTTCGCTTTTAAATTGATGTTTAGATGGTCTACGTGGTTGACATATGTGAGAAGGGAAAGATTTTTCTCGACATGAAAGCTCCAAGAATGTTCGATATTATTTACTTCATGAACCTCTAGAAGAAATTGGGGTTGAACCAGAAAAAACTTCTTTCATCTTTTTTTTAGTTGTATTGTTTTTTTCATATTATGTTAATGACAAATTTACCCTTCTATATTCATGTGCGAGTCATACATGAAACTATATTAAACTAAAATTTAAAGGTGTAATTGTAATTTGATACAAATCTCATTGCTGTTCGTGCAATTTTTTCTTAATTTTACCATTTCAGTTTTATTTAACAATCATGTATTCATGAAAAAAAAAAATAAAGAAAAAGTAGCTTCCTTTGTTTAATGCTATTTTGTCGGTAGTAAGTTTGTTGTTGGGCATTGATGTTCGTTTTGGTTCTATTTGGGCATTTGACGTTAATTTTGATACCTTTTCCTATTTGAATTTTAAAGGAAAAAGTTTGGCTTTTTTATTTTGGTTTTTTTATTTTTAAAAAACAAAAATCATACAGGTTGATAACAGTTTTTTGTTTTTAGTTTTTTTAAAATAAAAATTCAAACATGGAAACTATTTTTTATTTTGTGTTTTTCTATTAAAAAAAAACTATACCATTTTATATATATTTAATCTAAAATACTAAAACTAAATTTAAAAATAATCAAATAAATATGTCTAAAACTAAAAGTTTCTGAAATAACAAACACTATTATTATTTATATATGTATAAAAAATGTTTTGATAATCATTTCGTTTATTATTTTTCAGTTTTATAAATTAATGTGTGATAATTATTTCAGTTTTTTATTTTTAAAATTTTGAACACAATTTTAGAACTGTGAAGAAATTTTATTTAGTCATAATATTAACATTATTTACCCAATAGACATGGTAATATAGTATGCTTATCAATTTTTCTCTTTCTATGTATAAAAAATTTCAATTTTATCGAGTCTAGCTCAATTGCCATAAGATTGTGGTTCTGACTATAAAGTTATGACTTCAATCTTAGCATTAATTAAATATTTTTGCAAAAAAAAAAAAAAAAAAAACTTTCAATTTCATGTAATACATATAACTGTTTCATGTTTTTTTCTTTTTTTTTGTTTTGAGTAATTTTATGATAAATTTTTATTTATTACTAAAGGTTTGAATTCATACTCTTAAGAAAAGTTTATATTCATTAATAAGAAAATTATATTATATTAAAATACATTTCATTAACTAAGTTAAAAAAAATATCCTACATTTAAATTTAGTAAATAGGCAACCTATAAACTAAAAATATATTATTTGACGCATATAACTTTTTTTGGAACGATATTTTAATTAATGTAATGATTGAACTCATAACTTCATAGTCAATGGCACAACCTTATGTCAAATGAACTATGCTCGGTTTGGCAAAATATGGATAGAATATAACTTATTTAACTCAAAATGAGTTTCTATGAAGAAAAAAAATAATAATAATAATAATAAACTAGTTGAAAATTAGGGTTGGCTGCCCAAATAACAATCAGGCCCAAACTAATTGCAAATTTAACAAACTTTAAAATGTTTTGCAAATATGGCAAAAAAATTCGTTTATATCACTAATAGACTTTATCATATCACTGATAGACTATTATCACTGACAAAAATCTATAAAAAGCTGAGGTGATCAGCGATAGATTTCTATCAGCCATAGATATCAGCGATAGAAATTGTCATATCTGCAATTTTTTTAAAAACATGCTATATTACTAATTATCTTATTCTAAATTGACATCTGTTACAATTTTACTAAAAATTAACCATATAAAAATCAATACATCACATTTGGAATATTTATCATCCGAATTCATTGGAAAAGAATTTAAGAAAGTTTTTTTTTTTTTTTTTTTTTTTGTGGAAAGAATAGAATTGCAAGTCTTTAAACATAAGAAATTGATAAATGACATGCAAGGGTAAAAACAAATAATTTTGAGGTTGAATTAAAGCATTTGGATTACGTATGATTTGATTGGGCCACGTCAGTTGGTATCGTCATGGATGGATGCCCAATCAAATTGGAACTGACCCCTTTGCCCTTTCATTCTCAAACCATTACCTTTGACCTTTTTACACCACATTTTTTTTTTCTTCCTTTTTTTTTTTAAATGAAAATACTCTTGGAATAAATTCAGGTTTTTTTTTTTCTCTTTAAAAGAAAATTCTTTGAAGTCGCGTTTCCAATAATATGCGTTGTAATTTAATTTGGTGGTTGTGTATATGACTTCTATTTTTTGGAAAAAACAATTTTGTTGGAGGAAAATTCCATATGAAGAATTTGAAACACGAGGAAGATTCCAATAATTATTTTCCATTTATTTCAAATAAAGAGAAAAAAAAAGGCATTACCTACGAAGATAAAGCATATAATATAAATATTTTATAATAACAAATGAAGAAATATATATTTTTTTTAAAAAAAAATCAAGACAATTCTAAACTATACTCATTTACTTTTGAAACTTTCTTAAAAAAAATAATAATAATAATAATATATATATATTGGGTGAAATCAAATTTAGGACTTCTTGGTCACTAGTTCATAATAATCATGTCGAGTTATGTCTTTGTTGGTACTTTTCATTAAATTATTATTTTCATTACTTTTAAAATTTTCATCTAAAGCATTTTGTTACTTTTGAAATTTGGCATATATATAAACAGTAAACCCAATTTTTAATTTTATCTATTTCCCTTATTCTTCTATTTCATCCTCTATCCATTAAATTAACATTATCATATTTAGTATTGACGTCATTATCAAATTCAGCTTAAATAAAGATTCTATAAAATTATTTATTCATATGGGTAGGTAGTTAATTATGTACTCTACCTCTACCATACACGTAATATATATATTTATTTGAAGAATCCATTCGTCAACCATGAATCTTTTTTAATAAAGTAATTTTGGTTATAAATTATAAACCATCATACTCATAAGAAAAAGAATGGGTTCCTATGATATTGACATTTTCTTTTATTTAAAGGAAGAAGAAATTTAAAAACTTGGGAGACATCTTTTCAATATAAATTTTTTTTTTTAAAAAAAAAAGACTTTCTGAATTTATATACCGTTGATCTTCCTTGAATAAACAAAATTAATGGCGAAATTTGAATAATGTTATAATAATCTTTTCTTTTGATAAAAAAATAATGTTATAATTATCTAAATGATTTAAAAAGAAAAGATTGTACAAGACAAAATAATTATTGAAGGAGCTTCAATAGTTACAGATGCAAATACGTAGCATACAAGTTGAAAATGTCAAACTGCCAGATGGCTTTGTTATACATTACGCCCGCCAAAAAAAAAAATATTGACCGAAGTAAAAATGTCAGATAGGGATAGAACGTCAAATTCAAGATATTATTGTTGATTTTCTTTTCCTTCCTTTTTTTTTTTTTTTTTTTTTTCGGTTTGTGTGATGTGGGATATTATTTTGATGGGACTAAAAATTATTCATCATGATAGTAGTGAATAACAAATAATAAAATAAATGGAAAAAAAAATGGACACAGATTTACGTAGTTCACTAACGTCGTGTTAGCTACGTCCACAAAGGAGAAGACATTATTATTACGGAAAGAATTACAAATGACAGACTAGGGACAGTTGAAGTCACTAAAAAATTTATATATGACACTTTTCTAATGACCTAATACAAAATAAGTCAAAACTTAAATCATATTTTTCTTTTAAGAGCGTTGCCCATTATCCCCACCAAGGCGCTTCGCTCTCGAACCCCGTAGCAAACTAGTCATAGAGAGTCATAACACATTTAAGGTTTTCAACCCTATTTTTAACAATAATTTTTTTTTTTTTTTTAAGTTGAACAATATAAAATTTTAATTAAATAGTACAAAATATACAAAAGTCTGGTATAATACTTGGAATTATAACATTATTGCAATTAAATCTAAATTCTCTATGTTAACCAGTAACCACCGTAAATTAATTCTGGTCTACAAACCTCCTTGGAGGACTGATCACTTTTGCAGGTCAACTTGGTGAGTGAAATGTTAAAGTATGGATATAATTAAAATTATTGTAATTGAATAAGCTTAAATTTTTGGGTTATTGATAGTTTATAAAATTTCACTCATTCGAAAGTTTGATTATATGATGTATCTGCCTCTAATCTAAAGGTGAGTGGTAGATTTTAGAATATGTAAGATTTTTAATAAATTTAGGAGGATAAAATAATAGATGAAATTAAAAGTTGGAGAGGAGAATTAGAAGAAGCAAATAATTTAATGTAAATAATTTTTATTCAACGAGTGGGAAGGAATTCGTTGAAATTTTAATTTTGTTAGAAAAAGTTCCAAAAATTGACTTCTGAAGAAAACAAAACAAAACAAAACAATCGGTTTCCCTTTCACAATTTTCTGTACAGAGTCGTGCCGAAGGTTTCATTTCATTTCATATTTCTCCCTTCTTTAAATTTCTCTCTTTCTTCTTCTTCTCCCTAAAAGAACATGCCCATGGACCGAATTCAGGCAACCTCCGAATTATCTCCGAGCAGCAGGCTGATGGTTCTGTCCATCGAATGCATCAAAGGAAGCTCACGCGCCGACGAGTGGACCGGCGACATGCTTCAGACCGGAGACATAGTCGAAGAGCTAACCATCGGCTCCTCTCTCTGCGTTAGATCCCCTTTCAAGAACGGCCGGTCCGGAATTCAGAAAATCCTTCACGGTTCCTTCAAGGACAAGCAGACTTCGATCCTTGTCCGGGTCCGGCGAGGCCGAGACGAGTTCTCCGAGTTGCAGGCCTGTATTGTCCCCAACGACTCTGCCGGTAAAAAGCAGTACGTTCTCCGCTCCATCACCGACCCGAATTATGTGGTCGGGTTCATGGATCGAACCGAGTCCGAATGCTTCGACCTTCTAGGTTCGCGCAGTGTTTTCTTGACTTTTTTAGCCCCCACTCCCACTTTCTTTCCATCTCACACGTGTAACTAAAAATCACGATTTTCTTTTTTTCTTTTTTTCTTCTTTTTCATTATTTCCAAAGCTTTTCTTTTTTCAGTTCTTCCAAAAAATCATTTGATTCTATCATCCAAAAGATTTAAGTAATCTTTTGAAAGTTAACTTTGCATATAATTTTGAGAAATCGATGTGTATTTTCTCGATCATTTACGTATGAAACTGAAAAGTAATTTTATTTAATTCAATCTAATACACCATTCCTTTTTCTTCTTTAAATTATCCACTACACTTTGTGGATGAAAGATTACACTATTATTAGATTAGTGGCCGAATTTAGATTTTTACATGTTGCGTATAATACTTTCAATTAATAATAATGTCTTTACATATAGATTCCAATTAGCAGTAATTGGAATCTATTAATGTTCAAATCTTCATATACTACATTTGTAGTACTAATGCTTAACCTGTAAGATATTGTTCTTAAAAATATTTTTGAAAGTCGTCTAAACATGCATTTTGTTAAGGATTTGGGTTAACGTGAAGAAAAAAAATGCAGCATCACGGAGTGACAGAATGGTGAGTGCATTAGAAAGAACAAGGCTTCAAGCTGGATATGTACCATACCGGTGGGAAAGAAGAATGCAGGAATCGTTGTCTATTCCATTTTCGAGTTCTTTTCTTTCAATTCTTCTTCTTCCAAAAGCTGCAAATGAAGTTGCCACTCGCTATAATGACTTGGAAGACACCCTTGCCAGAGCCAATGCTTGGCTCAATTCTGCTCAGTCCACCGGCGTCCCCATTCTCTTTATCAACATCCAGACTGAATCCCTCTTAACAAAGGTCCACTTTTTTCCAAAACCACAACACCACACATTCTTTCTAATTAATTAACTTATGTTTCTTTCTCCTTAACCTTCTATAGATATCTGGAGATACAGCTTCTTCCACTGTCAGTGCTGGTTCCTTGTCTGATTTGTCCAATCTCGCCAATGCCAGTCTCTACGGTTTCGAAGATTACCATGGCGTCGATATTGGTGTCGTTCGATCTGTTCGCCTTTGGTATGCCCCTCTTGGAGGAGAGCTTCCAATTGAGATCAAGCTAAAAGAAGATGATTCAAAGCTGGGGTTTTCCATTGGCCGCACGGAAGAGGTAATAATTCAATTACTACTTACTCCCCATCAAACTAATTACTTCTACTACTATTTCCACAGCACTTAATAAGTTCATATGTATTGTAAATGGCAGGGATTCATCTATGTTTCGGCGGTGGATGAAGATGACAATGCGCCATCTACAAGGTCAGGGCTGAACCATCTGTACAAGGAAGCTGAAAATGCATCAAAGTTGCTTATAATCTCAAGAGTTTCCAATCAAAAGGTTCTTCCATGGATAGTATCTTCAACAGGCGCAATACGATGCTTCGACACTGTTTCACTAAGCCAGAAGCTGTCCTTGCATAAGCACGCCAAGGTTCCAATCTTCTTGCACGTCTTTTTATGGGACAGAGAATTGTTGGCTTCTTCAATCAGGGCCTCCCCAATTAGGCAAAGACCGACAACGTCGCAGTCCGTGGCTCCAGCACGACTGGCCTTGCCTCCAGAAGTTCAGTTGGCTCGCCAACCAAATGAAAACCAAATACAGCCACTGCCGGAGAATGCGTTCGGTGAGAGCGGAAGCATCAGTACTGATGAGTCGTCGGTCAGAACAGATCGAGACACCACCGGTGAACTTTCCTTCAGATTCCACGAATTTTCCCTATCAAGCAACTGGAAATGATTTTGGTTACTTAATATTCTTGTTCTGAATCTAACAGAGAAATATGTGGATAGTAGCGGACAACTATAAAATTGTTTATTCCTTTCTTGTTTGTGTATGAATAAATAGCAATTACCACTAGAAGATTATTTTCTTTGTTTAAATCGATACTCTACCTCTTATTTGTATTAATCTAAGACTGCGAATTCAATTGAGCCTGATGAAATCTTCGTATTTTCATGGAAGGTTAATTGAAACTTTTCAGATCTTCAAAATAAATAGTTTAAGAGAAACAAACTCAGAAGACATTTGAACACTAAAATTCAATTGACCATTAACTTTAAGCAAATTATACAGGGTGATTTCATCGAACAGATACCAAACAAGATTAAGAAACCGATCTTCTTGAACTAGATTCGTGCTGTAATATATAGATATCTTAAACAAGATGCAAGTACGTACGATCAAACCCTAAACCTAAGCCCTCTCACCCCTGATTCTTCTAGCGAGCTGGATATCCTTAGGCATAATGGTGACTCTTTTAGCGTGAATTGCACAGAGATTGGTATCTTCGAAGAGCCCGACGAGGTAGGCCTCAGCCGCCTCCTGAAGAGCCGAGACGGCGCTGCTCTGGAAGCGAAGGTCAGTCTTGAAATCTTGAGCAATTTCTCTGACCAGTCTCTGGAACGGAAGCTTGCGAATGAGAAGCTCAGTGCTCTTCTGGTACTTGCGGATCTCTCTCAACGCCACCGTTCCTGGCCTGAACCTATGGGGCTTCTTCACTCCGCCGGTGGCCGGTGCCGATTTCCTGGCGGCCTTGGTGGCCAGTTGCTTCCTCGGAGCCTTTCCTCCGGTTGATTTCCTAGCAGTTTGCTTAGTTCGGGCCATTAGAGACGAAGATGTGAAGGAATTTTGAGAAGGAAATTGCTAGAGGAGTTCGAAAATGTGGTGATTTAGAAATTTGGTGTTTGGGTTTGTTATATAGAGGACAAAATTACGAATGGCGGGAACTTGAAAAGAAATGGCACGCTTCTTGAAACTTTTGGAGGTTCTATTTGGGGCCGTAGATAACGAGGAAATCGAACGGGTGAGATTTGTTGAAGTTTGGATTGCGATCCGTGGCACTATGAATTGACCAATAATATGCTAGATCGGCCTTGCGTTCAGATTTAATGTGGGGTTCGGCGCCTTGCTGGCACTTTCTTTCCTAATTCCTAATGCTTTTTCGTTTTAAGCCGGAGTTATAAACTTTCCTTTTCTTTTTTCTTTTTTCTTTTTTCTTTTTTCTTTTTTCTTTTTTCTTTTTTCTTTTTTAGCTGTACATACTAAATAGGAATAAGAATTGGGAATTCAAATTTTGGGTGGAGTTTCTATCCTAATTAATTTTACCTTATAATTCTAAAAACTTACATCATATTTTATGGTGTTTAAAAATACTTTTGAACGAATTTTTTGGGCCGTTTTTTATTAATATTATTTTTTTTTAACTTTTTATAAAAATAATACCGAAACTATTTATAAAAATATTGTTGTTTGTTTTGGAAGACGACCTCTCCATGCCAGCAAATGAAAATGAAGGTTGTGTTTTGAAAAGACGATATTCCTAACGAAAAAAAAATTGTATTAAAAAATTAATATTTTCTTAACCAGGTATTCAAAAATTTCGAAAAAATGTACGGTTGGAAAGCTAACGGAGGGTGCTTCAATTTTATACGTGGTTTCAATATTTTTGGAGTTGTGTATAAAAATATAAACATCGAAGTTGGACCATAGTTCTGCAAATTTTAAAAATGAAGATTCTTTTGAGAAGTGTGCATGAAAAAATCGATATTTGTTTAACCAGATATTCAAAAAAATTGAAAAGTGTACGGTTGGAAAGCTAACACAGAGAGCTTCAATTTGATATCTAGTTTCACTACTTTTTGAGTTGTGTATCAAAAGATACATATCGTTTAAGTTGGGCTACAGCTTTAAAAAAATTGAGTCATATCTTCAATTCAACTTTTCAAATTGTAGCTCAAGTTCGACGATTTTTTATTGTTCTATATACAGTTTCAAAATTAGTGACACCGCATATCAAATTGAAGCTCTCAGCTTTTCAACCGTACCTTTTTCAAAAAAAATTAATATCTAGTTAAAAATATATCTATTTTTTAATGCACACTTATCAAAAGAATCTTCATGTTTTAAATTTGCAGAACTATGGTCCAACTTGATGATCTTTATTTTTTATATACAACTCCAAAAATATTGAAACCACGTATTAAATTGAATGATTTTTTAATACATACATTTGTTTTTCATAGCTAGTCTTTCAAAAATAAGATCTTCATCCACGTGGAACAAGATAGTCTTTTCAAAAGACGATCTTGCTTTGCTGGCATGGAGAGGTCGTCTTTTGAAAAGACTACCTCCAAAACAGCAATATTTTTATAAATAGTTTCAAACGTGTAATATTTTTATAAAAAAAATTATAAAAAAAACACTGCCAATTTTTTGTATTAAAGTAACTTAGGTAATTACCACTTTTTTTTTTAATAATAAGGAGATTAAAATAGTTTATAAATAGTAAATTTTATTTAACCAAGTAGAATTATATTATTTACTATTTACTATGAACCTACAAAATTGATGTGTCAAATGTTGGCGGTTATAATAATTTAATTCACTAACTTTAAATTAGTAGTTCAAACATCTCCTAACTAAGTAGTAGTTGACGATGATGGTATTGGTCAAGTGAAGCTTGGTTAATTTTATATGGTATTTATTAAATGAACCTGCTTTAAAAACATAAGTATAGTTTAGTGGTAATTCACATTTTAAGGCACATGATTGGTACTATTTTTTTTTTTTTTTTTTTTTGACTAATTTTACAAATGAAAAAAATCTATTAGAGGGGTGAAAATTGCAACGGTTATTAAAATAGTATATCTTGTCTTGTCAAGTTTTTTGTTTTTTTTTTTTTACAACATTTGAGGGTAGGGGATATCGAACATAGGACATCATAGCCACTAGTCCATACATTATGTCAATTGAGCTATGCTCTTTGTTGGCTTGTCTTGTCAAGTTTAAAACTAATTGGATGTTTTTAAAAATAGTATAACTCTTAGGTTTGTGTTCAATCGATCCTTTAACTTTTGTTAGTGGATATAAATTTGAAAGACTATTTAATAGTCAACTACATTAATGAAACTTTAACGGTTTCCATCCAAAACTTATCATAAATGATATTTTAAAACATTTTTTAAAGGTTAATCTTTTTTAAACTTCAGGAATATTATTGAAACCAGATTCATGAGTTTTTTTTTTTTTTTTTTTTTTTTTTTAGCGTAAAAATCTATAATATTATTTGAGGTATTTATGAAAAGGAAAATTCTCAAGAATAATTCGAATTAAAATTAAATATAGCTAACTATATTTACATTCCTGCCTTGATTATATGGGAGGGGAGTAAACATTTTAAATTTTATTAATACCCAGGTGTCTGCCCACACAACTGAATATAGATATTTAGGATTCTAAATTATTATTAGTTTTTTTTAGAATTGTAAATATGGGATTGATTTTATATCACAATCAAATACAAATCCTTAAAAATATGGGATTGATTTTAGACTTTTTAAACCTATTAATATTATTAAATTATTTTTTAGAAGAGTTCAGTCTCATCACGCTTCTCAACCTTCCTCTTTCATCTCTTCTCTCGCTCGCACAAGACCAACCGTCGTTCATCTTCTTTCCTCGTCGCCTGCAACCCGTCCCTAAACCTCAGTCTCTGGGTAACTATGTCGTTCACCGCCAGTCGATGTGCCTCGTACCTGCACGCAAACGTGAGGGATCCAACGATTGGGTGACCGTCGTTAATCAAAGGTGGAGTACTGGAAACAATGAGCAATTTGATGAACAATCTATCGGGAGAAGGCAGTGACGAGACTGGAAGTGGTGGTGAGGAAAGGGAGATTTATGGTTATTGCTTCGGGGGTTTATGTGATCAAGAAGATTTTGAGGCATGAGTTGATTAAGCGAGTGAGGCAGATAACGGGCGATAAGTTGTTGATAATGCTAACTTATCCTTGAGCGATTTAACTCAGTGAAATTGAACCATCGAAAAAAAGCAGAGTCTTGAAATCGTTTTCGATGACCAGGTGTGTAAATAATTTTATTTACCATTATTTCTTGTTTTTTAATTCGTTAGTATTTATGTTTTTGCTAGGGGTGATATCGGTTCGGTTTTTATCGGTTTTGAGCCCAACCGAGAACCAAACCGATTTATTCGGTTTTGTAAAATGGAGAACCGAACCAATGTCCAATAAAGGAAAAAACCAACGGTTCGGTTTTTGGTCGGTTCGGTTCTCAATCGGTTCGGTTTTCGATTTTGTGCCTAATTGATTTTTTTTTTTTTTTTTTTTTAAGTTTTGCTTTTGGCCCAAAATTTATACATTTTATTGAAAAGACCAACAAAGAAATTTTTGTACAGAAGTTACATTTGATAACTCAACCTAAAAAATATCTATTTCATTAATCCAATACTTTTTTTATAGGTTTTTAACTTCTAATTTCTAGTTTTTGTTAATAAGACCATAACTCTGGGTTTTATATGGGTTCCAATCAAACTAACGGTACAAGGTTAGCCAATAGATATTCTTTAGCTGCAATCTCCTCCAAATCCTCCTGGCCTTGCCTATCTAATCAACCAAAAATCTTGAATAGCTAAAAGAAATTAGTATCGGAAGATAGATAAACAAAATGATTAGCCCTAATTAGAAAAGATGAATAAATGAAGGCTACCTCTTGAGGAATCTAAATGGTTTCACATGAGGGTATGTCAAAAACTCTTGGACTTCGTCACGTATAGGCCATTGAGTTTGAAATGACGAAAATGGTCGAAATCGGCATGGAATCGAAAACTGGAACTAAAACGAATCGAAAAGTTTCATGCAACTTGAGAGGAGAGAATAAAAAAGGATTGGTGTTGTAGATAAGATATGAAAAGTGAGACAAAATAAAATGGGAGTCAAACTTTTTGGTTGGTTTCTGTTGAGAATTTCAATCTAAAAGAGATGGGTGAATGGATAAATCTGAGAGAGAAAATGGGTGTGCGAGGTGGGCTGAGGAAAAAACGGCAGAGAAAATAGGGAGGGTTGCTTTTAGGGTTTATTGTTATATATATATATATTAAATACATCAGTTCGGTTCGGTTTTGACTGGTTTTTTAAGTTTAAAACCGAACCAAACTGAAAAAAAAAATGGTTTTCTTCATATAAGCAATATTTTGCTAAATAACCGAACCGATCCAGTGGATCGGTTTAGTTCGGTTCGTCGGTTTTTTGGTATTTACCATCACCCCTAGTTTTTGCCTTGTACTTTTCAATATTTTTTTTTTTCTGGGTTTAATTCTCAATATATAATTTAGGGGTGTAATTCTCATTATATAATTTATCTAGAGTTAATGTATTTCTCAATATATACTAATGATTAGGGGTATTTCTCAACTTATACTACTTGTCTTAGGTCATTGGTTAACCATTTTTGTGACAATGTATATATGGAAATATTGTATTGTCAATAACTAAAATTAACCTGTGTTACTTTTACTTATCTAGGTGTTTTTTTAGTATATACTACAATTGATTTTTACTTAAATAGTTTTTTATTTCTAAAAAAAAATTGAAATTTTTTTAAGTTTTAGACTTCTTCTCTAAGGTGTTAACATGGTTGAATTCACAAATTATGATTTTTTTAGTTACTTAGAATAGTGTATATCTGGCAATACAATGTTTTGTTCGTCTTTGTGATAGTGTATATCTGACAATACTATATTGTCAGTAACTAAATTTAAGTGTTACCATTACTTATCTAAGTGTATTTTTCAGTATATACTACAACTGATTTTTTATTTAAGATAATTTTTTATTTTTAAAAAAATTAGAAATAAATTTTAAGTTTACCATAGTTGAATGCACCTATTATGATTTTTTAGTTGCTTATAATTTTATTTGAAATTATAATGTTACAAAAAAAAAAAAAATAATAAATAGCAATTAAAAAGATTTTCGTCATAGTTTTTTTTTTTTTTTTTTTTGAAAAGTCTCCATACAATGTTTTGTTAATTTGAGTTTTTATTTGAATTTTAAGCATCATTTCTCTCTCATTAAATCACTTGTTGGTTAATTTAACTTATTCTGACAGTCTATTTATATTTTTATAATTTTCCCAACGTAGAAGTTGATTATTTTTTATTACTTAATTTGTGCTATTTTTCAACTTTTAACTATTTTATTAGATATTCTTCTTGTTCCTCTTGAATTCAGTGAAGGGGAGGGCTGGCCCAAAATTGTATTATTTTGGGTTTAGGGCCAAGTTGATGGTGGTCCAGTCACATCCCAACATGCATTCTGTTTTTAACTTCAACCTTTCAAAATCACATCATTGATTGAGTGATGTAAAATGTATCATGCATCAATAAAGTTCTATAATTTTTTATTAAAAGCAATCAAGTTATATAATAGTATTTCAATTCGTTTGTAAATGTATGTTCACTTGCACTTTTTGAGATAATTTTCAATTTATTTATTTATTTTTATCATGAATCAAACACCACAATCATTTTCTAAGAAAAATTATAAAAGATGTAAATTTAGAATAAAATAATTAAAAATCTAGCATTTTTTAAAAAAAAATACGGATATAACAATTTCTATCACTGATAGTATGGTATATCGCTGATAGAAGTGTATCGTTGATAGTAGTCTCTTTTATAGAATTTTGTCAGTGATAATAGTCAATCACTGATAGAAGTCTATAGTAATAGTCATAGAGTTTATCAATGATAGTCACTAATTTTTTATCATATTTGTAAAATATTTTAAACTTTGCTAAATTTGTAATTATTTTTTACTTGATTGTTGTTTGTGCAACCAACCCGTTTTTTAATGTATTTTTTATTGGCTAAAATTATTTTTCTTTGTTTCAAAGATTACGTCAAACTAACCCCAACTCCATCTCCATGAGGCCTCTAAATACATTTGACTCTATAAACATTGCTTTGCCTAACTTGTTTTACTTTGGTTAAATTACAAAATTTAGTCCATGTTTTTGGACACTATTTCAATTTGTGTTCTCCATGGTTTTAAAGCTTCAATTATGTCTATCTCGCTTGAGCTTAATTCCAATTTTATTTTTGTAGCTTCAAAATTTTAATTTTTTTTTATAGTTTTGTTAAACAT
The DNA here is from genome assembly GCA_028017165.1 of Herpetospermum pedunculosum. Lineage (NCBI taxonomy): Eukaryota > Viridiplantae > Streptophyta > Magnoliopsida > Cucurbitales > Cucurbitaceae > Herpetospermum > Herpetospermum pedunculosum. The sequence continues at coordinate 861,770 of CM051529.1, read as the reverse complement.
CATAAATGATCCCTAAACTGATTTACACAACCAATTTTTTTTAATCTATTTTCTACTTAACTTTATACTTTAGTATAGTCAACTAACACAATTAAAGACGAATGCATAAAATTACTTAAAAATGGAGAAAAAAGTGGGTTCTAACTTTTTGTCAATAATATTTATATTATAAAAATTTACTTGAAAATGGAAAGGAAAACTAAAAAACCTCAGTTATTATTATTATTATATATATATATATATATATATATATATATATATATATCTTTTGAATTACAACAAACTAAAAGGACCGCGGAGAGAAAAAAAAAAAAACTCATTTTCATGTTAAAAAATGTGTCAATATGGTTAACTACCATAAGGTAAGGAGCGGAGGCGTTGGAGCCTCCCCTCAACTACGACACATACTTAATTTTTATATAATCTATGTCAATTTTTTTTTAAAATTATAATAAGGTTGGCATAAATATATTATTTTCTCCCTTAATCTATCTATTGCATATATTATATATTTGGAGAGTGAGAGTCGAGCAATATTTTTAGGGGGAAAAAATGGAACTAGGAAATTGTTACGGGCAACTTCAGTCTCACGTCACCCGCTGACGTTATGTCCATTCCCCGAGGAGTGGGGGCCATCACACCCGGGCCCCGAAAGATTTACCCGCCGAAGGCCGACTCGAAAATTTGATGGGCGATGTTTACCACAACCACAACTGACTAAGGCAGGCCGACGTCACTCCTCGGTTGACGCGAGGTGTGACAGACGTTATAGCCTTCTACGACTGACAAAGAGGCGGCACTACAGGCGCCCCCAACTCTCTCGGAAATCGGGGAACGACGGGTACCGCAATCATCACCAGACGCGTGGGCCCAACCCCGGTTGCTCCACGTCGCCCGCTCTGGTCCAGTCGTTCATCCGAAAGCCAACGAATCGGGTAGACACGAGGAACTCTCCTCCACTATAAATACCCATCATGTTCAACAACGAAATAGATGAGTAACTTTACTCTAACACCCTCTAACTACTTCTACCTACAATCAGATCTCTCTGATTTAGGCATCGGAGGCCCGTGGACCTAGCCCACCGATATAAGATGATGCTCTCTCTCCTCTTGCAGGTACACCACCATCTCTCCGACAGCCAATCGTAACGAAAGCTACGAAAAAACACGGTGATCTAAAATCTTGCATCAACGCAAGTCAAATTTTATTAAAACAGAAACAAAAGCTTAGAGAATTGAATAAATAAAACGTTGATTACGAGGCGGAATTTGTTTGATTTTCGAACACGAGAAGTAGAAAAACAAAAAATAGTATTAAGAGTACTCGAAAGTCCAAACAAGAGTAACGACATGAAGATTGGCTGAAAACACATAATTAATTATCATAGCATATGATATAAAGAGAAGATAATAAATGCCTAGAATTCATAGCTTTTGGCACTAATAATAACAACATCACACAATAAATAAATAAAATGTATATTTGATGAAATAAGCAAGAATTTAAATGACATAATAAAGACAATTACAAATTTCAATAAGAATTTCTCAATTAAATTATATTCATGCTAAAGTGACATCACATGTAGTATTTTTTTTGAGGTTGAAGGTTCAACTTTCATCCTATTTTATACTATAATTTTTTTTTTTTATATATATATATATATTCATCTAATAATCACAAAATTGAAAATGCGAGAAAAGATCTACTCATACATACAAGAAGTATATGAATATACAAACAAAATCTTTATTATTATTATTTTTTTTTTTTTTATAAATAGAATTAAAAAACAACACAAGCATGTTATATTTTGGAAAAAAAGAATGTGGTATATCACGGGGGCAGTTCATCCTATGCAATTGGTATGTTGAGATTGTGGTATTACGTAGGTTTCAATTTCAAGAAGATAAGGTAAGGAATAATAGGATAGTATATGAATTGAAATGTCGGGTTTTCCCTTTGAATGCGATAAAATAATAAACTTTAGTTAAAAAGAAATTGAATTCCATTTCAAAAAAAATAAAAAATAAAAAATAAAAGAATTAAATAATTAGATATCAGAAGCAATATGGGGGCAAAATATTAAATTAGAGATTAAGAAAGCAAATGAGAGAATCATACTCTAGCGGAACCTCCCAAATAAAACACGACAAAACAGCTATAGCTACTCAAAAAAGTTAAGAATAAAAGGGTACTACCTACCTTCTACTTTCTACTTTCAAACTTATAAACTTTGTAGAGAAAGATGAAAAAAATATTAAAAATAAATAAATAAAATAATAATAGAAGAAAAGAGTCACACATATATCTATATATTCTTTTTTAACCAACTTTATCAACTTGCTATAACTCCACACACTTACAAATGAGAACTCGGTTATTATTTATACACGTAAAATCCTTGGAGTCTAAACATAAGGATGTTTCTAGTTTTTTCTTAAATCTTAACATATTTTATAAATTTCTAAGTTTATCATATGATATTTCTAGATCATTTCTTTTAAGATATTTATTTACAATTTTCAAGATAAATCGACTAAGGAGAAGTATCTAATTTATACATTTAAATCTTTAATGTAGATAATTCAAAAAGCTTCTAGATAGTTAGTGTTGCCTTATACTTTAATAAAAGTTTGGTGGTGAAAAAAAGGTATTTAGCCATTTGTGTGAGTGTTTTTATTCGTTTTGGTACACATAAAAAAAATTTTTGGAGGGCTCCCATATGGTTTCTTTCACCTCCCAACTCTAGTCCTAGCTATGAATGAAAACAGCCAAAGCGAGCATGACTCAACTGACATATGTATGTGTTGACGATCAAGAAGTTTGTGGTTCGAATCCCCCCCTCCAATGTACTAAAAAAAACTATGAATGAAAACAACATATTTTTTTATTGTTACTCCTACTTAAAAGAATTAATAACTACTATCCATACTAACAAGGCGCATCTTAATTTTTTGTGACTTAAACGTGTTTGACTTGGACAAATTTTAGGTTGGGTGACTTCCTGAGAATTTTTTTAGGAAACATGTGAGTCTGGACAAAACATGTTGAAAAGATCTTGTTGGTCTGTGAGGATAATCTCCGGGCCTGAAGCATTCCATTACACATATACGAATTAAAGTTAAATTGTAAAATTTTGTCCCTTTCTAGTTTTTTTTTTTCTTTAAAAACTATTTTATATTTCTGATTTATAAATATTGGGATAGGGATAATTGTAAGAAAGTGAAACTAAAGGTTAGAAATGCAAAAGAGGGGATTGATCTTGGTTCTTGTATATAGATATATGATATATGGTATGATGCTGACTTTCCAATGACATGTTGCAGTGCAGAGGCCACATTATGCAATCATCTCTCTCTCTATCTCTTAAGTGAAACTTTACAGCATGTGAGTAATAGTGATCCCCATGTGCCTCTCGACTATATAATATATATATATATATATATATACAAGTTTTTCTCTTTCGTTTTCTTCAAGCTTATTTAATATAAAGTTTTGTGTTTGTGTTACTTAACTTTAACTGCAATATTCCAACTTAGGGCACGGCTTAATAAATTAATTAGCTTTCTCTTCATAATTAAATTAAATCTTTTTTTAAGGGATATGTATATAAAAGTCAATATGGGTCATTATGATATGTTTGTATGTACTAAAAATAATTTAAGCCTAGCATCATCATTTTTAGTTTGGTGGGCTGCATCATTAAAAACAAAGATCATAAAACCAACACATACAGAAAATAAACTAGTGTTCTTTCTCTAAACAAATTATATATAGAAAAGCTACGGAAAGAAAAATTTAAGTTAAATCATATCTATAAACTATGGTTGTTTTTAAGTGTTCTCAAAACTAATTTTTTTTAAACAAAATTGTTTCTATTAAATTAAAACACTGTTTCATGAAACAAGGATCTTTCTAACAAATTTAAATGCAAGTTCTTCATATGACCTGTCTTTATAGAGGCTGAACAACCGAAAAAAAGTGCAACATAGATATTCAGCTTCGTGTCTCAGCTTGAATTGATGTGTTCTCTGTCATAAGAATTTGAAAACGTTAGATCACGTCTTCCTTTTTTTGCCCCTATGCAATTAGTTTATGGAATTATATCATAGAAATTTTCGTTTAGCATAGCAGAATCGATGACCTCATCGTCAAAGGCCTTGATATATTTCTCTAACAAAATGCGAGTAAAGCGATGTGGTATAATATTTGACTTAAACGAAATGACAGAATCTTCAACGATAAGTGTATAATATTTGACTTGAACAAAATGACAGAATCTTCAACGATAAGTCCAAATCTATCTTTACTCTTTGGGAAGATATCATCATCACTGCTGCCTCTTGGAGTTTCAAATCTATTTTTTTTATATGTAATTATGATACTTTAACTATAGTTTTAATTGGAGTACTTTCCATTAGCTCCTCTCCTCTCTTCTCATTGTATGTTTCTAACATACTTATCTATTTTCTTATGGTATGTTTCTCACATACTTATCTATGAAATATCTTTTCTTATAAGATTATTTTTGTTCTTCTAAAGTTTCAATACAAAATAGTTGCTAATAAGTAATAGAACTAAAATATAATGAGAAAAGATAGGGTTAGGAAAGTGAAAAAGAGAAATTATAATAAAGAAAAGGGAAAAAGAAACCTACCACATTCACCTCACCTACCATATTGAATATTGCTAACTATTTCTTTATGAAAAAGTCAATAAAGCATAGGAAAAAAAAACCCTAGCTTGAGTTTCTTCACGTTTGATAGCAAATAGGGATCTGCAATGGCCCCATCTTAACAATAATCAATTTGCAAAATGCTAATAATTATGAATTAGCCCTAATTTTTTCATAACAAAACTGTAAATCAGAGTGTTTGACAAACTTTGCTGCCCTTTTGGGGAGTGTGGCTGGCTAGCTTATACAGCTGCATGCTTTCTTTTATTCTATCAAATTTATTTCTCAACCAAAAGTTTTACACCAATCCTTTTTTGCTTTTAAACATGTTTCCACTTCTAAAAGGCTGTACTCTCTACTTTTTTTCAATTCCTTTAATAAAATATGAATGGATTTTAAAATTAATTAAGATTATTAGATAGGAAATAATATAATTATATGGTGTTCCTATGTTACAATTATAATATTTCTTTGGTTAAATTACAAATTTAGATTCTTAACTTTGAGTTTTGTGTCGATTTTGTCGCTTAACTTTTAAAAGTATTTAATAGATAGATCTGTGATTAATTTAAATTTTTTTAAAATTAATTGAACTATAGGATATAAATTTAAATTTTATGTCTAAACAAATTAATTAATAAGAAAGTTAATAGGGAAAAAAAAATGAAAACAAAAAAGTTGATATTGGTAAAGATAAGATGGGGAGAATTTGGTGGGAGTGGGGTGAAGGTGAGGCTTTTTGGAAGGTTTTGGATGCTTTGGTGGTGGTTGCGGTGTGTCCCTCCCATCCCCCAACACTTCAATTTTCTCTTTACAACACAAATTAAATATCAATCATATCATACATAAAAACAGATTCAATTTAACTTATATCATCCCATTGAGACTATTTTGTCTCTTCATTTTGGGTTAATTAGGACATGTTAATTTCTTCTTAAAAATCCTAATTTGATTGGGAGAAAAGTTCAAAATAATACATAAAATAGAGTCCCACAATATGTTAATTTTACCTTTGACTATAGTAAAAAAAATGAACAAAGAGGAAGTCTATGGAAAATGATTTTTTTTTTTTGCCAAGATCAGCTTTATGAAATTAGGGATGTGAGAAAGTTTACATATTTCAAAAAGTATAATAATGAAACATTAGACATGTTATCATTTAGTTGTCTTTGTTTTTGAGGTATGCAATAACAACACACATCTTCATGTTCCTTTTTAATTCAAAATTAAATCCTCCCCATTTAATTTCGGTTATGCAATATATTTTTCAATTATTAATCGAGCTCAACTAGTTAAAACATATGTAATAGTAGTTGAAATAAAAAAGAATAAAAATAAAAAATCATTCATTTGTGTTTGTAGTTTGAAGGGGCAATTTGGTGAAGGTGTGAATAGTGATGAGATGATTGAGTGAGGAGAGAGGCATATAGGGTTAAAATTAGAAGTAGTGTGTGTGTGTGTGATGATCTTTCTTCAAAATGTTACCAAATACATTCTTCTCTCTCCTTCACATGCTTTCATTCCATTAATTCCCACTCACAAACACAGACAAAAACCTCATTGGATTTTGAGATACCCTTTCCTTCTTTCTTTCAATTCTTCTGGTTCTTCTGGTTCCATGTCTCTGCAAATTCAACCATTCTATTCTATACCCTTTTCTTAATGCCTCTCTTTCTTTCTTTCAATTAAAGTTCCTTTCTTTTTCTTCAATTCTCTTCTACTCTTTTCTGGGTCTATGCGAAACTCTGTTTGTCTTCCATATTATGGCTGCCACAACTGCGACCCAAATGTTTCACAACGCCGCCGATGTCAGCCGCCAAGAAATTCAGGCGGCCATTGCTAAAGCTGTGGAGCTTAGAGCTCTTCATGCCGCTCTTATGCAAGGAACCAGTCCTTCTAACCTCCGATTCCCTTCGGCTTCTCCTGTTTCTCATGCTGCTTCTCAATTCTCTGCTCAAGATTACCCTGTTTTCACCCCTGTGAGTTCGACTTCTACACTTTTTTTAAATCCTGCTCTTTAATTTTGGTTATTTGATTATGATTTATGGATCTTATTTGCATCATTGACACAGATAATTCGCATTTATGGTTAGCATTTAATGGGTTTTTTTTTTCCTCTCGAGTTTGAGGAAATTTTAGGATTGCCGTCTTTCTCTTTCACATTCTTATCCGTCATTTTCTCTTAGTTGGTTTAATTGATGATATTGAAAATTTGGGTATGTTTTGGTGGCTTTGTACGAAATGATTTAGACTAATAAATACATTTATGAGGGGTTAACTAACTGTCAGTCAAAGGTAGAGACAATCTGTCTATGAAATTGGCTGAATTTGGAAGTCTGTTTACAGAGCTATGAAGATGAACCGACGAATGGGTACCACCAAGTTCCCATGAGAATTGGGACTTTTTCAGAAAGCTGGGATGATTATGGATTAGGAGGAGGAAATGAAGATGAAACAGTTTTATCTGATTATAAGAAGGAGATTTCAAAAGGGTTGGCTTCTGACTTTACCAATTCGGAACCCCATATTTGTCCAGTTGAGGATCATAAGCCTCTCACTGGATCTGTACTTCAAGCATCACCTGTGAATGATTACTTCAAATCATCCAGGAGGAACAGTTTGGGGGACTCAAAATCCGTTTCTTCATGCAATCGATGCAGGCCTGCAGTTATCACAAAGGAGAGTGACTATACATCAAAGAATAGCAGACTTTCAAACACCATTGTGCCATTGACAGATTCTCACTTGGCAACTCAATCGCAACCGAAAAGTCGGGGAGTGATTTCGTGGTTGTTTCCACGGTTAAAGAAGAAGAACAAGAATGAGAGCTCCCCAAACAGGACGGAGTCGGAAGATGTCTCTCAGATATTTAAGGATTTGGGGATAGTGTCAATTGAAACCTTGAAGAAAGAATTGATCGAGGCGAACGAGACGAGAGATGCTGCATTGATGGAGGTTAGCGAGATGAAGTCGTCTTTAGGTGAGCTGAGGCAGAAACTGGAGGGCTTAGAAACTTACTGTGAGGAACTGAAGAGAGCTTTGAAGCAAGCAACGACCAATTTGCCAAAGAAAACAACATCAAGCGCGGGGACGAACGGAGAGAATCGAATGCCAGTGAGTGAGGAAGTAATGGTGGAAGGGTTCTTGCAGATAGTATCAGAAGCAAGACTATCAGTAAAACAGTTCTGCAAGACACTTGTAAGCCAGATTGAAGAAACTGATAGTAGCCTGATGGAGAATTTGAATTCACTTCTACAGCCTTACAAGTTATCTCTAAACTCCAAGTATTCAAGAGCAGTATTGTACCATTTAGAAGCTATTATCAATCAGGCACTCTACCAAGATTTTGAGAACTGTGTGTTTCAAAAGAATGGCTCCCCCAAGCTGTTAGACCCTCAGCAAGATCGCCAAGCACAGTTCTCGTCGTTTGCGGCGCTGCGAAATCTCAGCTGGAACGAAGTGTTGAGAAAGGGAACGAAATACTACAGCGAAGAGTTCAGCAAGTTTTGTGATCAGAAGATGAGCTGCATTATCACAACTCTGAATTGGACCAGACCATGGCCAGAGCAACTGCTTCAAGCATTCTTTGTAGCTGCCAAATGCATTTGGCTACTTCACTTGCTTGCCTTCTCATTCGATCCGCCACTTAAAATCCTGAGGGTGGAAGAGAATAGAAGCTTCGATTCGAGTTACATGGAAGATATGTTTGCGGAGAGGCAGAGAAACGGTCCGAGTCGGGTTAAGATCATGGTGATGCCGGGGTTTTATGTACAAGACAGAATTTTAAGGTGTAAAGTTGTTTGCAGGTATAAGTCACCTGCATAGGGTATTTGGAGACTGTTGTTTATGTCCTTTTGTGAGTTATTCTCCAAAGCCTATTTAAAATCTCAACTCAAACAGAGATGTTCATATGTTTCTCAATGTTCACCACTGCCATCAAGGTTGTGAAAATGTATGTACAAGCAATCAAAGTTCTTTGGACAGTTTGCATTTTTTGCAAGGATTAGTAAGTTGTTATATATAAATAAGAATAGAGGTAGAAAATCAATCAAATTTAGTGAATTCTTTGCTTGTGTGTTTGAATTATATTTGCTGTGTCAATTCATTAGTTACATTTATATACGTGTATATGATATAAAACTAAACTGATTTGGAGTTAGTCTATAGTTTTTTTTTTTTTTTTTTTTCGAGTAGAACAAATGGAGTAGGGAGATTTGAATCTCTGACCTCAAAAGAGCCAATATATGTCAATTAACACTGAGTTCTACTCACTTTGTCAAATATATTGTGTATTAAAGTTATCTTAAAAGTTCAAGAGGCCGTCTTATAAGATAACTCTGGAACCTTTTCTTCTAAGGTTACATCCAGTATGTAGTGAAGTTTATTAAGATAAAGAATTCAATTTTGGAGGGCTTGCTAGAATTATCTTTCCACTAAACTTTAAGAGAGGCCCAGAAAGGTTACTGGAGAAAATCCTAATATTTCAGTTGAAGAATTGGCTGGACTTATGTGGTCCAAAAGCCATAGCTCAAGAGAGAAAATAGTACTTCATTAACGACTTGTTTGGGAATGATTTTGAATGGTTAAAATCGTTTGAAATATGTCTTTAATCATTCAAAATCAATTTATTATTTAATTTTACACTTTTAAATGTGATATTTTTACCATCAAAATTGATTTTGAATTATCAAAAACATGTTTCAGGGTATTTTTGAACACAACAAAAACGATTTTAACTATTTCAAAATCACTTTCAATCATGTCCTAAGACAATTAATGGATGGCATCCCAGGTTAAAAAAAAAAAAAAAAAAAAAAAAACTCCAACAACGAAGATGGAAAAATTAAAATACGTCGTGTGAGCTACAAGGTGACCGAGCCACCTAGTTTGAGTCCATGCTCAAATGCAAGAAATAAAACTTCTTCAAAAGGAATTTGTTCACATTGATATGATATTGTCCACTTTGGACCTAAACCCTCATGACTTTGTTTTTTATTCCACCCAAAAAACTTGGTACCAATGAAGATAATTGTCTTCAATTATATATCATGGATCAATCTCTTATCACCAGCATGAGACTTTGTTAGTACTCCTAACAATATCGATTGAGTTATGTTCATACTTGCTATAGTAATAATGGTTAATAAGAAGATATTTGCTATGGGCGAGTAAATATCATCCATTTGGAATGACAATAATAAAATTGCTTTTTTTTTTTTTTTTTTTTTTTTTTGATAAAAAAAATTGTTTGAAATTGAAGGGTTGTAAAGAAAATGTTTGATAGTGTTATTCGCATGCTGTCTAAATGTAATTTTATTCAACGAATTAAATATATATATCAATATGGATAAATAATTTTTGAAAAATCATATAAACAAATTAATATTTAAGAATTCATAAATATTTTTAAAAAAAAGTATAATTATAATGAATGGCAAAAATTGGTTGTCATATTTATAAATATGTCACATAAATAAATAATTTACAAATATAATATTTTTTTAATTTTTGGGTTGTGATAGACCCAATCAATAGACTTCTATTATTTTTATAGTCAGACTTCTATAAAGATCATTTTTACAGTTTTAATATACTTTAATCAATGATAAAATTGTGCTATATTTATAAATATTTTTAGATTATGCTATATTTACTATTATTTTGTGTTATATATATATATATATGATTGCTCATTTCTAAAATTAAGGATGGTAACTAATAAACTGAAATTTTAGATTAATAGAAAATATAAATGAAGGTAGGCCTTAAACTTTTTTTTTTATTATTATTATTATTTTAAAAAATTTATACAACTTTTAGCTGATTAATAACAAGTAAATACTAATGTCCATAATGTATTCAGCTTTTTGTTTTTTGTTTTTTTGGTTTTTTTTTTTAATTTTATGTTTGATAAAAATCATATATGTTTGATAACTCTTTTTTGTTTCTATTTTTAAAAAATATAAAATTAAAATTGTTTGATAACTGTTTTGGTTTTTAGTTTTTAGTTTTTAGTTTTTGAAAACATAAAAGTTCTGAATGGTTGGGTAATTACTATTTATTTTGTATTTTTTTTTAAATAATGTTAATTTATTAGAATGTAAAAATTGCAACATTTATTAAAATTTAATTGAGGTCCAATTATGGATGAAATTGAAAATTTAAGGTAAAAAATATTTTTTCTTAAAATAAAAAGAATTTATTTTGTCGATAGTTTAATATATTAGATAATCTTTAGTTGACGTTTATCAACTATAAAGTCAGAAAAATAAAAATATGTTAATTGTGTAAAGTGGATATGTATATTGGTGTAACATCACAATAATATTAAAATATAATATGCTAGAATTTTTTTAAGATAATTTCAATAATTATATCTAATTTGTTGACAGTTTAAGTAAAGTTGAAAAAAAAAAAACCTGAAATTTTGAAATCGAAATCAAAACCTGTTACGTTCTTTTTTGGTTTTTAAAATTTGTTAATGAATGTAAAATTGTTTTCAAATTTTTTTTTTTTTTTTTTGACAACTTGGAGAAGGAGTATTCAAACCTCTTACTCATAATTCATACATTATGTCGATTGAACTATGTTTTTATTGACAATGTTTTCAAAAATTTTAAAAATAAAAAAATCAATTTACCAAACTGTTTTAAATTAAAAAAATAAAAATAGAAATTGAACCGCCCCTAAATTATTTAATGGGAGTAGTGAGGAGGCTAGCAAGGGCTGTTTTTTTTTAATATTGTATTTTTTAAAACTTATTATAAAACTTATTATAAAAATATTGTAACTTTCAAACTATTTACAAAAATATAGCAATTTTAAATAGAGGTCGTCTTTTGAAGAGACGACCTCCACATTTGGTTCCACGTGGATGAAGGTCGTCTTTTCAAAACACGATCTTGCTCCACATTGGATGGAGGTCGTCTTTTGAAAAGACGACCTTCATCCTTATGTACTTCATTTATTAAAAAATTCATATCTTTTTAACCAGATATTTAAAATTTTCAAAAAATGTACGGTTGGAAAGCTAACAACGAGAGCTTCAATTTGATATGTGGTTTTACTATTTTTGGAGTTGTGTATCAAAAGATGAAGACCATCGAAGTTGGACTATAATTCTGCAAATTTTAGAACTGAAGATTCTTTTGAATAGTGCATTAAAAAATTGACATCTTTTTACTCCGATATTAAAAAATTTCTAAAAAGATACGGTTGAAAAGCTAACACAGAGAGCTTCAATTTGATATCTAGTTTCACTATTTGTAGAGTTGTGTATTAAAAGATACCGATCCTCGAAGTTTAGCTACAGTTTTGAAGTTTTCAGTCGTATCTTCAGTTTTGGGTTTAGTGAAGTTTTCATAACTTTGACGATATATATATTTTGATACACAACTCAAAAAATAGTGAAACTAGGTATCAAATTGAAGCTCTCTGTGTTAACTTTCCAGTACCATTTTCGATTTTTTTTAATATTTGGGTAAAAAGATGTCAATTTTTTAATGCATTCCTCAAAACAATCTTCCCTTCTGAAATTTGCAGAGTTATAGTCCAACTTCGATGGTTTTTATCTTTTGATACACAACTCTAAAAATAGTGAAACCAGGTATCAAATTGAAGCTCTCGCTGTTAGCTTTCCAACCATACCTTTTTTGAAAATTTTGAATATCTGGTTAAAAAGATATGAATTTTTTAATAAATGAGGTAGATAACGATGAAGGTCGTCTTTTGACGACCTCCATCCCATGTGGAGCAAGATCGTCTTTAAAAGACGACCTTCATCCACGTGGAACAAGATGTGGAGGCCGACCTCCAATTAAAATTGCTATATTTTTATAAATAGTTTGAAAGTTACAATATTTTAATAATAAATTTTAAAAAATACAATATTAAAAAAAAACAGTAGCAACCATCAATTAAGAAAGTAAATTGAGAAATGTCAAATGATGAGTCGGGCGGGTCTTTTTTTCTGGCCAAAAGTTTTATGTTTCTTTTAAACTAGTTTCATCGATGAAATTATTTACAAAAATCAATATAGTTTAAGAAATTCATTTATATCTTCCTTTGATACTTTATATATTGTCAGTCAAACTGACTGCTCAATTGATATAAGATTCATGAATTCAATTCCAGCATTAATTAAAATATTTTCGTAAAAAAAAAATATATATATATATATACATGACGGATTTTTAGTTTAAGAAATTCATTTAATATATTTCTTGTACGGTTTAATTTAAATTAATTGCCTCAAAAAACAATAACAAATTAGTCAATATATTTAAATTAAATTTATAATTAATTAGTTATTCAATTATAGTAAATTAAAAATGATTGGTGGATTGATTAACATACATATACTCAATCCATTTATCAAAGTAAATGTAATCAAATGTCGATTAGAAATCTAGAAAGATAAAACGTGGATGTTTGATCTATTTTTCATCGATTTTGTCCTCATTTTTTGAATCAATAAAATAGTTTTCATGCGTTTTTTATCACCCCAGACATCCACAATTTCATTTTTTTCATGTCACAGAAGTACAATTTAAAATTTAACTGTCTACATCAAAATATGTGATTATATTTTTGAAACTTTTGAAAGTTGGAAGGTATTTTTGTAACATACATATTTTTTATAATATAACCAAATTTAAAACCAAAAGTTCCTAAAATAAAATAAAGCTTTTACATTTTAATAAAAAAAATTAGGTTAAATTATAAGTTTAATCCCTTAATTTTTGTTTGTCTAACTACTAGGTCCTTAACCTTTCAATTTTGTAGTTACTAGATCTCTAAATTTAAAAAAGAAGTGTTGTTTGTGTAATAGCTATTTGACATATTATATTTTTTAAAATTCATGGATACATAAAATTAAAAATTTTGAATTCTATTACACAAAATTTTTTTTAACTATAACTAATAGATTTGTTAATTAAAAAAGAAAAAATTGTGAATATGATACCCTCAATTGGAGAATTGATTTCTTGTTGGCCCGTAGTTTTGAAGAGTCAAATCCTGGACACATTAGGTAACGTCTCTGAGTTTGCTTTGGTGTCACTCCTCAGTTCTTCATTAGAAGTCCGAAAAGTTGACTGCATTGCAAATTGCTGTTAACACTACTTTTCATTTTTCAATTTCTGGTTCCCCTGCATTTCTATTCATTTAATCTTTTTTTCTTTTTTTTCGTGTGTGAAAGAGAGAATAAAACTTACTGCTACCAGCATCTTTTGCAACCTTCTAACGTGTGCTAGAGTTTGATTGACCAAATTTTATCCATTTTTTTAATTAAAAACTCATATTTTACACCACTTCAACGCTTTTTTTTTTTTTCATTTCTTTTTTTCTCTCTTCACATGACTTCTAATTTCTTATTTTTCTCTTCCCTCCTCAAATTTCTCCAAATCTCAATAAAAATTTCTTAATCTCTCCATATTTTCTACACTCAGATTATCTATGACAATATTTTGAGTATTTTTTTTTTTTTTTTAATATTATTTTTTATGGGTGTTTTTCATAGAAATCTATATTTTCTTAATCTTTCTATATTTTCAACCCTGGAATATCTTACTAAAAATTTGGAATATCTTAGTAAAAATTAGAAATCTATATTTTCTACCTTGAAATCTATATTTTCTTAATCTCTCTATATTTCTACCCTGGGCCAAATATAGATTTCTATGAAAAACACTAAAAAAAATCTCTTAAAAGCAAAATATTGCAACAGATAATCCAATGGTAGAAAATATATAGAGATTAAGAATCTTTTACTAAGATTTGGAGAGGTTTGAAGAGAAGGCCAAAATAAGAAATTGGAAGCATAGAGAAGAAGAAAAAAAAAGAGTTGAAGTGACATGAGATATAAGTATGATTTTTTAATTTAAAAAAATAGATAAAACTTAGTCAATCAAACTCTCTCGTGACTAGGTTGCAAAAGATAGTTGTAGCCATGCAAGTGAGTTTTAAGTTTTACACTTTTTTTTTTCTTTTCTTTTTCTATTTCTATTTCGTTTTTTATACATCTGTTTGATCTTTTTATCATTTCGAACAGATAATATCAATGGAGAGATCATCATATATCGACTATTTTTTGAGTTCAACCATAAATGATAGAAGATTCCAACATTTGACCCAAAAAAATAATCCATATCAATTACAATTTGTGTGTTTACCTCTCTAACAAACTTAATAAATCAATTGTAATGGATTAAGACTTCAATCGCAATCGATTTACTTTGATAGTGTTTACTTAAGGCTAATTCAAATGTAATCTGAGTTCCATTGATGATATATTTACATGCACGTAATCATTCGTAAATTTACCATAATACCATTTCGCTTTAATCATGTTCATAATCGTGTGTTGACTCGTTTTCCAGGCGTTACTCGTGGGATCGTGTGTTGACTCTTTTTTCTAAGCGTTACTCGTGAACCCATTTTTCAACATAAATCTTCACTTCTCTTCGTTTATTCTCTTTTCTTTCTTCGTTTTTCGTCATTGTAGCTTCGATCTCTTCCCTCCTCCATTAACTCATTTATGTTTCTTCCTCACAAAAGAAAGAAACCCCCTCTTTTTAAGGGTTTCAACATTAAAGTAATGAGTTTCTCTCTTTTCCCCACAATTTGTTCATCTTTTATCCAATACCAACTGTGTTCATATTTTTATCAAATGGGTTTCTCTTTTTTGTCCACAAAAATTGGATTAAAAAACTTGTGGAGAAAAAAAAGAAATGAGATTAGTCGTGAAAATCATTTGTTGAAAGAAAAATAAAACTCACTTCTTTGGGAGAGAAAGAAAATAAAACTCACTTCTTTGGGAGAGAAAGAAAAATAAACTCATTTCTTGAAAGAGAAAGAAAAAAAGAAATTCACTGCTTAAAAAAGAAAGAACAAGAAAACTCTTTTTTTTTTAAGAAAAAAAAGAAAAGAAACTCTAACATATGGATGGCGACGACGACGAGGAGATTGGCCAAAGGAGGGAAGAAGAAGAGAGGAATAAGAAAGTTGAAGGAAGGTGAAAGAAAGAAGAAAGAAAAGAAGATGATAATGAGAATTTTAAGGAAGAGCGAGAAAAGGGTAAACATGTAAAAAATAAACAATTTTTTTTTTGGTGGAACCCATTAATCTTCAATGATAATCGAGCAACCCAAAGTGTTACAGAAACGGTGTAATGAGACTAGTCAATTCGAGGGAGACCAACCGTTTCATTATGTTTATCGATTTTGATAAACGTCCGTAATAAAGAAAGGTCTCACTGTCACGTGTAATGAGATTAATCAAAATGAGATTAGCCAATTGTTAGGTGTAATGAGATTAGTCAAAATGAGATTAGTCAGAAGACCTACAATTTAATTACATTTACAGATTTTGATAAACACCCAAACGTAATAAATGTGAGTCTCAATCAAAATTACCATGAATTCATTACGATTTGGAGACAAGTAAAGATGTCCTAACTTCATATTTGAACTATAATTCAACAATGATTTTACTAAAAACAGAATAAAAAATAGCGTGGAGTCTAAGTGATTTACGATTTGGATTCCTCCATTATTCCAATTGGTTTGTTGACTCAGGCCCATCGTCATTACCATACGAACCCACCTATTTCCCATCGAATGGAAATGTGAGCTGAATTTGGAATTCATTTTTGAAAATTTTAGGTCACGTTTTGTAACTTTATTTTTAATTTTTTATTTTTAAAAATTAAGCCTATAAACACTATTTTTACCTCTTACTTTCTTTGTTTTGTTATCTAGATTCTACCAATGTTTTCAAGAATCAAGTCAATTTTAAAAATTACAAAAATAGCTTTCAAATAATTTTCTTTTAAATAAAAAAAAAAAACTTATAAACACTACTCTCACCTTTAACTTTCTTTAACTTTCTTTGTTATCTAAATTCTATCAAGGTTTCCAAGAATTAAGTTAATTTTAAAAATTAAAAAGAACAGCTTTCAAAAAGTAGCATTTATTTTTTGAATTTGACTAAGAATTCAAATGTTACTCTCTAACCCATAGTAAAAAAATAAGAGAAAACAAACTTAAATTTCAAAAACAAAAAAATAAAAACGAAATGGTTCAGGACCTTAGTAAATTGACCTAAATGAATTTAAATTCAATAATATGATCAATCAAAACACCTCATTAAATTAGAAAATATAAAATGATATATATATATATATATATATATATATATATATATATATATATATATATATATATATATATATATATATATATATATATATAT
Organism: Herpetospermum pedunculosum; assembly: GCA_028017165.1. Taxonomy (NCBI): domain Eukaryota; kingdom Viridiplantae; phylum Streptophyta; class Magnoliopsida; order Cucurbitales; family Cucurbitaceae; genus Herpetospermum; species Herpetospermum pedunculosum. The sequence continues at coordinate 844,837 of CM051529.1, read as the reverse complement.
ATAAGACTTCTCAAATAGCTAGTCAACAAAATATAAATGGTTGTCAAATCGAGTATATGTCATTGAGCTATGGTCTTGTTGACCAATCCCCACATTAATTAAAATTAATTAAATACATTGCACCAGCGCATAAATATTCTTAAATTGCAACAATTGAATAATTATTCCTAAATTGCAATAATTTAATATTAATTTGTCAAACAATACTAGTATATTTTTGATTTTGTTTTGAAAAGCATACTCATTTTAGGCGGCCCATGGACATTCCAAACTTGGTGATTTAAATTAATTCGAAATTTCCACCCAATTCCAATATACTAATCACCCAATTTTTTTTTTTTTTTTTTTTTTTTTTTTTTTTTTTTGGTTATAAAAAAAAAAAATCACCCAAGTTTTCTTCTTAGAGGTTGGGAATCACTGCACCACATATTGTCCAAAAAGAGAAAAAAAAAAAATTACAATAAAAATTGTGCAAAATAAGATAAGATTAAGAGTCATAAGACTTGAATGCCAAATTAAAAAAAAATATTTATTGAAAGAAAGAAACAAAAATTTTCAAAAAAAAAAAAAAGAAAGAAAGAAAGAAAGAAAAGACGCATTTCCTCTCTTATTCATTTGATTTAGATTTGTATAAAACTGGCTTCTCGGAGTTGTGAACTTGTGGAACAAAATTACAAATTTGACAATGGGCGATGGAAAACAACAGAGCGTTGTGCTATTCCCGTTCATGGGTCAGGGCCATATCATTCCATTTCTAGCTTTAGCCCTTCAGATTGAGCAGACGAACTCCGACAATAACTACGCCATTTACTTTGTTAACACTCCTCTCAACATCAACAACCTCAAATCCTCTGTTCCTCCAAATTCTTCCATTCGTTTTCTCGAAATCCCTTTCTCAACCTCCACCCACGCCCATGGCCTTCCTCCGGCCTCCGAGAATGCCGATACCCTTCCTTATCACCTCCTCATACGCCTCTTCCAAGCTTCCGCCTCTCCCCAATTCAAATCCTCTTTCAAGGAAGCCATGGCCGCCCTCTCTCCACTCTGTATCATCTCCGACATCTTTCTTGGCTGGACTGCCACTGTTGCCAAACAGCTCGGCATCTACCACGCAATATTCAGCGGCGCAGGTGGTTTTGGTCTGGCTTGCTATTACTCCCTTTGGTTCAATCTTCCCCATCGGAAGCTTCTCGCCGACGAGTTCTCTCTCCCGGATTTTCAAGAAGCCTCGATTGTGCTCCATAGGACCCAGTTGCCGGCCAACATCGCGGAGGCCGACGGTGAGGACGATTGGTCGATTTTCCAGAGGGAGAATTTATCGTCGTGGGTGGACTCTGATTGGTTGCTTTTCAACACTGTGGAGGAATTCGATTGAATTGGGCTGTCGTATTTCCGGCGTAAATTCCCGGGGGTCCATGTTCGTGCAATCGGCCCACTCGTATTGCGATTAAAGAGTCGAGATCGAATCGGGAACACATCCCCGGGAGTCATTACGAGAGAAGCCATCCTGAAGTGGCTGGATTCGAAGCCTTCGAACTCTGTTTTGTACGTATCTTTCGGGTCGATGAACACGATTTCCTCGTCGCAGATGATGCAATTGGGGAAGGCGTTGGAGGGCAGCGGAAAGAATTTCATATGGGTGGTTCGGCCTCCGATCGGAGTGGACATAAACTCGAAATTCAAGGCGGAGGAATGGCTGCCGGAAGGGTTCGAAGAGCGAAACAGAGGTTCGGGAAGGGGATTAGTGGTGGAGAAGTGGGCGCCGCAAGTGGAGATACTGTCGCACAGGGCAGTATCGGCGTTTCTGTCGCACTGTGGATGGAACTCGGTGATGGAAGCGATGAGCCAGGGGGTGCCGGTGATCGGGTGGGGGTTGGCCGGAGAGCAGTTGTTCAACGTGAAGTTTCTGGAGGAGGAGTTGGGGGTGTGCGTGGAGGTGGCGAGAGGGAAGAAAAGCGAAGTGAAGAGTGAAGATATAGTGAGGAAAATGGAAGAGGTGATGGAAGAGAAGCAGAAGGAGATGAGGAGAAAGGCAGAGGAATTGAAGGTGAAAATAGAGAAGGCATTGAAAGAAGGGGAAGGAGTGGATCATTTTCTGATTGCTGCGAAACAACATATGCTCAACATTAAACAGAGTTTATTAAACTAGGCTACTCTAAAACCACTACATCATCAATCCCACACTATATTATATTACTCACTTTTGCAGCTTCAAAATTCCATTAAATAAATATTTGGAAATATGCCTATCAAATTCTTGTGTTCTTTTAATTCAACAGTTGCAGGTAGAGATCCACCCTAAGTTTCTTTCCTTAGGCTTAGGGAGATTCTACAAACTCAGATGGCTCTCCATCCTTGATAGAACAAGGTTAGTCCTAGAATTAGAAGGAGTCTCAATGTATTTTGAAATCCATTTGTCTGCTTTGAGAGTCTTGTGATTCTTTAGCATAAGTTGATTCATATACGTAGAGGCTCTAAATAATAATGATAGACATGCGAAGATTTTCTTTAATGAGAGTATCGAACATCCAATCCAAATAGGTAGACGACTTTTAACCTTCTTTGGCATAATTCAAATGGGCCAAGTAAGTGGGGGAAGGATCCAAGTCTATATACTTTTAGAGAACTTACAATTCCAAACAATATGCTCGGTAGTACTCTCTTCAAAATTCCTACAAAAATAACACAAATTGTTAGTTTTTATTCCTCTCTTTTGGATATAACTTTGGGTAGGGATAACATTGTTTAAGACTTTCCACGCACAAATTTTCGGACCGCTTGCAACTTCCAAAATCTCCTCCATTCTTTCATGGTATCTTGAAGATCAGAGGACGAGACTTCATTTTTAACATTCTGCTGAGTAGCTAGGTGATAGGCACTTTTAACCGAAAAGATTCCTTTAGGTTCAAGGTTCCAAATAATTTCATCTTTTGAAGTAGGGCCTCATGTGGGTTGATTTAAGATAATATCCACGTCTCTTGAATATAGATATAGTCGATTTCACTTATCTGTCTTTCCAATTTTCGTTTTCATCCAATAAGGAAGAAACGAAATGACCTTTCAACTCGTCTCTTAGAAGGAGAGGTTTGTTATTCTCCAATCTCTTGAGCCAAAGATCTTCATCAATCTTGATGTACTTGTCATTACTCACTTTCCGACGGTAGCCTTTCTCGAAAAGGTCTATGCCCCACAAAATGCTCCTCCAAGTCAGATAGGGTTTATAACCCAATGATACGGTGTGGAAGGTAGCATTTCTGAAATACCTTCCCCTAAGAGTTTTGGTCAGCCGACTCTCGGGGTTTCGAATAATTCTCTAGCTATGCTTGGAAAGGAGAGCTTGGTTAACCGCTTTGATATCTCTAAACTCCAAGCCCCCTCGATCTTTACTTTTGCAAAGCTTCTTCCAGCTCGCCCAATGTATTTTTCTCTTATTTGTTGTCGATCCCCACCAGAAACTAGCACACATACTATCTATTTCGTCGCAAATTCTGTTGGAGAGGCGGAAGCAGCTCATCATGTAGTTGGGGATAGCTTGGGCATTAACTTTAATCAAGACTTCTTTGTTACTAAGAGAGAAGAACTTCTATTTCCAACGGTGAAGCAGTTTCTTAAATTCGATCTTTGACTTTGCTGAAGGCCTTGTATTGAGGTTTTGAGAACACTTGTAAAAAGATAGATAACACGACAAAATAACTCATAGATGGATATGGATGTATTGTTTATAAGCTTAATTTTCAAAAATTTAAAAATTAAAAACAAAATGATTAACAAACCGAAACTAATTAATATATTACATATAAATTAAAATTTTATGTCTAATAAAATTTTTAAATTTAAATTTTATATTTAGTAGACGGATAAATTAAAAAAAAAAATTTAAAGAATTAAATTTATAATTTTAAAAGTTAGAACAAGTAAATAAACACAAAAAAATCAAATTTGAATGGTTCTACTTCTATCTCTCGCGCCGTACGTGTCCTATTGCCGGAATGAATTTGCTGCACAAACAAAAAAATATTATTTATTTTAAATTATAATATTTTGTATGACCCTGAAGCCTGAACCACACGCCCTGGCTGGATTTTTATGACTTTTCACTCTGTTTGAAATATATATAAGGTTGATTAATATATATAGAAGGTAATTGGTAAATGTTTTAGTAAATATAATAATTTTATAAATGGTGATGAAATAAGGCTAAATATGCTAAAAGATCCCTTATCAATTATCAATTTGGTCAATAATTGTTAAAAATTCTCAATTAATTTATTTCATAAAAAAATTTATTAACATTTATTAACAAAAATTAAAGAATCATCAAATTATTATTTTATTAACATATTTACATATAAATATGTTATTTGACACATTTACCTATTGATAAAATTTATTTCTTTCCAGTCAAATGATATATATATATATATATAACAATCGAAATATATTATTTAAACAATTCAATAAAACATCTATTTTATATATGTTAATAAATTTTAAGATATTATAAATAAAAAATTGATGTGTCCACAATAAATTCTATTTCTTTATAAGTTGAAACACATCAATAAATTCTACTTTGTAAATGGAATAACTCAGTGACATGCTTAAGTGTCTAAATATATGGCCTAAACAAGAATAATTCAACTGAAACTGACATATGTATGTGTTGATAACCAGCACGTTTGTGGTTTAAATCTCTCACTCCAATGTACTAAAAAAAAAATGTATAAATATATTATTATAAAATAATAATTTCATGACACATAAATAAATTCTGTTAGACCTAGGGGCTAAATAAATATTTTAGTTGTTGTTGATTGAGTGTTCATATAATTTAGATGTTAAATGTGGCGAGTTGGAAAAAAAAACTTAAAGAGGAAGAATTAGGCAACATAATAAAGAAAGTTTTATAATTCCTCCTCTAATTGTTTTCTATAAAATTGCTCGATTGAATTTCCCTCTACATCTTACCAACTCACTAACTATCATGTACCACTCAACCTTATCATCGTGTAAGCTATATTTATAACATTCATTAACAACATCCATGTAATTGATAAGTGTTAAAAAGGTAAGAGTTAGTGATAATAAATAAACATAATTTAATGGTGAAAATCTATATTATCATATTCAAAGTTCAAAGTTTAATCTCTTTTACATTTCTCGAATTTTAATTTTAAAAAGTGATATAAATCCTTTAAAAAAAAGGATATCAATAATGATTTATCAGCTAATTAATATTATATCTTAAATTCTTAACCACATGTATGTTCTTTTTCGAGGTGATACAAAAATCAGTGCAATATTCAATTAAGCAGAGAATTATTCAAAATTAAGTTTGAATTTCATTAACAATTCGAGGGCTATATATATATATAATTCAATTTGTTAAGATATTATACATTTGGTCTAAAGTTATTGCATTGTTATACTAAAAAAGTAATAATTTCATTTAAATCTTCTCATGTTTAATAACACTTTACAAAATATGAGCTAAATTTCAAAAAATAAAAAGAGTAAAATCTAAAACTCACTATTCTTTATAATTGAAATTCGTTAATTAATTTAAAAATATTATGAAAAGTAGGAATTTTTGTACATATGTTCCCTCGGGGTCTTAATGTTTTTTGACCCCCCATCGGAAACACATGTTTTTTGCCTCTTTGCTGACATCATCAACACTACGCTGAACAGATGACACTATAGTCGTCTCCTCGCGGTCGTGTTCAACAAAAAGTACAAATGACTTTTCATAGAGGGAGGGGCTTGCTGATCGCGAGAGAATGTCAAAAAACATGCGTTTTAAAAAAGTGAGTCATTTCACATTAAAAACTCCGAGGGGAGGGTCATTTGTACAAATCTCCGTGAAAATTGATAAACTTGACCCTACCTGACAAGTTTATCAATTTTAATCTTAAACTTCCAATTTTATCATTTAAACCTTAAATTTAATAGATTGTATTAATTTTAACCATAAAAAAAAAATCATCAATTTAAACCTCAAAAGTATAACAAATAGAAAAGTTTCACACACATGTCCAAGGTCAGGTGTTGTATATGATAGGTACTTGTTTGTTATTTTTTATTTTTTTAAAAATTTACAAAAAAAATAACTAAATCATTCTAGATCGGGACACGTCCATCATAAAAATTACAAACCTTGAAAGTAGGACCCACGCGGAAACAAATGAACTCTTGTGTTTCCCCTCCACCTTCGCCTTTGGTGTCGTTACCAGTGACGGTGAGTGTGAGTGTGAGGAAGATCCAGGCGAGGACGTCGTTGAAGGCGCGACGACCAAAGGGAGTTCCATCAACTTCGGTGGTGAGGAGTTTGATGTTGGCTAAAATGCGGGCCAAAACATGGAAGGCGGTGATGGACAGAGTGACACCCATGAATACAATGAATTGATCATAGCCGACCTTGTTGGCCCCATCGACGGTCTTACGAAAGATGAATGTGACACAAATTCAAGAGAGGAAGGAGACATACATTATGGCGAGGGCAATTATGAAAGCCTTGCGTTCGCTACGACATATATTATATATGGAGGACAAATAGAGCTCCGACAAAAAATTAAAAGAACAACAAACTAATACTGACGATTGATTCAAAGGTGCAGAGTTCCAAATGTATTAAAAGTTCTATTGTAGAATTTGGTTTTTTTTTGGATTTTGGCTTAAAAGTTTTATTGTTTCCTTAACAAAGATAAAAATTATGGTAGAAACTCATAAGTGAATTAATTGTTTTTTTTTTTTTGCAACGTTATTTAATTAATGGGAGGATTGAACCATGGCTTCATAGTCACAGACACAACTTTATGTCAATTGAACTATGTTCAATTTGGCAAGTGAATGTATTGTTCATAGGCTTAATTTAAAAAATAATAAAAAAAATCAAATAGTTATCAAACGGGGCCTAAAAGGTTAAAGTTAATATTGATACAATATCAAAGTTTTGAGGTTTCAATCGATGAAATTGAAAGTTTAAGTTTCGTTTGATGACCATTTCATTTTTAATTTTCTGTTTTTGAAATTTATGTTTGTTTTTTCCCGATCTCTTTACTATTAGTTACACTCTTCTTAAATAAACATTTGGATTTTTAGTCAAATATTTAAAACAAAAGCTACATTTTTTTTAGTTTTCAAAATTAATTTAATTTTTGAAAACAAACGAAATAACAAAACAAAGATAAAATTGATACCAAGTATAAGGTAAAAAAAAAAACCTAATATAATGTGGGTGATCCACTTTAATTTGAATTTACAAATTTACAAAATGAGGAGAAAGGAAGGGAACAAAATCAAATTATGGATTATTTGTGTTGTACGGCTCCATGCCAAGTTTAGGGCAAAGTTAGAGAGATTAGTGGCAAATTACAGAGAGAAGAAGAATCGCTGGCGGTACGGCAGAGAAGTTTGGGGGAAGAGAAGGGCATATATGTCATTTACCTTGAAAAGGTAACCCGGAAGGGGTGCTGTTTCCTGTTATGGAACGCAGCCGAATGAGAATTGCTGACGACGGATTTGATAGGCATCTGAAATAAAATATTTTTATTTCATGTTTTTAAATATATGTTTAGTAGCAATTTAAAAATTATATTTAAATTTACTTAATTTTTTTAAATTATAAAATTAATTGTAGTCCAACTAAATATTATCGTATAATTTATACACATTTTATGTTATAATATCATATATTATACCTATTTTAATTTAATAAAAATAAATTAGATTTATAACTTAAATATTATATTTATTAAAAAAATTATCATTTTACAAATTTAATTTCTTCTCTAAAATTACCTTCATATTTTAATTTAAAAAAGCTCAACTCTAGGTTATATAGACGCGCTTATTCATTGTTTGATAAAATATTTTGAGTAGTAATAATGCATTATTTGTTGCACAAGTACAAGATCAAACTTTTATTCTACGCTATCTAGTGATGTGTTTATCCATTGGACTAAGTTGTTGTTTGATAACAAAATTGAGTGGTAATAATACATTTTAATATTTTGCAATAATACATTTTCTACTTACCCGTTACACCATTGTTTGATAATTTGGGTGGTTATAATAAAGATAGTGAATAAAACATTTTAAATAACTCCTAAATTTTCGAAATGTTTATTTAGTGCTCAAACTTTAGAAAAGTATCCATTGTGGTTATTATGTTAACTTTATTTTGCTAATAGCAAATAGGTAACCTAACTTTGAGCATGAGACATATTGGTTGAGTAGATATTAATTGGAAAAATTATAGCAAAAGAATAAAGAGAAATTGTAACAGATGTCAATTTAGAGTAAAATAGTTAAAAATATAGCATTTTTTTTTTTTTTTTTTTGCAAATATGACAATTTCTATCACTGATGGTATGGTCTATCGATGACAGAAGTCTATCACCTCAGTTTTTTTATAGAATTTTGTCAGTGATAGTAGTCTATCAGTGATAGTTATATATCACTATCAGTGATAGTTATATATCAACGATAAAGTCTATTAGTGATAGCCACTGATTTTTTTGTCATAATTGCAAAATGTTTTAAATTTTGTTAAATTTGTAATTATTTTGGTACTAATTGTTGTTTGTGCAACCAGCCCAAGAATAAAATGTATTTTATTTTTTAAAGTTAAAAAAAAAAATCTTTTAAAATATAATTTTGAAAAAGTTAGGATATCAATCTTTAGAAAATGCAGGGAATATTTATAGGAAAAAAATGAGATGTATAAACGTTTACAGTATTTGTTCCTCTAGTAGAAAGTAATATTATAATATAACTACAGAAATAAAATTGCATAAAATCTCAAGAAACAACTTTTCTACAATATTAAAACATTTACTGAATCGATAAAACATAAATGTGAGAGTGAAGAAAGAAAAAGAAAAAGAAAAAGAAATCATTTGCTCAAAATGAAAAATATCATAGATGATAGTTCTCACATAAACGAAAATGAGGTTGAAATAATGTTTTTTTTTTTTTTTTCATTTATTTAAAAATAAAAGGTGTTTTGATAATTAATTCAATTTTTAGTTTTTAAAATTTTGAAATAGTTTTTTAATTTGGAAAGGAATTTTGAAAACAGAAAAAGAGTTTTTTTTCAAACCAGCGTTTTTTTTTCTCAAACCATTTTTTTTTCATTTTCCCACATTTTCCCATTTATCTCGTTCCCGTAAAATGTCACTCTCTCATTTATTTATTTAAATATTTTTTTTCCAGTTATTTTAATATTTATTAATATACTATATTTTACTGCATAATAAATTTTAATACTTACAAGTTTTTCTTAATAGTTACAAATTTTCTTAAGGTTATTTTTTTTTAACTAATTATTATCTTATTAATAAATTATCTAAATAAAAATTAACTTAAATTATATATATTGTTCAAAATTAAATGATTGTATTTAAACTATGTTTAAAATTTAAATATTTAATACTATTTTCAAAAATATTTATAACACTTATATAAATAATAATATTGTACTGTAAAATTTAGACATATTTATTTTATTATTTATGTATTTAATTAAGTAATAATATATTATAAAAAAAATATATATATATATATATATATATTTATAAATAGTTACCATACATGTCTGATTTCTTATTTTTTAAAAATTAAAATATGTAACTATGTATGATTTTTATAAAAACAACTAAAAACGAAAAATGATTACTAAACAGGTATATTTTTGTTTTAAAAAAATATAAAATAAAAAATTATTACAAAAATCTTTGTTTTTAAAAAATAGAAAATCAAAAATCAAAAAAATGAAAAGAAAAAATCAATAACGAAAAATTGAAATGATTATCAAACGGCTATAAAAAAAAATGTATTAGAAAAAAAAAAAAATGGTCACCCCTTTATAAAACGTTGTTGACGAATAGGGAGATGAAAGTTTTTGTTTAGACAATTTATGAATTAGGAAGCATGGTTGAGAATTGCAAATATGTTAATCATCAGTGTCAGTTTAGCTTTAGTACACAACGTTACACTTAAATTTAAATTTGAATTCGCGAAATTGTCAATGATTATAAATTTTACATGAATTAGATTAAAATGAGATAATATTTATGATGTATAGGATAAAGACAACATTTCTATTAGTATGGAATTATTTAAGTAAAAAAGAAATTGAATTTGTCTCTAGTTAACTTGATACATTATGTGGGTAAAAAAATGTTGTCCTTGCACTTGAGCGTAGTTTAATTTATTCAGATCATCAATAAAATAAAAAATTGTTAATTGTATTGTTACTAAATAACTATTTTATGGCTCCCTAAAAAAAAAAAAAAAAAAAAAAACTATATATGGCATGTTAGTAATTAATTTGTTTGAGAAATAATTTCATTTTCTATAATTACGAAGTTATTTTTATTTTATTTAACATGTAAACGTGGAAGACGTAAATTAAGAAATGTTATACCTATACTAAAATATTATAATAAACAAATGAATAAGCGGTCGGATTAATTATTAAAAATAAGAGCACAACTTCAAAAATCAATATCTAAAAAAAAAAAAAAAAAAAAAAAAAGGGTAAAATTGAAATGACAAGATTTTAATTTATACTTTATGCTAGGATACACAAGTTCACCAAACCGAACATAGTTCAATTGACATAAAGTTGTGCCCTTAACTAAGATCATGAGTTCAATCCTCATATTAATTAAAATACCGTTGCAAAAAAAAAAAAAAAAAAAAAAAACACAAGTTCATATTAAGTTAAATTTATTAGGTTAAATTACAAGTTTAGTCTGTGAATTTTAAAAATTGTTTAATAGTTATTGAATTTTCAATTTTGTGACTAATCTCTAAAATTTAATAGATTTTTGACATATTTCAAAATTTTGAAAATTAAATTTCGTGTCTAGTAAGTCCTAAACCTATTTAACATTGTTTAAAATAAAGGTTAAATTATCACAAATACTCACGGTACAAGTATCAAAAATATTTTTGAACTATGAAAACTGTTTAAAAAATGTCCTCACCATTAACAGAAAAAAAAAATACGAAATTTTTTATGTGGTAGGGTAAATTCTAACTTGTACTTGTGAGACATGAAAAAAAATGAAAATGTGGACATATGAGATGTTAAAAAAAATCATGAAAACGTGGACATCTGATCTACTCTCCACCGATTTTGCCCTAATTTTTTGAACCTATAAAATATGGTTTTTATGTCATACTGTTACATTTGTTTTTTTTTTTTTATGCCACACTGAGTACAAGTTAGAATCTAATCGTCCAACCAAAATTTCATGTGTTATTAACGGGAAGACATTTTAAAAATATTTTCATAATTGAGAAATATTTGTGATAATTGAATCTAAAATAAATGTATTCATTAGTTACAAAATTGATAGTCTAAATTTAATTAAATACGCCAATATGAGCATAACGCAAATGACATATTGTATGAACTATGAGCAAAATGTTTCATTGTAAAAAAAATAAAAAATTAAGAGGTCTCAAGTTCGAATCTCCCTCCCCACATGTTGTAAAAAAAAAAAAAAATGAATTAGATACCAACTTAATTTTTTTATTTAATTGAATATTTTTTTTATATATATATGTTTATGACTTATTACATACAAAATTGAAAGTACATGGATGTATTAGAATTTTTAAAATAAATTGTTTTAAATAAAAAGTTAAAATGAAGTACTAAATTTATAATTTAACCATACCCTTTTAGAATTATTCACCAAAATATATAAGAAAAAAAAACTTTAAATATTTAAGTTTTTTTAAAAAATGAATTAAGTTTTTTTTTCAATATTTGTAGTATACGTGTGAAAAGTTATTTATTTTCATTGCCTCAATTTTAATTTAACAACCGTTTTGACTTGGTATATATATATATATATATAGAGGTTTGGTTGCACAAATAACTCAAACTAATTACAAATTTAGCAAACTTTAAAATGTTTTACAAATATGGCAAAAAAGTTCGTTTCTATACTGATAGACTTTATCATATCACTGATAGACTTCTATCAGTGATAGACTATTATCACTGATAGTTACACTGACAAAAGTCTATAAAAAACTGAGGTGATCAGCGATAGACTTCTATCAGCCATAAGATATCAGCGATAGAAATTGTCATATCCGCAAATTTTTTAAAAACATGCTATGTTTTTAATTATTTTATTCTAAATTGACATCTGTTACAATTTTTTTATATATATATATATAATACAAAATAAAAATAATATTTATTAATTAACGCATCATTAGTTCACACTTACACTAGCTGAATTATACTTGTGTTAACAACATATATTTTATTGTTATTATTAGACAATTGCATAATAGATTAATTAGAGATTTTTTTTTAATATTTCATCACTTTTTATAGTACAATAAAAAGTATGAGAATTTGAACTTCAACCTCAAAGAAGTAGTGCATAACAATTGTTGTTGAGCTAAGTGGCAACATTTCATCAGTTTAAATGTCTTATCTACTAATTTATAAAAAAAAAAATTAATCTTTTTTATTAATTTTTTTTTTTTGACAAAATGGGTGAAAGATTGAACCTAAGACTTCATAGTCACTAATACACTATGCGAGTTGAGCTAGGCTCTTCTTGTCTACTAATTTATTAAGCTATGATGAAATTTAGAATGATTATATTTTTCTTATAAATATCAATTTAGAATGATTATATTTTTCTTATAAATATCATTTCAATATGTAGCCTCACCATTGTTAAAAATAAAAAATATATATATATACTCTCACAATTTTATTTTTGGAGAGCTCCAAAATGAGTAGGGTGGTGAAGTGGAAGACACCAAAGTAATTTCAAAACCTAAATATTATAAATGGAAACTGAAATCACGTCCCTATCTCCGACCCTCAAACCAAACCGTATAAAAGGCTTCCTTTTTCTACCTGCATTTCCTAACTATTTCTTTTTTTTTTTCCATATGAAAATAAGTTTTTCCGGAAACAACCTTTTTCTTTTCTTTTCTTTTCCGCTATATATTTAAAACCAAAATTGTTAGGAAATTTGTTTTAACTTTTATTTTGTATAACAATTTGAAAAGGCGTCTGTAATTTATTTTTATTTTTAAAAATTGTCGGTTTTGTTTTGTTTAAAAAAAATTAAAAACCCCTCTTGTGGTGATGTCTGGAGCAATAGAATTAAAATTATAATGATCTATTGGTCAGTAACTGGGTCTCTATTGTTATGAAATTTGGTTAAAAGTTTTTAACTTTTTTTAGAATAAAGATTGCATCTCGTCTCACATAAAAAAAGAATTCTAAATTTCAGGTTGAATTTGTCAAAATACACAGAAAAATAGTTTAAATTATTGAATTTTTAAAAGGGGTTGTGTGGGGGGTGGAAGTGCAAAGGGGGTGATGGCTTAGCTGGGAATCAAACCCAAATATTTATGCAAATCTCGCAGCGCACAGACACACACACACCACAAAATCGAAAGAAATAAACACAGACTATTCACTCTTCTCTTCTCTTCTCTAATACACAAAACGCAAACCAACCACCAAAAATTAAAAAAAAAAAAAAAAAAAAAAGAAAAGAGAAAAAGGCATTTTGGATTTGTTTTTTTGTATTTTTATTTTTGGTATTGAATTGCCATAAACCCTAAATTCGAAATGCGAATGATGACGTGAGAGTGGCTGGAAACATGGTTAAGCAACGCGAAAGCAACACCAAACGATGGGGGACGCTGGAGGAGCTGTTGCTTGCCTCCGCCGTGAACCGCCATGGTACCACCAGTTGGGACTCCGTTGCCATGGAAATACACAATAGATGCTTCTCTCAACAATCCCCTTCTTCTTCTTCTTCTTCTTCTTCCTCTCTAACTCCCCAAGATTGTAGGAACAAGTTCTACGACCTCAAGCGCCGATTCCTCTCCCACGATTCTGATCCTGATTCCGCCTCATCCCTCATCCCTATGCTCGACCACTTGACGAAGATTCGCGTTGAGGAGCTTCGCCGCGATGTTCAACGTCGGGATGTCTTGATCGTGTAAAATTCTTGCTCTTCCACTCAGAGATCTGACCCCAACTGATTCGTCGCTTTTGAGATCTGAAGATGTTTCCTCCTTTTTGTTTCTCTCAACAGGTCATTGGAAATGAAGGTGAAGCGATTGGAGGACGAGAGGGACCGGGAACGGGACCGGAGTCTCAACGAACCCCATGGCCGACCGGATCTGGACACCGACACCCACGCCGCGAAAACGAACCCGACGGCCTCCGGAGACGACGACTCCGACGATCGCGAGAATCGATCCCTCAACGAATCCAATTCCACGAGTAAAAAAGACGATGTTCGACACAACGGCGTCGTTCGGGAGAACCCGATAACCGAAACAGTCAAAAATTCAAAGACCAAGGAAACCGGGCCGCTCCGAACCGGTGACGAACCGGGGAGGAAATCGTCATTATTAAACGGCGCAGCAGCGGAGCCAAAGCCAGAACCGGAGCCAGAGGCAGAAAGAGAAAAGGAGTCGGCGGCGGCGGCGGCGGCGGGAGGAGGATATAAACGAAGGGAAAAAGAAAGAAATTGGGGGAATTCGAAAGGGAGTCAGACGGCGGCGGCGGGTGATTCGAACGAAGCTTGGGAATCGGTGAGCGAGTCGAAGCAAGAAGGGAAAGAGGGAGGAGGGGCGGTGTCGATTTCGAAGCAGCAAAGCAGCGACGTGCAAAGCTCAGGCAGTTTGTCTCAGAGAAAACGGTGTCGTAACAAGGGAGGAACTGGAACTAGCAGCGGCGAAGAGCCCGAGGTTTCTCCCGCCAACACCAAGCCCAAGCCATCAGCCGTCAAATCTGAACCGTTGCTCAAATTTCTCGAGATCATTCGCTCCCATCGGCTTGGCTCTGCCTTCGAGCGCCGCCTACGGAGCCAGGTACGTTTGCTTTCCCCCATTTTCCATTTTTTACTATTAATTTAAATTTAAATTAAAAAAAAACCCCAAACAAATAAAATTGAAGTAAGAAAATTAAAAAAGGGGACTGGATAAGAAAAAAGTAACGTATAAAGAAGGAATCACATTATTATGATTATGAACGGCCTTGATGATTCATCCTCAAGTCGTCCACGTGGCTTTGTACTTGGGGCCGAATCGGTATTATAGGACGTAGAAGGACTTTTTTGTCATTTATACCAAGAAACCGAGGGTGTTTTAGTCCTTACGATAGGACAGTTAGGTGGTCATACGTGGAATTTCAGCCTTGTCACCTTGACACGCAAGCATGCAATTGTAAACCCTTCCCTTGCTTCAACAACCGTTGCCAAACTGCGTCGTTTAACCTCAAATCAAGCCTGTCTACGTGGCAATTCAAAAATATCCCTGCCGTTCATTTCACAAACCGATTCCGGTTCGACGAGATGGACCTATATCGCGGTTTGACCCGAATCTGTATACTGGGTTTAGAAGGCTTTCCTGAGCTCTCATTTTTGCGTTAATGGTTAGTAGGTAGTCCGGCGGAGAAATTTTGTGTTTAATTACCCATTTGTTTAATTTTGCAGGAATCGGAAAGATACAAGAAATCGATTCGGCAACACATCGATCTGAGAACGATTCATTCGAGAGTGGTGAAAGGCGCTTATGCGGATTCAATTCACCGGTTCTTCCGAGATCTCCTCCTACTTTTCAACAATGGCATCATCTTCTTCCACAGATCGTCTCCCGAAAACGGTGCTGCACTTAAGCTTCGAGCTCTGGTGTTGAAAGAAATGAAAGAAAAAATACGAAAGCCCCAACCCCCCATCGTCGCAAAAACAAAACCCAAGCCAGAACCGGATCTCTCGTCGTCCAAGCCCAGCAAGCCATCATCTACTACTACTACCATGGTGGGGTGTCGTAAACGTGACTCCGTCGTTGCTCTGCTATCGGATGTGGGTGGCAAAAAATCCGAGAAGAATTCAAGAGACGTTGAAGGGAAACCGAAGGTGAATGATTCTTCGGAGATTAAAATATACGAGAAGGGTACATGGAAGAAGGGCGTGAATTCGAAGGAGAGACCAAGGGCGGCAGCGGGGCCGAGAAGCTCGAGAACAACAACGACGAGTAAAAACAATGGGGAAGTGAAGCACGAATATGGAGGGAACGAACTGAGCTCTCACGATGGGATGGAGGTTCGAATGGAGAAGAAGGAGAGAGTGACGAAGAAGAAGCAAGGAGCTGTAAGCTTCTTGAAGAGAATGAAGCAGAATTCTCCAAGCGAAGTGACGGATGAAGATGGTGATGGTTCAGAGGATGAGAGTTTAAAAGAAGAGGAAGAAGAGGAAGAAGAGGAAGATGAAGAGGAGGAGGAGGAGGAGGAGGAGGAAGAAGAAGAAGAGGAGGTAGTAGAGGAGAAGAAAAGGAAGATGAAGAAGCAGAGTGAAGGGAAAAGAGAAAGGGTAAGACGGAGCGGCAGTGGTGGCGGAGGAGGAAGAGGGGGAGGAGGAGGAGGGAGAGGGAAGAGAGGGGTGGGGAGGCCGCCGAAGAAAGCTGAAACAGTGACAGTAAAGAGGCAGCAGAGGGAGGAGGTAGGCGGTGGTAAACCGAGGAAGCGTTCAAGGAGATAGAGATAGAGACAGAGATAGATAGATAGAAATTAGATAGTGATTATTAATGATTCATTTCTTATTTGTATAATGTAAATTATGTAGTTGTGAAGTCAAGTGACTGTTTTTTTTTTCTTTCCATTTTCTTTAGCTTACAGATTACAGGGAAGGATGATGGATGAACCATTCTTCTTCTTTTTTTTTTTTTTGGTTGCAAGATCGAAAAGGAAACCCATAGAATTTTGGCAATTCATATACATATCCAGATTGATTAAAGAAATTGGAAGTTTGAATATTGAGTTTAGTGTCAAGATCTGAATTAGCCAAGTATGACAGACAGCCAGCCTGGGCCGACCACATGCAATGCAAGTGTCAAGTGTGTCCTTAAAAGCCGGTTTCAAAACAAGAAGCACAATCATTTAGCTGCTTTTCACTATGAAATTGGAAACGCATGGGAGGACACTCACAGTAGTAGGTTTGGTGATCTGTTTCTCTGCCTTCCTTCTCTTCTCCATTTTCATTTCTTTTCCAGTCACAATGAGAATCAGAATAATTCAATCTGATCATCTTCATCTTCCCACGAAGACGACATCCGGCCAAATTGAATCCAGAAGACTGCTCCTTTCTAATCGATCTAGATCTGCAGAGGCGGAGGCGGAGACAAGTCTGAGAGTGGCGCCGCCGAGCAAATCAAATCCCACGCAGAACAAGTAATGTACTATTTATTATTCATTTTTATCTTAGACTATTCAAATGAAACAGGACAAGATTCAACCAATCCCCCTTTCTCTTTCCAAATTTTTGCTCATAAATAGATGGAGAATGTATCATGAATTGGATTTGCCTTTTTCTGTGTGTCAACCTGGATTTTTAGTATACTCCAATTCCAAATCTGAAACATTCTTCATTATTCACTTCAGCTGAAACGATGAGATTGAATAAAAAAGATGTAAATTCAAAATACATCTTTCAAGTTCCATTTTTTTTTTTTTTTTTTTTTTTACAAATCCAACCTAGCTCAACACAAGGTTGTGTCTTGATTCTTGATTCGGAGGTCATGAGTTCAATCTCCACATTAATGAAATAGCATTGCAAAAAAAAAAAAAACTTATTTTTTTTTAAGGTGTTTAACTACATCATTTCTTAATAACATGACCTTTTTCTTAATGCAACCATGAACAACTATAATTTTAGAAACAGTTTTGAAGAAAATATTTTCATTTTTAATCTAGTTTATAAAGTTTTTATTTTTAAAAAATATTTTTATTATAATTTAGAGCTGCCTATTCTTTATTTATTTTCTTGGCTAAATTAGCATGAGTGACAAACAACCAGACTAATGCACATACCATACATATAGATAAAATAAAAATATACTTCAAAGTCTAGATATACAATCAAAACTTAACAAGTTTTAATAACTAAGAGCGGATGATCAGTTAGTTTTTTGTTTTAAAAATTATGCTTATTTTCTCTAATTTTTTTTTGCCATGGTTTTTATATTTTTTAATGAAACATTTGAATTCTTAGCCAAATTAAAAAAAAAAACAATATTTTTTAGTTTTTGAAATTTGATATGAATTTTGAAAACATAAGTAGAAAGTAGATAACAAAACAAAAAAAATCATAGATGAAAATAGTGTTTATAAACTTAATTTAAAAAAATAAATGATTATTAAACCGGGTCTAAGATACTTTTAGAGACTAAATTTATAATTAACCAAAATAATTTTGAGTCTTTACCTTTATTTAATAAATTATTTAAGATAGAACTAAAATGAGCACAAGCTATGTCTCAAAAAAAAAAAAAAAAAAATGCACAAGCTTTTGTTCATTTTAGTTCCAAGTCTTGAGGTTGTAGTAGATTAGAGGTTGATTTCTAAATGGATTCACATTTCATACCAAATAATTAATAGAAAATTAACAACTATTTGTAGAAAGTCTAGATACTTAAATATATTATTAAAAGATTGAGAGACTAAACATATTATTTAAAATTTTAAAAATAAAATAAAATAAGTATAATAATTCGAATATTTGTAATGGTTAGCAAAAATATTTGTCAACAAATTATTTACTTATTTTTTACAAAGTATATAAAAATGATAATCTCGTTCAATTCCTAGATAGTATAGTCAACATGACTTTTCGGAAAGAAAAAAACACATCTAATTAATTTTAAATCAATCAAATTACTTACTTTTTTTTAATCTTTGATATTCGAGTTTTGTAACTATTTAATCCTTGAACTTTCAAAAGTGTCGAATAAATCTTTAAAATTTTCAATTTTATATATAATAGGTCCATGACAAATTTAAAATTTAAAAAATTAATTGTTCTATTAGATATAAATTTGAATTTTATGCTTAATAGAACTCTAAAATTTCAATTATGTGTCAATAGAATTGTAAATTTTTTAAAAATTTGAAAGTTCAAAGATCAAATAGACATAAATCTCAAAGTTTAAAGACTAAATTTATAATTTAATCTATAAATCAAAATATTATGGATCCCATGTTGTCTCGACATACTCCAATTTGAACTTTTGAAAACTAAAATTTATTTTCAAAATATGAAATTTTGAAGTTAGGATTGCAATTTTGTAGAATCGTTGAGGTGTTATTCCTTGAAGAAAGTCAAGATGGTGGAAAACCTATTGTTTGGCATCAATAAGATCAAAGTCTCATATGATATAGTTGAACAAATGTTCAAACAAGTTTTTTTTTTTTTTTTTTTTTTTTTTTTTTTTTTAAAAGGGAAAATGTTCAAACAAGTTGCCCATTAAATACTGCGTTATTGACCTAAATAAATGAAAACTCAATTGTTTAGACACGATGTGATAATTATTTTAATTTTTTAAAATTAAATTTATAAATATTACTTCCATCCATAATTTTTTTTTCTTTTTTTCTTTTTGTTTTATTATCTACTTTCAAAATCTAAATTTTAATTTTGAAAACTATTTTTTAAAGAGGTAAAAATCATACCAAAAAAAAAATGTTAGTTTTCTTTATAAAAAAAAAAAAGGGTTAGTTTTCACACGTATGTAGACTTATAATTGATCAATTAAACTCCTAAACTTTCATATAATTGATTCACTTATAAAAATTTAAAAGTTTAATTGCTAAAATTATAAGTCTGCACAAGTTTAAATTAACATTTTTAAAATAAATTTATAACATAAGTATAAATACCGTTCTAAAAATTTAGGATTTAAATTGATGTATAACATAAATGTAAATTGGTACGGTTAAGTTTAGGGTTTAAATTGATACATCATTAATTTAAAGTTATTTTAAGGTTTTAATTGACCTCCAAGGTTTAAATATAAATTAATTTTTTTTGTATTAATTTAATAAGATGTAAATCATTCCAACCAAATTGGAGTAAAAGTAAAAGAAGACAAAGCTTTATAAAATTTGTAATGAAATAATATGGTTATCATTTCTTTAAAATTATAAAAGTTATCGTCCGTAGAATGTTCACAAGTCCTCCAGAGTAAATGAATTGGTTGCAGATAAATTCCGATTTAATATATTTTCAATCTTAGCTGAGAAATTAGAAGGCAGATTTATTAAGTTTTAATTCATGGGTGTAAAATGACTGGTTAATGGCCAATGGTCAAGGTCAACAACGAGAGTGACTTTGCTCGCGTGGAATTTTAATGGCTTTGAAAATTCAAAGTCAACAACGAGAGTGACTTTGCTCTGTTTGTCGTCTTCCAACATTCTACTCCCCAGCCTCTGCTCTGGTTTTTATTGGCCATCAAATTTCTTCTTAAAAGCTCCAATCAATCTCTCTCGGTCTGAGCTTTCAATTACCCACTTCAATTTCCTTATGTAAATTTTAAATTACAAGCTATCCTCTTACTTACAGTTACAGAGCTTCCATGGCTTCCCTCCACTGCCCACCTCTTCTTCTTCTACTTCTGCTTCTTTTTCTTTCCCCATCCTCCACTGTTGCTCAGACGGAATACAGAAATATTACTTTAGGCTCATCGCTCACTGCTCATAATGATGAATCCTTCTGGTCCTCTGAATCTGGTGATTTTGCTTTCGGTTTCCTGCAATCCGGAGCAGGGGGAGACTATTTGTTGGCAATTTGGTTCAACAAAATTGCTCCAAAAACCGTCGTTTGGTCTGCTAATCGAAACAAATTGGCACCCAGAGGATCCAAACTTCAACTTACAACAAGTGGTTTTGCTCAACTCGTGCTCAACGACCCTCGAGGCCAACAAATATGGGCTGCAAATTCCGCAGGTACTAATCAATCTGTTTCCTACGCTGCCATGCTCGATAGTGGGAACTTCATTCTGGCTGCCAATGATTCTGAAATTGTGTGGCAAAGCTTCGATGTGCCTACTGATACCATTTTACCATCACAAATTGTTATTCAAGGCCAAAGTCTTGTTGCTCGTTATTCACAAACGAATTACTCAACTGGAAGATTTCTACTTGGGATGCAAACTGATGGGAATCTCGTGCTTTACCCCAGAGATTTCCCTACGGATTCAATAAGTAGAGCTTATTGGGCAAGTAACACTGTAGACTCCGGGTTTCAAGTCGTCTTCAACCTCTCTGGTTCTATTTATCTCGCCGCAGAGAATAATACCATTCTTTTCACTTTGACATCGGACACTCCATCAACTGGAAATTTCTATCATCGAGCAATTCTCGAGCATGATGGGGTTTTCAGACAGTATGTTTACCCAAAGTTGGGTAGTGGAAGTAATTCGTCTTGGCCTGCAGCTTGGTCTCGAGTGTCGCGATCCACTCCTTCGAATATCTGTACGGCAATTAGTGACGGTACGGGAAGTGGAGCATGTGGGTTTAATAGTTATTGTAGGCTTGGGGATGATCAAAGGCCATTTTGCACTTGTGCACCAGCCCATGTCTTAATTGATCCAAATGATGTGATAAAGGGTTGTAAACCAACTTTTGTCTCTCAAAGTTGTGATCAATCGTCTCCTGAAACTGATAACTTTGATTTTTTTCCTCTGGATAATGCGGATTGGCCTCAAGCTGATTACGGGCATTTCCAACCCGTAAATGAGGACTGGTGTAGAAATGAATGTTTGAGCGATTGCTTTTGTGGTGCCGCCATTTTTAGAAATGGGGAATGTTGGAAGAAGAAGTTTCCTCTTTCCTTTGGGAGGATGGATCCTAGCGTCGGCGGCAAAGCTCTTATCAAAATCAGGAGAGACAATTCTACTCTGGAACCTAATAAACTTGTCGAGAAAGATAGGAACAAAACTATCATAGTCGTTCAATCGGTTTTGTTAGGAAGCTCTGTATTTCTCAATGTCATCTTATTGCTGCTCACTTTATTCATTGGCTATCGATTACATAAAAGGAAACCAAAGGTTTCTCAAGCAGACCCTTTAATTTTAGGTGTGAGTGTAAGGGCTTTTAGCTACGAAGAGCTCAACAAGGCCACTGGCGGATTCACAGAGCAATTGGGAAGTGGTGCATTTGCTACTGTTTATAAAGGAACTCTTAATTCTGTGGACGACGACAACAACTTGGTGGCAGTTAAAAAGTTGGAAAATATGGCGAGAGAGGGAGGAGAGCAAGAATTTAAAGCTGAAGTGAGCGCCATTGCTCGAACAAACCATAAGAATTTGGTTGGATTGCTTGGTTTCTGCAAAGAAGGAGAGCATAGAATGCTAGTGTACGAGTTCATGCCTAATGGGTCTCTCGCAGATTTTCTTTTTGGGGCTTCAAAACCGACTTGGTATCAAAGAATTCAAATTGTTTTAGGAACTGCTAGAGGGTTATGTTACTTACATGAAGAGTGTAGCACTCAGATCATTCATTGCGATATCAAGCCCCAAAACATCCTTCTAGATGACTCTTTTGCTGCACGAATTGCAGACTTTGGTTTGGCCAAACTTCTGAAGAAAGACCAGACTCGAACCATGACTGCAATTAGAGGAACCAAAGGATACGTAGCTCCGGAGTGGTACAGAAGCCTCCCCATTACAGTGAAGGTTGATGTTTACAGCTTTGGGATTCTATTATTGGAGATCATCTGTTGCAGAAAGAATTTTGAAGTAGAAGCAGAACATGAAGATGAAATGATACTAAGTGATTGGGTTTATGATTGCATGAAAGCAAGGAGAATGGAGATGTTGATAAGGAATGATGAGGAAGCAAGGAGTGATATGAAGAAGGTGGAGAAATTTGTTAAGATTGGGATTTGGTGCATTCAAGAGGAGCCATCGCTGAGGCCATCCATGAAGAAAGTCATACAGATGCTTGAAGGTGCAGTTGAAGTTTCAACTCCCCCTGACCCATCTTCATTTATCAGTGCAATTTGAATTTAGTAACAAAATTATTGTCCAGTCTTCTTGCATATTATATGAATAACCCAAATACAAATGTTAATACAAAATGACTCAGCTGCATTTTGTGCTTTAGACTTGCCTCATATATCATATACCAAATTCATATCGTCAGAATTTTAGTAAAGAAAAGATCTCTTAATTTCTTAAAATTAAAAGTTTTCAACTATACATGCTAAAGTATACTCAATAATACCCCTTAACTTTAAAACAAAGGAAGAAACCAGCAGCAAAATAAACATTAGAAACCAAAAAAACAGCAGCAAAGTAGAACAAAACAAACAAAGTAAGTTCGAAGAAAAAATTCACACAAATTTGAAGCACCAAGACAGCAGTAGACCACCAATTATAGCACCGCCCCAGCGCAACCATAACACATTAAGGTGGAGATTTGTTGGAATGCCTTTCTGTTATGACCCTCTACGACTGATTCAGTACGGGATCTTGCTGACCGGTTAGCGAGTCGGGGTCCAGGAGCGAAACGCCCGGGGTATGGGGGCAACATCCCTAAAGGAAAAATCTGATTTGAGTTTTCATTATTCGTTTTGAGTTTTGACTCATTTTGTATTAGGTCATTAAAAGAGTGTCATATATAAACCTACTTTCAGCTACCCCTAGTGTGTCATTTTGTAATTCTCTTATATCCGTAATAATATTGTTTTCTCCCTTCTGTCCGTGGACGTAGTTAACACGACGTTAATGAACCACGTAAATTTGTGTCGATCTTTCTTCTACGCTTATTTTGTTCTTTGTTATTCGTTTTATCGTAACCCTCTCGTTGCTCCACATCAAGCTATCCAAGTCGGCTGTCGGATTCAACCTCATAGATATTTCTTCTTTCTTTTGCTTTGCTTTGCACGACACTATATTTATGACCATCGTTAATTAGGCTACCAGTTTCTAGTGTTAAATTAATCTTGTGGCATTAGATAGATTTTTGAATAAAGGCAAAAAAAAAAAAAAAAAAAAAAAAACTATGCTCAGTTTGAATTCTAAGAAAAATTTTAATCTTCAAAATTTTGAATTAGTAAAACATAACAATTGACCTCAAGGGGCCATTACATTATGACCCTGTTATGAGAAATTGTCCTGAAATTTTTGTCCCCGTCAAACTGAAACATAACATTTAATTTAAGGCCAAATATTGTTTTTTTAAAAAAATCAGTTGACTAGACTAGTAATTCGAAGTCTCTCTTAAAGTAGCTGGGAAAACGTGTCAATGTCATTTGAGGGTAAGCCATACTATTTTACCCAAAGATTTCAAGGGTTTTTTTTTTTTTTTTTTTTACGTATGACCCACTCTTCGGGGGCCGCGAAGTTTTTTTAACCTAATTTGTGAAAACTTATGTTTTTTTTTTTTTACCTTCTCTCGTGATAAGGAAGTGCATAAAGTCATTCGTACCCTTCGCTTATCACGAGGAGATCACAATTGTCTCCTCGTGATCGTGATAAGCGAAGGGTACGAATGACTTTATGCACTTCCTTATCACGAGAGAAGGTAAAAAAACATAAATTTTTGCGACGAGAGTTAAAAAACCTCGCGATCCCCAAGGGGTGGGTCACCGTACAAAAACCCCAAGATTTCAAACCATTTGATATTTGGATAGACTTTGACACTCTGAAAACATGAAAAAACTTTACAATCAAATAACTATTCAGCGTATTGTTTAGTTTGTCTTAGAGTCAAAGTTAAATTTTACACTTATTCAACTATTTAAAATGCATTATTATGTTAGAGTTTTGATTCTCCACTCTACCTTAATTAAATAAAAAAATTTATCATCTTAGATATATGAACAAATCCTTCAAACTCTATCAATTGTTTTTTGGGTGGAGTATTCAAAGAGCCCTAGTTGAATAATCTAAATTGAGCATATATATACATTCTTTATTCTTTACCATGGAAAAGATGAAATGCCAAAGCGAGCATGGCTCAGCTGACACATGTATGTGTGTTCATGACCAAGAGGTCTGTGGTTCGAATCTCCCCACCCCCAATGTACTCAAAAAAAAAAAAAAAATGGAAAAGATGAAATAGTAGAGATGTTTATGTGAGAAAAATATTAATTACAAATGTAACCATTGAAACAAAATTGAACTAAAAAATAAATTGGATAATTCTATATTAAAATATTAATAAAATAATATGCCTCTCATTTCTTTAAATGTAAAGAGTTCCAGTGCAAAAGGAATAAGAATACATATGAAGGGTAAGTAAATCGCTTGACTACGTCGTTAAAATAAAGAACAATACTTACTTTTTCATTCATCCATTTGTTTTTATTAAAATAAATATACATACGATAATAGACATATTCAAGTCCAAGTTTCAAATCTACAAACCTATTAGTTGTATTTCAATTTTTTTTTTAATTTTGTTAAATATTATAAAAATTTATCTTATTTTTTTGTCTTTCTTATCACCTATTTGTCAAAATATATATAGACCTCATTTGAAAATTATTTGATTTTTTATTTTAAAAATTAAGATAAACATTAAAAACATATATTTACTTTGTGATCGATACTTTTTTTATTGTCAAAGTGAGCATACATACCTAAACAATAATTAACATGTTCTTGTTGGTTTGAGTTTGGAGCTTCAAATTGGTGATGAGATATTTTGCTATTTTTAATTACAAGAAAGGATAAAAAAAAAAAAAAAAAAAAAAAAAATATATGATATTATTTTAACATGACTGAGTCAAAATTGAAAACTAGGTAGGTTTGGAAAGAGAAGTTTTTTTTTTTTTAATAAAAAAGAGAAGGTTATATATGGAGTGTTTGTGAGAGCATTTAAGTTCACATCAACTCCTCCATTGCCTTATGGTTTTTCCAAACAAACCATCATTGTATCATTGCATTCTTGTTTTTGTTTTTGTTTTACCAAGTTGTTCCATGTCTCCGCCCAATCAAAATGTAACTTTGGGTTCATCTCTCACTGCAACTCAACACAATAATGAGCCATACTACTGGTCCTCCCAATCTGGCGATTTTGCTTTTGGGTTTCGACAGTTGGGAAGTGACGATGGTTATTCGTTGGCCATTTGGTTCAACAAAATTGACGATAAAACTGTTATTTGGTCTGCTAATCGCGATAGCTTGGCACCTACAGGATCCACAATTCAACTCACTAATCGTGGTCAACTCGTGCTCAACGATCCTGAAGGCACTGAAATATGGACGGCAGATTCCTATGCTGGAATTAATGGGTCAGTTTCCTATGCTGCGATGCTTGATACTGGCAACTTTGTGTTGGCTGCCAATAATTCTGAATTTTTGTGGCAAAGCTTCCATTATCCTACGGATACGCTTTTACCATCACAAACTTTGATTCAGAACAAAACTCTTGTTGCTCGTTATTCAGAAAAGAATTACAAAAGTGGAAGATTTCAACTTTGGATGCAATCTGATGGGAATCTGGTGCTTTACGGAAGAGAATCGCCTTATGGTTTTACTCAGAGTTATTGGGCAAGTAATAGTGTTGGGACATTGGCCTTCCAGGTTGTATTCAACCTCTCTGGTTCAATTGATGTCATTGACAGCAATAATACCATTATTAGACATTTGATGTCAAATACCAATTCAACTCAAAATTATTACCACCGGGCGATTCTTGATTCTGATGGGGTTTTTAGACAGTATGTTTACCCAAAGACAGCTAATTCATCGTCAATTTGGTCTAAAGTGTCTCAAGTGCCAGACCCGGCAAACGTCTGTGCGATGACGGCTGTTGGCACGGGAATTGGAATGTGTGGATTTAATAGCTATTGTATGCTTGGGAATGACCAGAGCCAGAGCCATTCTTGCCTTTGTCTACCAGGCTATGTCTTCATTGATTCAAATGATGTGCTAAAGGGTTGTAAACCCGATTTTGTACCTCACAGTTGCGATCAATCCCTTCCTGAGACTGATAGCTTCCAACTTGTCCCTTTGGACCATATGATTTTTACTCTGTTTGATTACGAGGTTTCTCGATCGGTAAATGAGGATCAGTGCAGAAGCGAATGTTTGAGTGAATGTTTTTGTACGGTTGCCATTTTCTCAGCTAATAATTGTTGGAAGAAGAAGTTTCCTTTATCCTTCGGAAGAACGGATCCTAGTGATGGCGGAAGAGCTCTTATCAAAATCAGGAGAGACAACACTACTTCCAAGCCCAAACCCAATAATAATCTTGTCGAGATCAAGCACAGGAACAAAGTTACAATCGTCATTGGATCAGTTCTATTAGGAAGCTCTGTATTTCTAAACTTCCTCTTATTCCTACTCACTTTATTCATTTGCTACCGGTTCAACAAAACCAAATCGAAGGTTGTTCTTCAAGGAGACCCTTTAATTTTAGGTGTCAATATGAGAATTTTCGGATATGAAGAGCTCAACAAGGCCACAAGTGGATTCGTAGAGCAGTTGGGGCATGGTTCATTTGCTACTGTTTATAAAGGCATTATTGATTCCGGAGACAACAACTTGGTGGCTATTAAAAAGTTGGACAACGCTGTGCAACAGGGAGACCAAGAGTTTAAAGCTGAAGTGAGCGCTATCGCTCGAACAAACCACAAGAATTTGGTTCGATTGCTTGGTTTTTGCAATGAAGGGGAACACAGAATGTTGGTGTATGAGTTCATGCGTAATGGGTCTCTCGCAGATTTCCTTTTTGGGACTTCGAAGCCAAATTGGTATGATAGAATTCCACTTGTTTTAGGGACTGCCAGAGGACTGAGTTATCTACACGAAGAGTGCGGTACTCAGATCATTCACTGTGATATTAAGCCTCAAAACATCCTTCTAGACGACTCTTTTACCGCACGAATTGCAGACTTTGGTCTGGCCAAACTTTTGAAACAAGATCAAACTCGAACCATGACTGCAATCAGAGGAACCAAAGGATATGTGGCTCCAGAATGGTTTAGAAGTCTCCCCATTACCGTGAAGGTTGATGTTTACAGTTTTGGCATTTTGTTGTTGGAGATCATATGTTGTAGAAGGAGTTTCGAGGAAAAAGTAGAGGATGAAGCTGAAATGGTGTTAGCAGATTGGGGTTATGACTGCTTCAAAGAAAATAAAGTTGGGTTGTTGGTAGAAAATGATGAAGAGGCAACAATAGACATGAAGAGGGTGAAGAAATTCGTCATGATTGCAATTTGGTGCATCCAAGAGGAACCTTCCTTAAGACCCACCATGAAGAAAGTGGTACAGATGCTGGAAGGTGCTATTGAAGTCTCCTCTCCTCCTGACCCATCTTCCTTCATTAGTGCAATTCCCTAAAAGTTTCTTTCCTATAAATTACTTGGTTTTATTATTTTCAAGACGTGACTAATGTTGATTTCATATTATTCAATGAATAAAGTGATGTAAAAGTATGTCTATTTGGATGATGTATTCCCTATATTATTGGTTGGATTGTTTTTTCCTATTTAACAACCATTACATTTAACTTACCTTGATTTATTTGAACATATCCAATCAAAACTTTTCCCACCAATTTTTACGTGACATATGGATCGAACATCGGGTAAAGTGAGTTTTTCCTGACGCTCGGTTAATGCGTCGGGTAAAACATACTTTACTCAACGCATACGGTGATGCGTTTCATTAGGGCCAAAAGTTACCCCTTTTCGTCTCCGAATATGAATTATCTTGACAATCTAATTCATATCTAGGACGAAGCTCAAAAAAGTCAAATCATTGTTATGGAGCAAGGGTCAAAATCAACAATGAAGAGAAATACATGAATTTCAATTTGTCTCAAGTCCAATTTATGGAAAGCTAAAGTATTATATTTAAACTAAGTTTAATATGCACATTTGGTCACTTATTACACTCATTAAAAGTGTAACAAAGTCTTAGATGACCTTTCATATTTCTAGATGACTTTTACTTTTCTAAGATGTCTTTTTTATTATTTCAGAGTGACTTTTCATATTAGCATTTATGTTAAAAAGTCTCTTGACTAATTTTCTTGTTATAAAGGGATTAACCTTGCCAACAAGAGCATAACTCAACGACATAATGTATCCCATAGCGACCATGAGATCCTAGGTTCAATCTCCCACCCCAACATGTTGTAAAAAAAAAAAAAAAAAAAAAGGATTAACCTTGTCTAATATAAAACATAACTTTGATATTTGAATTGAAAACTTCCTGAGTGTTTCGGTTCTCTTTATCTTGGGGTGAAACTGAATGTATTAAGGGGTTTTAGTGTTTGTGATTGTTCTGTTTGAAACTATTCTTGATAGCTCTATTTTGGAGCTATGTTTCACTTTTTGGAGCTATGTTTCACTCCCTAATTCTAGCTTATACCGTGTTTAAATGTGTTAATTTACCTTGATTATAAGTGATTCACGGTGAATAGCTCGTGAAGTCCGTTAGACGTGTTTCGGGGCTAAGGAAGTCATTTTAAGGCTTCGGGAAATGAAGGAGCTAAAGAAGAGGAGAAATTGCCAAAAAGAAGCATCAAAGGCAATTTATTTTGCTCAAACCCGAGAGCAAGCATTGAGACGCTGCTCGACGTCGAGACGCTGTCCCGAAGCGTCTCGACGCTCCGAAGAGGCGCGCGCAGAAATTTTTCGTCCGTAGCGTCTCAACGCTACAACGGGTATAAAACCCATTTTGAGATTGTTGTTGAGTTTTTCATTATGAACTAACTCTCTTATCTAGAACGTTGATGTAGTCGCTGTTGAATCTTATTTTTCATTGGTGATTGTTAAGAACATGATTTCATATTAGATTGTGAAACCCTTATGAGTTTAATGCATGTTAGGATTTGGCCAATGTTAGTGTGACTTTATATCAATGTTTTGAGGTCGATAGACGATAATCATTGACGAACCTTAATTGTTTTCCCTAATTTACATGAGCGATAGACCTATCATTGTAGGTTTTGTGGCAATGCTAGTTTTACAACCTTCATAATTGAATTGTTCTGATTGTCATAGAAATACAGACAATTCACATTTTAATGAATATTGTTATTACTCGAGAGAGAAGCAAGTTATTTGAGTAGAACTCATCAACAGTCTAGAAATCAAACTTTTATAACTTTCAATTATGGAAGAATAAGAGAAGATAGCGATGAAGTCTTTGCTCTAGAGTCTCAATCATCTACATTTATCATAACAGTTGTTAGTTTTAGTATTTTAATTACTTTAGTTCAAAGCTTTTTAATAATTCATTCATCCTTGACTGATCGATTGCTCAGATAAAATTGAAGCTAAAGAATTTGGTAATTAGTAACTTCTCCCTGGAGAGAACGATAATTAGTACTTACACTACTATATTACTTGGAACGATTCGTACACTTACGAAATCGAACAACAGAGGGTCTGCCTTTTATAGTCGAAGGAAAACCCATATGAATCGTTGGATGTGCAGCGATCCAACGACGCAACATTAGGAATCCGAACCACCGCCTCAAAGAAACCCCCACGCATGATCACTTCCATCGACGTGTCATAGGGAGGACCGAGAAAAAACCCATTGGAAAACAATAAAAAGGACCAAAGGGTTGGTACGTTGGCAAGCCTGCCCAAGCTGACTGGCCCGTTGGTGGGGCCAATATTACGGGTTAGATCAACGCTGAGGTCACCTCTCAATTCCCGAAGCGTCACCCTCGGGAATTCGGTCTGCCAAAGCCGACCAAGTGAGACTGACTACCAGATAAGGTAAACTATCCTCGAGGCCTACAACGAGATATGGTAATCCATCTTCTGACACACTTGATGGTTGTCCCTTGACACCAGAAGGTCGCATCACTGCCGCGCCACCCTAGTCGTACGATGCAAGCGTCAAAATTGATGCAACTCGACTTATAAATATGAGGTCCCAACCTCATTTAAAGGTATGCAACACATCCCAACTCCACTTGAGCTTGACTTCCCACAACCCTCTAGCAAACTTAAGCATCAGAGTGTTGGGCCGAGTCCCACACCGGTGCAAGTTTTTTGTCCTTCCTTCTTTTGACAATTCAACTCGATCATCACACTGGTCTCTCGAAGTCGACTCGAAGGGAGGCAAAAATCCTGCATTGACAAGTTTAAATGAGAGGTGGGCATGTTTCATTAGATTTTGTCCAAAGGTAATTTAGTCTCGGATTATTTTTACTAAATCAAATTGAAACATAACATTTTTATTATAAATAAGAGGTGGGCATGTTTCATTAGACTTTGTCCATGTGCATTTTGACTGAGTATCACAATTCACTAGAAATTCCAATGGATTAATTTTTTTTCTTCTTCCTGAAAGTCGTTCTAACCCACCCATCTCTCCTCTCAAATTTGTTTTTTTTTTTACCATATCAAACAAAAACGTAACATTTAATTTATGGACCACGGTTGACTAGAAATTTCAAGTCTTTTGTTTAATAATAAATAATAATAATAATAATAATAATAATAATAATAATAATAATAATAATAATAATGAAATCTTTCAATTGGGCTAGTTTTTTTAAACCAACATCTCTCCTCTGAATTTGTTATATTTGACCATGTAAAACTGAAAATGACATTCATTTGAAGGAAGTCCACTAGAAATTCCAACTCTCTCAACTAGACTAGTTTTTGGAAAAAGGAAATAAGTTTACATTATTATTTAACTATTTGATAAAAATTAACTTGAGGGATCAATTTTATTTATTTAATATATGAATTAAATTGGAACATTTAAAAACATGAGACTAAAATAAAATAAAACTCAACGTCTAGGACCAAAATAATAATTTTATCGGTACCTAATTATGAACCAATTAATTTTTTCTCCTACATTATTATTGATCTTGTTGTGGGAGGATTCCGATAGGATGAGTTCAACATAGCATCAGTCCATGGCGTCACACTCCAATTCTCAAATTGGAGGTTACCAAATTCAGTTTGGATAGGGGGACACAACTGATCGAGCGGTCACATCCGAGACAACACCTCAACAATCAACAATCGCTGTCGTCGCCCCAGATGCACGACGACCTGCCAACGTTGTCCCATGTGCTCAATCTGACGAACGACGCTAGTCTCCTGATCATCATAAGAGGGACGACCGATCCCAACTGACACGTGCACCTCATACGTCAACTCACCCACTATATAAGGAAACAACATCTTTCTTTATCCAAGTAAGTTGGATTTTACACTCTTGGACGATCTACTCTAATCAATCTAGACTTACCTCAACACTCTGGCTAACTTAAGCATCGGAGCGTGTGGGCCGAGCTCCACATCGACGCAAGTTTACCTCTGTTTCTTCTTTGTAGGTCTGCGTCGGAGCGCCGCCGATCAAAGATTCCGACCTTAGGGGATGAGCGAGATACTTGCGCTAACAAATTTTATTCATGATTATCTAAATTAAGATTCTATTTGAATGACAATATGTCTTAATGATGAGTTCAACCATGTTGAAATTGTCAATTTTATAGTATTTAGATTTAGCATTGACTAATAGGGAGAACGAATAAAAAAACAAAGAGCAGAGAGAAAATATCCTGGCAATATTGAAGCAAGCAAGCATAGTTGAAGAGATATAGACTGAATTATTTTAATATGACTGAGTCAAAATAAAAAAAAAAAAAAAAAAACTTGCAAAGACGAAGTTAGAAAATCCTTTGTTATATTATTATATATAAGTTCATATAAACTCCTCCATTGCCTTATGGCTTTTCCAAACAAACCATGGTTGCATCATTGCATTCTTGTTTTTGTTTTTGTTTTAGCAAGTTGTTCAATTTGTGAGGCCTATCAAAATGTAACTCTGGGTTCATCTCTCACTGCAACTGAACATAATGAACCCTCCTACTGGTCCTCCCAATCTGGAGATTTTGCTTTTGGGTTTTTACCATTGGAAAATGGAGGCTTTTTGTTGGCCATTTGGTTCAACAAAATTGTCCAAAAAACTGTGATTTGGTCGGCTAATCGCGATCGATTGGTACCTACAGGATCCACAGTTCAACTTACTACTCGTGCTCAACTCGTGCTCAGCGATCCTGGAGGCAAAGAAATATGGACAGCAAATTCCTTTGGAGTTTCCTATGCTGCCATGCTTGATACTGGCAACTTTGTGTTGGCTGCGTCTAATTCTGAAATTAGGTGGCAGAGCTTCGATGACCCTACTGATACGATTTTACCATCACAAACTATGAATCGGGGCCGAACTCTTGATGCTCCTTATTCAGAAACCAATTACTCAACTGGAAGATTTCAACTTTTGTTGCAATCTGATGGGAATCTCGTGTTTTCCCCCAGATCATCCGCATGGGATAGTGCTAATGCTTATTGGAGAAGTGACATTGGAGGCTCCGCCTTTCAGCTCGTCTTCAACCTCTCTGGTTCTATTTATCTCATCGCACAAAATAATACCATTGTTTTCAGGTTGACATCAAATAATCCGCCAACTCGAACATTCTACCACCGTGCCATTCTTGAGCATGATGGGGTTTTCAGACACTATGTTTACCCAAAATTGGATAGTGGAAGTAATTCGATTTGGCCTCAAGATTGGTCTCAAGTCTCCGATTCCATACCTTCCAACATCTGTTTGGCAGTTCAAGATGAATTAGGAAGTGGAGTGTGTGGATATAATGGATATTGTAGGCTTGGGGATGATCTGAGGTCATTTTGCACTTGTTTACCAGGCCATGACTTAATTGATCCAAATGATCCGGTAAAGGGTTGTAAACCCACTTTTGTTTCTCAGAGTTGCATTAATGAACCCTTTCCTGAATCTGATAACTTCGAATTTGTCGATTTGCCAAATACAGATTTTCCTCTTGATGATCACAGCCTTTTCCGACCAGTAACTGAGGATTGGTGCAAAACAAATTGTTTGAGCGATTGTTTTTGTGTGGTTGCCATTTTCAGAAATGGTGTATGTTGGAAGAAGAAGTATCCTCTATCTAACGGAGTCATGGATTCTAATATTGCCGGAAAAGCTATTGTCAAAATCAGGAAACAAAACTCTACTATCAATCCCAATAATAATCTTGTCCAGATCAAACACAGGAACAAAACTACAATCCTCATTGGATCAGTTCTATTAGGAAGCTCTGTATTTCTAAACTTTTTCTTATTCTTACTCACTTTACTCATTGCCTATCGATTCAACAGAACCAAATCCAAGCTTCTTCTTCAAGGAGACCCTTTAATTTTAGGTGTCAATCTGAGGATTTTCGGATATGACGAGCTCAGCAAGGCCACAAATGGATTCGTAGACCAGTTGGGGCGTGGTTCTTTTGCTACTGTTTATAAAGGCATTATTGATTCCGGCGGGGTGGCTATCAAAAAGTTGGACAATGTCGTGCAACAGGGAGACCAAGAGTTTAAAGCTGAAGTGAGCGCTATTGCTCGAACAAACCACAAGAATTTAGTTCGATTGCTTGGTTTCTGTAATGAAGGAGAACACAGAATGTTAGTGTATGAGTTCATGCGTAATGGGTCTCTCGCAGATTTCCTTTTTGGGACTTCGAAGCCAAATTGGTATGATAGAATTCCACTTGTTTTAGGGACTGCCAGAGGACTGAGTTATCTACACGAAGAGTGCGGTACTCAGATCATTCACTGTGATATTAAGCCTCAAAACATCCTTCTAGACGACTCTTTTACCGCACGAATTGCAGACTTTGGTTTGGCCAAACTTTTGAAACAAGATCAAACTCGAACCATGACTGCAATCAGAGGAACCAAAGGATATGTGGCTCCAGAGTGGTTCAGAAGCCTCCCCATTACAGTGAAGGTTGATGTTTACAGTTTTGGCATTTTATTGTTGGAGATTATATGTTGTAGAAGGAATTTCGAGGAAAAAGTAGAGGATGAAGCTGAAATGGTGTTGGCAGATTGGGCTTATGACTGCTTCGAAGAGAAGAAAGTTGAGATGTTGGTAAAAAATGATGAAGATGCAAAAATAGACCTGAAGAGGGTGAAGAAGTTCGTCATGGTTGCAATTTGGTGCATTCAAGAGGAACCCTCCTTGAGACCCACCATGAAGAAAGTGGTACAGATGCTGGAAGGTGCTATTGAAGTCTCCTTTCCACCCGACCCATCTTCCTTCATTAGTGCAATTCCCTAACAGTTTGAGTTCAACAATTATGGATGACAGATTCAACCACCAACATTTGAGATGTTAATTTGTGTATTATCTCCTAACCTAGGCTCAAATGTCAATGTTGTATTATTCAATGAATAAACTCATGTAAAAGTATGTCTATGTGGCCATCATAGTCTCTTTTATTGGTTGAATTTTAAATTCTTATCATTTCTTTTTAGTTCAGATTCTCATAGTTTCATTTGATGTAATATTGAAATGAAATAAAATTAGTAGAATTTTTCTCGCCCAGAATCTGAACTTCTTCTCCTTAACTTCTGGCCCAGAACAAAAAAATATAAACCCTTCTGGCCCAATTTATAGCTATTTTTTGTTAGTACAACTTTGTTGTTGTTTTTGTTTTTTAGCTGGTAGGCAGCTTGGTATTGTATTGTATTGCATTAAAGAGTGAGAGAGGGGTGAGTAGCATTTGTCAACGAACCTAGTTCAATTGCCATAAAATTATGTCCTTGATTGAGAGATTATAGATTCAATCCTCTACCATATGGATACTTTTAAAAGTCAAACCGAGCATAATTCAAATTGACTAAGAGGTTCAATTTTTCAACTCCAATAGTTAATTAATTAAGTATCTTTGCAAATAAGTGTGAACATTGATGATGATATTTATAATTGTGTGGGCATCAGCATGACCAATTTAACCCCACATACACACACACTCTTTTGCCAAATCGCAAATATCAATATTTTCTCTCTGGTTCTGGTTCTGGGCCATTGCCAATTGTACTGTACCTCCTTGTTTCCTTTGACAATCCTCCTCCCTCTTCCAAATCTTACCACCGCTTTTTGATCTGCACTTCCTTTCAAGTTTTACATCACTTCTCATCCAGATTCTAAACTTTTTCTCACATTTTGCTTTGCTGCAATTCTTTTTTACTCAACCCGGATTTTCCCCTCTTTCGATCCCTCCTTCGATTAAAACTTGTGGGTTAACCTCCAAGATGTGTTTCATGCCACCTTCTTTCTCATAACAGCTTTGATTCACTTTCTTCTCTCCCTTTACCCTTTTTATATTTCCACATTGTCTTCTATTTCTCTCTTCTTTCCGTTATTGACTTTGAAACTCCAAGATTCCAGGTGGGTTTGTTGTTGTTGTTGTTGTTTAATATATCTTTCTGGTTTTGTTAAGCTCGATTAGTTTCATATTTTTTGTTGGCCTGCTTTGAATCTTACTCTTCTGGACTGGACAGATTGTTTGATGTTCTCTAATTTTGATAGTTTTCTGTTTTCCTGGTGGAAATCTTTTGGTTTTCTTTAGTTATATCAATCCACCATTAAGGATCTTTGTTGGGCTTTGATCGTCTTTGTACTTCCGGAAGCTATGCATTTTGGCCATAAATGTTTCAATGTGTATGATACAAAAAGAATTTTCACCTCATGGAAACCTAAAATTAAGCCGCAAGAGGCTTAGCTTGCTGCAAGACTTGGTTGAGTTGAGTTTAGCAGCTACACTTGTTTGTCACATATTTGGGTAAAATTCTCTTCATTAGTTATCTGATTTGATGTCCCAAGATTTCTTTATATGCAACAATGAGCTTTCATCTTACATTGCCCAACCCCATAAAAAAGTTCCAGACAGCCCTACAGCCAAATACTATTATGAGAATACCTAAATTTATGTATCAGTACTAGTAATTGGACCTGAACTACGGGCACTGATGCCTTTTCTGCTTGAGTTTATTCTACTTTTCTTTTGGTTGAACCTGAATAAGAAAAGGCTTGAATTTGGCAGTAGATTTTTTTTTGTTCGTCGGGGTTGGCAATTGTATTTGTAAGCCGTAACTTTTGATTTAGTTTCTCCATTGAAGTTTCATGTTATAATCTTTACTTGGTAACTTGAAAAGCACAATAGTTGGCAATCTTATGGTCTGTTGGTACTTTTGTGCAAAGGAATGATTGTTACTTCCTCAGACCCTCTAGTCTTTGCTTGACCTTATCCCCAGCAAATATTTTATGTTCATTATTTGGTAATCTGATCATATATCTAGGATATTATGGTAGTATTCAACCATGTTCTAAATCACTCTTGTATACTTTTTTATATATGTTGCAGAACGCTTTTATAGATGAGTTTCTCTTGAAAATTTTAGAACTATGGGTAGAGGAAGAGGAAAGGGGAAGAAATTCACCGTAATCAGTCTTGAAGATCCAACAACTGGCGAGGAAGAGAAAATTTCGTCACCGAAGCAAAGCAGAAGTGCAGAACGGCTGCTAAAAGATGAAATCAAGGAAGAAGAATTTGGAAAAGTAGAAGCCATCATCAATGACCATGCCAAGACTTCTCCTGGCAAAGTGATTGAAAGTCCAACACCAACAGAGACTGGGAAGAAGAGGAAAAGAAACTCTTCAATCAAGGAGAAACTGGATTTAGTTAATGATGCAAATTGTAACGGTACCCAAACAAGCATTGTTCAAGTCAAGTCTAATGGATTCCGACATATTGGAAGCAGGAGAAAAAGTAAGCCACGTCGAGCTGCTGAATCAGTTGTTGAGTGCAGATAAATATTTGGTTGATTATTGGAAGAAGTCTGTCCCATTTATCTAGGTAGATATAGTTAGAATTACAATTTTAGGAAGTGAAACATGGTATTATCTGGTCTCCTGTTTCTGTTAATGGTGATTTTTCTCATTTCAATTTTTTCCACTGCCCAATTTTGATATCAAAAGGACTAAATTTTCACTTTGTTTTTTGTAGTTACCAATACTGTCACTATCACAAATTGTGATCTATTTCTTAAGAACATGCATACATCAGTTAATATATGAAGCTCTGCAGCATAGTCGTTTGCCTACAATATGAGAGTATGCCATGTATGCTGCAATCTGAGAAGAGACTGACGTCTTTCTTGCTCGTTATTTAGAGTTTCTGATATCCAAATTGTTTGATGACTTTATTATGATATTGTTCCATCTAAAACTCTGTAGATTCATGATCTCTATTGCTAATGAGATCCATGACCAGTACTCTGAGCTTGCCCTATGCATGTCCGTTCTTCTTTAGTCTAAGGTCCTCACTCATAAGAATGATACAGTATTAGTTAGCATTTCTTTCTTGTTCCTTTTATATTAGGAGGTTTTAGGGAAGCATATATTTTCAACAAACCGTTTATGATATGACGATGTTTGTGATCTTCCAAATTGCTTAGATTGTTATCCTTAATCTTTCAAGTGGTTTGGACACATTTAACATTCTTGCAACTCTTTGTTTAGGATGATCTCCTCTTTATTGGAAGCATAAGTAAGTTTATTCATAGTCATCAAAACAATATGCCATGGGTTTTAAATGGAGATACTGTAAGGAACTCCTTTCCCCGTCACCCCAGGCCCTGACTCAGGCTTCAAAAGTTGATAAGACACTACCCCAGCTCCATGTCTGTTCTTTAGTTTAGGGTCGGCATTCCTTTCATCAATTATCCCTTCCAATTCTTTCAATTTCCCACTAAACTTCTCAAATGCTCCCTTTATAGAAGGCTCATCAGCCCAAGCTTGCTCAATATCTTTTCCCAAATACTCTTCATCTGGAGAATGGCTCGACAATACATTCAAGACAGCCGTGACTATAGTTGCTTGCAACTGCGTTGGAAAAGTCTGTAAAAGGATGTTTTCTGGCTTATTAAGAAAGTACTCCCACTTCTCTGAGTTGACATCTTCAGTGGGAACATTTATTCTTGCAATACTAGGTCGACTTGGAAAATATCCAGCAAAAGAGTATTGACCAAAGTTCACTGCTGCATGATGGCCGGAAGTTACCCACATGATGGTGGTGAGAATATTGATAAGGTCTTGAGGAGTGTTGAGAACTGGCCACCATGGTTCATCCTTCTTATCTGCATGGCCTTCTGTTCGAATCTCCGTCCACCATGCTTGAAGTTCATCGTCCGACTTAACGAGACTTGGATCTGGATAGTAGTAATTCACATATTCTGTTGCCCATTCTTTGATGGCATCCCAAAGGATTAGCCCATCGTTGGCAAAAGGGTAGTCTTCAATAGTAAGCTTCAGACCATGAGATGCATTTGGATCCTCAACAGCCAACCCCCTTCCCAAAACAACAACCACACACAATAGTAATTTTAGTAAAACCAGTTATAAAGGTCGAGTCAAGGGAGGCATTTATATATAAAGAGAAATCAGATACCTGTTAATTAAGTCAGCCGGCAAAGCTTCTAAGTTGAACTGCCACTGCTCTTTGTAAGCTACAGAACTAAATTCCATCGAGTATTTTCCAGGTGAAAAGGCAGTCTCAATGATCCCACCTGCATTGATAAGAGCTTGGCGAGCAAGTGCATTGATCTCCATGGTGAATCGAAAATGGGGATTCAAAAGTCTATAGATTGGATGCAATGCACTCAGTTGTCTGTTTGATGCGATAATGTAAGGTTCTACGCAACAATGAGTTCTAAGCCTGCAAATGAAAGCAAAAGCAAAACAAAGTATCTTGTAAGTTACCAAAGTAGGAATAGTGTAACTTTTTTTTATAAAAAGAAAGAGTTACCAGTGGGTAACAAGTTGGTGATAACCAGAGTCATGGGCTAAAACATGAGCTTTGGCAATCCTCCAAAGCCAGACACTAGTGGCATCCATACATGGTGTGAAAACTTCTCTCCATTGTGGTTTGTCATCAATGGGTGGCCTAGTGAGCTCAATAGCCAGCGGGCTCAGAGTGTTATTTTCATGTAAGAAGAACAACGTCCTTGAACCATACAGTGTCGTGCTCATGCTTTCAATTTTTCGTACTTTGGCTACATAGGGTAGGAGGAGATCGTGATAATCTAATATAAATAGCTTCTTCTGTTTCAAAGCCTGCACATGCACACCCCACAAAAGGAGTACTTATATATTATTAGTATAATCCCAAATCCAATCTTTGAGTCCAAAAGCAGATACCTCATCCAGAGTCATGTATCCTTTGATTTGTTGCTCCACTATTTCATTAGTGATTGCTGATTCAGGAGAACCATAAACAGCAGGCTCAAGATTACTCTTCAATGGCCATTCTGTAACGAGCCTTATGCTGTAGGGATTAAGTCCTGCAAGGGTCTGTCTAGCAAATTCCTCATCTCTAAACCAAAAGAATTTGTCTCCTGAACAATAATATATCTCTTTTGATTAGATAACTGAAACAAAGGAAAAACCATTGTAAAGAGGTTTGTTTGTTTGTTTGTTGTTCTTACTGTCAAATGTTTCAGGGGGATTGAAACGCAAGATATCCTCAGCCTTATCTACAAAGGTGTCAATAATCCTTGGAATAAGAGTAAGCAGGTTCAAAGCGCCTCGAGAAGGAGGCAATGGTACTCCGTTATCAAAGAGATTGTCAATTGCAGGGAAATGTGGGAACCGTACATTAGGGTCTGTGGATATTGACAACAAAGCTGGGATTAGCCCATTTAGCGCTGAGCTCAGTGTGTTTGCATGAAATGTTGCCTGTTTCACTGCTGAGAATGCTTCGTCTCGGGGCACATAAAAGTCTGAGCTTTTTGATTCCGATAAAGGATCTACATTTTCCCCACAAGTTTTCATCTTAGTATCATTAATATTAATACATTCTCTTTTACTTTTATAACAAAAAAAAGTAACCTTTTGTGGAACGTGGACGTCCGGTTCTACATCGTCGAGGATAAGGGAAGTTTTTACCACCAAGCACGGGTCTTTTCAGCTTGAGATCGGTGTCGGGATCTCCGAGATCATTGTAGACATCATAATCATATATCCTCTCGTTGGTCTCACGCTCTCCATAACCATCACCTTGTTGAGTCTTGAGCTCATTTTCTCTAAACCTCTTTAGTCCCGGGGGCGTATTGGATGGCAAGTATGACTGGTGATGATGAAGCACGTAGAGTTGTTAGCTCGAAGAAGATAATATAAAAGGAAAAGGAAAAGGAAAAGGAAAAGGAATCGACCTTAGTGGTGAAGAAGATTCTCTTACTGTCACTGTGGTTCTTCTCATTAAGCCAAGAATAGCAGGGGAATTGTAGAGGGCCAGTGGGAAGGCCTTGGATGACAATATTCTTGACATAAATCTGTTTGTTATGATCATTCTCAACCAAAATAGCTCCAATTTTGCCAAAATCTGATGGAATTACAAATTCTGCTCCGTACATAATCTCACCACCCTCTGACTTCTCTCTGTCACCATACTTTCTTATTGTTCCCTTCTCCAATCTCGTTACTGAAACACACATTTTTCTTAATATCTTTCTCCATTAATAATACCATTTCTATTTACTCATTTCTTTTACAACTTCTTTCCTAATCTCTTTTACTTCCTTCTACCCACCTTTTTTTTTTCTCTTCTCTTTAACAAATAGACTTGCTCTCCGAATTTATGGATTCAGAACCAAAAATATATAGTGGGAGACGGTATCTCATTAGAAATAGAATAGGGGACTACTTTTTTTTTTTTAAAAAAATTCCTAAACAATCCATTATTTTTAATACTATTTTTAATCAATTAATTATAATTTTTTTGTTGGGCGTACATTAATCCAGCTCACGACAAAATTAAAATTTAATTAAAATAATGATATTTGTGTAATTAGAGTTGTCTATCTAAATAAGAGGTTTTTTTTTTGTACGGATGACCAACTCTCTTTAAAAAGTGTAAGATTTTTTTTTACCATCCTTCGAAAATTTATATTTTTACGAAAATTTATATTTTTTAACTTTCTCTGGATAAGCAATTCTCCTCCTATGTGAAAGGAAGACATTATAGTTGTCTCTTTGTGATCATGCTCAACTAATGTAAAATAAAAAAACATACATTTTAAAAAATTAGATAAAAAAGCCATACATTCGTACCCAAAAAAAAAAAAAAAAAAAAATGTAAAGAGGCCTTTGTAAATAGTGCCTCGATGATAATGTGTTTTTTTTTTTAATTTTTTTTAATAAATAAATATCATTTAGGTTTGATAACTATTTTTTTATTTATTTTTTAATAAAAAAACTACGTTTTTTTTTTGTTATCTACTTTTCTGTAGCAAAGTTAACACAATTGTAAATCTAAAAAAAAAATAAAATAATAATGACTAATTTATCATGCACTTATAACTTTCTCTTTTATTGCAATATATATACAAAGTTAAAGAAATGTATCAAATATTAAATATATGTCGATGTGTGGACATTTTCACATG
Organism: Herpetospermum pedunculosum; assembly: GCA_028017165.1. NCBI lineage: Eukaryota > Viridiplantae > Streptophyta > Magnoliopsida > Cucurbitales > Cucurbitaceae > Herpetospermum > Herpetospermum pedunculosum. Next base: position 802,745 of record CM051529.1, on the reverse strand, counting down.
TGCATGGGTTTGACATCTACATAAGGGGAATCGACAATTTCATTATAATTAAGATTATCTTAAACCAATACATAGATAAATAAGGTAGAGAGGAAAATATATGTGGGAAAGGAAATTTGAAAGTGAGATTTATGTAAAACATATAAAAGATTAAATGAGATTTAAAAAACAGATATATTATTATTATTATTATTTAGTTTAGGCACAGAAATGGATAGTCCAGGTTGTAGCAAATTCATTGGTGAATCCTTGAGTCGTTACATAGGCGACAAAAACAGAGAGAATAGAGATGGTATTATTAAAATTTAGTATGAAAAAGATTGAGTGTAGTTAGGTGTGATATGTAACAAATGAAAACGTAGAATAGTTTAAAGGGGACTCTCACCGGAATCAATCTCAGCACTGACGAGCTCCAAAACAACCAATTTACCGAAAAGATCAGCAATGTCAGCAACCCATCTTTCCCAATGGAACTCGCTCCCGATGCTTCGTTGTACAGTGACCACTACTTTAACCGAAAGCGGCTGCTCCGTCGTGGAACTGGGTTTTATGACGGCTGAAGGGGCGGCGGAACGGAGGCGATGGAAAGCCCTCTGCCTTCGGGATGGAAATGGAAGCAGAGCCGCCTTCGCATTATTACTCGCAACAAATAATGGGTTTTGGTTTATAAACAAACCTGAGTACTGCCCGTACACTTTAGATTTCAGCATTATTTTCCTCACAAATAAATCCCCACACTCCTTAATTCCTTTATATATATATATATATATATGCTTAAAGATTATTAATACATGAAAGGATTAATATGCCAGCCGCCGTGTTCCTATTCGTCACTCAAATTTTGAACACATTTTTGTGGTGGACATAATTCTGTACTATGCAATCTTCAAGGGTTTAAAGCATCTCCTTTGAATTTTCAACATTCTTAAGAAGAAAAACTCTCCATATTAACTACAAATGGGATATATATATTTCATACTAAAGTAATTAATCTAAATTAGTTGCAAAACTGTGAGAATAATGTATATTTATATAAGTAATAAGTGTAACCAACCACACCGTGAGAATAATGTATGAAAATTCACCTATTCTATCAAAGGAAAAAACAAGTTACCTTAAAACAATTATTCAGAATTTCGAAATAAATTATTTTGATTCCAGATGGGTGTGTTTAGATTGAATTGGACTTGTTTGTCCCCATTTACAAGATATTTTTCTACTACTTATCTTCCTCGTAGTCTTCCCTTACATTTCATATTTCCATGATAGTACTATCATATTCATACTTATTATCTTCAACAACCCCAATTCAATCCTTAAAATTTCAAAATATCCGTCTTGGAATGATTTGAATCTGTTTGACCTGCTACGAATGACCGTGCACGAGAGTCTCGCTAATTTGAGTTTTACTATTATATATCTAAATTGGACTTTGACTCGTTATATATTAGGTCATTCGAAGGGTGTCATATATAAATTTTTTGAATGATTTATGCCGCCCTTTTAGTCTGTAATTTGTAATATCTCATATTTTGTAATACAAACTACTCTCTCCCTTTTGCTCGTGGATGTAGCTAACACAACGTTAATGAACCACGCAAATTCTGTGTCGATTATCTCTTTACTTCTTTGTTGTTCGAATTCTATCATAACAATTAGAACACTGCAAAAATACCAATGAACCACGTCCTGTAAAAATGTTTTTAATGTTAGAAATGACTTTCATAAAAATATCAATTTAGTCCATAAACTTTAATTTATTAATGAATTGATTTGATGTGATTTTGTGTATAGAAAAAACAAATGTATATTTAAACGGCATGGAGGTACAAGTGTGTCAAAATTGTAGGAAATATCTAGTGGAGTGGGGATGGGGATGGATACTAGCCACACCATTGTGGCAGCTCCATAGAGGCTTCTATTTTCTCCCAAACCAACTGTGCGTCAAAGACTTTTAGTACTTATCTTCAATAAAAGTATAGCTGCCAATTACGTACCAACTGTGTTTTCAACCTTTTTAGATGAGAACATAGGTAGAGTGAATGAATGAAAACTTAGTAATAAACTTACAACTCAATTATTTAAACCGCCTACCACAAACATGCAATTATTCCACAAGTCAATAAGGGCTTAATCGGTAATTGTATCTCTCGAGCACACTTAAATCTCTTTTGTCCGTTAATAAACCAATTTCTCTTTATCTAGCTTCAATAACATGCAAAAATCTTTATGTCTACTTCTTTTAACAACTTCTAAAGCAATTTTTATTCTCCCAATCTTAGAATTAACATCAGTTCGTGCATTTAAGTTCTAATTTAAATCAGCTCTTCCGAGAGTAAGATTCAGATTTTAACAACAATACTAGTACTTAATCCTTGATCAAGAGATTAAAAACATTATATATGTTAGGACACAAATAATATTTCACATTGGCTAGAAAAGGGAAAGATCATGAGTATATAATAAGTGACAATTATCTCCAATTGACATGGGGTCTTTTGGGTGAAACTAAAAACAAAGCCGGGTTTAGTCCAAAATGGACAATATCATACCATTGTAAATAATGAAATAAGTACATTTAGCTACTCATGTTCAGTCCTCTACATTCGTAAACTTTGCTCAAAGGTAAACTAGAACTCAATCTAATCTAACTTATTCTCTATTAGTGGTTTTTCTTCTATTTATTTGCTCCTAATTACCTCTATTTTATATTATTTTTTACCATATGAACGTATAGTTTAATTGATCAAGACAATATATATCTATTTTAAATGTCAATGGCCAACATATGCATTGCTTGTCAATGTAGACAATGTATTGGATGAGCATGTTTTAGAAAACAAGAAGATTTGATTTAGACGCAAGTACTCTATATTTGAGATTCCGAATGATGAAAGAAAAACATGACACATTAATTAAGATTGTTGCGAGACTATTTTCTTAGGATGATCTCCTCTTTATTGGAAGCATATAACATAATTAATCAAATGGAGATACTGTAAGGAACTCCTTTTCCCGTGACTCCGGGCCCTGATTCAGGCTTCAAAAGTTGATAAGGAGCGACACCAGCTCCATGTCTGTTCTTTAATGTCTGGTCGGCATTCCTCTCATTAATTATCCCTTCCAATACTTTCAATTTTCCACTGAATTTCTCAAATGCTCCCTTTATAAATGGCTCATCACCCCACGCTGGCTCCATGTCTTTTCCCATATACTCTTCATCTGGAGAATGACTCGACAATACATTCAGAACCGCAGTTACTTTTGTCGCTTGAAGCTGCGTAGGAAATGTCTCTAAAAGCACATTTTCTGGCTTATTAATAAACTGCTCCCACTTCTCCGGGTTTACATCTTCCAGAGGAACATTGATTCTCGCAGTACTAGGTCGATTTGGAAAATATCCGGCAAAAGAGTATTGTCCAAAGTTCACTGCTGCGTGATGCCCGGAAGTTACCCACATGATGGTGGTGAGAATATTGATAAGGTCTTCAGGTGTGTTCAGAACTGGCCACCATGCTTCATCCTTCTTATCTGCATGCCCTTCTGTTCGAATCTCCCTCCACCATGCTTGAACTTCGTCGTCCGACTTAACCAGACTTGGATCTGGATAGTAGTAATTCACATATTCTGTTGCCCATTCTTTGATGGCATCCCAAAGGATTAGACCATCGTTGGCAAAAGGGTAGTCTTCAATTGCAAGCTTTAGACCATGAGGTTCGTTTGGATCCTCAACAGCCAACCCCCTTCCCAAAACAACAACACACACACATTAGTAAAGCTCAAGTCAAGGGATCGAGCTGCCATTTTTATAAAGAGAAATAAGATACCTGTTAATTAAGTCAGCAGGCAAAGCCTCCAAGTTGAATTGCCACTGTGCTTTATAAGCTACAGAACTAAATTCTATGGAGTATTTTCCGGGTGAAAAGCAACTCTCAATGATCCCATCTGCATTGATAAGAGCTTGGCGAGCTAGTGCATTAATCTCCATGGTGTATCGAAAATGGGGATGCAAAAGTCTATAAATTGGGTGCATTGCACTCAGTTGTCTGTTTGATGCAATAATGTAAGGTTCCACACAACAATGAGTTCTAAGCCTGCCAAATTATTCAAGAGACAAATTAAATATATATAACACTTGTTTAAAAATGAAAAGAGTTACGACACATACCAATGGCTAACAAGCTGGTGATAACCAGAGTCGTGAGCTAAAACATGAGCTTTGGCAATCCTCCAAAGCCATACTTTAGTGGCATCCCAAAAGGGTGTGAAAACATGATTCCATTGTGGTTTGCCATCAATGGGTGGCCTGGTGAGCTCAATAGCCAGCGGCCTTAATGCACTATTTTCATGTAAGAAGAACAATGTCCTCGAACCATACAGTGTTGTGCCTTTAAGTTTTCGTACTTTGGCTACGTATGGTAGGAAGAGATCGTGATAATCTAGTATAAACAGCTTCTTTTGTTTCAATGCCTAAAACCCACAACAAAAACATTCGAAAAGTTCATTTATACATTCAATTTGAAGTCCAAGTGAAAGCAATAACTAATAACCTCATCCAATGTCATGAAGCCTTTGATTTGTCGCTCCACTATTTCATCAGTGATTGCTGATTCAGGAGGACCATATACAGCGGGGTCAAGTTTACTCTTCAATGGCCATTCTGTAACCAGCCTTATGCTGTAAGGATTGAGACCTGCAAGGGTCTGTCTAGCAAATTCCTCATCTCTAAACCAAAAGAATTTGTCCCCTGAACAATAATATACATGTATTCTTTGATTAGATAACTCATCAGAAATGAAACTATTAAGGACAACGGAAACTCAGACATCTCCACAATGGTATGATATTGTCCACTTTGGGCATAAACTTTGTTTTTGATTTCACCCAAAAGGCCTCTACCAATTGGAGATAATTGTCACCTTATAATCTTTCCCTTTTCTAGCCAAATGTGGGATATTGTTTGTACCAGAAACAAAGGAAAAACTAATTCTAATTTCTTACTCTCGAATGTTTCAGGTGGATGGAAACGTAAGATGTCCTCAGCTTTATCAACAACAGTGTCAATAATCCTTGGGAGAAGCGTAGCGAGTTTCCACCCGCCTTTGGAAGGAGGCAATGGAACTCCGTTATCAAAAAGTTCGTCAATTGCAGGAAAATGTGGGAAACCTATATCATTGTCTGTGGAAATTGACTCCAAAGCTGGTATTAGCCCATTTAGAACCGAGTTTAATGTCCTTGCGCTAAATGTTACTTGTTTCACTCCTGAGAATGCTTCACCTCGAGGCACATAATTGTTTGAGCTTATTGATTCCGATAAAGGATCTGCAAACAAAATCTCACATTGATTATATATATATAAGTACGAGTGAAACTAAAAATAAAGTCATCACCTTTTTTAGAACGTGGACGTCCCGTTCTACATCGTCGAGGATAAGGAAATTGTTTACCACCAAGCACAGGTCTTTTGAGGTTGAGATCTTTATCAGGATTGCCGAGATCATTGTAGACATCATAATCATATATTCTATCGTGGGCCTCCCGCTTTCCATGGCCATCACCTTGCAAAGCCTTGAGCTCTTCTTCTCTAAACTTCTTTAGCCCCTGGGGCGTATTCGATGGCAAGTATGACTGGTGATGATCGAACACACGTACAGTTGTTAGCTCTTTTAAAATGAGAAGATGATAATATTAAGGACAGGAACCAGACATATCCACAATGGTATGATATTGTCCACTTTGGGAGAAAGAAAAGAAAAAGGAAATGGAGTTGACCTTAGTGGTGAAGAAGATTCTCTTACTGTCGCTATGGTCCTTCTCATTGACCCAAGATTGGCAGGAGAAGTGTAGAGGGCCATCGGGAAGGCCTTGGATGACAATATCCTTCACATAAATCTCTTTGTGATGCTCATTCTCAACAAAAATAGCTCCAATTGCACCAAAATCTATTGGAATTACAAAATTTGTCTCGTAGATAATCTCATCATCTTTTGTCTCCTCTTTATGAGCATACTTGCTTATTGTTCCCTTCTCCAGTCCCGTTACTGGAACATATTTTCCAATAACATTAACATATATCTTCTTTCAAAAAATATCAAAAATAAAAAACATATATCTAAATATTTGTTATTTACGACTTGTTTTCTCATAACTTTTATTTTTCTTCTCTAAATCAACTAAACATAGGATTAGTGTAACATTACTCTAACTTTTAAAATAGTTTATGGCAATTCAGTTATGCTTAAAATAAAATCAGTTTGATATGAAGTTAATTAATGTTTGATAAATTTTAATTTTTGTGATCTTGTAAAATAAATTTAAATAGACATAATATCAGTTTTTACATTTTTGTTTATAATTTATCATTTTTTATATAATGTTTAAAATATTATATGTTTTCAATTAACAATTTTATTTTGTTTGCTATAAATTATTTGTTAAATATTAAGAGAAACAATCATTATATGATAAAAAAAACATGATATTAATGTTTTTTTTTCTTTTGTAAAAAAATGGATGCATTCAACTAATCATATTTTAAAAATTAAGAAAGAGAATTTTGTTGCGTGAGAAAAATACTAGAGGGGTCATTTGATTTTTTAGAATGTAGATGGTGCCGGGTGGGAATCTTCAAATGCTTGAAATCATATATACCCGAAAATGTAGATGTCTTGTATTTTAGATAATCGTGGTTTTAAAGGAATAATTTATAAAAATGTCTGAAAATATTTAGAAAACTATATTTGTTTAGATGTTAGGTTAATGGATAGCGGTTCAAGGACAAACATGTCAGTATTCGTTTAGATGTTAGGTTAATGGATAGCGGTTGAAGGACAAAAATATCATTGGAGGGTATCATCAAATCTTATAAATCCATGATTAAAAATGGCATCCAAATTTGGTTAGATGCATGGTTATGTGTTTTAATTACTGATTTTAAATGGATTCATTCACAATCAATTTAAACCATGTATGCATTCCTCTAGCATTTTTTTTTAAATATCTTTTGGTTTTTTAATTTTTTATTTTCTGTTTTTTAAGTAAATAAATAAATATCATTTATGTTTGATAACACTCTTTTATTCTTCTTTTAGAAAAACAAAAAATGCTAATTTTTTTTTTTAAAGAAGGTTTACATACTATTTTAGTCTATGTACATTTCACTTTAGTTCATTTTGATTCTACACATTCAAAACATTTATTTTGGTCCATATACTCTATTTTATTTTGGTCCATATACTCTATTTTTGTTCACATTTGTTCCTGCACTTTCAAAAGGTTCATTTTGGTCCCTTAAATTTCAATTTTATTTCATTTTTTTCCATCATAACATTTTTCTTACTATTTCTTGAAAGGTAGCTATAAATTTGTATTAAAGAGTTTTTATTGCTTATAAAATTTATGTTTAAATTTTGCAAATATAGACCAAATTGGTTATTTTCAAAAGTACAAAAGACTAAAACATACGTATTTTGAAAGTACAAGGACTAATTTTTTTTTTAAAAGGACTAAAATGAATAAAAGTTGAAAAATACAAAGTTCAAAATGAACACTTTGAGGATACGTAGATCAAAATAAATCAAATAACAAAAATCAACATACTAAATTAGAAAGAGATGAGATGATGCCAGATTTCGGACTAGGATTAAGAATTGGATTCGACACATGATGACTCTGCGACCTGGTCACGTTATCTACTTATATCTACTTGTTTTAAACGGCTTCTTAGAGTGAAGATTGTCCCACTACAAGAAAATAAGTCTATTGGGACAATTTTTTTACATCGGTTTAGAAAGTGCTGCAGAATTTAATAAAATCGCAACAATTTCTGGTAACAAATAAAAAATTGTTGCAAAATATTTATTGCAATGATTTTCTTGCTGCGGTTTTAAAATGTGTTGCAATAGATAGGGTGTCCATTTTATTTTTTTTTTGGACAATTCACGAAACCTAATTAAAAAAATTTCTTTAAAAAATTTAAAGCCCAAACGAATGAGCCCAAGTAAAAATAGAAAAAGGGAGGGTTTAGGAAAACTAATTAAAAGCTCAAACCAATTTTTCTTCCTCATTTTGTTTTCACGATTTTCCTTCTCCTACTCTCATTTTTTTTGTTTCCAAACGAACCCATTTTTGTCTCTCGACCACTAGAAGGGGATCTCACAGACAACCACAAGTTCTTTTAGCATGTTTTTTTTTTTTCACTCAAACATGTTTCATAGGAAATTTTTCAAGAGGTCACTCTCAATTTAAGCACGCTTAACTTTGGAGTTCCTATAATTGAACTATGAAAAAAGAAGGTGCACATTGTTGGTATAAATAGTAACTATAAATTCTTTTAAGCTTATCTTGACCATACTTCCATATCTTAAGAATTTCTCTCAAATCTCGGTTCATTCATGAACCCTAAACCAAAAATACCTGAAACCACTCGATAACATTAATATTATAAAAGCTAAGTAAATTTCAAGTAATTGTGGCGAGCAAGTTGGCATTTGGAGGAAATGGGTAAGCAGAATTGCAAGTTTTTATTTATATTTCTCCTCTCTTTTTTTAGCGGCCCATTTAATGTCAACATCTGCGCGCACGTTCCTAGTTAAAATCAATCGACGGATCATCGGACCGAATCAACTAAATAGTTAGTTAATCGATTCAAAGCAGTTCAATTGTATATTCCTTTAGCGGTTCAATTTCGATTTTCATTTATTCTTATTATCCTTTTGGTTAGGTTTCGGTTCGATGCTCAAATCGAGCCAAATCAAACCGTTGCAGTACTCCTAATGGAGATAAGGGAAGAGAAAGAAAAATATGTTAATTTAAAAAATAAAAAAAATAAATAAGAAATAAAAATATGTTGGGAAGGGAGGTTTTAAAGAGATATGGAATGTAAAAAAAAAAAAAAAAAAAAAAAAAAGCTTTTACAAAATAGTTCTACACCTTTTTTTTTTTTTTTTTAATTTACACACCAAATCTTAAAAGAAACTAAAAAGTTATGAAACAAATATATTATATGGAGTGTAAAGAAAAAAGAAAAAAAAAAGTTTTACAAAATAGTTCTACACCTGTTTTTTTTTTTAATTTACACACCAAATCTTAAAATAAAAAACTAAAAAGTTATGAAACAAAATATATTTTCTTAGAAATTTGAGGTCCGGGCTAAATTCAGTTATGTATCCCCACTTGAACAGTTATATATATATATATATATATATATATATATATATATATAATGGAAAAAAATTAAAAAAATAGAAACTGATTATTATATTATATGAGCCCTAAATAATATTTAGCTCAGGCTCAGTGAACAAAAAAGTTTTTTAAAATGCATGGTGGAATTTATTTACGGGCACTCACCGGGATCGACCTCAGCACTGAGGAGCTCCAAAAGAATGGATTTACCGAAAAGATCAGCAATGTCGTCTAGGCCTCGTTCCAAATATAACCCGCTCACGAGTGTTCGTTTGACAGTGACCGCAACTTTAACCGAAAGCGCCTTCTCCGTCGGACTGGCGACGGAGTAGCTGGCTTTTATGGCGGCCGAGCGGAGGGGATGCGGATTGGCGTTTAATGGTTTCGCCGGCCTCTGCCTTCGAGGCTCCGACGACCGTATTCGAAGCAGAGCCTTTGCATTACTTACAAGAAATGGCTTTCGGTTTATAAACAAAGTTGGCTCCAAACCCGAGTGGTACACTTGAGATTGCAGCATTGTGTTTTCGTCTCCCTCAACCCTAAAATTCAAGGGGAAGCTTCTGCTCTATATATACTCTCACAAATATAGCTTCAATCTGGATGGTCTTTAAAATCATAAGAGGTAGATATTAAAATTTGTTTGTCCAATAATATATAGATATGATACCATGATATTAAATTTTGGTCGACATTTCTACATTTTCACACGTTTGATATCGTCATGTCCATCATACACATTTTCATTATACCGTACAAAATCTTTTAAAAATATCCATGCATTTTATCTCTATTTTCATAAAATTGAGTTTGGGCCACATTTAAATCCTAGTAAGATATTCAATAAAATCACGTTTAAAATAAGTTTGTTTGTCCTTAATACTACACATGTACAGGGTATGGACCATGCCAGCTGCCAGTGTTTCTATTCGTCACTGAACTTCAACAGATTTTCTGGTATGCTTAGAAGAAGAGGCCAATATTGCTCCTATGCCAACCATGGTTACCAAGCAAACTTCAAGGGTTGAATCACCCGTTTGAATTTTCTAGATTCATCTAAATAATTAGTTGTACACTAGACTAAATTGTACTGATATGTTTGTATAATTTTCCCCCTTTTTCAAACAGATATATTTATATAGTTAATGAGCTAACAAAATAAATATAATCATGAATGAATCAACTTTAATTGATTTTTTTTTATCTAGATTCATTTATATTAAAATCTTACTTTCTTATTTCGAGACAATGTGTGGAGTTGGAATTTAAACTTTTGATTTTGATTTTGTTTCTTTTATTATTTTTTTTGTAATTTTTTTAATTAATGTAAGGATTGAACTCATGACCTCATAGTCAAGTCACAACATTATGTCAATTGAGTTATGCTCGGTTTGATAACATTTGATTTCTTGGTCGATGACAGTTATTTTATATCAGTTGAACTATGTTCAATATTAAGTGTTTAAATTTTACATATCATTTACATAAAATTTCTTATTAGTTAATAAAAATAAATGAATTAATTAATTGATTATATATATATATTAAAATGAAATGAGAGAAATTATATTATACATTAAAAAAGAAAGATAGTAAATATTCCAATAGATTTATAGAGTAATAAATGATTGTTTGGAGTGTTGAATGAGTTATTATAATTAATGATTATAATAGTCAGAGTTATAATAATTGTGAATAATAAATATTATTGAAGTCGGTATAATTATTTTATTGAATGTGATTATAATATTCGGTGAATCAAATATAAATTGTGTCATACCGTTGGACTACGCTCTTGTTACACAAAGGAAAAAAAAATTATATTACTATTAATAAAAAAAGTTTTATGGAATAAGATGGAAAAATATATATTTTAACAAAATATAAAAAAAAACATTTAACAAAAACAACAAAATCAAAAAATAGAAGAAAGGAAAAAAGTACATTATTGATGAAAATTTTGTATATTCCAACTAAAAAACAATTATTATTATAAAAGAAAAAAAAAATTACAAACACAACATTAATTTATAGAATACGGTTGAAAAAAATACATAAAATAAACAAATAATAGAGAAAAAAAAATTACAAAAAAATCCTTAGTTCGGATATAAAAGTAGATTCCAATAATTCATTATTATTAATGAAAATTTTATAATAATATTAAAATATATTCATATTAAAAAATAGTAAAAAAAAACGTAACAAAAAAATATCATTTTTTATAATAGAAAAATATATATTTTAATTTAAAAAAAAAAATTACTAACACTGTTGATTTATGGAATAAGATGGGACAATATATATAAAAAGAAAAAAAGAATAGACATATAAGGACAAAATTGTAAAAGAGATAAAAAAAAAAAAATTGTTGTTATTGGTGTCAAATGGATGAAGAGATATAAAATTGTTGATGTGAGGGAGAAGTGAGAAGGGTTTAGAACCCAAAACCATGATTTTCAAATACATCCATCCAAACATGAATTTGGCTTCAAAAGTCAAACTCACCCAAACACGGAAGACAAACACCCTAAACATCGAAATTAATTGTTGAGAATTTCGAAATAAATTGTTTTTATTCGATTTTGAAGGTGAGTGTTTGTCCCCATTTACAAGATATTTTTGTACAACCTCCTCATAGTGTTATCCGAACACTGGTAAATAAAATACGATTGGTTATGTTTTGTTTTGTTTTTATAAAATTGTCTTGTAGAGATTTTTTTTTTTTTAATTATTGATATTGTATATTAATATCATTGTCTCAACTCAAGATATTATGGTAAACATGTGGTGTATATTCAATATTGCACACTAAAATAATTACACAGAAGTTGACTAATTGACTATTGAAATAGACTCGCAAATTCAAAATTTTAGGTTAGGAATACAATTCTATATAAATTTTGTCTTTAAAGTTTCTGATGATTATTGTCTATTTGGTTCTCGAATTTAAAAAGTTATCTTAATCAAATTTTAAAATTTACCTAGTTACTAAATATAAAATTAAAAATTTAGAGTTTAATTAGACATAAAATTTAATTTGATATCTAATATAATTTAATAATAATAATAAAAAAACTAACAAATATGCATTATATTGCCAACATAGACACAAAATATACATTATGGATAATGTGAAATCAAATATACATTATATGCGAACATAGACATGTCATTACATAAATTGGTTGAAATGGGTTTTAAAGATAGAATAATAAGAAAGATATTAAGTACAACGGAACCGACATCTCCACAATGATATGATATTGTCCACTTTTGGACCTAAACCTTCATGGTTTTGCTTTTTGTTTCACCCAAAAGGCCTCATACCAATTAGAGATAATTGTCACCCATTATATACTCATGATCTTTCCCTTTTCTACCACACTTAAGTCTACTTTGTTCCTAACAATCCTCCTCTCGAACAAAGTACCACGACTTCCCCACAGATAGGATCCTTGAGCAACCCGGAAAGCTCAACCATGACCCTCAAATAGTCACCCATCATAATTACACTTAAGCATCCCGCTCAACCACAGATTATATTCACTATGACTCAAATTATGACAATGTCATATTGGGAGACTCGTCAATATCATTATTCGACACTCGAGGATTTTACAAACATGACTAAGTTAGGGACATAGCTCTGATACCACTTATTAAAGACAAGGAACCCGACATCATCTCCACAATGGTATGATATCATTCACTTTTGGGCCTAAACTCTCATGACTTTGCTTTTGGTTTCACCTAAAAGACCTCATACTAATTGGAGATAATTGTCACCCATTATATATTCATGATCTTTCTGGAATATTGTTTTTATCCTAACAAAAAGACAAAATTAATCAGACAAAAATAAAAATTTGGAGAGGATCATCAAAACATAATTAACTTTCTTTTCTGAATTAAATCTTAATTCAATCAAAGTATGGTTAATAAATGTGTTTTATCCAATTATTATTATTATTATTATTTATTTTTTTTTGAGTAAATCAACAATTTTATCAATCATATAAAATATAAGGTAGGTCCATTGCCCTATTTTTTATCTGATTCATTTTCACCTCACATGGAAAAGGGTGAATGAATCTTAAGCTTCCGAGAGATAGAATATAAATTCTAATTCATATCAACAACTACCCAAACAAGAAGCAACAATATAAAATAGACATCTTTTAGCAATAGTCCAACTCATAAAATTTAGTAATCCATAACTCAACCGTAAAAACATCACTTTCTTTTTTTTGAAATCGAAAGTTTGTATATCTAGCCCCCATTTTTGTTGAATTTTAATTTATTCAGTTTTGACCTAAAACTTAAAATTTGCTACTTTGTTAAAATAATAATAATAATAATAAGGAAAATTGTAGCCGATGTTAAGTTTAGAGAAATAATTAAAAATATAGCATTTTTTTAAATTTTTTGCAAATATGATAATTTCTATCACTGATGGTATGGTCTATCATTGATAGTAGTCTATTACCTCAGTTTTTTATAGAATTTTTTCAGTCACTATCACTGATAGTAGTCTATCAGTGATAGTCATATATCAACGATAGAGTCTATCAGTGATATCTACTGATTTTTTTACTATATTTGCAAAAAAAAATTAAATTTTGCTAAATTTGTCATTATTTTGGACCAGATTGTTGTTTGTGCAACCAACCCTAATAATAATAATAATTGAAAAGAAAAAAAGTAAAAAAAAATTAATTGACCTAGGGTTGAAGTTGTGTTGTGTGTATTATGTGGTTGGAGTTTAGAAAGAAGAAGAATATAGAGAGAATTTCTAATACATCTGTGGTATGAAGTTTTTCCATACGTCTTTAAATGAATATCATTTGTCTAATCTTTTAAGATAAAAAAATAAGCAAATTTTTATGTGAGACCAACAATTTTTTAATTAAGAATGATGAGGTTTGTAGACAAAACATTTGAGGTGGGCTTCATTAGTTGAAACTTCACTAAATAATGATCATAAAATTCATCAACTTGCTTACCAAATCAAATACCATTGATTAATTTTGTATCAATCAAATAAATTTAAAAATTAATTTGCTTCTCAAACACAATAAAAAAATAAAAAAAATTCACTTTATTCCTTGTCGTTGGAATCCTGTCATAATAAAGTTCATTCAATGTAAGAAGGTAAGACGTACATGGGTGCATTTCCGATACATTGGTGTTATAGAAATTTTCTATACCACTTCTTTTAAATGGCTGATATGTGGTGGAATGGTGGTTTGATTGAGACTCACACTATTAAATATATTATTTTTTTAAACCCATTTTGTCACATGTCATTCATTCAAAGGTAGTGGATAAGGAAAATTTTCATACCACCTATGTACTAGAAATTCTCTCCTGTTACTGATCCTTTTGCAACCACTCCGATCAGACAACATAAATGCTAAAAAAATATAAGAAAAAAATGAAATTAAAAGAATTTGTCACGTGAAAAATTGTGAGTGGACGGTAAAAAGAGGGGTGTAACCTAGGATGCCCCCAAGATAAGGGAGAATTGTACGACTGACCCCCTATTTTAAGCGGATTGTTAAAATGACTCGGATCTGAAAAAAAAGGCAAACTGACCTTCTGCTGACATCATCAGTTTTTTTTTTAATATTATTTTCTAGCTCTAGCTCGGGCGCGGGCTGATCTCGCTCTAGCTCGGGCGCGGGCTGGTCTCGCTCTAGCTGCGGGCTGGTCTCCAATCTGAAAAAAAACTTCAAGATTTTGAAATTTTCAGGTCTTAAATGAAGCTAGAGCTAGAACGATTTGGATGAGGGGAGAGAAGAGGGAGTGGAGTGATTGAGAGGAGGAGAAGATTTTTTTGTTTTTGTTTTTATTATTACTATTTTTCGTGTCAGTATTAAAATAATATTAAAAAAAATGTAGTAAATGGAAAAATACCGTCAGAGATAATTTAAATATATTTCTCAAAATTCAAAGGCTAAAAAATATAGTTTTTTTAAAACTTGGAGACGGAACGTACTTAGGTAAAAATATATTTCCCCCTAAATGAAATTATGTAGGTGGCTTGTTATATACTATCTCTATATTTAAAAAATAGCTTACAAATCCATAATTTATAATCTATCGTGTTTTGTTGTAATAAAATATATCTCTCTCCCGTTAATACGAGCATAGTTCAACCGACATATATAAATTAGTGTCTCAGAAGTCGTAAGTTCAAATATCTAAATAAAAGTGTGAATTTGAAATTTGGGGCTCAATAATTTGTGTAAAGGAGCCAAATGACATGTCACATGCCAGTTTGAACGCAAATCTCCAACATATCTAATATCTACACACCTAAATGTTTGAATTAAATGACAAGAAAATCTCCTTATCTTCATATAAACATACACGTGTTGGGGCTGTTTTTTAATAATATTGTATTTTCTAAAACTTATTATAAAAATATTGTAAGTTTGAAATTATTTTTAAAAATATTCCAGGTTTAATGGAAAGGCGACCTCCACATAAGCAAAGGTCGTCTTTTGAAAAGACGATCTTGCTCCACGTGGATAACGGTCTTTTCAAAAGACGATCTTGCTCCACATGGATGATGACATTCATCGGTATTTACTTCTTTTATTAAAAAAAATGATATATTTTTAACTAGATATTCAAAATTTTCAAAAAATGTATGATTGAAAAGCTAAACAGGGAGAGCTTCAATTTGATAACTGGTTTCACTATTTTTGGAGTTGCGTATCAAAAGAGAGAGACAGTTGGACTATAGTTCTGCAAATTTCAGAACTGAAGATTCTTTTGAGGAGTACATTCAAAAACTGATATCTTTTTACTCAGATATTCAAAAACTTCGAAAAGAGTATTGTTGGAAAGTTAACACAAAGAGCTTCAATTTGATACCTAGTTTCACTATTTTTGGAGTTGTGTATCAATAGATATATATCGTCAAAGTTATGAAAGCTTCATTAAACCCAGAACTGAAGATACGACTGAAAACTTCAAAACTGTAGCTAAACTTCGACGATTCTGTATCTTTTAATACACAACTCTACAAATAGTGAAACTAGATATCAAATTAAAGCTCTCTGTGTTAGCTTTTCAACCGTACATTTTTTCGATTTTTTTTAATATCTGGGTAAAAATATGTCAATTTTTCAATGCACTCCTCAAATAGTTGTTTGACTGATATCCACTCTATTAAATATATTATTTTTTTAAACTATTTCGTGTCATTCATTTAAAGGTAGTGGTATGAAAAACTTCATATAACCGATATACTATAAAGAGCTTACAAATGTAAAAAAACGTGTTAGGATAAAACTGGCTAAATTCTCCCGTGAAGACACTCACCAAAAGGATATTGATGCTGACGCCCAAATTAATTCAGTAGTTACAATTTTTTTTTTTTAAAGGAAGGAATTTATTTAATTAAGGAGATAAAAACGCGGCATGGACTACATTAAGCAGTGGTTACAATTGAATACCTATTTTTTTTTTTTTTTTAGAAAATATGTTTGCTAGCTAATTGTATTTTTTCGTTATTTTTAAAAAAATACAAAATAAATAGTAATTATTCTAACCAATTTGAAATTTTATGTTTTCAAAAACTAAAAATCCGTTACAAACAAGTTTGATTTTCAATTTTTTAAAAACAGTTATTAAATATATATGTTTTTTATTTTATAAAAAAAAATAGAAAACAAAAAATAAAAAAAAAATAAAAAAAAACCCAAAAATAAATGGAGCCTAAATGTTTAGTTTTGATTGATTTGTTTTTGGCTTTTTTGTTCATTCTCATATCTATATATTAAAAGGTTTTTTGGGTTTGGGATGGTTTTTAAAATAAATTAGAAAAAAAAATGGTTTTCAAATAATTTAGAATATATATATATATATATTTTTATTTATTTATTTGTTTGTTTTTTCTATATATATATTTTTATTTATTTATTTGTTTGTTTTTTCTGAAGTGAAGGTGCAAAGTTAAAAGCTCACAATTTGTATTTATATATTGACAAATATTTTTATACCATAATGACTAGGGGTGTACAAAAAATTCGCAACCCGCCAAAGCCAACTCAACCCAACTCAACTTTTCGGATTGAGTTGGGTTTTGTTTTAATATGGGTTGGGGGTTGTGTTGCAAAATAAAAAAATCGAATTTTCGGTTCAGTTCGCGGGTTGAACCAATTTTGACTCGGTTCAACCTGAACCGACCGGATTCAATATATATATATATAAAAAAAATTATATATATATATATTCTAAGAATAGGTTTCACACTTTCTCATTTTTCCATTTTTTTTCCTGATCTGAGCCATGAGCCATCCCATCTCTCTCACCTCACCTCACCCTTCTATCTCTCTCACTCTCACCCCTCTCATCTCTCTCAACCAACCATCAGATCTCTTCCCCTCCACCTCGTCGTCTGTCTCCGCCTCCCATCCAGCCGACGTCGTCTCTCTCTCACAGATCTTCTCCCCTTCCGCCCTTCCGCCCTTCGTCCATCTCCACCTCCATTTAGCCGACGTCGTCTCTCTCCGCCGCGCCGTTCGCCACCTTTCAAATATTCTGATGCCCCTTCAATTTGTGTGATTTGAAGTAATTGAAAAAATCAAATAAAAAAAAAGGTTAACCTGCCAACCCAACCCAACCCGAAAATTGAGGGTCGAGTTGACTGAAATGTTGGGTTGGATTGGGTTGGGTTGGGTTGAAAATTTTCCAACCCGAAATTTTCGGGTTGGGTTGAAAAATCCCCAAACCCAACCCAACTCAACTCATGTACTCCTAGCAATGTCAACTTGCCTCAATGGTTTCATTGTGTGCTTGTTTTTTAATAACTCTTATATATATATATTATATTATATTAAAAAAAATAATTTAAATAAATATATTTAAATTAGTAATATATATTATATTATATCTCAGCCTTAATTTACCTTATCTTTTTTTATTTTGTCCTATGATTATTTTCTTATTATTTCGTCATTATTTATGTTATTCTTTCCTTAATTGTTCTATCAATCATCGTATAAATTTCTATGTAATTCCTCCGACGATGATTATACTGAATAATATACATTTGATATATTATAAAATGGTATCAGAGTCCCGTCTCAAATACTAGTAAAACAAATGTCTCAAATACTAGTAAAACAAATCTTCTTATCAAACCCTAGGGCGGCGACGCACCGCTCACCGCTGTCGCCCGATCTCATTCATCTAATTTTGATCATCTGGCCCATTTTTGTCTGCTCCAAGAAACTTCCTACCATCGTTCATCTCTTCTCTCTCTCCTCGTTGCCGTGATTCATCCACCTCTACCTGTCGTCGTTCAAATCCACCGCTTGTCACCACTGACACCTTCCACCTCTGCCCGTCGCAGTCTGCCATCGTTCCAAATCCATCGCCTATCGCCGCCACCTTCCGCCTCCGCCGCCATTCCGTTCAGCCACCTCATCCTTGTTGTCGTTCACGATGCCGCCTATCTTCGCGTCGTTCGCCGCCTCAAATCTACATATATGATCTATTCGCGCCGCCCCGATCAGGTTCGCTACATCCTCTCTTCGTGGTCGCCGGAACCCACGTTCCAATCTGTTCCACCGCCGCTTCATCCACTCGTCGTCCATCGCCACGCACCTTCCACCGCTATGTCTACGTTGCACAACCCTCCACTGCATAATCGCCCAGACCTACAAAGCTCTCTGTCCGTCATTCTCGCCGCCTCCGCCTCAGGTCGCTCCTCATTCGTGCAAACGACCAACTTTGAGGTGTAAATTCACCTTTCATCTACATCTCATCTGCTTCACGCCGCCTGACTTCACCTCTGCCCGTCACCCTCCATTGTCGCTCGCTCCCTCCATATTTGCAAACAGACCTCCAAATCTATTGGCGTGCTCTCTCTCTTCCTCCAGATCTGCCGCCACGAATGCTCACCCTCCGTTTGTCCGCTCCGCCACTTGCCTTACCACCAAGATCTGAGGCATTCATGTTGCCTTCAACCTCCTCAAATCTGCTCGCTTCGCCTCCACCTTCACAGATCCGCTCGCTTAGATCAGTCTGCCCATACCTCCGTCCGCTCAGATTTTCTCCCTCCACGCCGCTCAAATTTGTGCACAACCGCTACCTCTGCCTTCCCCCGCCAAGATCTGGCGCTGTCGTCACGCCCAAACTCTTCAGATTTGGTCGCGCTCCGTCTAGCTCACGCTTCTGCATTCCATCGTGAAGGAAAAAAATCTGGTTCGTTTCGGTTCACCCCTCTGGTTGTGATTAGTTTATTTTGGTTCGGTTCACGTTGGTTTGATAATGTTCAAGCAAATCATTCGTTCATGCATATCTGTTTGCGCGCCTCTGTCCGCGAATCCTCCCGCGCCACTATGTCTGTCGCGCATTCTCCCCTCGATTTGTTGTCTAGATATAATGCTGCGTAAACCTCCGCATTTTTCAATAATTACTTAACAAACTCAATTTCGTTCTTCCCAAAATTCCGTTCTTCCCAATACCACCTTGAGTTTAAGGGGGGTGTTAATGTAAATTAAGGAATTCCAATTCCTTAATTTACATTATACATTCCTATTTTTTTTTTTGTATGATTATTCTGTCATTATTTCGTCATTATTTCGTCATTATTTTTGTTATTCTTTCTTTAATTGTCCTACCAATCACTGTATAAATCTTTATGTAATTCCCTCATCGATTATACTGAATAATATACTTTTGATATATTATAACACTTTGAAAACCACCTTTTTTGTTTTTTAATAAGTTTAAAAAATGACACGGCTAAAAAACCCTAAATAAAACGAAGTTAATTTTACACTAATAATTTTATTTATTTATTTTTATTTTGTTGAAATCTTCGTGTAAATGATAATGTCATCGAATATGTTAATTTTTTATTTTTTTTCAAAACCATAAAACTAAAATAATTATTCTTTTAGTTAAATTAAAGAGTAACTAAACATATTTTTCGCTTCTAAAAACTCCCCAATTCCATCTAAGGAGAAGTAGAAGTTAGAACTCTAATAAACTCAAAAGGAAAAGAAAACAATTTGGACGTTTCTTCAAACAACAACAAGCATTTACTCTAAACTCTGATTGAATACATCACAAATTTATGTCGTCTGATACATAAATATAACACCTTATTAATTATTACTTCAGAGCTCTTCATCATGGATTAAATGGAAACACTATATGGAACTCCCTTTCCAGTCACTCCAGGCCCTGAAAATGGCTTCAAAAGTTCATACGGAGTAACCCCAGCTCCAGTTCTATTCTTCAAGTTTGAATCACCATTCCTATGATCAATAATCAACTCCAATTCTTTCATCTTAGCACTAAACCTATCAAATGCTGCCTTTATTACACCATTATCATCCCATGATGGTTCCATACTCTTGCCAAGATACTGCTCGTCTGGGGAGTGACTTGACAACACATCCAACACTAACATCACCTGTGTTGCTTGAAATTGGGAAGGAAAGGCATTCAGAAGCACTTCCTCTGGTTTTTCCAAGAAGCTTTTCCAAAGTGCAGGGTTATAATCTTCAGTGGGCATGTTGGTTCTTGCTATACTTGGCCTGTTTGGAAAGTAGCCTGCATATGCATATTGCCCAAAGTTCACGGCTGCATGGTGAGCTGATGCTACCCAAGCAATGTTTGTGACTATATCTATTAGATCCTGAGGTGTGTTGAGAAGTGGCCACCATGGTTCCTCTTGTTTGTCTGCATGTCCCAAAGTTCTAATCTCATTCCACCATGCTTGGAGCTCTGTGTCAGATGCTACAAGGTATGGGTCTGAATAGTAATGATTCACGTACTCTGTCACCCATTCTTTCAGAGCATCCCATAATATCAAACCATCATTTGCAAAAGGATAATCTTTGATGTGCAATTTCAGACCATGTGAAGCTGTTGGATCCTCCTCTGCCAATCCCCTGCCAAGTATATGTAATAAAATCGGTCAGCTTTGTTATGACAGAAACAATCGACAACAAAGAAACACACCTATAGATTTAACGTGATTCGTTAATATTGTGTTAGCTACGTCCACGAGCATAAGGAGAAACCCGTTTTATTATCTTTGTGAGGAAAGAGTACGGAATTATAGAGGGATTACTACAAATAAGGTTTAGAATGTTAATATATGACACCCTTCTAATAACACCTAATTAAAGTGAGCTAAAAATAGGGCTGAAACAGAAAATAAAATAGTAAAGTACACTGGGGCACGTTGCGCCCCTGGACCTTAACTCACTGACCCGGCAGCGAGACCTTGTGTTTTGTCATTCGAAAAGCTAGATAACATGTAATATTTAATCAATCGATTGGAACATGGTAATTATTACCTGTGAATTAGGTCAGCTGGTAAGGCTTGCAAGTCAAACTGCCATTGAAGATCATAGGCTGTGGAACTGAGCTCCATGGAATATTTGAGAGGGGAGAATGTGCTCTCGATTGTCCCACCTGCATTGATAAGATTGCTACGAGCAGATGCATTGATTTCCAAAGTGTACCTAAAATGAGGATGTAGAAGTCTAAAGATGGGATGCATTGCACTCAATTGTCTGTTTGTGGCTATGGAATAAGGCTCCACAGAACAGTGAGTTCTTAGCCAATGACTGACGAGTTGGTGATAACCAGCGTCATGGGCAAGAACATGAGCTTTGGCGAATCTCCAAAGCCAGAGGCTAGTGGCCTTCTCGCTGGGTCCATAAACTCTACTCCATTGAGGCTTCCCATCCATGGGCGGTCGTGTTAGCTCAATAGCCAGGGGTCTAAGTGTTTCATCTTCGTTTAGAAAAAACAGTGTTCTTGATCCATAAAGGGTTGCTCCTTCCAAGGCTCTCACTTTTTGCACATACGGCAACAACATGTCATGGTAATCCAACATAAACAACTTTTTCTTTTGAATTGCCTGCATTCCATTCCCACCCATTTGTTCATTAATATTGAAAACATAACATATTACTTTACGAATGCTAAAAAATTGACAGATGCTTGTAAACTATACCTCTTGAACTGTCATGGAGCCAATTTGTTGATCGATCATTTGGGTGTTGAATGCGGACTCGGGAGGACCATAGATTTCAGGATCGAGCTGACTCGTTAATGGCCATTCCTACAATATTATTATAATGATTTGAGTATCAATTCGATAGTGAACTCAAAGTCGGGGTTAAGATATATATATGTAGTACCTTGACCAACTGAATGCTACATGGGTTAAGACCAGCAAGAGTCTGCCTTGCAAATTCTTCATCTCTCAACCAAAAGAACTTGTCCCCTGTTTATATATAATGAACATGATAAGGACACAATTACGGAGGTGGAACAAAGTTAAGCAGAGAAGAAGAAAAAAAAGTTGTGGGCTCACTGTCCATAGGTTCAGGAGATTGAAAGCGAAAGAGAAATTCTCCAGTCTCGGAGATGAGTTTGAAGATCCAAGGTAAAAGATCTCTGAGAGAGGTGGTGGATTCAAGAGGGGGCAAAGGGGGCAAGTTGAAGCCATCAACATCAAAAAGTGCATCGATTGCTTTGAAGTTTGGGAAACCAGTGTTTTGATCAAAACGTACTTGGAGTCTGGGTATAATTACTCGTAACACAGACAATAAGGTTTTGGCATTGAAGACTCCCTGTTTTATATCAGAGAATGTCTCGTCTCGAGGGACGTATATGTTTCCAGTAGCCCTTTGCTCCGAATGAGGATCTGTTTTAGTAGGTGGACGACCGGTTCTGCAACGTCTAGGATAAGGGCGGTCAAGGCCACCGAGAACAGGTCTTTTGAGATCTTCACTCATGTCGGGATCTCCGAGGTCATTGTACACGTCATAATCGTAGATACGGTCGTAACTTTGACGCTCTCCCGTGCCATTCCCTCGCAAAACCACCAGCTCTGTTTCCCTCATCGATTTAAGCCCAGCAGGCGTCTGTGACGGCAAGTATGACTGCAAACAACAAGTGCAGGTTGTAAATACACACATGTTATCTTAATATGATATCTTAATATGGAATTACTGACCTTGTCGGTGAAGAAGACTCTCTTCTGAGTGGTGGGATTCTGAGTCTTGGACTGAACCCAAGAGTTGCAAGAGATGGTGAAGGGACCAGAAGCAAGGCCACTGAGGTCAACCTCTTTCACGAACATCTCACTTTCATTGTAGTTCTCAACAATGACGGCTCCAATCTCTCCGAAATCTGACGGAACTTCCAAAATCGCCTCGTAAATTTCCTCCCACCTGTCTTCACTTATCAATTTTGCCTGAACTATGATCGTCGGCTTCTTCAACCCAGTTCCTTATTCCAACAAACGACCAACATTCTTATGATGTTAGAATTTAAAATAAAATAAAATCAAAAAACGTTAATTATTTTAGCAAGCATCAAACAGACCATGTTGGGAATCAAACAAACAAAAAATGCATAAAACACCCTTAAATTTATAATAATTGCAGGTCAAGACTATCATTTTCACCATAACTCAAATGCTTGAAAATATAATCTATTTTTCTTATAAATTGTAATTCAAAATCATTCTTTCATTGGTTATGTAGCATTGTCATGTCGAATTCTTAATTTAAATTTAGTTTGAAAATGTTGTAACTTTTAAGATAATTGTTCTCAGTTAAGCTTTAAAAAAAATAAGTGTAATTTTAACTAAATAAGTGTTTAGTAAATTTAAAACCTAAACATGAAAAAATGTGGTAGGAATTTAAAACCTAAACATGAAAAAATGTGGTAGGATATGAATAAAATAGGAATTTTATTAAGAGGCTCATAAATAATTTGAATTTTGTTTTATGTTTTCAGATTCATATTTTTGCTATGTAATCTGAATTCTGTTTTTTTAGCGTAAATTCTAAAAAAATATTTTTTAAAAAAAAATTCAGCGGTATTGGATTTGAAATTTTAAAAAAATTATTTTTATTAAATTAAAATATGTATAATATAAATCAAACACTTTTCTAAAAATATTAAATACAACTTTGTTTCCATTAAATTTTGTTTTCAAATTTCTGTTTTGAGCGGATAAGAATGTTTTAAGATACTAACCAAACATACACATAATTACTCAGAAGTTGTATGAGATATTTTGAAAAGTCAATCTCAAAAGCTACTATAGTTAGATTTACAAACTAAGGAGTGATTTGCTCTAATTTAATTATAATCAATGTTACCAAACATTGTGTTTAGGAGTGATTTTGAAATTGTTAAAATAGTTTTTTTCAAATCTAAAATCATTTTAAACATGTCTTTAGTAATTCAAAATCAATTTTTTTTTTTTGCAACGGTAGTTTAATTAATGCGGGGATTGAACCCATGACCTTTTGGTCACCGACTCAACCCTATGCCAATTGAGCTATGCTCGGTTTGGCAATTCAAAATCAATTTTGATGGTATGAAAATCACGTTTAAAAGTATAAAATTAAACATAAAATAAATTTAAAATGATTAAATGTAGGTTTTAAGTTGATTTTAAACATGACAAAAATAATTTTTAGTCATTTCAAAATCACTCTCAAACATAGATCGCCTAACCACAAGAGCTCAATTGTTGGGTAGATTTTATGATATATTATTTTACCTTTCTTCCCGATAGAAAATTACATATATAGTTGATTTCAATTTTGTTGGTTTAGATTATAACGGCTATGTATATTACAATATTTTAAATTATTTAGCAAATCTAAAAATATATTATTATATTATGTCATTGTTTTTTAGTATTATTATGTCATTTTAATAATAATAATAAAATTATAAAAGCTCGTGTTTCAATAATAATAATAGTGATCGGGAAAGCAAAATAAAATTAAACTATGTAATTAAAAAGTTGAAAGGTTTGAATATGGTAAAAAAAAAAAAAAAGTTTCTATCAGCATTTTTTTTTAAAAAAATTGATAAACATAATAGGAGAAAACGGTAGGAATGACCCCTTATTTTGCTGGTTTGTCGGACTAATCCGAATTTTAAAAACGAGTCAAATTGACCTTTTGTTGACATCATTACAAATTTTGTTTAAATATTTTTTATATCGGGTTTTCTAGCTCTCGCACTTTCCCCCTCTTTCCCCTGAAAATATATTTTCTTCTTCTTATATATTTGGTTCTCCCTCCTCTATCACGTTTTTTCTTCTTTTTATTCACTCATCGTCGGCGACTCTTCGATGACGACTTCCATCGACAACAACTTTTCGTAACGATTCGAGAACCATGATTTTTTCAAATCTGAAACATTTCAGATCTGGAAAAAATGCCAGATCTTGAAATTTCCAAATCTGAAAGGGAACTAGAGCTAGAGTGAGACCAACCCGAGCCCACAGGTAGAGTTAGAGCGATAAAATATTATTAAGAAAAATAATGATGTCAGCAGGTATGTGGTCAATTTGACTTATTTTCAAATTCGGGTTAGTTTGATAAACGGGTCAAAATATCGTGTCAGCATGAAAATTAGTACTATTTTTATTTATTTTTGTTAAATAATTGTAATTTAACTTTTATAATTTAGGCTGTGGTATTTAAGTTGAACAATATTATTTATTTAATTATTTATAATGTATGAAAGCAATTATGAATGTACTTGTACATAAACAATCCCAATATATCTATTTCATCAGTAAGTTAGTCAGAAAACTTTGACATTTGACGCTATTCGTAATTATTAATTTTAATCTTTTTTTAGAACTAATCTCTCAAGTTTATTTACATAATTAAAGTTTAAAAGTATGAGTCTGAACATGAATTATCTATTAGAGTGAGAGAAAGCTTACTGGGATCGACGAGGATGCTGGCGAACTCGAGTTTGAGCAACTTTTCAATGGCTTTGCTTTCCTTAAGAAATGTGGACGAAGTGATTTCTCCGGTGATCTTTCTGACAATCACTTTTGTGATGACGGTGGTGGTGGGTTCGGCGGCAGTAGTGGCTAAGGCTGCTTTGATTTCACGGGACACCAATCTCAGGCGTCCATTCTTGATATGCTTCTTCTGGGGATTATTATTATTATTATTATTATTATTGCAATAAGTAACCAGAGCTCCGGCGTTGAGGCTACGAGCCAACGGCCACTGAGGATGGCACAGGCTCGCCGGAGCCACTCGTATCGAAGACCCAAAGCCTTGAGACTTCAACATTTTTATTTCCTTTTCTAATTAAGCAGATGAGGAAGAGAAGATTAATGGTGTGAGTTTGCTTCTGCATCCCAGGTCTTTATATACAATTTGGACCGCCCCAAGTAGTTCATAAATTGTTTAATAATAATTATTTGATACAAAATTATTTTACTTTTGTAATTAGTGTACCGTCTCATTCAACTAACTCATATTTTTCAGTCCAACATCTGTCATGATTTGATTGACAAAATATTTAAATCATTTTTAAATAATAATAAAAAAAATCATGCCGTGGTGTCCGTAACTCTCCTTTTCTTATTTCATCAAATTAACAACTTTTCCTATTTTCTCCCTTCATTTATCTGCACTCCAAACTTCAAGGTCATGAAATTTCGATTGGGGTTATTTGAAATTTACAGGGTTGTGTATTATATAGGCATAAATTTTCAAGTAAATTTTTAGAGGAAGTGAAGAAAATAGTGGAAAATTTCACGGTTGGATTTATCTAAGGTTGGTAAAGGTCGATTGAATTTTATTTGTTTTAAGAAAAATGTAAAAAAAAAATGGTAACAAAAATATTTTATTTGTTCAGAGATATTTTTAGAGTATTGCACATCTTACTGAGTTAAAAAATAGTTAAACCAAAAAGAAAAGTAGAGAAATGAAAGAGAGAAAATAGGAGAATTGTTTATTTGACGAGGAAGGAAGGAAAAGTTATAAGTAAACGGCATGAAGTGTTTTTTTTATTTAAAAAATAATAGAAATATTCAATCAATCAAATCGTGACGTTGGGCTGCAAAAATACTAAAAATACTCTTTTTCACCTCTTTCTTAATAGAATTTTAATACTAAAGTTTCAGTTCATTAATCAAAAGAATTAAAAGTTGGTTCATTATTGAGTTTTGTCAAAAAAAAAAAAAAAAAAAAAAAAAAAAAAAGAGGTTTTATTATTGTTACCAACTGATCCATTTATATATCTTAACTGAGCTATATAAATATTGGTTAACTTTACACATCTCTTATTTTTTGTTCTCAGATTTTCAAAATTGTTTATTTCAATTCATAAAACATTTTTTTTATAAGTTATATATTAAACAAATATTTAAAAGGTTGGGTGACCAAAATGGATCTAAGAAACTAGTAAAAAAGTGGTGAATCTTATGAACAAGATGCAAGAATCGAAGTGAAAACAACCAAAAAAAAAAAGAAAAGGCACGTTCAAAGAGAGAGATAATGAAATTTAAAATTATTTTTGATAATGAATACATAGTTTTAAATGCACATAAATGGCCGCCCCAGCACATGCTGCTTCGAAGATTCTCCTGTATATTTCATCATGCTTTGTCTTATGCTTCTTAGAAAAATTCTCAAAACATTATCCAACACAGAGTTGTTCAACACCAAACAGGCTTAATTTTAACTCAGAGTTGTTCAACACCAGAGTTGTCCATTATTTTAGGATCTCATTTGGATTATCATAATAATTAATTAGTAAAACTTGCTTGCACGACTACAAGCATCTTTTGTAGTTATGTACTATATTGTGAGTGGATAAATATTTAAATATTTTTTTAAAAAAAATCTCCTTAATTTTCTAACCTCGTTATCTGGATTTTTTTTTTTGCCCATCCTGCTGTTCTTCACTTTTCTCTCTCGTCCTTCAACCCCTACTCTGATGACCATAGAAATCGAACTTCAACCTCAATGGATTAAAAAAAAATCTCACTTTCTCTTCGTTCTCTTCGACAGGAG
Organism: Herpetospermum pedunculosum; assembly: GCA_028017165.1. Taxonomy (NCBI): domain Eukaryota; kingdom Viridiplantae; phylum Streptophyta; class Magnoliopsida; order Cucurbitales; family Cucurbitaceae; genus Herpetospermum; species Herpetospermum pedunculosum. Next base: position 774,714 of record CM051529.1, on the reverse strand, counting down.
GACGTTAAATGTTTCCCGATTTTAGACAGGAACTGGGGATGTTAAAGGTTAAAATAGGAGAAAGTTTCAACGATTTTTGTAAATAGGAGGCTGATCGGAGTGGCAGCGACGGTTTTGAAATTAGAGAAGGGGAAAAATTAGAGGTTTTGTTCGATTGAGATCCCGACGGCGTCGTGAGATTTGTGATGTGTGTGGATTGTAATGGAAGCGGTAAAATTTTGGATTAAAGGAGAAGAAGACCATGTGGGTTGATACAAATTTAAATTTGAGGCTTTTTTTAGGCGGTAAAAAAACATATTCTCCTTTTTCATTTTTTAAATTTAATTTTAGCCTGTGACATAGATCCGTGGGAGGAATGAAAGAAAAAAAAGATGAAAATTGATTTCCATGTTACAAGGAGAGGGGTTGAGGGAGGGGAAGGACAAAGAAAAAAGAGTGAGAGATGAAATTGAAAACAAAGGTCATGGCAGATGGAATTGTAGGGAGGAAAGAGAAAATATGAGAAGTTGTTTATCGAAAAAGGAAGGGAAAGTTACGGAAAAAAATCTAAGTAAACGTCGTGAAGAATTTTTTTTATTTAAAAAATAATATAAATATTCAGTCAATCAAATTGTGACACGTAGTTGGACAGCAAAAAATACTTTTTTTTTTTTTTTTTGATAGTCCGGCCAAAATACTTGTAACCAGGTTGTAAGTAAGTTTTAATAAAAAAAAAAAAAAAAAAAAAAATTGAACTAAAGTAACCCTTAGAAAATTAAAAATAATTTTTTTTAAAAAGAAAATTATATAAATATTTATCCACTCACCATGTACCACATGATTCGACTACAAATTTTTGTAGTCCAGCCAAATTTTACTCATAATTAAAAATTAATAATTTTTATAACAACCATTCACGAATGATTTTGGATGGAAGATTGCGATGAATAATTTAGTATAATTTTTATATTGTTGTCCCATCCAGTCTTGAGCTTTTAATTTTTTTTTATTTCATTGTATCTTTAATTTGTCAAATTGATCTAATTTTTTAAATTTGCCTAAATCCTAAAAAAAATAAAAAATAAAAAATAAAAAATAAATAAAAAACGAAAAAAGGAGCATACAAATGATCAATTTATAAACTAACAATAAATAAGTTTTAGCAATAGTTCACAATGTAGGCTGTCAAGCCCAGTTTGGAAGAATTTAAAAAAAAAATAGTTTTAAATTTTTTTTTTTTTTATTTTTAGAATTTGGCTAACAACTCAAAAGAAAACCAATGTAAAAAAACAGTTTTATAAAAAAAAACCAAATAATTATCCATCTGCTCTTGAAACTTCATAAACTAAAGAAAAGCTAAATTTTATATTGTAGACTAGAAGTGTAGTTCACTGAGAAGAAACAAAATGTAGACTATTCAAATAAATCATATAAATTCATAACAAAAAAAAACTAAAATAATGCAATTGTACATGTTACTCTCAATAAAAAAAAAAAAAAAAAGAGATTCAATCAAAAACATAATTAAATTTTATGTTTACATTTTAAATAATATCCTGGAAACATAAAAACGTTGTTCATAATTTTCTACTATTTATATCACAAAATTTGAAAATCATTTTTCAAAAATATTATCTCTACCGCACATATTGGTTGAACTTAGTAAATTTGAAAACATAAAACATAACCTAAATTCCATACTAAACCAGTTCTTAATTGCTCCAAACTTTTCACTCTCCATTATTATATAAATATTAATATACAAAACAGAATAATAAATTCAATAGTCCGTGTAACTGAAAAAAAAAAATGTTACTAACAACTATCATATTAAATCAATTGTATTAATTCCAACAATTATTAATAAAATATTAAATTAAAGTAAACCTTTTCAATGTATTATTGGCATATGATGAAAAAGTTTGTCAACAAGAGGACAATAATAGGGTAGGTAATTTAAATGAATTGTCTATGAAGTCCAAAAAGAACAAACAAATTGGTTTTCAAAAGTATAAAATTCTTAATTGCCTAATGAACAAAAACTTCTGCAAGTTAGCACTAAAAATGTAGCCATCACTTCATTTTATCTTAATATATATTTGGATAACGGAAGTCATAAGTTGACATTTTTTTTTAATACTTAGATTAATTGGATCATAAATTTGTATATTTGGTAGAATTAATATTTTCTAGAAATTGAAATAGAAATACATTCATAAATATTGAGTAATAAATCCTAGCAAATTTAAGCAATCAAATACTTAAACCCCAATTAAAAAAAAAAATCTAATCCTAAAATAAAATGAGTTTGAAATAATTTTTCCAAAAGTATATTTTAGGTTTAGGAAATTAAATTAAAATCTGTGGTCCATTATATTACTGAACAAGACTGAGCCAATGTACTGGTCCTGTCCTGTCAAGATTGTCGGCACGGCACCACTTTTTTTCATCTTTTTTTAAGATAAGATAAAGTAATTAATGAAATCACATCACATTCAATTTATTTTGCCACGTATGGGAAAGAAAATTCATAGTTCCATATCAAAGAAGATAAAAAAGTACGATCAAGGCAATAACACGTGGTCTTATTAATTTCAATCTTCCTAAATCTGTGTGCCATGCCATGCCAACCGGCTGGAAGGGTGGTTTTTTTTTTTAAATGTATTAGAAAAAGAGTTGTTTTAAAACTAATTAAAAACAAGCGGTTCACTTCACGGGTTCACTTCACGTTTTTTTTTTTTTTTTATTTATTTATTTTTTTTTTTATTTATTTATTTATTTATTGTAATTTTTAAAACTCTTTATAAAAATATTATAGTTTTAAAAATATTTTTAAAAATAATAAGTCAAAAGACGACCTCTACATGCCACGATCTTGTTCCACAGGGATGAAGATCCTTATACATCTATGAAAAAATTCTTTTGAATTAAAAAAAATGATATCTTTTTTATCCGATATTCAAAAATTTCGAAAAAGACATGGTTGGAAAGTTAACATAGAACTTCAATTTGATACCTAGTTTCAATATTTTTGGAGTTGTGTATCAAAAGTTGAGGTACAATTTTGAAATTTTCAGTCATATCTTCAGTTCGGGGTTTAGTGAAGTTTTCAGAACTATAGCTCAACTTCAATGATCTTTATCTTTTGATACAAAACAAAAAAAAATAGTGAAACTAAGTATCAAATTGAAACTCTCTCGGTTAGCTTTCCAACCGTACCTTTTTAAAATTTTTTGAATATCTGGATAAAACGATATCATTTTTTTTTAATGCATACTGCTCAAAAGAATCTTCAGTTTTGAAATTTGCAGAACTATAGTTCAACTTCGATTCTCTTTATTTTTTATACACAACTCAAAAAAATATTGAAACCATGTATCAAATTTAAGCTATCTCGGTTAGCTTTCCAACCATACATTTTTTTCGAAATTTTTAAATATCTAGGTAAAAAAATATCAAATTTTTAATCCAATTTTTTTTTTCATAGCGGCAGAAGATCTTCATCCATGTGGAGCAATATCGTCTTTCGAAAAGACGACCGACTTGTAGGTCGTTTTTTATTTTTAAAAATACTTTCAAAACTACAATATTTTTAAAACAACCTTTTTTTCTAATACATTTCAAAAACCACACTACAAAAAACAATGGAATTAGCGACTAAAAAAAACGTCGCTAAAGCCAGTTTTTCGTTGCTAAAGACCTTTAGCGACGGAAAATTGAACGTCGCTAAACACAGTTTGCGACGATGTCGTAAATTCGTCGCTAGAATCACTGCGACGGAAATTATATTTCGTCGCAAACCTGAGTAAAACAATGACAGGGAATACAAGTCATTGTTTATTCCATAATTTAATTTAAAAAAAATACGAATGTTCACCCCGCTCCTATTCCATGGAATCATCAGTTTTTTTCCACTACCATTACTAAACATTCCCATCAATATAAAATTTTAAATAACACCTATGTTATCAACAACCACTAACAACAATTGTAATTGTCCCCATGCTCCGACCATTCTTATGCTACAAGCATAATTATGTCACTAAATCAAATATTACCCCTTATTGTTAAGTAGTCACTTTCATTTCTCACAAAATATACACATACATTTTGAAACAATTATCATATTGATACCAATCCATAAATCTCCTCAAATCAATGCTTATGAGGGCAAACAACTCAGACAAAAACTTGTTATTGTTTTAATTATTCAACTAATATCACATTTATATTTACAAGAGACACATAGATTTCTTATTATGGAGTTATCAAGTGTATTTCACGGAGTTAAAGAGAAATTGCTTTGATACAATATACACACCTATAGAGAGTAGCACATGATTGCCTTCGAGTGATGCGTAAATATGTTCGGACAAGCTCCCTCCTTCATTTTTTTTAGTTTTTAAGAGCTTCACCCTCACATACATCCTATAAGCAAGATTTAAGCACTCAAACCAACAAATCACATATTTGAAGTTTTCCTTAAGCAAATTCCAAACTTCAAAATTTACAAGTTGAGCAAAAATGACATTTCCTTAAACTTAATCATTATAAATAATCAAATGTGATTCTCATAGCACCAGTTTCCTAAATTGTTCTTACAAAACACAAGGGAACACTATATATATATATATGATACGTAGTAATTGGTTTCTAAACTGAAACCATAGAATTGGACATTTGGATCTTCGTCATAATACCTCATTTTCTTCGGTGGTCTCTGTTGCAAGGGCTTCAAGGACTTTCACTGTTGACTGAAATTTCTCCTCCCAAGCTTTCAAAAGACTGCTTTGATGTACAAATCCAAGGTAACATTGGTTAATTTCTATTTTCCGTGTAAGATAGTATACTATCCAAAGTTAAAAATTATGCTAAGCAAGATTACATGTTTCAGGTTTCCAGCCTTTCAAACATATTTTGAACAAACAATCTACTAAAAAAAACTATTTAATCACAGTTTAATCAAATAATAAGTTCCAAATCTAACTTCAATCACATAACTAGCCTCCAAATAACATTTTAATTTAATGAAACAAATATTTTCCAAATTATATTTTGAACACATAAGTTAAAAAAGAATACAATGCATACCCTCCAAATGCTTTACCACAATCCTTCCTTGTCTTTTTTAAACTTCCTTCAATTGGAATGTTGTTGCTTAAACAAAGCTCTACAAAAGAAAGCTTGAAGTTAGAAAAAAGATCTACAATGGGCAATAGTCATGGAAATAAGATGACTAGAAAAATGTTTAGATAAAAAAGATCAAGAGGACTAACCCATTAGCTTCGGCAGCTGCTTTTGCTTCGGCTATCACACCCTCTATCCATCAAAAAAGAAGAAAAACACAACCCATTAGTTTCATATACTAATTATAAAAGCTAAATAGTTACGCAGTAAACATACATAAGCAAAGTCCCATAAACCACACTCATAATCTCAATCTCAATCTTAAAACTCACTGCAAGTCAATAACAAATATAACTCACTTCCTTCATCTTCATCATAATCGAGTTACCTAGGTCATCATATGAAAAAGTGAGTCTTTAACAGTAATCGGAGTTATAAAGAAAGAGTTACTTGATTTAGCAATCCGGTCTTATGCAAACTCATTGCACAGGACGCCCCCACTCGTATGTCTCCATATGAACGATTTCGGATCACATCGTTTGTACTATACAAAGTGGGCCGCATCCATAGTGTCCCCAAGATAAGGTACTCAGCCCTATCCCTATACTATAGACCATTTTGGCCATTACTCGAACTTGATCCACATTCATGTCACCATATAAAGTTTATATATACATCTTATAGCCATGAGTTCTTAGTTTATTGGATTAGGTTTAAAATAACACAATTCACTTTATTCAATAACAATTTTACTGAATAAACATCAATAACAATTTTATTGCAAAATAGAATATACATTCAGTTTACAAACTACGAGTTTTAAGACATAAAAACCAACAATAAGTACCAGTGAATAACGAGCTGGTGAACACAAGAATCATGAGCAAGAACATGTGTTTTGGCGAGCCTCCATAGCCAAGCATATGTGGCATGAGAGCTTGGTGAGAAAACTTGCTTCCATTGGGGCTTCCCATCCATGGGCGGCCGATTCAGCTCAATAGCCAACGGCTTCAAAGTGTCATCCGAATTTGGAAAGAACAATACCCTTTATCCATACAGTGTTGTCCCCTTAATGCTTCTTACTTTTTTCACATATTGCATTAAACTGTCATGGAAGTCCACTATGAACAATTTCTTCTCTGGTACTGCCTGCAACATAAATAAACATTTGAGTGTTTTTTGTTTGGTTTAATAAATTAAATTACAAACATTATTATTGGGGTGTTCAATTTAATTTACCTCATCAACTGTTGATGGAACTTCCGATTAATTTTTGAATCAGACCGGTGGTGAATGCAATAAATTGTTCTAAAAAAATACAAATAAGATGTTGTCATTTTTATTCATGACTAGAAAATGATCCCCTATGATCCCTAGGTCTAGCTCGACGTGCTATATAATTCCCACGACCCCGCATATTTGACGATTGATCTTCCTCCATAGTGATTATTTCTGGACCGCTCAATGAAGAGGTTGTACACGCTGGAGGTGTTGAAACTTCATTATCTTGGTTTTAAACATCTCTATCGAAACATCGAACTCAATATACAGATGTTAAAGTTTACGCCGCTGCGACTGAGTGCGCGAGTTGAAGACGTGCACTCCTTGAAGAAAAAAAATCACCATTTTTTTTCTTTCTAAATCTATTGAAAACCACCATTTTTTAATAAGTTTCAAAAAACGACCCCCCTGCAAAACCCTAAATAAAACCAAGTTAATTGTACGCCAATAGTTTTATTTATTTATTTTTATTTTGTTGAAATCTTTGTGTGAATGGTAATCCCATCATCTTTTTCAAAAAAAAAAAAAGAAAAAAAGATTGCTAATCCCATCAAACATGTTATTTTTTTTTTTCCTTCAAAACCATAAAACTAAAATAATTATTATTTTAGTTAAATTACGGAGCAACTAAACATATTTTTCACTTCTAAAAAATCCCCAATTCCATCTATGGAGAACTAGAAGTTAGAACTCTGATGAAATCAAAAGGAAAAGAAAAGAATTTGGACGTTTCTTCAAACAACAACCAAGCATTTACTCTGAACTCTGATAGAATACATAACAGATTTATGTCGTCTGATGCATATATATATATATATATATATATAACACCTTATTAATTATTACTTCAGAGCTCTTCATCATGGATTAAATGGAAACACTGTATGGAACTCCCTTTCCAGTGACTCCAGGCCCTGAAAATGGCTTCAAAAGTTCATACGGAGTAACCCCAGCTCCAGTTCTGTTCTTCAAGTTGCAATCGTGATTCCTATGATCAATTATCGACTCCAATTTTTCCATCTTAGCACTAAACCTATCAAATGCTGCCTTTATTACAGGATTATCATTCCAGGATGGTTCCATATTCTCGCCAAGATACTGCTCGTCTGGGGAGTGAGTTGACAACACATTCAACACTAACATCACCCGTGTTGCTTGAAATTGGGAAGGGAAGGCATTCAGAAGCACTTCCTCTGGCTTTTCCAAGAAGCTTTTCCAAAGTTCAGGGTTATAATCTTCAGTGGGCATGTTGGTTCTTACTATACTTGGCCTGTTTGGGAAGTAGCCTGCATATGAATATTGCCCAAAGTTCACGGCTGCATGGTGAGCTGATGCTACCCAAGCAATGTTTGTGACTATATCTATTAGATCCTGAGGTGTGTTGAGAAGTGGCCACCATGGTTCGTCTTGTTTGTCTGCATGTCCCAAAGTTCTAATCTCAGTCCACCATGCTTGGAGCTCTGTGTCAGATGTTACAAGGTATGGGTCTGAATAGTAATGATTCACGTACTCTGTCACCCATTCTTTCAGAGCATCCCATAATATCAAACCATCATTTGCAAAAGGATAATCTTTGATGTGCAATTTCAGACCATGTGAAGCTGTTGGATCCTCCTCTGCCAATCCCCTGCAAAGTACATGTAATAAAACGGGTCAGTTTTGCTATGACAGAAACAATCGAGAACAAAAAAATACACCTATAGATTTAACGTGGTTCACTAATATTGCGTTAGCTACGTCCACAAACAGAGATAGAAAACAATTTTATTATCTTTGTGAGAAAGAGACAACAAATTTAGAGAAGGATTATGGCAAAGAGGGATTAGAAAGATTATACATGACATAATTTTAATAATTTGAATATAAGAGTGGGCTGAAAACAAGGCCCAAAACAGAAAACATAAGAGTAGAGCCTATTAGGGGCAGTAGTGCCCCTGAACCTCCAAACCGGCCATTTCTCTCCTGGACCTCGACTTGCTAACCGGACAGCCATACCCCGTGTTTGGTCATTCAAAAAGTCAGATAACTTGTAATATTTTATCAAGTGATTGGAACATTGTAATTATTACCTGTGAATTAGGTCAGCTGGTAAGGCTTGCAAGTCAAACTGCCATTGAAGATCATAGGCTGTGGAACTGAGCTCCATGGAATATTTGAGAGGGGAGAATGTGCTCTCGATTGTCCCAGTCGCATTGATAAGATTGGTACGAGCAGATGCATTGATTTCCAAAGTGTACCTAAAATGAGGATGTAGAAGTCTAAAGATAGGATGCATTGCACTCAATTGTCTGTTTGTGGCTATGGAATAAGGCTCCACAGAACAGTGAGTTCTTAGCCAATGACTGACGAGTTGGTGATAACCAGCGTCATGGGCAAGAACATGAGCTTTGGCGAATCTCCAAAGCCAGAGGCTAGTGGCCTTCTCGCTGGGTCCATAAACTCTACTCCATTGAGGCTTCCCATCCATGGGCGGTCGTGTTAGCTCAATAGCCAGTGGCCGAAGTGTTTCATCTTCATTTAGAAAAAACAGTGTTCTTGATCCATAAAGGGTTGTTGCTCCTTTCAAGGCTCTCACTTTTTGCACATACGGCAACAACATGTCATGGTAATCCAACATAAACAACTTTTTCTTTTGAATTGCCTGCATTCCATTCCCACCCATTTGTTCATTAATATTGAAAACATAACATATTATTTTACAAATGCTAAGAATTGACAACACCAATAAACTATACCTCTTGAACTGTCATGGAGCCAATTTGTTGATCGATCATTTGGGTGTTGAATGCGGACTCGGGAGGACCATAGACTTCAGGATCGAGTTGACTCGTTAATGGCCATTCCTACAATATTATTATAATGATTTGAGTATGAGTTCAATAGTGAATTCAAAGTTGGGGTTAAGATATATATGTAGTACCTTGACCAACTGAATGCTACATGGGTTAAGACCAGCGAGAGTCTGCCTTGCAAATTCTTCATCTCTCAACCAAAAGAACTTGTCCCCTGTTTATATATAATGAACATGGTGAGAAGAACACAATAATTAGAGAGCTGAAACAAAGTTAACCAGAGAAGAAAAAAAAAGATGTGTGCTCACTGTCCATAGGTTCAGGAGATTGAAAGCGAAAGAGAAATTCTCCAGTCTCAGAGATGAGTTTGAAGATCCAAGGTAAAAGATCTTTGAGAGAGGTGGTGGATTCAAGAGGGGGCAAAGGGGGCAATTTGAAGCCATCTACATCAAAAAGTGCATCGATTGCTTTGAAGTTTGGGAAACCAGTGTCGTGATCAAAATGTACTTGGAGGTTTGGTATAATTGCCCGTAATCCATTCAAAAAGGTACTTCCAGTGAACACTTTCTGCTTTATATTAGAGAATTGCTCGTCTCGAGGGACGTATATGCTGCCTTTTGCCCTTTCCTCCGAATCCGGATCTGTTTCAGAATGTGGACGTCCGGTTCTGCAACGTCTAGGATAAGGGCGCTCAACCCCACCAAGAACAGGTCTTTTGAGATCATCTTGTTCAGGAACTCCGAGGTCATTGTACACGTCATAATCGTAGATACGGTCGTAGCTTTGACGTTCTCCCGTGCCATTCCCTCGCAAATTCACCAACTCTGTTTCCCTCATCGATTTAATCCCACCTGGCGTTTGTAACGGCAAGTATGACTGTGGAAACAACAAATGCATTCAATTAAATGATATTCGATCAAAGGAAAAAACTTTAACTTACTCACCTTATTGGAGAAGAAGACTCTCTTCTGGGTGGGAATGAGAGTCTTGGGCTGAACCCAAGAGTTGCAAGAGATGGTCAATGGACCAGAAGCAAGGCTACTGAGGTCAACCTCTTTCACGAACATCTCACTTTCATTGTAGTTCTCAACAATGACGGCTCCAATCTCTCCGAAATCTGACGGAACTTCCAAACTCGCCTCGTAAATTTCCTCCGACTTGTCCTCACTTATCAATTTGGCTTGAACTCTGATCGGCGGCTTCTCCAACCCAGTTCCTTATTTCAACAAACAACAACCAACATTCTTATGATGTTAGAATTTTTTTTTAAAAAAAAAACGTTAATTATTTTAGCAAGCATCAAACAGACCATGTTGGGAATCAAACAAAAAAAAATGCATAAAACACCCCTAAATTTATAATAATTGCAGGTCAAGACTATCATTTTCACCATAGCTCAAGCTCAAGTGCTTGAAAATATAATGTACTTTTTCTTATAAATAGAAGTTCAAATTCCTTCTTTCATTTGTTATGTATCATTGTCCAACCTGATCGAATTAGTGTTGTATTTTTAAGATAATTGTTCGCAGTTACACTTTTAAAAATAAGTAAATGAGTGTCACATAAATTTCAAATTTAAACATGAATAAATGTATAAATGTGATAGAATAGAGATTATTAAGAATTATTCAGCCTATGAGAATTTTTTAGAAGCTCAAAAGCTATTATAATTAGAAGTGATTTGTTCTAAATTAATTTATAAAGCTGGTTTTACCAAATATAACATGTTTAAGTGTAGGAGTTTTAAGAGTGATTTTGAAATGGTTAAAATCATTTTTTTCAACCTCAAAATTACTCATAAACACGTTTTTAGTAAGTCAAAATCAATTTTTATATATTTAATAAACACGTTTTTAGTAAGTCAAAATCAATTTTTATAAATTTTAAATATAAATTTTAAATGATTAATGGTAAGTTTGAAACCAGTTATGAAGGGCAATTCCACCCTTAATCTCTCTCCCTCACCATACCACACAATTGGGGAGAGTTATTATTTTTTTTTTAAAGAATCATTATTGAACTTATCGTGCCTTATGCTATTTTTTAATAATATTGTACTTTTTAAAATTATTTATAAAAATATTATAGGTTTGAAACTATTTTTAAAAATATTATTATTTTAAAGGGAAATCGTGTTTTCAAAAGACGATTCGTTTTTGTCTAAGACGATATTGCTTCACGAGTATGAAGGTCATTTTTGAAAAGACGATCTTGCTCCCACATGGACTTCACCGGAATCTACATTTCTTTTATTAAAAAATTGATTTCTTTTTAACCAAATGTTCAAAATTTTCAAAAAAGGTATGGTTGGAAAGCTAACGGAGAGAGCTCCAATTTGATACCTGGTTTCACTATTTTTGGAGTTGTGTATCAAAAGATAAAGACCATCGAAGTTGGACTATAGTTTTACACATTTTAGAACTGAAGATTCTTCTTAGGGTGCATTAAAAAAAAAATCGATCTTTTATAAAGATATTCAAAAATTTCGAAAAAGATACGGTTGAAAAGCTAACTTCCATTTGATATTTAGTTTCACTATTTTTAGAGTTGTATATTAAAAGATACCGATCGTCGAAGTTTAGCTAAGTTTTCAGTCATATCTTAGTTCAGGATTTAGTGAAGTTTTCATAACTTTGACAATATATATCTTTTGTATATATATATAGAAAAATTCCAATTTTCTAAAAATAATTTTTTATTTTATCTATCATTTACAAAAAAAAATTGATGCCAACAAAAAATAATTTTGACCACAATACCTCACATCATTTTTTTTTTTTTCAATATCTCTCACATTTCAAATAAATATATATAACTCATCTTTTGTCATTTTATTTGAGTTTTATGAATTTTAAGATTGAGATTTTTTTTAAATGTATATATATTTTACAAATTTTTCAAAAAAAAAAAAAAAAACTTAGTATAGTTTTGTGGGGACTCATGTGTCAAACACATCATTTTTTGCCTCTACCTAGTTAAACTCGCAATTCTATAAGAATCTACTACACCCGGAACTCAACATCTCAGCAATTACGGCTTATTTTATCTGTTTTTTTTTTTTTGTACAATTTTTTATATAATTTTTCATATTTTTATTATTAAGGACTTACTCCATTAAATTTTATGAATGCGATTTTTGCTTTTTATTTTATGTATCCTTCACAAATTTCTTTGAAGATAACAAAAATATTTTTGACCACAATACTTCACATTCTTTTTTCAATATCATTCACATTGATTATTTAATTGATTTGTATAATTTTAAAATAAAAGAGAGTCGTACAATACTATGTTAAATATTACATGTGAATTCCTTTCAAAAAAAAAAAATATTACATGTGAATTTGAAAGATTTTAATTCATTAATTTAAACGGATCCAAATAAACTGATGTTTTTGTTTCTCTCTGGTAGATATACTACCTCTTGAATTTTGTTTAAGTACCAATTTTGGATATACTACATCTTGAATTTTGTTTAAGTATCAATTTTGTTTGAACAACCTAATTTATATTTAAAATAATAAGAATAGGTTGAATTGCATTTTTAGTCCTTTTACACATTTTGTTTAATTACTTTAAAAAAAAATTAAAATATCGTGCAAGGGAGAGAGAGAGAAATGAAGAGAGATAAATGTGTTGCCTTCGAAAATGTGACAGACTTTAATAGTAATTACGGTTGAAATCTAAAGAGTTGATATTTTTTACTCGAGTTCAACAACTTCGTGGGTCAAACAGGGAGTAAACTTAGTCCCAACTTCAGGGGTCTATTGCCTAATGTTGAGAAAAAAAATGATGTGTGTACCCATTATTAAAGTTTAAAAGTATTATGTCTATTGTCTGATGTGGGATAAGTACACAAATAATCATTTATGTCTATGATTTTATATTAATGTCCGCAGTTCTTATTTTTATCATAAAAAAAAAAAAAAAAAAAAAAAAAAATTTTCTAAAATTTTGGGTGGAATTTACTTTCAAACTTTTCAACATTAGTATTTTAAAATAATAAAATAAAATAAAATAATTTCTGAAATATTAGAATTAAAAAAGTGGAAATTAATGAAATTATATTTTCCTCTTTTCTCCCTCCTCGTTAAAATTGTCATCTTCCCCTCATAATCAACTCTAAAAATATTTTTCTCTCCAATATATAACATACAAAGTATATAAGGTGAGTACATATATGAAAAATATATATGGATATATATGAAAAATAATATACATTTTTTCTATAAAACAATACATAATATTTATAAGTATATGTACGGAGTATATAACCATATACTCATTTATTTAGTATATATAAAAAAGATATTTTTTAAATAACAAATACATATTATCTAGAGGTATATAGTACATATGTATATATACTCGTATATAAAGTATATAGGATGAATATATATATATATATATATAAATATAATTTCTAAAAAATAAATACATATAATCTATAAGTATATATTTAGTATATATAAGAATATATGGTGGATTTATATTAAAAAAAACATAACATATATTTTCGTAGCAATAAATTACAATATTAAAATTAATGTTTGAAACAAAATATTTATCGGCAACAATTATGAAAATTATACGTATTGTGATTTTTTTTTTTTTTTTTTGTGGAAGGAAGAAAATGAAGAGATGGAAAAATTGTAAAATAAATAAAATTAACTTAATTTAGAAGACTAAAATTGTAAAAACAATGTTAGAAGAAATTAAAAAAAAATGGTAGAAATCAAATTATTATTTATTATATAATTGTAACACACAAAATGGGAGAGAAAATGAATATTATTATGGATAGAAAATGAATATGAGGATAGAGTTAAAAACAAAAACAAAAATTATAAAATGTTATAACGTATTTGAAAATATCTGCATTTGAGACAATTTCCGTTAGATAATTATTAATGTTGAGAGTGAGAGAAAGAGATAAAGCTTACTGGGATCGATGAGGATGCTGGCGAACTCGAGATTGAGAAACTTTTGAATGGGTTTGGTTTCCGAAGTGATTTCTCCGGCGATCGTTTTGACAATGACTTTTGTGATGACGGTGGTTATGGGTTCGGCGGCAGTGGCTAAGGCTGCTTTTATTTGACGGGACACCAACAATCTCAGGCGTCCATTCTTGATCTGCTTCTTCGTCTGGGGATTATTATTATTCCAATAAGTAACCAAAGCTCCGGCGGCGTTGATGCTAGAAGCCAACGGCCTCTGCAGATGGCACAGGGTCGTCGCCGGAGCCACTCGTGTGGAAGATCCAAAGCCTTGAGACTTCAACATTTTTATTTCCTTTTCTAATTAAGCAGATGAGGAAGAGAAGATTATTAGTGGTGTGAGTTTGCTTCCGCATCAGAGCTCTTTATATACAATTTCGAGCTTCGAATTGCAAAACGCCCGAAGTAGCTAGTAGACAAATTGTTTAATGTTGCTGTCTAATTAAAAACGTGGATGCATATTTTAAAATTTACCACCCTAATAAATATTTCATTAACGCCATTGTGGGCATAGCTCAATCGGCATATTGAATGAACTATGAGCAAGAGGCCAACAGGTCTCAAACTTGAATCTCCCTTACAACATGTAAAAAAAAAAAAAAAATAACACTTCCTCAAATTGATTGCATCTGCTGCTAACGAAATTCCTCTACAATGGTCATGTTGGACAAGAAATGAATTCAGCTTCTTCTAATTCAGAGTCTTATCTTACATAGATGGGTTGTGACAAGGTAAGTTGAAAAATTGGTGCTCAAAAGAACAACATGTGCCCTTTCAAATCTCTCGTCTTCCTCAATTCACAATCCAAAACTTCTTCTCCTCCGTTCGAACAATTCTCCTTATGTTTAGAAGTTGATAATCAATTTTACTAATGTTTTGGTGCACGAATCCGTAACCTAGCTGTGTGATTAATTTTTCTAAAAAATCAAATTCTCATGTGAAGGGTTTCGTTGGTAATCTGAGGATCAGATGTGGTTCTTTTGAATATTAATTATTGTTACATATGGCTTCATTGGAGAAGAAACGAGCGAAAAGGGAGGTGTGGTGAAAAAGAGAAGAGTGGTTAAGGAATTCAAGTAGAATATTAATGAAGATTTGAAAAGGAAAAAAAATTATCGAAGATTTTGTAAATTGTATTTCAAATGAATAAGTTGATTTTTTTTTTATGAATATACAATTTTAATAGGAGGTTGTTGCATAATTCTCATTAAATTGATGTATTAAATGGTTAAATTAAATTTAAAATATTTAAAGTTTTGGAACAAATATATGAAAAAAGATTTAGTTGTGGGAGTTGGAGTATTTGTAGGAACAGAGTGGGATACACTGTTCTTTATAAAAATGAGAAGGTTAGGCTTATTGCACAAAATAGTCCATGTAGACATTATTGTGCTGATTTGTTTTTGGCATTTTTTCAAAACTGACTTACTAAAAAAAGACATTTGGGAGGTTTTTTCATTAAAAGTCCATTACAAACTATTTATGAATCCTGGTTGGGATTATGAAGTCCAAACAAGGTCCATTATTCTTGTTAGTCCGAATTAACCAAGCTAAGTATCTTTACCTTATTGGCTCATATGAAGGCTAATTCTTGATTGGTCAAGACTCAAGAGTAGGGTGAATTACAAAATAATAATAATAAAAAAGGCCAAGTAGTGTGGTTCTTTTTTGGCTATAAATAAAAGTTTTAAGTTTTTTTTTTTTTTTTTTTTTTTTTTTTTTTTTTTTTTTGACAACATGTGGGGTGGGGGAATCAAACTTGTGACCTCTTAGTCACTAGGTCATACACATGTCAGTTGAGCTATGCTCAGGTAATTCCTCAACGAAGGAGTGGGTGTTGTTTTTTAGGAAAATGAAGGCAGAAGGTTTATTCTTTAATTTGTTTTCTTTTATTTAAGGGGTTTTTTTTTCCATTGTTGATTCTAAGTTATCGGGTTGTGATAGTTGAAAGTCAATAACTATTATTGGGCTATTAAGAATAATTTGTAGCGTTGAGTTGAACATTTCTTATAATTACTATTATAGTTGAACTTACATTTTCAAAAGACTGAACGTAATCCCGAGATAAGGGGTGAATTAGTATAACTTTCGGTGTCGTTCTCTTTTTCTCTTCTCTTTATTATTGTATTTTGTGATCGAAAACTAATTTGTTTCTAATCTGTGAAGTAGGAACGTGAGATATAATTTAGTTTGTTATTCCGCGTTATTTATATCTTATGTTTTCCCACTATACCAAACTCTAATGGAATTTCCCTAATTAATCAATCGCACTAAATTAAGGCTTCAATCGTAATCGATTTATCTTTGATAGTGTTTATTTAAGCTAATTCAAACGTAATCTGATTTTCATTGGTAGTATTTACTTGGACGTAATTATTTGTGAGTTTACTATAATACCCCTCATATACGAATCGTGTGTACAATCGTGATTATGATCGTTATTAGAATTGTATATTTTTGGCAAATCGTGTAAAAATCTGTATAATTTTTTCACCTTCTGTGCATTATTGCGAGCGATTTCAGGTTTGAAGAAGATCTTGGTTTATTTATGACAACGATTAATGATAGCTCCCTAAAAGAGCTATTATTTACTCCTTAATTATAGTTAATTAATGTGCTTAATGTTGATAAATCGACCTTGTTGTAGGTGTTTCGCGGTAGAGTGCTCGTGAAGTCCAAGAGCGCATTTCGAAGCTAAGAAGATCGCTTTAAGGCTTCGGGAGTGCACCAGACAAAGTAGAGGAGCTAAAGGACAAGTTGGCATTGAAGGTCCTGCGTTGAGACGCTGCAAAGAGCGTCCCGATGCTACTCCAATGCAAAATGTAAAAATCAGACCCGGGAGCAAATTAGGTGACAGCGTCTCGACGCTCCGAAGTTGCGTGTGCGTTGAAGTTTCATCTGTAGCGTCGCGACGCTGCGGCGAGTTATAAAAGTTGTCTTCTCCGATTTTATGTCATATTCAGTTTTGTCTAAGCCTCGAGATTTGCGGATTTTCACCATTTTTTGAGCTTTTCTTCTTCCCCTTTGTTGTATGAGATCTAGAACCTCCATGGAAGCTTGGAATACTTCATCTCCCATGGAAGGCTAGAGCCTAGAGGTAAATGCTTAGTTAATTAGGATGTAAAGGGGTTGTTTATCTATTGTATCAGGGGAGATTTAGTTCTTTAATGATTATTTGGCATATTGTATGAAATCTTGCATCTTCTACCTATATTAATCTCGAATAACATGTCTTTCTAATTAGGATTGACACCCTTAATTGTTACACATGTTAGTTTGCTAGCTTTAATTCCTGACAAGTTTTAATTGCAAGTAGCAAGAGTCTAATTGTGGCTAAGCCATTTGATCCTAGGTGACAGATGAGGGTATGAATTGCTTATTGTTTTCATGGTGGGCTTGAGGTTAGGAGAAAAATCGAATTAATCTTTGTCGCGATGTTACCTGTCATTGTTCTTTAACTGATTTAGGATTTGTCACCTTAGATTAATTAAAGAGAAAATTTAATTAGAATTGCACGTTTCTAATTAATTCGTTGGGTTGTTTGTTACGAATTCGGCCAAGCAATTCGTGTGCATGAACATATTGACTAATTTTCTTAGTTTATCAATGAACTGGAGTACAATAGACCAATCCCGATACTTTTTAATTAAGCATGCTTGTTTGAATTCATATTTCACCATTTTATTTTTCGTTAGCGAAATTTCTTGCATGTTCCTAAAATCAAACCAAACTCCCCTTGTGTTTATTAAATTGCAAATTCAATTTAATTGAGATCAAATTAGAACTAGCTCCTCGTGGATCGACCTGACTACTGTTATCTATAAGTTAGAGAAGCATAGGCAGCTTATAAATATCAATTTGGCAGGCCTCGACAACTTGTGTTCACCAATTAATATGCAAAAATATAATGATTTTTTTAACATTTGGTTTCGTGTAACAATAAATCGACGATCCGAGAAAGCATAAATGTGTTTATATTAATGTTAGAAAGAAATTAACGTAAAGGTTGAAGAAGGAACGTCATAAAAAATGGTGAGATGTGGATAAGAAAATGAAATAAACTAAGGAAGAGAGAGATTGGACATTTCTAAAAGAAAATTGGTCAAAAATTGGTGGAACCCGTATAATCTTTAATGGTTAATCACTCCAAAGTGTCAGAGAAATAAGGTAAGGTGAGACCCACATTTTAATTACATTTTCAAATTTTAGCAAACGTGAAATGTAATAGATGTGGGTCCCACGTGTAAACATGGCCCAAGTTTTATTATTGAGGCCAACTCCATTATATATCTAAATTGAGCTATAAAAATATTGGTTCACTTCACACGTTTCTTATTTTTGGTTCTCAAAATTTCAAAATTGTTTATTTCAATTCGTAAGTTTTGTTTTATTTCATTTTGTTTCGAAAGAGACTATTTTGATCCTAGTTTTTATTTTACCATCAATTATTTGTTATTCATACGGGTGTGTTGGTTCTAAAATAAGGCCCATTGCCAAAATGATTTTTGTTTTTTTGTTTTTTTAGTATGAGAGTTAAAATAAATATTTTAAGGGTGTTTGGTCCAAGGAGTAGTTGAAGAAGAAATTAAGAGGAAAAGTTAACTGTCTGTTTAGCCCAGGGACTTGTTGAATTGAAGAAGGAATTGAGAGGAAAAGTTAACTCCCTAAACTTCTATCATAATTACTAGTTTCTCAGACTTTTACCTTAATTACTATTTAAGTTTGTCTCATTTTTTGAGTCAGCAAATTTTTCTCTCTCTCCCCCACAATATTTTTAATTATTTAAAAAAAACCTAATTTAAATAAAATGTGTAAAATGATTAAAAATGCAATTCAACCTATTTTTATTATTTTAAATATAAATTAGGTTGTAACTAAATTTAAAAGGTAGTATTTTTAAGAGTTAAAACATCAACTTATTTATATCCATTTAAATTAATAGATTAAAATTTTTCAAATTCACAGGTAATATTTAACACGTACAATTCTCTTTTGTTTCAAATTATCCAAATAAAATAATAATTAATGTGAGTGATATTGAAAAAAAACTCAGACTTCAGAACTTCAAGTTTAACAACTTTTTTGTCTCAAACACACGTTTCAGAACTCCAGACTAAACATTTCTAACTCCTCCAACTTCTTGGACCAAACGCCCACTTTGAAACTTTATTGACAAATATGGTCTTAACTTGATCGAGTTGTTTTTTCTATTGATTTAATCTCATGAGTAATAGCAAGGATGGTGACAGAGCTATAGTAAAAGAAGTCGCGTGAAGTAAAGACACCAATAAATAGCTACATGAATCGTATAGAAGCTTTAAGAGATAGGGGCCACCAAACAAATATGGAGATGGAAAAGACTGGAGCACGATAGAAGTAGAAAAAAAAACATAGTTATTTTTTTTTTTTTTAAGTTATATATTAAACAAATATTTAAAAGGTTGAGTGACCAAAAATGGATCTAAGAAATTAGTTAAAAAAAAAAGGTTGTCAATCTTATCAACAAGATGCAAGAATCCAAGTGAAAACAAGCCACAGAAATAAATTCCTCAAACAAAAAAGAAAAGGCACGTTCAAAGCATGGATTTAAACCTCGGATATAGACGGAAAAAAAAGTTGTCCATCTTATCAACAAGATGCAAGAATCCAAGTGAAGACAACCCAAAACAAGCCATAGAAATAATTTTGTCAAACAAAAAAACAAAAGGCACGTTCAAAGCAAGGATTTAAAGCTCTACGAAAATATCGAAATGTCAATTTTATAAAAATGTTGATAGAAATATCGATAAAATATCGATATCGATGAATATTTCTAGAAATTTTTTAAAATATTTTTTTTAAAAAGATATTTAAATTAATAAATTGACATTTTACACTTCTAAATGAGTTAAAATACACTTATTATAATATTGTATTCACGTTAGGTTACATTTTGTTGTTATTTTTTAATATTTCATCGATTTTGAATGGTATGATGGAAATGTCGATTCACTCCTCATGTTGATGTCGAACCTAGATATGTGAAAATGTCAATATGTCGACGAAAATTTAATACCGTGGTTCAAAGACACAGATAATTAGATTAAAAATTATTTTTTATAATGACACTTTTTAATGCACATAAAAAGACTACATGTTTGGGAGTGATTTTGGGAGGACCAAAATCAATTTTTCATGCCCAAAATCAATTATATTTCAAAATGGTGATGTTTGACAATAGTATAAAAGTGATTTTGAAAGAATTGAAAATCACTTTTAGTGACTTACGGTCAATCACTTGAGAGGTGATTTTGGAGTGATTTTTTTGCAAGTGATTGTGATATTTTGTTTTTAAAAATGATTATTTTTTTAATTAAAAATATAAATTAGATATAATAATTATTTATGTTCATTTATTTATGAAAATGTGTGGTTTGTTGGTGAAAGGAGAAATAATTTTACTCTTTCTCACCTATACCAGGGTTTGAAACCAACGTGCAACCATTTAATTTTTAATTTTGCAAATCTTTCATTTATGATATATTATTTATTATAGTTTCATGACTTTTTAATTTTGATTATTCATGAGTTTTCAAGAATTTTTGTTTCATGACTTTAATTTTAAATAGTAAATAATTTTCAAACAATTTTTGTACAACTTTTAATTTTGATTTTTAATTATAGTTAAATAATTTCTAAATACAATATTATTTTTTTTTTAGTAATTTAATAATTCTAAAATTACTTTTAAACCAAATATGAAAGCGCAAAAAAATGATAAGTGCAAAAAGATAAATAATGTATTTAACAATGATAAATAATGTATTTAACAATGGTGGGTATGTGTCATCATATCTAAAGGCCGATATGAAAAAAATCGTGTACTAAAAATTCTCACTAGTATTATGGAGATTATTTTTGCGGGCCAATTTTTTAATTAACAATTTTCTTTCTCTTCAATTTTTTCGTTCCTTCCTCTCTCTCCCGTTCACTTCTCTTCATTATCTCAAGTTGGTTTAAAACAACCAAATCAAAATCAAATGGTCATCTTCTAATTAACAAATTTATTTCTGCTACTACTTTTTTTTTTTTTTTTTTGTTCCTTTCTCTCTCTTTCCATTTCCCTTCATCTTCTCCGGTGGATTTAAAATAATAGAATCAAAATCAAACCATCACCTCTTCGTCTCTCTTCACTTCCCTTCATCTTCTGTAGTGGATTTAAAATAACAAAATCAAAATCAATCCCCCATCTTCTAATGATTTCAAAGACAAAAATAAAATGAGTATTCATTTTTAGGCCAATCTGATTGATGAAATCCGCAAAATCACGAGATGGAACTTAAATAAGTTTAACTCCAATTTTTTCGGTAACAATGCTGTCCGTCTTGTAAGTCTTCTCCAAAGATATGGAAGAAGGAAACTAAAAGAAGTGAGAGGAAAGGAATTGGATGTTGAAAAAAAGAAGAAATCCATTCAATTCTGCGCTGGATCTGTTGGGACGGCTGTGCTTAAACGCCATTGGTCCATTAGATTACTGAACCAAGACAGTGGCCACACTTCTTCTTTGCATTAAATTCATTAGATGGCTGAGGTCCCACGCATGAGAGCTTCCTCTTCAAATTTTAAAATATTTATTTTAATTTTTAAGGGCTTGTTAGACTTGAAGGGGGCGTTTGGGGCGCAGGGTGGGTTATTATAGTTGGTGGGTTATAATAATCTGTGGGTTATAATAGTCTGTGTTTGGGGTGCAGAGTTGTATAGTCTGGGTTTAGTATGTCTGTGTTTGGGGTGCAGAGTTGTATAGTGTGGGTTTAAAATACAGTTTTCTTTAACATGAAGTTTGAAATATGTGTTTATGTTAGTTTATTTTTTTTCTACAACTTTTTGTTGTATTTATATAGTTAAATGTATATTACATATTAATTTTTTAAAAATTTAAAAAATAAATATTATTTAGGAAATCACAAATAATCGACAACAAGAGGTTCGGTGGAGAGAGAAATAATACAGTTTTCTTTAACATGGAGTTTGAAATATGTCACTACAAGAAAAGAGGGCTTTAGCGACGTACATTTTGCGACGAAACCCAAATCGTCGCATTCCTTGCGACGAAACCATCAACGTCGCATTAATTGCGACGAAAACCTACAACGTCGCAATGGACTGCGACGAAACCGTATAACGTCGCAAGAATCTGCGACGAAACCCTAAAACGTCGCCAGGGTCTGCGACGAAACCATAAAACGTCGCAAGGATCTGCGACGAAACCGTAAAACGTCGCAAGTCTGAAACTAAAAACCCGATTCATCCTTATCATTTTTCATCTTCGTTCTGAGTTTGGATTTAGGGATTTCAAAATCCCTAAGCCATTTCGACTCCGCCAAGCTCCGACCCACCACCGCTCTCCACCGCCCACGCCACGCCACCGTTCGGAGAGCTCGCCGTTCCGACCCACCGCCGCATCTCCACCGCCCACGCCGCGCCACCGTTCGGAGAGCTCCCCATTCCGACCCACCGCCGCATCTCCACCGCCCACGCCACACCACCGTTCGAAGAGCTCCCCGTTCCGACCCACCGCCGCATCTCCACCGCCTTGCCACGCCACGCCCCCGTTCGGAGAACTCCACTGTATGTAGGGATATTTCCAAGCTTTTTCCTCTTGTTCTCTTCAATTTTTAAGTGTCTCATGAGTTTTTTTTTACTGTTTTTTTAGCCAATTCTCTTTGTTGATTTGAAAGAAGAACAAGAGTATAAAAAAAGAAAACAAATCTGTGGAAAAAAAGAAAGAAGACAAGGAAGAATCTTGAACAAGCTTTTGGAGGTATGTAAAATGCTAGCATTGTATTCTCTTTTAGCTTCTTTAACATTTGAAATTTGTTATTGAGATTTTTGAAGTGATTCTTGTGTTCTTTTTTAGCTTATTTAATATTTGAACTTTGTTATTGAACTTTTTGACAAAAAAAAATGTGTATTATGTATTCAAAATATAATTGAAGTTTGTTATTGAACTTTTTGAAGTGATTTTGTTATTAGCCTTTTAAAGTGTTATTTGAAACCTTATGTGATTGAAGTTTGCTTTGGAACTTATTGTTTATGAAATGTTGTAAGTGTATATACACATTGTACCTTTTTCTTTTGTTAAGTTAAGTTCTTGATAAGTTGTCATTTGATTTTCCTAGGATAAAATATGGATAAAAGTTGGACAAAACTTCGAAATAGATTATGCAAAGAATATTCTGATGGAGTAAGGTCATTTATTAGTTTGGCAAAGGAGCATGTCGATCATAGAGGGTTTACACGTTGTCCATGTAAAAATTGTCAAAATGTCATAATGAAACCACCTTGTGAGGTCGAAGGTGATTTATACAAGTATGGAATGTCTTTCACTTATGATAGATGGACATGTCATGAGGAAGATGAGGAACATGGTGAAGATGAGGAAGATGGTGAAGTGGACACGTAGTTAGTACAATATATTTATTTATATTTATAATATAATTGACGAAAAATAGTATTATATTGATATTTTATTTTTACAGGAAACAATGTTGAACAATTATGATGAAGATGACGATGCAGAAATGAATGATGCCCCCCCAAACAATCAAGTTCGTGGTAGTTCACGTGGGGTTGGCATAGAACGGATCATCGAAGCAACCGGACAAAGACTCAAACTTAATTGGGATCTTCAATACGGCAAACCGGTAGGCGGTAATGCAACTAGGTTTAATAATGAGATCGGAATTTTGGTGAGATCGACGATCCCCTTGAAATATTCAAGTAAGAAACAAATTCCGAATGAGATTTTTATTGACATAATAAACCGATTAAAGGTAAGTCAAATCATATTTTTGTTTTTTATTATAGTTGTATTAATGGTTCACAATGCTAACTTAATCAATGATATTTATGATATTTTATTGGTTTTATAGAATAAATTTGATGTGGAACACTCAGAAGATTATGTCAAGAACTTCCTTTATTACGAGATTGGTGATCGATATAAGGACTATAGATCGAGATTGTACAAATACTACCAAAAAATGAGTGATCCAGCACAAGCTCGTGGACTTCCATATAAAAATGTTACTCTTGAAGATTGGAAATTATTGTGCGATAGATGGGAGACTCATGCATGGAAGGTAATTAAGTATTAATTGAATTTTAAATAACGAGTGAATGTTATTTTTATAATGATATATACATTCTAATGCAGGTAAAGTCAGAAAAAAATAAGGAAAGTAGAAGTAAACTACCTTACAATCATTGTGCTGGGACGAAATCATTTAGGTCTCATCGAGAAGAGAAGGTTATATGTACTTTATTCGTAGTTTTTTATATTATATTATTTACGACGATATTATTTAACAAACTTGAATAATATAATATTGTACTAGATATCAGAAGATGGAACTTATTTAAGCCCTATCGAGGTTTTCCACCACACTCATTGTTCTGTTGCCAAAGGTTGGACAAATCCTGTAGCGGGTGAATTGCATGTAAGTTTTGTTTTAAATATTTTAATGGATAATTTTAGTTTAACAAGATAAAAGTGTTTGTGAAGTTGTTTATATATTTACTATGATGTGTATAGGAAAAAATGGTAGCGCAAAAAGGAGCGCAAACTGACTCAAGCACACCAATGACTGACGACGAAATTATGGCTGATGTTCTTGGAAAAAAAAAAGCATATGTAAAAGGGATGGGATATGGAGCGAAACCCCCACATAGTCATAGAAAGTCAACTTACTCGCAAGAGTATGTCCGATCTTTGGAGACTCAACTTGCCGATGTGAAAGAACAATTGACAGCTGAATGCTCGTCTATGCAAGCAACAATACAGAGTCAACGTGAAGAAATGGAGATGCGAGACCATGAGTACGAAAGAAGGTTTAGACAAATGAATGATATTTTAGAAAGATTTACTGCAGCAAATCCACCACTTAGTAAGGTATATATTTTAGAACTCCAACTTTGTGACTTAAGTTTGAGATTATATAATTGTTTGAGACTCTGGTGGAACTTATTTAGCGAATAATGTGATTTCTGACTTTACTTTTGGGTTGCGAATTTGCTTGTTTAATATATTGGTTTCTAGACTTTTTGAGACTTTGTTAGTGAAGTGGAAGAATGTATTGAGATTTTGTGAAGTTGTTTTTGTAAATGTAGTTTGCTTGTGGCTTAAGTTGGAGATTATATAATTGTTTGAAACTTTGTGATGTTGTTTAGTAAATGTAGTTTAGGATGAGAGTTGTGTGGTTAGTGTGAATGTTAGGTTTCTAAAGTGGTTTTTTTCATGTGCAGGATTAATTATCAATACTTGCGGACCACAGAACAAATGATCAACGTCTTTCTACTCATTTTGGGATAGTATGTTTTTGTAAATTTTAACTTTTTCAAGGAAAGAATGATCCATCAATGTATGTAAAAGTTTCAGTTTTTTATTTTGCGACGAACTTTGTAAACGTCTCTATATTAAGACATTCAATTTAATTTGTTTTTATTTGCCTCAAACATTGGAGCAATTCAAATTATTTTTTTTTTTTTCACATCAAATGTTGCGACGATGTTGAACGTCGCAAGTTGCGACGATTGTTCGAACGTCGCCAGTTGCGACGATTGTTCGAACGTCGCAAGTTGCGACGGTTTGCGACGGTTTGGTGTGGCCGTCGCGATGTTTGCGACGTTTTTCAAAAAACGTCGCTGAATGTTTACAGCGACGGAGCTACCGCGACGTTCTTTGCGACGTTAAAATTTACGTCGCTGATAATCTTCAGCTACGAAATTGAGGCTTCAGAGACGAAATTAAAACGTCGCTAAAAGCAGTGTTTTTTGTAGTGTGTGTTTATGTTAGTTTATTTTTTTTCTACAACATTTTGTTATATTTGTATAGTTAAATGTATATTACATATTAATTTTTTAAAACTTAAAAAAATAAATATTATTTAGGAAATCACAAACAATCGAGAGGTTCGGTGAAGAGAGAAATTTGGGATGAAATGAAAGATAAAAAATCGTGAGGTGAGGAAGACAAAGAGAGAGAAAAAATCGGTAAATTGAGTGAAAAAAATAGAAAAAAAAAACTCGAAAAAAAACAAAGAGAGAAGAAAACTCGGAAAATTTAATGAAAACAAAAAAAAAAACAAACAAACAACTGTAGAACTGCTACAGTGTGTTACTGTAGAACTGCTACAGTAAACACTGTAGCAACCCGGGGGTTATAATAACCCCCGGCCCCAACTTATATAGTTGGGGCTCCAAACATGGGGTGGGCTATTTAAGCCCACCCCACCCTACCCAACTCGGGGGGCCAAACAGCCCCGAATAGACCTTTCATTTTTTTTTTTTTTTAAAAATTAAATCTTTTTTTACAATTTTTTTCAAAATTTAAGAGATGTTTTGAAAATTACAAAAATTTACCAAAATATTAAATATGTTCAATGCAAATAAATTGCAAAAAAAAAAAAAAAAAAAAATACAAATTTTTAAAAAAATAAAAGTCTGTTTGCACAAATAGCAATCAAGTCCAAATTAATTACAAATATGACAAAAAAAAATGTTTCTATCACTGTTAGACTTTATCATATCACTGATAGACTATTATATAAAAAGTTGAGGTGATCAGCGATAGACTTATATCAGCCATAAAATATCAGCGATAGAAATTGTAATATCCGCAAAATTTTTAAAAACATGTTATGTTTTTAATTATCTGTTATTAAACGGTTTAAATTTTAAATTGAAAAAATTCTTGGTTTAAATAATTTTTAGTTTTAAATTTCTTAATAAAATATCAATTGAGGAGCATTGTTTGTTTGTTTTTTTTATACGATATAAGGATGAGGTTACATATTGATCTCTTGTTTACTAGTTTTTACATCATGATGTTTAAGATATATTCATGTTAACAATTGAACAGTATGCTTAAAAAAAATTAGAAAAAAAATGTATGTTTAAACTTTAAAACAACTCAAATTAATATATATATATATGAAACACACGTTTGTGATCAAATCAATTTTTTAAGACTATGGTCCTTCAAAAACTATTTAGGAAGTATGGTCCTTCCGAAACTATTTAGGAAGATTGAAATTAATAAGACATGTGTTATTGCCTTGAAAATTGTAGGTTTTTTTCTTGGTATTTTTAGGTAATGTATCATCAAATCTACTACCAATATAAATAACATTTTTTTTCTTGGTTTATTTTTACAAAATTTTTGACAATATCAATTTTTTTCAATTTTTTTTATTTTATTATTTCATTTATACAATATCATTTATTTTGGTGTAGGTTTAAAATAAGAACAATCTTTTATAACCTAAAGGAAACGCAACCTAGTATGCAAAATGTGAGATTAAATTTTGATTGTCAAAAATAAATTGTATTTTGTAGATGAGAAAAGAGAGAAAAAAAAAATGAACATAATATTGTCCAAAAAAGGTGAGATGATTTGGTATAAAGAATAAGTGTTTTTTAATAATATTGTATTTTTTAAAATTTATTATAAAAATATTGTAAGTTTGAAACTATTTATAAAAATATTGCACTGAAGACGACGACCTCCACACGCAAGCAAAGGTCGTCTTTTTTGCTCCACATGGATCGATGTCGTCTTTTCAAAATACGACCTCCATTGGTATGTACTTCTTTTATTAAAAAATTGATATCTTTTACTCAGATATTCAAAAAATTTCAAAAAAGGTATGGTTGGAAAGTTAACAGCGAGAGCTTCAATTTGATACGTGGTTTCACTATTTTTGGAGTTGTGTATCAAAAGATAGAGACCATCGAAGTTGGACTATAGTTCTGCAAATTTTAGAACTGAAGATTATTTTGAGGAGTGCATTCAAAAATTGATATCTTTTTACACAGATATTCAAAAACTTCGAAAAGGGTATTGTTGAAAAAGTTAACACAGAGAGCTTCAATTTGATACCTAGTTTTACTATTTTTGGAGTTGTGTATCAAAAGATATATATTGTCAAAGTTATGAAAAGTTCACTAAACTCAGAACTGAAGATACGACTGAAAACTTCAAAATTGTAGCTAAACTTCGACAATCTGTATCTTTTAATACACAACTCTACAAATAGTGAAACTAGATATCAAATTGAAGCTCTCTATGTTAGCTTTTTAACCGTACATTTTTCGAAATTTTTTAATATCTGGGTAAAAAGATGTCAATTTTTTAATGCACTTCTCAAAACAATCTTCAGTTCTGAAATTTGCAGAGTTATAGTCCAACTTTGATGGTCTTTATCTTTTGATACACAACTCAAAAAATAGTGAAACCAGGTATCAAATTGAAGCTCTCGCTGTTAGCTTTCCAACCATACATTTTTTGAAAATTTTGAATATCGGGTTAAAAAAATATCATTTTTTTAATAAAAAAAGTACATAGATGAAGGTCGTCTTTTTGGAGCAAGATCGTCTTTTCAAAAGACGACCTCTATCTTCATCGAATAAGATCGTCTTTTTTGCTTGCGTGTGGAGGTCGTCTTTTTAAATGACGACCTCCATTTAAAATTGTTATATTTTTATAAATAGTTTCAAACTTACAATATTTTTATAATAAGTTTTAAAAAATACAATATTAAAAAAAAAACAGCCTAAAGAATATAGGGGCCGTGGCAAGAATAATCAAAAAAAAAAAAAATAAACAAAAAAATTATAAAACTAAAAATAATAATAATAAGATATTACATTTATAACAATCATTTTTCAACTTATACATAACAAAATAAGTAGCAAATATTGATAATATAAAGATCATATAATCAGTAGACAATTAATAAGAATAAGTGATAACAGAACCATATAATGAAGTTAACAAGAGCATAGTTCGATCCCACGATGTATCGTCTATTGACCATGAGATCCTAAGTTCAATCTCCCACTCCAACATGTTGTCAGAAAAGAAGAAGAAAAAAAAAATAATCAATAAATGATAAATATATGGTCCACATGTTGGTGATTTGGTAAAAATATAAGGTTTATAAATTGGTGATTTACCTTATATTTGTTTATATGGTCCTTTATGTTATCACTCATTGCGTTATTGTTTATATGGTTTTTATGTTATTATTGATTGTCACATATTTACTTATTAAATATATAGTTCTTATATTATTATTGATTGTCTATCGATTATATGATTTTTATGTTATCACTTGTGAAGTGGAAAATAATTACTATAAGCTACAATATCCTATTCTTTTTGCTGAATTAATTGGACCAACAGATTAAATTAAGTTAAAAGTGCCGCTAAGGCACTCACTCTTCTTTCGATTGTTAAAATAAATGAGAGTGATCTGTATACAGCCACTTATTAGCCTTCAATCTTCATTACCAATTGAAGAAAAATTGAAATGATGGAACTCCAAGTCAACCATTAATTACAAGAGGACTACAAACTGTTTAAATAGTTCATAGTTATATTAAAATTTTAAATTCTCTAGAAAAAAAAAAGAGAAAAATTGCACTCTAATATTATATTTGTTAAAAAAACACCCAAATAAAAACTGCAATAACATATTATTTATTTTCTTTAAAATAAAGAAGAAGAAAAACAGCAAGTTTTAGAAAGAAAAATAAATTCAAACGTGCTCGAGATACAAAGGACAACTAGTCACTTTACTAAAATTTAAAATGTATTAAAAATAGGTAGTTGTCGTCTTTTGAAAAGACAACATTCATTAAGAAATGACATGCACTTGTAGAGTCGTAGTTAGAGTTTCTCTCTTCAAGACATCATTTTCATCCCGTTATTTAAAATTATAATATTTTAATATGAAATTTCATAAAATAAAATAATAGAAATAGATAATGAGTATATAAATAAAATAAAATAAAATAAAAACTCAAAAAGAATGGATAATAAGAAAGTACAAAATCATGAAAGTTAAATAATAATTTTTATTAATAAATTAGTAGAACATGAACATAGATGGATTTGATCTTGATCCACATATAAAAGAGATTATTATTATTATTATTTATTGCGTTGTTCGTACTTTTTATTTCGGAGACGTGGCAAAATAAATTGAATGTGATGTGATTTCATTAATTACTTTATCCTATCTAAAAAAAAAAAAAAAGGAAAAAAGTGGTGACGTGCCGACAATCTTGACGGGACCAGCACATTGGTTTGCCGAATAAACGATTATTTCATGTCCTTTATTTTATTAGTTTGTTTTCAAATGCGAAGAGAATTTCTAATACATCGGTGGTAGAAATTCTACCTCAAATGCGTCTGCCTTTTTAGATTTTTTTTAATAGGGCTAAATTAAAAAAAAATATATATCTCTTGGTTTTAAAAATATCTCTATACTTTTCACAATTTCAAAAATATTCTTAAATTATGAAGTTCAAAAATATTCTTAAATTATGAGAATAACTTCAAAGTTCCAAAAGCACCTCTTAACTGTGAAAACAATTTAAAAAATACTTCTCGATTATGAAAATTGTTTTAAAACTACTTATTTATTTTTCACAATTTCAAAAATATTCTTGAATTATGAGAATAACTTCAAAGTTCCAAAAACACCTCTTAATTATGAAAACATTTTCAAAAATACTTCTCGATTATGAAAACTGTTTTAAAACTATTTTTACCGTTAACAACATAAACACATAAATTTTCAATGTGATTGAAAAATTATAACTTGTACTTGTGTGATATGAAAAAAATGAAGATATAAATGCTCGAAGTATTAAAAAATCATGAAAAATTCTATTTTATTGATTCAAAAACTTAGAGAATATAACAAAATTAGGGCAAAACGGATAAAGAATATATCAGATGCCCAACGTTTTCATGAGTTTTGTAACACCTTACACGTTCACATTTTCATTTTTCCATGTCCACATAAAACAAATGTGTGTTTTATTAACGTTTAGGTCATTTTTAAACGTATTTCATAGTTTAGAGATATTTTTAAATCATTTTTCATTGTTTAAAGGTATTTTTGCAACGTTATTTATATTTCAGGAGTATTTTTTAAACTTTTAAAATTTAAGGGTGTTTTTGAAAGAAAACACATTATTTATGGATGTTTTTTTTTATAATTTAACCTTTTAGAGTCAGACCTGAAATGGAAAAATGGTTGAAAGAACAAGGGAAAGGGCTAGCCAAGTTACACGAAGAGTTGCAGAAAGTAAATGGTTAGAGACTATGGAAAACTATTTATAAAAATATTGCATGTTTCAAACTATTTTTATATTTTTTGCATTTTTTATTCAAGATTGTCTCTTGAAAAGACGATGCTCTCCTAGGCTCACACATATCATCTTTTGAGCAATGTGCATTAAAAAAATTGATGTTTTTTTACTCAGATATTCAAAAAATGATATGGTAGGAAATCTAACGAGCTTCAATTTTTTTTTTGAAATGCTAACGAGCTTCAATTTTTTTTTTTTTTGAAATGCTAACGAGCTTCAATTTGATACATGGTTTCCCTATTTTTGGAATTGTATATCAAAATTAAAGATAAAGACCATCAAAGTTGAACTAAGGATTCTGTAAATTTCAGAACCGTAGCTCAACTTCGACGATCTTTATCTTTCAATATACAACTTCAAAAATAGTGAAACCACGTATCAAATTGAAGTTCTCATGGTAAGTTTTTCAGCCATATATTTTTCGAAATTTTTGCATATCTGAGTAAAAAGATAACGATCTTTAAAGGTATATTATTCAAAAGACGAGATATGCTGAAGGCCACGTGGATGAAAATCATCTTTTGAAAGGAGGACGTGTGTATCTTTGCTTATGTGGGAAGGTCGTCTTTTCAAAAGACGATCTTCAATAAAAACAACAATATTTTTAAAAATAGCTGGAAACATATAATGTTTTTAATGAAAATTTCAAAAATTACACTATTAAAAAAAAAAATCAGTTGCCTTTAGCTGCACTTTTAACTTAATTTAACTTGTTGGATCCAAGATAAAATCTCAATGCATAAGATGTTGAAAGTGGCCTATCAACTAGTTCTAACTCTAAAGGCCGAAGAAAAGCTAAAGAGAAGGACCACAAGGAGGCACCGAAGGTGATAGGGGATTGACCTCTACCATCGGGCGAGGAAAGAGACCCATTTTTCCCTTCCCTCAATATATATGGCAAGCTTGACTAATAGTTTCGAAAGTCGATGTCTCCATCCTACTCGTTTTCCAGAGCCGTCAACTTGAGCAACAAGGCAAGGTCGAACGAGACAGACTCCTGAGGCTCTTGGAGTCGTAGCCTGTACCACAAAGACCATGGGAGAGTGTTTCCATAGATTTTTTCGCGGCTCTGCCAAAAAAGAGAATATGGGTCTTGATCGTGGTGGACCGACTCACAAACAAAAAGAAAGATGCAATTTTTTTTAGGAAAAAAAATACTTATATAAAAACCGTATAATCGGGAAGTAATTAGTAACAATTAGTGATAACATAAAGATCATATAATTAATAAGTAATCAGTGATAACATAAGAATTATATAATCGGTAGACAATCAATAATAACATAAGAATCATATATATAATCAGGAGGCAAATAATACCAATCAAATGATATAATATAAATATCATAGAATCAATAACGCAATCAATGATAACATTAAAACCATATAATCTGTATCAATTAGACCATAATAATTAATACTAATCCATGATAACATAAGGATCAAATCTGTAGACAAATATAATGTAAATCACTAATATATTAATTTTATATTTTAATAAAATTACCAACATATGGACAATACTAAATACTAATTATATGGTTATTATGTTATATATTAATTGTCTATTGATTATATAACTTTGAATACTAATTATATGGTTGTTATGTTATATATTAATTGTCTATAAGTTGTTATGTTATATATTAATTGTCTATTGATTATATGACTTTTATATTATAATTGATTGCTACTTTTTTTTTTTTTTCTTCCTGCTCATGTATATTTTTTTATATCAAATCATCTCATCTTTCTTCCATCATAAATAACATTTTTTTTTGTTTGGACAATATCATGTTCATCTTTGTTTTTTTTTTTTTTTCTTTTCTCATCTACAAAATACAATTTATCTTGGGCTGGCTGCACAAACAACATTCAAGTCTAAAATAATTGCAAATTTAGCAAATTTTAAAACATTTTGTAAATATGACAAAAAAATCAGTGGCTATCACTAATAGACTCTATCGTTGATATATGATTATCACTAATAGACTTCTATCATTGACAAAATTCTATAAAAAAAACTACGATGATAGACCATAATAACAATAAAAATTTAAACTCATATTTTTCATACTATCTAACGTTTCTTTTAGGTTAGGAAAGAATTTTCTCACATTGTTATTTTAAATTCACAATTTTTAATTGATTTAGTTCAAAATAAATAGTATTATGTAAATGAGAAAATGAAATAAAAAATAAAATTGATATTGTCAAAAAATTTGTAAAAAAACAAAGAAAAAATATTATTTATGGTAGTAGATTTGATGAGAGGCTAAATTAAGAGAGAGCCAAAAAGAAAAACGAGGAAACCAAAACCGAGGAAAAGGAGAAGAAATGGCAAAAGATGCAAGAGCATCAACAACTCTATTACAATTTCGGCCAACATGCAGAGCAGAGAAAACCTCAAAATAGATGCAAAGAAGCTCTGAAATGTTTAATTAAGGTACCAAATTCATTAATTGAGAGGTGTTAGATCTTAATTAGGGTAGAAATAGCCAAACTGGAATTCGACTCTAAATAGAGGTGTTTGATATCCAATTTTGATGCAAGGAGAAAATCGTGATAGATGACTTAAACTTCAACCAGCAAAGGAGTGGAGAAGAAAGCTTTCTGCATGGCATCAGCAGCAACGAAGAAGCTGAAAGAATCTCGAATAACAACTCTCAAACCAATTTCCAAGGCACAAGAACGCCAAGAAGTAATAAAATACATATATGGTGAACTAGAAAAAGTACTATGAGAGATTTTAAAAAGAAAAGAAAAAAAAGTCATGTGGCAGATTGTTATTAGTGGAAACTCACCATAAAATAGCTGTTAGGATTTTGGTGGAGCCAAAATAATACTACAAAATTAGAAGACCCAAATTAAAGCTACAGCCTTTGACAAAAATCTATTACGCACCGACATTTGTTGAAGCTTGAGCCAACATGAGTTTTAAGGCCCAACAACAATTAT
This sequence comes from Herpetospermum pedunculosum, assembly GCA_028017165.1. NCBI lineage: Eukaryota > Viridiplantae > Streptophyta > Magnoliopsida > Cucurbitales > Cucurbitaceae > Herpetospermum > Herpetospermum pedunculosum. Next base: position 740,378 of record CM051529.1, on the reverse strand, counting down.
AATGTCCCTTTAGTATAGGTCAATTTATGCACCTGCACTTTTATATATATATATATATATATATATATATAAAACAAAATATATATATATATATAAAACAAAAATATAAAAATAAAAATAACAAGAAGTGAACTCTGTTGCTTTATTTTATGATTAAAAACTAGAAATTCATTACATGATGAAAGTAACGGATGCAGGCAAAAGAAAAAAAGGTTAAATAATGGAAACACTTAAAATAGAGCGACATGTCTTTTAATGAAAAGAGAAAAACAACATGAAAAATGGAAGAAGAGAGGTTGGTTCAAGTGGAAACGCTGTATGGAACTCCCTTTCCTGTGACTCCAAATCCTGAAGTTGGTTTGAGAACCTCGTAAGGCACAACCCCAGCTCCACGCCTATTCTTCAACTCGTTATCCCCATTCCTCTGGTCGATCGTCTTCTCTAGTTTATCCAACTTCACTTGAAATTTGTGGAACGCTCTGGCTATGATTGGGTTCTCCGCCCATGCTGGCTCTACCTTTTTCCCAATGTACTCCTCATCCGGAGAATGGGCCGACAATATCAACATTGTCTGCGCCACTGTGGAGGCCTGAGCCACCGAAGGGAAGGCATCCAGCAACGCGGTCTCAGGATGGTTTATAAACTCTTCTGGAATATGGTCAAAGTCCTCCGTTGGCATGTTGGTCCTTGCAATGCTGGGTCGGTTCGGGAAATAACCCGCATGTGCGTACTGAATGAAGTTCACCGCCGTGTGGTGCCCACATCCTACCCAAGCTATGGTTGACACGATCTGAATAAGGTCCTTTGGGGTTTTGAGATCGGGCCATCCTGCTTCTTTCTTCTTATCCGGATGCCCCTTTTCCTTGATTTCCTTCCACCACGCTTTCAGCTCCTTGTCATTCTTTATCGCTTTATCATCTTGGTAATAGTGGCTCACGTACTCTGTCACCCATGCCAGCAGTGCGTCCCATAGGATCAAACCATCATTCGCAAAAGGGTAGTCTTTAATCGCCAACTTAACACCATGTGCTGAATTTGCATCTCTTTCCGCCATTCCCCTGTTTTTTTAATTTATGAAATTTCATTAATTTCAAATCAAAATTGCTTCTTTATTCTCTCTCTATATATTCTTAATTACCTGCGAATTAAATCCTCGGGAAGTGCCTGGGAGGCAAATTGCCACTCCTTCTTGTAAACCAAAGAACTAAGTTCCATGGAATAACCAGAGGCAGCGAATGTGCTCTCAATGATGCCTCCAGCATTCACCAGGATTTCACGAGCGTTGGAGTTGATGCGCATATTGAAACGGAAATGAGGATGCAATAGTCTATAGATTGGGTGCATTGTACTTAATTGTCTGTTTAAAGCGATTGCATATGGCTCCATGCAACAGTGAGTTCTAAGCCTGCAGCATTTCAGCAATTACTTAGTTCAATTCAAATTAATTAATTTGTTCTAATGTAGAGACATACGTACCAGTGAATAACGAGCTGGTGAACACAAGAATCATGAGCAAGAGCATGTGCTTTGGCGAGCCTCCATAGCCAGGCATCAGTGGGATTAGAGCTTGGTGAGAAAACTTGCTTCCATTGCTCCTTCCCATCCATTGGGGGCCGAGTCAGCTCAATAGCCAATGGCTTCAAAGTGTCATCTGAGTTTAGAAAGAACAATGCCCTTGATCCGTACAATGTTGTCCCCTTAATGCTTCTTACTTTTTTTACATATTGCATTAAACTGTCATGGAAGTCCACTACGAACAATTTCTTCTCTGCTACTGCCTGCAGTGTTTTTTGTTTTGTTTAATAAATTAAATTACAAACATTATTAATATTGGGATGTTCAATTTAATTTACCTCATCAACTGTGATGGAACTTCCGATTAAATTTTGAATGAGTTCGGTGGTGAATGCTGATTCTTGAGGTCCATATTCCTGAGGGTCGAGCTCACTCTTCAACGGCCAACTCTGAATTCACAATTAAGAAAAGAAATCAAGAATTAGAGAGAGAGATATATATATTGATTGATTGTGATTTCAGATTTGTGACCGACCTTGACCAACTGTATGCAGTAGGGGTTGAGACCAGCAAGTGTTTGCCTTCCAAATTCATTGTCACTCAGCCAATTGAACTTGTCTCCTGTGGGGGGAATTACAAATTAGAATATATATAATCAAATTAAAGTTGTTGTGACTGTTATATAGTATTAGAATACCGACTCTTGAGGGCTTCTGGTGGTGGGAATTTGAGTAATGGGGTGGCCGGTTGAACGGGAGCAGGTTGGACGGAAGGTTGTTCCATGGAAGTAAGCGTGGCGGCAATGTTAAATCTAAGAATTTCATGAGCAGCGGGTGGGATTTGAATGCCATCTCGAAACATTAAGTCGATCTGAGTGAAGTCCGTGAAAGGATTTGTTCCCAACTTATCCTTCTTCCCTGGGTTTGTTGGGAACATTTTCTGCTTCACCTCTGAAAATGCTTCGTCTCGTGGAACATAGAAACTTTCTCCACCCCTTTGCTCTGATGCCGGATCTACAATTTCTCCCAAATCTTACCATATTAATTCCCAAAAACATAATACCACCATTTTCTTATTTATATGTCAAATAATCTACCAAAACTCAACTATTTTTATGGATTTCTTTCACAATACAAATTAAATTCATACTAATTTTTAACTACTTTACTAAAATTCAACGTCATTCAAAGTCTTAGAGGTTGTTTAGACTGAGTTGTTTAAAATAATTCGTCATTATAATAGCCGATCACTTATAATAGTCGATGAGTTAAACGTGATTTATAATAACTTAGTTCATTCAATTCTAAGTTATTATAAAGTTTAAAAACTAAATTATTACTTTCATTAAAGTTCATGGACTAAAAGTGTTCTCAATTTATTTACTTTCAATAAAGTTTAGAAATTAGCAACTTATTTTTATATATTTATTAATTTCTTTTTATTCTCTCAAATTTTAAAATAAGAATGATAAAAAAAATACATGGAAGAAGCTTGTACAGTTTGGGAAGGGGTTTTGATTGATAAAAAAGAAGAGTTTAGGAATTAGCAACTTATTTTTATTTATTTATTAATTTCTTTTTACTCTCTCAAATTTTAAAATAAAAAAGATAAAAAAAATACTTTTATTTATGAGAGATTGCATCGGATGTCAATTTGGAATAAAATAATTAAAAATATAACATTTTTCAAAAGTTTTTACAAATATGACATTTTTTATGGCTATAGTCTTATATGAGTGATATCACTGATAACAAATCAATAACTATCACAGATAACTATTGATTAATTTTTATAAAATTTTGTGAATGTCTATCTGTGACTATTTTTTTTTTTTTTTTATAGACATATTTATAAAATATTTTATATTTCATTATTTTGGGCTATTCAAACAGCCCTTTATTTATTTATTTATGTTTCTTTTTTATAAAAAAAAAATGTGAAGAAAAATCTTATCAAAACTTGTGTTCAAATTTGGAGACTTGACTTAAAAATAAAAAGAGAAAGAGGCCAGAAAACATTTATGACAAAAAAAAGAAATATCCATATATAGAAGAACACGTCGTATGAGTTTCTATCGATTGCATTAAAGTTGAAAAATGGATGTAGTAAAAGGGTTGATTAATTAAGGATACCTGATTTAGAAGGAGGACGACCAGTTCTACAACGTCGGGGATAAGGATATTGTTCTGAACCACCAAGAACAGGCCTTTTCCATTTCATGTCTACATCCGGATCTCCGAGGTCGTTGTAGACATCGTAATTGTAAACTCTTTCGAACGCCTTGCGCTGATCCTTGTCTTCTGTTCCATCTGCTTTTAGACCTCTCAGATTGCCAAGGTCTTCTGCTCTCAGCTTCACCAGCCCTGCTGGTGTCAGTCCGGGCAAATACGACTGCCCAACAAGTATACGATTGTCAACATCAGCATAACTCAACTATATACTTACTCGACTCAAGAATAAAAAATATACCTTGGTGGAAAAGAAGATCCTGCGCTGGTTGGGAATGAGAGTTTTGGGTTGAACCCATGAGGTGCAGCTGAAGATAATTGAGTTCTGAGATGATGAATTGGCAATAGCAACATTGTCGATGAACTTCTCAGTTGAGTCATCTTTCAATTCAACAATCACTGCTCCAATTTCTCCAAAACCATCAGGAACTTCAATTTGAGCCACGTACTTGTACTCCTGCTCAGATTCCTGTTCCGCTAATATCTTTGCCTCGCCTCCAATCAAAGCCTTTTGCTGTCCATCTATAATACATCAAAATTAATAAATACTACAATTTCAGAAAATTAAAAAATATTAGTTTGTGTGTTGTTAGTGTTACACTTACCCCTATCCAAATCGCAGCTAGCAAACTTGAGAAAGATGATGTCGTCGGAAGGAAATGTTTCATTAATTTTGGGAATTACGGTAACAACTGCGGTGATCCTCACCCCCATGCTTTTTTTTGCTACTTCAATATCTTTCTTCTCTCAGTTTCTTTATTTATCAACGCTTCTTAACGGGTATTTATAGCTATATTCAGCCTTCAACTCTGTGCTACCCAAACCAACACAAAATCATTTTCTTTTTCTTCATCCAACTTTATCTATCTTATTTTACTACCAAATACAAACCTTTTTTTCTGCCTAACTTATTCAATGAAGTACTAATTACTTTTTCTAAAATTAATTACATTGGATATCTACTACTTTATAAATATAATTCATAAATTTTCATATTTATTAATTTTAACTTTTTATCTATTAAGAATAGAATTTTTATATTAATAACCTAATTTGAAAAAATTATTACAGAAATAAGGTTATTTTCAAAGTATTTATAAAACTAGGGTATCTCAATCGTGTATCATGTACACGAGTTTGATAAATGGGAGAATTGTACCATTTACCCGATATTTTAGGCGGATTGTCAAAATGACTCAGATCTGAAGAAAAAAAAAAGGCAAACTGACCTCTGCTGACATCATCAATTTTTTTTTCTTTTAAATATTATTTTCTAGCTCTAGCTGCGGGCGCGGGCTGGTCTCGCTCTAACTCTAACTTCATTTCAGATTTGAAAATTTCAATATCTGAAGTTTTTTTCCGATTCGAGACCAGACCGCAGCCAGAGTTAGAGCGAGATCAACCCGCGTCTGCAACTAGAGCTAGAAAATAATATTAAAAAAAAAATGATGATGTCAGCAGAAAGTCAATTTGTCTTTTTTTCAGATCCGGTTCAGTTTGACAAACGGGCCAAAATAGGGGGTCCGTCGTACAATTTTGCCTTGATAAATTGTGTCCATGGTACACGCTTTAGGAGTTAACTCGTGTCCATCAAACACAATGTAAGGGGTAACTCGTGTCCCATGGACATGATTTCTATGTAAATCGCGTACCATAGACACGAGTTATGACCAACTCATTTGCTTAAAATTTTGAATGTATATAGCCAAATTCGTGTACTATGTACGCCGAGTTGCTTACAAAACTCGTGTACATAGTATACGAGTTCCATCTAACGTGGCAACATGAGCCAAAAAGCATTCAGCTAGCAGTTGGCACGTCATAAAAATTGTGTCAATGATACACGAGTTACGCCATAAATAGTATACCTTGAACCCGAGTTAACTCCTACATCGTGTACCATGGATACAATTTAGCGAACTCGTGTTCATGGTACACGATTTAAGTACCATAATTTTGTAAATACTTTAAAAACTACTTAATAATTTATTTAAAGTACCTTATTAATATAAAAAATCCATTAAGAATAAAATAAAACACAAAAGTATAAAAACAAATAGGATTAAAAAAATATATTAATTGTCTCCAAAGTCGACGCCATACCGATACGTGGTTGGTCGTGTGTGATTTAAAAATGATAATTGTGTAGGCTGGCTTGTTAAAGAAATATATTAATTGAGCCACTTGAATAATGCATACTTGATTGGATCTAAAATTAATTAATCACCTCCACCTAATTAACAACGTTATTTCTTTATCTACCCATCATTATTTGATGATGCTCCTTATCCAGGTCAGACTATTTTATTTGGATACGAATTTCGATTTACTAAACAAATATCTAATCTTTTTTATACCAACAATTTGCAGTTGTATTCAAATTCCGACTAACACGAACCAACTCAGCAACAATTATTTATTGCTATAATCAATTTCCCCCACCTCTCTCTCATACTTGTTAAATTATAATAATCAATAATAATAACCACACTATAAATCAAACGTTTGTGTGACTACGATCACCAAAAAATATTTTATTTTATTTTTAAACTTTTAAAATTAAGATTATCCAAAACAAATTACCTTGAGCGATGGGATCCCTCAAAATAAAAAATTATTGTCCAAAATGAAATTATTATTGTTTTACAACTTTGTTTCTAAAATATGTATTTAGAGAAACAAAGGATAATATAAAAAATAAAAGAGAAAATTTCGGAGAAAAAGTCTCCTATAGGCTATAGCCCACTAGTAGTTACTTAATATATAATAATATTCGAAAACGATTCTTTTGGGGATATATTAAAATTATATTTTGTTTGTGTTTATTGGATATTTCAAAACTTTTGATAGAGAAAGTCATCCTCCTCTCTCTCAAGAAACTTCCTTCATTTTGTCTCAATCAACAACTAGGGTCTAATAATATTTGAAAATAATCCTTTAAATCTTAAAATAATAAATTATATATTTCTCTTTGTGTTTTCGTGAATATTTCAAACTTTACAAATGGAAAAGCCATCAAACTTTACAAATAGAAGCCATCGCGCCTCCTCTCCTTTCCCATCCTTCTTTCTTAAGAAACTTTTCTTCTTTCCCAATTTTTTTTCTTTCTATTTAATTTGTTTTTAAGATAATCATTTGATTTAGTAATTATTTTTTTTTAATTTTTTAAAATTAAACTTATAAATACTACTCAGATTTTTCATATTTTTTAATCCACTTTGAGAAATATTTTTAAATCCAAGATCCAACCAAGTTTTTAAAACTAAAAATAATTTTTAAAATCTTGTTTTCTATTTTAAAATTTGGCTAACAGTATTCAAATTTTCTTTGAAAGAGGTGAAAGTATAGGAACTAATTTGGGAGGAATTAAACACAATTTTTAAAAATATAAAATTAAAAATGAAATAGTTTTCAAGGAAGAGCCTAAGTGATTTTGTAGGACCAACATAATTTAATTTTGGGACAACCGAACAAATGACCATGTTTAATTGACGATTTTGAAAAAAAATCTAACAGTGTTGTTTTTCTTTTGATAAATCACTAAATATTAGAATCTAAAATAATGCTCTTAACTAAGATAGGTCTCCCAATTCTAAACTCTGCCAATAAGATAGAATCTGATTCTCGTTTTGGAAATTTTTTATAAGTTTTTTTTTTTTTTTTTTTCATAAAAATGGTGTATTCATCATTTATTCGTATTTTCCTTTAATTCTTTTTTAAGCTAGAGTGCTTGCTGATAAATAAAAAATTATTTTTGAAATAATCAAATTGTTTTACAATCATTTAAAAAGAAATATTTTAAACTTGATTATTCAAAAAGTAATTCTTAAAGTAACTAGTTAAGAATCCTTTTATGATAATTTAGCATATTCAAATGTTAAAATTGTTATTGTCTCTATTTTCTAATATAAGAAAACAAAAAAAAAACTCCCATTTTGTTCAATGAGTTATCCATACAAATAAATTAAAAATATTAGTTATGAATTTAAAACTTGACTTAAAAAAAAAAAAAAAAAAAAAAAAAAAAAAAAATTAAGTTTATTTTTTTTTAATTCGGCCAATAACCACTCCATTATAAAACTAGAGTTGAAGTCTACATAAAAATAATATTGATAAGCGGTTGTTAAATTAAATTCTCTTTACACATTTAAGTAAACATGGAGTATTTTCAGATGGCCTTTGGTTGAGTCTCGTAATGTCAATTGACTCGATTTTTAAAAATGTGTTTTTTATCTTTGTTGAGCACGAGCACGCGTTTGCTGAAAACGATCGCAAAGAAAAAGTCTGTAAATACCATTCGATGAACACGACTGCGAGGGACGGCTATAGTATCTTCGTGCTCAGCAAAAGGTATTACAAAAAAATTTCTCGTGATGATGTTAGTACTTAGCAAAACGAAATGCTGATGGCATAGTAAAAGAGTTAAAAAAAAACATTATTTTTAAGTTGGGTACTCCAAAAATATTACTGAATACAAGATAGGTTGGGTCATCTATAAAAATACTCCAAGATTATTGTAATCAGAAATTAAATCTTGGTACACGTTGTCCAATCAACAATGGACTTGTATTGTTCCATACGTGAATGCATTAATGCCCATACTTTAAATATATCTACCACTCCCTCTCCAATGCAGTAGCTTTCAACTTGTTTAAATTTAATGATGAATTCTTTTATAACTTTCTAAAGGAGACCCTCATGTATTAATTAATTAAAATATTTGTATCCATCCAACACAATTAAAAAGATATTAGATATATATGTTTGAAAAAAAAATATGGGAGAGGAGGGAAGACATTATCTGATGGAGCCAATATGGTTTAAGTATTTGTATTACTAGTTTTTCTTTATAGGTTATAATGTAAATTTGAAGTTCTCTATCTCCATCCTTCTTTTGTAATCTATTTGAAAAGAATAAAAGTAGTTTCATCAGGCTAACTAAAGTTCAGCCTTTTTTACTTTTTTTTCAAATTATTTTTTCAAAACTATTACATCACAAATACCACCTACCAGTTTTCAATTTTCTCACATTTCATATTTTTTGTTTTTTAAGTTTTAAGAATCAGACCAAATCATCCACTTTTAAAAGGGATGCTTTATCCATTGAAATATTTTTGACATTTGAAATGAATAATTGGTGTATTATCTATTGAATTATACTCGAATTGACTCATACATTTGAGCGTCTCATAAAAAACTATTGATGAACAAATTTCAAATAATAATTGTTACGTTGTGAAAAAAATTAGTCTTGAAAACAATTTCGATCCGAGATCATGTGGTGCTAGATCGTTTACACATCATCATTGCTGGCCTTCTTTTCTGAAATCGTATACGTTCATGTCCACATGCACCAATCAAGGGAGATCCTGAAAAACCGTAAATGGAAAATGTTAATTTTCTTTTAAGGTTTTGACCCAATAAAAAAAATGAAAGAAAAAAAAATAAAATAATATTATTTCATACACACCAGCACAATTATATAGGTAATTTCTGAGTTTTGTTCATGCATTTGATGAACAATTGGATCTACATTTAATATTTTCGAAATTAAAGACATTTTAAATTTATAAAAATAATTTCTGGTGTGGTGGGTGGTTACTATTATTTGGACCAGAAATAATGTCCAAATATTATTATTTGCAGAGTCTCTGTTATCTAATATATCTTCCCATTCCGTCCCCATCATTCGTTCAAATCTTGGTAAACTATTTAAAAGAGGAAAAAAGTAGGTCAATTTTGGAAACCATTTACTTCCGTTTTTTCTTTTAACACTATGTGCTGTCATTATTTTATTTTCTTTTTTAAACATGATTTTAGTTTTAGGTCAAAATGTTCAGAAACAGCTGCTATACTTTTATCTTCATTCTTTTTCATTATCGAATATCGATGTATTTGCTATTATTATTATTATTATTAATACCTCTCGCTGATTGGTCCCACTTTTCTTCCTATCCTTGGGATATGGATTGGTTTTTTTTTTTTTTTAAACAGATAAACAAACTAACACAAACTAAATACTAAAGAGTCATTTGAGAGGATTTCGGAGAGCCATTTCCGTGGGTTCTCTCCCTACGCTCCTGAAAGACTCAATTTGCAAGAACGTTGTGCAAGAAGTGGGCAACACCATTTTGAAACCTAGGAACATGATCGAAAATGACAAATCCGGAATTTGAAGCAAAACTAAGGATTTTTTCAACAATCAATCTGACTTCAGACACATTTTCAACATCTCCCCTTATGAAATTCATAACATGCAGGCAGTCTCGTTCAGTGATAATGCGATTATTGCAGGTGTTAGGGATTGAATCCAAACCCACACAAATTGTCTGAGTTTCAAGAACACTAATTGGCCACATCTCCTTGGATGAACGGCATCCCGCTGAGATTAATTAATTTCCACTCGAGTCTCTACATATCCACGCTGCTATAGCACCACAATTGAGATTATCACTCCAAGAAGCATCCATATTGCTAGCGTCTGGACTTGAGGTTTGCTTCAATTGTGTAGAATTTGATTCTGATAGTCCCAAATCCTCCACATTATTGTAAGCATGTCCGCCACAAAACGATCATCACCCTTTTGTCTCACATCCAATCACAGTAGTCCGCCGTGGTCCACCCTGTCCTATATATCAACAACAGAAAAATGAATATTAGGGGGGAAATGGTTTAGCCACAAAGACTTGGTAAATTTACAATTCCACATTAGATGAATAGTTGATTCCTCTTGTAAATTACAGACATCCCTTTGGAACTTTCATTCCTTTATTTGTAAGATTTTTCCTAGTTGTGATGATATCATTATTATACACCCTTCATGCACATATTCGAATTTTTGGCGGGACTTGTGTAGTCCAAAATCTCTTCCATTTTGCCTTGCTGGTATCGAGATTGGACGTCGATGCCTCATTTGAACTTGTACTAGTCATGCCCAATCTATAAGCACTTTTGACTCTAAAAATCCCCTTATTATCTAAAGCCCAAATAATCTCGTCTCTAGGCTTCATCCTAGATAAGGAGATGTTCACAATCAAATATGCCTCATCCATTGGGAAATGTTCACGAATCAATGGAATATTCCAACAATTATCTTCCGTCAGAAAATTAGCCACTGAGCCCTGACTAAGAAAAAGAGGAAAGGGGTGGGAAGTCGATCGATGTCCCTCCCTCGGGATCCAAGGGTCTTTGCTAGAAATAACACTCATACCGTTTCCAATCCTCCATCTATAGCCCTTTCGAAACAATTATTTACCCCACATGATACTTCACCAGACAAAAGAAGGCCTATGACCGAACTGAGTTGTGAGAAAGTTTCCACTTTGAAAATAACGGTCTCTCATTACTTTCCAGAGGATGCTATCTGGGTTTTTAATCAGCCTCCAGCTTTACTTTGCTAACAAAACTTGATTGAAAATCGATAGATCTCTAAACTCCATTCCACCGAGAGCCTTTGGAATACACAACTTCTTTCAGTTTTTCCAGTGAATTTTTCTTTCCTCTCAAATAGAGTTTAGATCGTTACAAAGATTTGCAGGAAGTTTAAAGCAACTCATAGGGTAAGTAGGAATGACTTGAGCCACAACTTTAATTAAAACTTCATCGAGGAAAACTTTGTTTTCCACCCTTGCAACACCTTACTACGCAATCTTGTAAGTTACTAAAGATTTGTCTACTCTTTGAGTTTTGGGAAGACAAACCCAAATAGAGCCCCAAAGAATTTGTATGTTGTACTTTAAGATCTTGTTGGATGTGAGTCACCATCTCCTCCTTCGTATCTTTGTTAGACAGGAAATTCGACTTATCGAAATTGATACATTTCCCCGTGGCTCGTTCATAGGTCGTGATCACCCTTTTAATTGCCTGACAATTACCAATTGTTGCTTTGAAGAAAATCAAGTTGTCATCCGCATAAAATGAGTGAGTAATAACAGGACAGTGTTTATTAACTTGGTAAGCCTACTAAATTTTTTAGCTTCTCCTCTTTGTTGAGAAGAGCCGAGAAACCTTCAGCACACATAAATAAATATGGAGAAAGGGGATCACCCTGCCGGAGACCCTGGGTTGAGATAATATTGCCTTTAGGGATATGCGTTGAATTTGATTAAGTGGTTGAACACTCACGCATCCATATTATTTAAGAAATCTTATTATTTTATTTTAAAAATATTTTTAGTTAAAAAATACTTTTGGACCTTCAATTTTATGGAAGTAGCGACATTTTTAATGAACATGATGCAATTCTTAATCTTAGCTTACCCTTGACCGATGAATGCTTTCAACAACACTCTTTTGGCATTGTACCTTCCCACTTAAAACATTGACTTTAAAAAAATTGTGACTTTAAACTACATTCTTAGCTTTTCTACCCAATAAACCTAATGTATATAAATCTCAAATTGTTGGGTTTAATAAAAATGTTGAAATTTATCTTAATTGATGAAGAGATCTGTTACCATAAATCAATGACAAAGGATAAGTAAGAGTAGAAGAATAACGACACAGATTTACGTGGTTTTACTAACGTCGTGTTAGCTACGTCCACCAGAAGGGAGAGCAGTATTATTACGAACTAGGAGAGATTACAAATGAACAGATAGAGGCGGTTGAAGTCATTAGAAGATTTATATATGACACTCTTCTAATGACCTAATATAAAATGGGTCAAAGCCCTAAGTAAAAACTCAAATCATATTTTTGGGCGTTGCCCCCATACTCCACCAGGGCGCTCTCTGCCCCTGGACCCCGTACCAACCAAGTCGTAGAGGGTCTCATAACAGATTCAAGACATTCCAACAAGATCAATTTTGCCACTTTAATTTTTTTTTTTTTTTATTAGTATTATTTTGATGATTTACATTTTCTTTCTTTTTGTCTATTATGCATTTTAACATTTGTTAGAATTTTAATTGAATTATCTATATTACATTGAAAAAAAATTAAATATTTGAAGAAAAGTATGAACACTTACGTCAAATATTTGATAAAAACAAATTTACATCATTCATACTCGTAAAGTTTGTATGAATATCTCTTATTTATAGCGAGACTCATCTCTTCTCCTTGAATCTCCCTACATACTTAAATATAGGCCTAATATATCTCAATACAGGTCCAACTTGAAATAAAAATTCTCAAAATATCTCAACACATGTCCAACTTGAAAGAAAAATTTTCAGTCACTCGGGAACGCGAAACTCTCTGTCGCCGTCGAACTCTCGACTACCTCACGTCTCACCGAACTCTCGGTCATCTCACTGCCAACTAATGTCAAAATAATAACTATTTGAAAAATCACTTTTTTTTTTCAACATACAAAATATCTTTATGCCTTCTTTTTTTTTCTCTCTCTTAAGCAAATCTCGTACATTTTTTTCTCTCTCTTTAAAGAATCTTTCACATTTTTTCTCTTTCTCTGTGTCGGAAGACTCAACATAGAGACCCACTCTCCCCATTGCCTATTTGCCTCATATCCCTTTGATCTCACGCACCTTCGCCGATCTCTCTCGTATACGCTGCCGCTCCGACCTCTCGAAAACGTCTTACAGCCGCCACAAATCTCTCTAATTTCTCATCACAATTCTCTCTAATTTTTCTTTTGAAATTAGGCGATGACCGGTTTAGGTTAATCCAAATTCGGGTCGGGTCGGGTCGGTTTTGCAAAAAAAAAAAAATGACCCATTTACACCCGTAATATAAACTAATAAACATATGAATTATAACTCAAAAGTTTCACCCATATAAATTAAAAATGAAAAAAATAGACGTGCATGGTATAAAAGAAATATAAAAATAACAAGAGAAGTAAATTTTCTTGCTTTATTTTATGATTAAAAATTAGAAATTCATGACATTAAAGGAAATGCAGAAAAGAAAAGAAAAGAAAAAGGTGGAAGACGAGGAGGTGATCCAAGTCAAGTGGAGACACTGTATGGAACTCCCTTTCCTGTGATCCCATATTCTGAAGTTGGTTTGAAAACCTCGTAAGGCACAAGCCCAGGTCCACGTCTATTCTTCAATTTTGGGTCCTCGTTCATTTGGTTGATGCTCGTTTCTAGATCGTCCAACTTGTCTTTAAAATTTTCAAAGGCATTGGCTATGGTGGTGTCATCGGCCCAGGATGGCTCTATCTTTTGCCCAATGTACTCCTCATCCGGAGAATGAGCCGACAATATCATCATAGTCTGTGCCACTGTGGTGGCTTGAGCCATCGAAGGGAAGGAATCCAACAGCACAGTTTCAGGTGTTTTTATAAACACTTTTGAAATTTTATCCGAGTCCTCTGTTGGCATGTTGGTCCTTGCAATGCTGGGTCGGTTCGGGAAATAGGCTGCGTGTGCATATTGAACGAAGTTGACGGCCGAGTGGTGCCCACATCCCACCCACGCTATGGTTGACACTATCTTAATCAGGTTATCCACAGTTGTGAGTTCGGGCCATCCTTCTGCTGTCTTCTTATCTGGATGCCCCTTTTCCATTATATCTTTCCACCAAAATTTGAGCTCGCTATCCTTCGCTACCGCATCATCATCTTCATAATAGTACTTCACGTACTCTGTCATCCATTCTAACAGGGCGTCCCATAGCATCAAACCATCATTCGCAAAAGGGTAGTCTTTGATCACCAAATTTAAAACACCATCTTCATCTCTTTCCGCCATTCCCCTTTTTTCAATTTCAAAATCACACAATTAGTTCTATTCTCTCTCTCTCTATATATATATATTCTTAATTAATTAACTATATATATTACCTGCGAATTAGATCCTCGGGGAGTGCCTGAGAGTCAAATTGCCACTCGTTCTTATACGCCAAAGAACTGAGTTCCATGGAATAATCGGCTGCAGAAAATGTAGTCTCAATGATGCCTCCGGCGTTGACGAGGAATCCACGAGCATTTGCGTTGATGCGCATATTAAAGCGAAAGTGAGGATGCAATAGTCTATAGATTGGGTGCATTGTACTTAATTGTCTGTTTAAAGCGATTGCATATGGCTCCATGCAACAATGAGTTCTAAGCCTGCATGCATAAAAAATTGTTTAGGTGCATGTCATGTATGTGTATATAATTAAGTACATACGTACCAGTGAGTAACGAGTTGGTGAACACAAGAATCATGAGCAAGAACATGTGCTTTAGCGAGCCTCCAAAGCCATGCATCTTTGGCATTAGTGGCAGCTGGTGAGAAAACTTGCTTCCATTGGGGCTTCCCATTCATTGGGGGCCGAGTCAGCTCAATACCCAACGGCTTCAAAGTCTCATCTGAGTTGAGAAAGAATAATGCCCTCGATCCATACAATGTTGTCCCGTGAATGCTTCTTACTCTTTTTACATATGGCATTAAAATATCATGAAAATCCACTATGAACAGTTTCTTCTCTGCTACCACCTGCATATATATATAATTAAATTAAATTAAACATACAGAGTTTCTTTTCTTTTTATTTATTACTATATAAACTACTACATTGGTGGTCGGGTTTAGTGTTTAATTTACATCTTCAACAGTGAGGAAACTAGTTCGGCCAATTGAATTTAGAACCACGTCGGCGGTGAATGCTGATTTTAGATCTCCATATTCCTGAGTGTCGGTGAGCTCACTCTTCAACGGCCAACTCTGAATTCGTCATCAAAATATAATCAAGCAAAGGTTAATTAATTAAATTGATATCGATTATATATAATTGGTGGGTTTAATTTGTGCGAGGGACGGACCTTGACCAACTTTATACAATAGGGGTTGATACCAGCAAGTGTCTGTCTTGCAAATTCATTGTCACTCAGCCAATTGAACTTGTCTCCTGCATGCCAATGTACATAAATCAAATCACACCCGCGCAGGAGAATATAGTAAATAAATAATACCCACTCTTGAGGGCTTCGGGTGGTGGGAATGTAACTGATGTTGAGGGCACCGCCGGCTGAATGGTATCACTTGAAGAGGAAAGTAGCGAGGCTATATTAAAGCTAAGAATTTCATGAGCATCTGCTGGGATTTTAATCCCTGCATCTTGGAACATTAAATCGATCTGAAGGAAGTTCGAGAAAGCTTTGCTTCCCATCTTTTCCTTCTTCTCTGTGTTTGTTGGGAACATTCTCTGTTTCACCTCTGAGAATTCTTCGTCTCGTGGAACATACAACATTTCTTTACTTCTCTGCTCTGATGACGCATCTACAATATAATTACATATAATTGTGATTGTCCCACCTGATTTAGAAGGGTAAATAAGAAATTAAAGTATATATACCAGATATAGAAGCAGGACGCCCAGTTCTACAACGTCGAGGATACGGGTGCTTTGTCCCTCCAAGAACAGGCCTTTTCCATTTCACGTCTGAATCTGGATCTCCGAGGTCGTTGTACAAATCGTAATCGTAAACTCTTTCGAATGCCTTACGCTCATTCTTATCAAATGTTTTATCTGCTTTTAGGCCTCTAAGATTTTCAAGGTCCTCTGCTCTCAGCTTGATCACCCCTTTTGGTGTCTTTGCCGTCAAATATGACTGTGCATGCATGCCCAAATTCAAATATAATATATTTCAACTGTCCACCAAGAGTTGAGAGTTCGAAATAATTAACCTTGGTGGGAAAGAAGATCCTGCGGCGGTCAGGAATTAGAGTTTTGGGTTGAACCCACGAAGTGCAGCTGAAGTTAATTGTATTCTGAGAAGATGAGTTGGTAATGGAAATATTGTGGATGAACCTCTCAACAGATGATGCGTCATCTATCAACTCAACAATCACTGCTCCAATTTCCCCAAAGCCTTCAGGAACATCGATTCCAGCCGAGTACTTGTACTCCTTCAACGTCGATTCCTTCAATATTTTCGCGTCACCTTTAACCCACTTTTGATTTCCATCTGTGTATTCAAATAATTAATACTACCAATTTAAATGAGAATAAATAATATAGTTTAATTACTTACTGGTATCCAAATCGCAGCTACAGAAACTGAGATGGATGATGTCGCCGGAAGGAATTTCCTTCTCACTACTTTTAGGGATTACAGTAACAACTGCGGTGTTATTGACACCCATCACTTTCTTCTGTACTTTGGAAGATATATCAGAAACTAAATCATATATTGATCCGAACATATAGACCAAATTCAATTACGACTATCACAGAAAACGCTAACCCAATGCACTCTCTGCTAACTGCTACTTCAATATCTTTCTTCTCCCACTTTCTTTAATTACCAACACACTTCTCAACACTATTTATAGATTGGACCCTCAACTCATTCAAAAAAAAAAAAAATCATTTTGTTTTTCTTACTCAAACTTTATTTATATCTTATTTTATTCATGTTTAAAGTCGACGGTTGAGGGGTTGTTTATGTCGAAGATACCACATTGAAAAAATGAGAAAACTTCACTCACAATATAACATATTACTTCTCTCATTGTCAATTTGTTTTAAAATGGAACAACAATCTTAAAACATTGTATCAAAGTCTACGAAGTCCAAACGGGTATTATGCATCATTTTGAGGAGCATGAATTGAGGAATCTCATGATATCAAACAATTAGAGTAGTTGAATGAGTTATTATAATCGAGAGTTATAATTGTCTGAATAGTAAATACTATTGAAATCACTATAATTACTTTATTGATTTTGGACCTAGACTAAGTTAAGTATAATTACTTTATTGATTGTGGACTTAAACTAGGTTATAATAAAGACATGTTTGAGAGTAATTTTAGATAAAAAAAAATATATTAATTTTTTTTTTTAGGGATAGAGAAATATTTTAGAATAGAAAATATTAAGGGGGCGTTTGGCCCAAAGAGTTGGGGGAGTTGGAGTTGTTTAGTCTGGGGAGTTCTTAGGTATATCTGTTTGGGGCAGGGAGTTCTTTTAGTCTGGAGTTCTGAAGTCTGTTGTGTGTTTGGAGCAGGAGTTGTTTAGTCTGGAGTTGTGAAGTCTGTTCTTCCGCACAATTTTTTTCTACAAACTTTCAAAATTTTCTTATTAAAGACTTCTTCCAATTCCAATAAATTCTAAAAATGAAATATTTTATTTTTATTTTATCTATCTTGACAAATTTACAACAAAATAATTTTGAGCACAATACTTCACATTATTTTTTCACATTGATTATCAAAAATATATATTTTTTTTTTTTGTTAGGACTCATATTTAATTTTATGAATTATAAGATTGTCTACCTATAAGTATAGTTTACTCATGTGTCAAACACGTCTTCCTCCACCCTCTTAAACTTGTCATTTCATCTAAATTAAATTTGAAAGATTTTAATCCATTAATTTAAACGAGTTCAAATAAGCTGATGTTTTTATTTATCTTAAGAATACTACATTTTGAATTTGGTTTAAGTACCAATTTTGATTGAACAACCTAAATTATATTTAAAATAATAAAAATAGGTTGAATTGCATTTTTAGTCATTTTACCCATTTAGTTTAAATTGAGTTTTTTTTTAAATAATTAAAAATATTGTGGGAGGAAAAGAGTGAAATGTGTTGCCTCAAAAAATGGGACAAACTTGAATAATAATTACGGCAGAAGTCTTGGGAGTTCAATAGTAATTACGGTAGAAGTCTTGGGAATTAATATTTTTTATCCGAGTTCAACAAGTTCATGGGCCAAACCGGAGTTAACTTTTTCCCCAACTTCTTGTCAAACAACTTAAACACGCCCTAACATGTAATTTTTAGGAGAAATAAAGTGAAATAGTCTGAGATTTTTTAAATTTGAAATAATAATCATTTTAAAAACAAAATCTCTCACAATGATGGTAAATTTATTTGGGAATTCACCTTTCAAATAATTGACCGAGCGCTCTTAAAAGTGATTTTTGTATTCTTCAAAAAAATTCAAAATCACTTTTATATTATTGTCAAACATCACCATTCTAAAATATAAGTAATTTTGGATATAAAAATAAGATTTTGATCATTCTAAAATTACGCTCAAATCTGCCTTAAAATTTTGAATATATATATATATATATTTTTAGATAATTAGATTGGATCTAGTATGTTATAAATATAATTCATAAGTTTTCATTTATTTGTTTATTTATTTATTTATATTTTTTTTTTTTTTAGCATTCTCAAAATAAAATAAATATAAAAGTATAAAAAAATATATATATATTTAATTGACCCCTCCAAAGTCGAGGCCATAGGAAGCATTAAAAAAATAAAGTCGACACCATACGTAGTTGATCATGTGTGATTTATTTAATTAATTATGTATGGTTGCTTAGGAAACGAATAAATTAATAGAATACATTAATAGAGCAAGTTGCATACATTTTTCCTTTTTGTGGTGTTATCCTACACTTCTTTAACACTAAGTATTTATAGATTGAAGTCTGAATTCATCAAAAAAAATCATTTTGTTTTTCTTAATCTAATTTCATTTATATCTTTTTTTATTACCAAATAGATACATTTGGGACACATTTGCCTGGTTTAATGATTGATTTAAAAAAAAAAAATTAATTACCTTTTATTTTCATAAAAATATTTTATATGTCTGGTTCTCCACTTTTAAAAGGATATATATTAGGGAATTACCGTATTAGGAAACTAGTTAGTGTTTAGTTAGCATTTAGTTAGTTTTCCTATATGTTTTGGGAGATTAGGGTTGTATAAATACATCCTATTGTAAGAGGAAAATCAAGACAAAAGACAAAATCAAACATTATCAAAGAAACACAAGTTGCTTTAGCACAACATGACATCTTTCAATTTCTGCGGGCTTCGCATCATTGCTTGACCACACAATATCTGAAAAAAAATCTGCGAGCTTCCGAACGCGGGCCGGTGCTTCACAAATCAAATTCCATGTTTGTTGAAGGAGAGGACGAAGAATTTCCACCTCAGTGTTCCCTTCAGTAAATCGAAGGAGAGGTTTTCGCCTCAGTGTTCCCTTCATTCATCATCGTCGAACACACCATCATGTGTGCTAGATTGAGTCACCAAAGACCCAATTTTTTTTTTTTTTTTTCATTTCGGACAGCACAACACAGCCATCAGTTAGTTTTTTTTTTTTTTTTTTTTTTTTTTCTTTTTTTTTTTCGAACAACCAGTGTAAAAAAAAAAATAAAAAAATAATAATAATAATAATAATAATAATAACAATAATAATAATCCAGATTTTTTAATTTTTTTTTTTTTTTTTTTTTTTCATTTCTTCATCTCTTCATCTTCTTCTTTCTCTTTTCTTTTTCTTTTCTTCATCTTTCTTTTCTCCTATCTTCTTCTCCATTTTCTTTCTTCTATAATAGCAAAAATAAAATATAGAAAAGAGAAGGAAGTACAAACCAACATTTTCGCCGGAGTTCCTTCCGAACTACGCCGACGTTGTTGTCCACGAGCTCTCGACCACGACTTCAGATCTGAACCGAGCTCAACTAACGAACTCACTCTTAGTCAAACGAACTAAGTGAGTTCGTTAGTTGTCAAATCAATTGACATAAAATTGTCCTTTTGACTAAGAGATCAAGGACTCTGCATTAATTAAATACATTTAAAAAAAAAAAAAATTAATTGAAATATCTCTCAAAGTGATTTTGTATTTTTTCAAAAAATTAAAATCACTTTTATATCATCGTCAAACATCACCTTTTTAAAATAAAAATACTTTAAAATTGTGATTTATTTTTTTTTGGTATAAAAAAAAGTTTTAATCATTCTAAAATCATTTCGAGACATACCTTAAAATTCTGATTTATTTTTTTATTTTTAGATAATTAGATTGGATCTAGTAGTTATAAATCGGACAAATTTCTTCAAGTTTGAGTTTGGTAGCAATTGGGTCCCCAAATTTTCGGTATATAACTGGTACGTTTTATGGACTTAGGTGTCACGTCAGCATTCTGTTAGGACTTAACAGAAAATTAGACGAGAAAATTAGACGGAGGGACAAAAAAACGAACCAAATCCAAACCTCAAAGGTATAATTGTTGGATTTTAAATCTTAGGGACCTAAGTGCAACCGAATCCAAACTTGAGGAACCTAATTTGTTTCTATAAATAGAATTTATAAGTTTTTTTTTTTAAATAAAATAAATATAAAGGTAAAAAAAAACAGGATTAAAAAAATTATTGACCCTTCGAAAGTCGACGCAATACGTGCTTGATCGTGTGTGATTTATTTTATTTAATTGTATATGTATTTTATTTTATTTAATTTTTTTTTTTTTTTTTTTTTGGGTGTTATCTGGTGAAGAACTTGAGAGGAATGAAACAAGGATCTATCACCGAAAAATGCCTTCCCTTTGAAAATTGCTGCCTACGTCACTTGCATACTTGATTGGATCTAAGATAAATTATTCGCCTCCACCTTATTTTTATGTTTATTAATGGGTAGTTGACCATTTTTCAAACAATAACGTACGTGTGTGCGCGTGTGTGCGCGTTAGACACAAACAATAAAAATTCAAATCTTGTGTTTAAGAAAGGTGAAATCTATAGTAAAGAAAATTAGAGAAACAAACATAATTCTTAAAAACATAAAACTAAAAGTAAAATTAATTTTGGAGGACAAATATATTTTTTTTTTATCGAGAGTGTTTTGTTGACCAATAAAATTTATTTTTTTAAAAATAATTAAATTGGTTTAAATTTTTTTTAAAAAAATAATTTAAAGCAAAAATGTGATTTTAAAGTAACTGATGGAGAATCGCTTTAAAATAACATCTAGGAATGCCAAAGCGAGCATAGCTCAGCTGGCATATGTATGAGTTGACGACCACGAGGTTTGTGGTTCGAATCCCCCCACCCCCAATGTTCTCAAAAAAATAAAAAAAAAAATAAAATAACATCTAGGATTAAATTTGATATTTTCTCTATTTTTATATGTGAAAACAACTGTGATTGTTCAATACTCAATTATCCACAAAATAAATTAAAAGTAAACATAGTTTTAAATTTGACTTATCATAAAACTAAAGTTGAAGTCCACTTAGTGAATGATAATTTATTAACATCTTAAATTAAATTCTCTGGATCCTAGTAACCATGGATTGAAGTTGACTTGGTGAATGATAATTTATAAACATCTTAAATTAAATTCTCTGCATCCAAGTAAACATGTGACCATAAATTAATCTTTAGTACTCGGTTATGCAATAAATTACTTGTATTTTTTTTTTTTAAGTACAATATAAGGATGAAGGGATTCGAACCACATACATCTTAATCCTTAACACATACATGGATTCGAACCACATACATCTTAATCATTAACACATACGTTGAGTCAAAGTGAGCATGACTCAGTTGACATATGTATGTGTTGACGATTAAGAGATTTGTGGTTCGAGTCTCCTCATCTCAATGTACTAAAA
Source organism: Herpetospermum pedunculosum (assembly GCA_028017165.1). NCBI lineage: Eukaryota > Viridiplantae > Streptophyta > Magnoliopsida > Cucurbitales > Cucurbitaceae > Herpetospermum > Herpetospermum pedunculosum. The sequence goes on along the minus strand of CM051529.1, from coordinate 718,305 downwards.
AAAAAAAAATCATAGATACTTTTTAAAGTTTAGAGATTTATTGAGACACGAAATTGAAAATTCATGAACCTATTATTTAGGTTTTAAATTTTATTGACTAAATAGATACAAATTTAAAATTTTAAGGATTAAATAAAAGAATAATATTATTATTTTTCATAATCATAATATTATTATTTTACCTATTTTATTGGATTTGATTACAATTGATTAGGGATTCTTATAATTAAATGAATAATTAATATCTAAATCAATGAAAATTTAACCATAGGCTTTAGAATGATAATTGGTGTCATACTCATCTATTTAATTTATTTTAGATGGACAACAATCGATATATTTTTTTTTTGGAACGGTATTGTAATTAATACGAGGATCGAACCCATACTTCTTGGTCATGGACACAATCTTATGTCAATTGAGCTATGTTTGATTTGGTAATCGATATATTTTAATGCTATTGCATAAAATAAAATAAAAGTATACAAATTACCCTTATTTGAACTTACCAATTATTTGTAAAGTTTTAAAATATAATATTTGTAATTATATAAAAATAATTAACCCTCGACTCAGTCGAGGGTAAGTTATTTCAACTATTAACCCTAAACTTTAAAAAAATTCATTTCAACTTCCAACTCGAAATTGTTTCAAAATATGTCCCTCAATAATTATTCATTAAAATTTAAGTAAAAATTAATGAAGTGATTGATTGTAACAATATGAGGCCTACATAACACCATCTACAACTAAATTTAAACTATACAAAAGATTAAATCTGTTTTTTCTTTTGAAAAATAGTTAAGTTTGTTGTTATTGTATCATATTACTATTCATTTCAATTAAAAAAAAATATGGTTGGTATCCACTATTCACAAAATAAATTTGTATACATCAATCAACTGTCACATTAACTTACATGAATCATATTATAAATGATATCTTGTATGACTTCTAATTTTTACCGTTTAGGTTATTTGTTAATTTTCATTCATCATTTTAATGAAAAAAATATCAAAGGAGGTATCTTATGGAACAATTTCAAGGTTCACAGATTAAAAGAAAACTTTTCAAAGTTTAAAATTATAATCGAAACTTACATTAAAGTCTATGGGTATTTTATGAACTGTTTTTTTTTTCTTTAAATACTTGACTGCTAGCAGGTGGGCTACAACCCAGCTCTGCAGCCCGATTATACGTGGCTCAACCATGAGTTGTCAGGCATCAAACCAAAAAAATATAATATATATTATTTTTTTTTAAGAAGATGTTTTCCGTCAAATTTAGGGTTTATGATTTATGGTTTAATATTTAAGATTTAGGGTTTAATATTAAGATTTTGAGTTTAATATTTACGGTTTATTAACATTTAAGGAAAACCGTAAATGGCTGGTTGCACAAGCAGCGGTCCAAAATAATTGCAAATTTAGCAAAATTTAAAATATTTTGTAAATATGTCAAAAAAATCAGTGGCTATCACTAATAGAAGGTATCGTTGATATATGACTATCACCGATAGACATTAGTTATAGACTACTATCACTGATTGACTCAAATTCTATAAAAAACTGAGGTGATAGACTACTATCAGCGATAGACTTTTATCGGCGGTAGACCATACTATCAGCGATAAAAATTGTCATATCTGCAAAAATTTAAAAAAGTGTTATATTTTTAATTATTTTACTCTAAATTGACATCAATTACAATTTCTCAACCCTAAATACTAAACAATTGTAATTCGTAAATACTAAAATCCTCAACCCTACTCGAAAAAAGAAAAGTAAAAAAAAATTAAAAGTTGAATATAAAAAATAAATAATAAAAATGGGAAGAAAGCATCCAAAATTAATTTTTTACAAACCATTTACCTTCTATTTGGTCAATTAGATAACTGATTTACCTTTTATTTAATTTGGTGTATCAGTAACACCTGATATACTTATATTTGGTGTATCGTACAGGTTTACCTTATATTTGGTGTATCAATAACAACTAATTTACCTTATATATTTAGTGTATCAGTTATATAACTTATTTACCTTATATTTTGATATCAGTTATAAAGCTGATTTACTTTATATTTGGTGTATTTGTATAACTGATTTACCTTATATTTGGAAACCCTCATATTTTGTGTATTAGTTATAAAACTGATTTACCTTATATTTGGTAGTTATAAAACTGATTTTTACCGTATCATCAGTTGTATAACTGATTTATCTTATTGGTGTATATCAATTGTACATCTTATTTACATTATATGTAGTGTATCAATCATACAATTGATTTACCTTCTATTTTGGTGTATCAATTATACAACTGATTTACCTTATATTTGATGTATCAGTTGTACAACTGATTTACTTTATATGTGGTGTATCAATTATACAATTGATTTACATTATATTTGGTGTATCCGTTATACAACTGATTTACCTTTTATTTGGTGTATAGTGATACCTGATATACCTTATATTTGGTGTATCGGTTGTACAACACTGATTTACCTTACATTTGGTGTATAAGTGACACATGATATACCTTATATTTGATGTATCAGTTGTACAGTTGATTTACCTTATATTTGGTGGATTTACCTTATATTTGGTGTATCAGTTGTACAACTGATTTACCTTATATTTAGTGTATTAGTTGTACACCTGATTTACCTTCTATTGGGTGTATCAGTTATACAACTGATTTACCTTCTATTCGGTGTATCAGTGACACTTGATATACCTTATATTTGGTGTATCAGTTGTACAACTTGTTTACCTTATATTTGGTGTATCAGTTGTACATCTGATTTACTTTCTGTTGGTTGTATCAATGACACTTGATATAGATTAGTTGTGCAACTGATTTATCTTATATTTGGTGTATCAGTTATACAACTGATTCACCTTATATGTGTTGTATGAGTTAAGTGGAAATTTACGTAGTTTATCATTCAAATAATCAAGAGTTACTGATGGATATCATGGCTATAATCTAAATTATCAATATAATGTAATAAGTGAAAAAGGGAAACAATAGAAAAAAAAATAGTAATCGGGTTTCACCTTCATTCAATTTCTAGACAAATAGTAAATTAAAACAAGAGTAATACACCAAAAAAAAGTGAAAAACAAACAGTAATCAAACTTCACATTCGTTGAAAAACAAATAGTAATCAAACTTCACCTTCATTCAAAGGAAGAGTTAATCTAAAGTAGAGGTAATTTCAAAGAATTATTACCTTATACTTGGTGAGTAGAACGCAACAACAAGAGTGAATCAATCGATGTTGAAAGGAGAGGAAAATCGCAATGATCAGAAAAATCTTTCGAAAAGTTACTTCTAGGTTTAACGCATGATTATACAAGTTGATTACTTGGAGGGAGAGGGTATTTTCGACATTTCCATTATAAACGGACTTCAATATTTTCATTTGGGTTGGACTTAAATATTTTGAATGTAAAAAAAATAGAAAAATATATCAGATGTATCAACATGCAATTATTTAGGTTAGTGATTAACATGTGATTACTTTAAAGTGTTAGGAGAGAGTATTTTCGACTTTTCAACTTTTAAGTTAAAATTAACACGCGATCGATTACCCTGATTTTTTACTATATATGCAAAGACTAAACATAGTTGCTACAAATGTAATTAGCCTAATTATTTTTGCAATTTTTGCAACTCCCCTAAATTATGAACTTATACTATTATTAAATTAAATTATGTGAATGTATTAATGTTCATACTTGAAACAATAACGTAACGAATAATAATAATTCATTGATTTTTACGAAGAACAATGATCAATTTATGTACAGAGTTCCATCAATCCCGACCCTGAAGTTGTACTAAAATAAAAATAATACATATCAATAAAATGTATTACTCGGATAAATTAACCAGTAATGTATGAACAAGAGTCGAAGAATCCCCAGTGTGCATGTTGTAGAAAAAGAAAAAAAGAAAAATTGATTGTCTCGGTTGGGTTGAGTAGATATCTACATCATTTGTATGAAATTTGGACGCCGTTCAGTGTCAGGTGGAATTGAATCATTGAAGATGGCGAAGCCACCACCCCAGATCGCCATTCTTGGAGCTGGCACATTCGTTAGGACACAGTACATTCCTAGACTCGCTGAGATCTCTGATCTTCTAGTTCTTAAGACTATATGGAGCCGCACCGAGGTTTTTCATTTCATATCTTTCCACTCTAAAACATTTTCGATTCTTCTCGTCCTTATGTTATCTATCTTTCCTGAAAATCTGAAAGAATCAACTCCAACTGAGTTTGTTTCACCGCCCAATGTTTGTAAAAGTCGTTCTTTTGTTTTCTGTATCTTGCATTTCTACATGTGTGTTTTTCTTCTCACATTTCATGCGAATAGAAGCTTGAAGAAATAGATGCAGAATTGCGAGGAGTAATTTGTTCATTTAAACTTATGGCTAGTAATATTGCTGTCTTGCAGGCATCAGCCAAAGGCGCTGTCGAAATTGCTAGAAAATCTTTTCCGAATGTGGAGTGTAAGTGGGGTGATGCGGGTCTTGATGATATCATTCAAGACAGTTCAATACTTGGAGTTGCTGTTGTTTTAGCTGGACAAGCTCAGGTATCTTATTGTCAATTTCTTTATGGATTGCAATTACACTGATGTTAAATATTAGGTGTTTGTAGGAACCATTTTCACAATATGTCTTCATTAGCTATTTATGCGAAATCTTGTACCTAATATTTCTTTTGGATTCGACCATATTCCCTTCCTACTCTATCCTGCTCCCACTCTTGAATTGATGACATATTCAATAGTGTTGCCGTCTCGTTTAAAATCTATTATACTTAGAGCAGACTTCACATTATTCTAAATTTTATTTTGGTGGAAAATTAAAGGGAAGAATGCACATACATTATAATTTGTATTAACTTTTACATCGTGTGTATTGGCACCTTATGTCCTGATTTTTATCCTATGAGTCATGGCTTGTAGGTTGATATGTCATTGAGATTGCTCAAAGCAGGGAAACATGTCCTCCAAGGTAATTCCTGCCTCAACTAAGAATAAATTGAGGTTTTGCTTGCTTCTCTGATTATGAATCCATCACGTGCTTGACCAATTCCACTCCAAACAGCAGCATAAGTAGTGTTGAGGGGACTATGTGCAGTCCATTCACATGGGAAGTTTGGGTCATTTGGCTTTCCTGTCTTATGTTAGTTGTGATATATATAATATCATGTCACCTTGTTGTTGATTAATAAATATAGCATAAGAATCTCAATGACGGATGCTGAAGTTTGAGAGATAAATCCTATATTGCCAGACAGCTAAGGTCCCTCCATTTTTAGCGACTAGTTTCATAGTTATGCGCTTAATTTTGTCCGGCTAATTTTGATGAAAAGAATAAAACAATAGTAAAGAAGAATACAATGCAGCTCATTCTGCTGGTGGCTTGTGATTAGAAGATTTATGTGCATACTTTTGTGTGATATGTCTTACCTGGGCTGTGGTATAATTTTAGTTTCTATATTTCTTCCAAACTACCAGTGAAAAATTACCTCAAGTGAGGTTGCAAGTTGCAACATGAATAACCCAAACCAATAGAGGAAAGCATTTTAGCTCGTATGTTAAGAATAGATACTTCCTATTGGTAAATGGTTCTGTGTGATAGACTAATGTTCCTCTTGTTTGGAAATTTTGTATGTATTGTCTCCAAATTTCATGGATCTGAAGAGAAACCAGCAGCAGCCTGTAAGTATCTTATTTATTTATTTATTTTCACTACTATTTTTAAGTATCAGTTAAATTGTTAACATAATTTTTCTCACTTACTCTTGACATCTGTATTCCTTCTTAAATGGGGTTCTGTTATTTATAGATTAGCTTTTTTGGTCACCACTCAATCGTGATATCATGCTGAAAATAAAATGCTTTTCCCTTGTTGCGTCTCAATTCTGTTGAGGAGCTCAGTCTCTCTCTTGAGAAATGAGAATGTTGATCTGGAAATGAAAATCTTTAATTGCCTATATAACATAGATCCCAATGCATTTCACAATCTACCCCGACTAGATGCTGTCTTCCTAGTGCCACTATTCATGAAATTGAAAGGAAAATGAAAATTATGATGGACCAAAGGTGAGCCATAGGTCGATAGATAATGCAACTTTATTGCTCATAAAGAAAAACTATCTCATCTTATTATAAGTTATATTGAGTTCATGAGTTGAAGATAGGGGCTCTTAACCTTTCCGAGCAAAGTAGGAAAAAAAAAAATCAAATCAGTATCATCAACCATGAACCCCATAACACTTGGAGAGAAAGTTACTTCCCACGAGTAGTGGCACTTGTTCCCTTGATCTTAATTAAGAGTAAGACAACTAATGTCCTTCAATTCTAGGTGTATACATACAGTGCATCTGTTTCTGAATCTCCACTCAAGAAAACCAAAATGGCCTGGGTCTTTTATCAATGGTCAAAGTTGAAAATGTTAAAAATATCATTTTCTTAATTGGCAATATGGTGGTAATGCAGCAACAAGCGAGTTGGAATATGCATTTTCAAACTACAACTCTATAAGTGCTAATTTTCCCAGTCAACCATTATGGGCCGTGGGAGAAAATTATCGATTTGAACCAGCATTTGTTGAGGTACTTGTTTGTAGTTTTGTTTTTGTTTTTTTTCAGATATTTCCAGTACTTAGGCAATATGCTCGTTATTGTTTTGCAGTGCAAAAACTTAATCGCTGACATTGGGGATATGATGAGCGTCCAAGTGATTGTTGAAGGATCAATGAACAGTTCAAACCCCTATTTCTCAAGCTCTTGGCGGCGCGACTTCACTGTAAGTGTTTTTCTAGTAAACAATCACAAGACAATTCTTAGTTATTCTATATGTTGTTTCCTTTTTTCCCATCAAATCATGATTGTCATGTTTTACACTCTTCCATGGGAGAATATGATATGCCCCGTATGAGGTTGTGTATTTTAGATGGAACTATTGTGTAATCAGTAATGGAATGCCAAATAACAAGACATCTACTTTTATTGTATAGAAGCTGGGATAAATGTTGTTCTGGTTTACACTTGTCTTTCCCATTATGTGTTTATCTATGCTATACTTTTATTATCGCACTAACGTATTCTTATCTTACATTGACAACATATGTCTTCACTTGTGTCAGGGGGGTTTCATTCTGGATATGGGCGTACATTTCATTGCTGGATTAAGGATGGTAACTGCTTTTTAAACTTTCTTTCACTTCGAAAAAACATTTGAGCTCTATCCTAATGGCTGTCGCTTGTTTTTGTTTTACGAATTTTTTAAGCTCGTTGATCAAACATTACTATTTTTTTCCCGAAGAAATCAAACATTACTATAATATCTTTTCTTATCCGACACTTATCAAAATTGACAACTGCTCTGCTTAAAATTCTAAATGCTTCTCTTATCAAAATTGACAAAACCTCTAAAACCAGTACAAGTCTGTCAATAAGATGACGTGGTGACGAACATTGTACAAGCCTGACTATCGGAAAGGCGCTGATTTTGTGGTAATATAAACACCTTTAGTCCGACACTTTTGCTTCTTCCCCGGTGGCACCACCCTTTATATATAATATCTTTTTCCTAAGAAGTAATGGTAGATAGATTTTTAATTTGGAAATGTTAGCCCCGTATGATAATCATTTGATTTTTAGTTTTTGGTTTTTGAAAATTAAGTCTATAAATAATACATCCACCTATGAGTTTCTACAATGATTTTCATCTTTGTTAAGGAAAGATTAGAACTATTAGCCAAATTCTAAAAACAAAAACAAGTTTTTGAAAGCTACTTTTTTTGTTTTCAAACTTTGGCTTTGATTTTGAAAACACTTGTAAAAGATAGATAACACAACAAAGGATCTCATAAGTGAATGTATTGTTTATAGACTTAATTTTCAAAAACCAAATAGTTATCAAACGGGCCTTAGTTTTCTGTATTTGTGAACAGCTTGTTGGATGTGAAGTGGTCTCAGTGTCAGCGACTTCCTCCTATGTGGACAAGTCTTTACCCCCGCCAGATAGCATATCCTCGCTCTTGTAAGTTTCTATTGCCTAGTGCTAATAAATGAGTCCCCAACAAGTTTGAAAACCTAAAAATGAAGAATGATGACGTTTTTCCTTCCTTTAGCCAACTGGAGAATGGATGTTCAGGTGTTTTTGTAATGGTAGTCTCCTCAAGATCACCCAAGGTATGCCTCTATGCAAGAAGTAGAAATTATTTCTTAATGTTTCAAAAAATCCATTCATTTACTCAAATGATTTTTAATTTTTTTCAGATATTTTGGCGAGTTGTGGGCTTAAAGGGAACGCTGCAGATCGAGCGTGGGAACCAGGATGGAAAACATGGCTATCTGGTATATAGTTAGTCAAACGTCCACCTAGTTTTTTCTTCTAAAAATCTTCAGCTTAGTTTTGGGCACTGGTTCTGAATATCAAAGCTTCAAATCCTCAATTGTCCAAGCAATTTACTAGCTCCCATGGTCTTTTTCATCTATGACCCAATTCTTTTTCTGATATCTTTGAGTTGGTGTCCAGGTTTCCTTCTCTGATGCTAGTGGACAGAGTAGATGCTCCTTCTATCCATTCAGTGGAGTTACAGAAGAATTTAAAACTTTTATTCATGCTATTTCCGCCGAGGTAATGTCAGAGATAATCACTACACTGAGGGAGTGTTTGGCATACCTTCTAAAGTGCTTTTAAAAGTATTTTTAATTTTTTTTATAATTAAAAATAGTTTAAGAAATTCTAAAACAAACAAAAAGCACTCAAAAGTACTTTTAGAGGAAGGAAACATTTAACTATTTTTTTTCTTTCTAAAAAAAATGCTTTAAGTTATATAAAACATGTCAAACACACCGAGTTGAGTTCATTGTGTGAAAGTAAAATGTAAAATTCAGTGGTTCTATTTCTGCTTTTGTTGCAGGGAAGTGATTATAAAGCTGATGCTCGTATATCTTTCGTTGAGGGTGCTAGGGATGTTGCGGTCCTAGAGGCAATGCTTGAATCCGGAGCAAAGCATGGAGCTCCTGTTCAAGTTAAAAGATTTTAACTTGAGCATACATAATTAGCATGGTGTTTGTCGACAGAGTTAGGTAACATTAATGTAACCCTTGTCCAAATAAAACAGCATTGTTTTTTTTATGAGAAACTGATGAATATGTTTTTTTTCCTTTTCTTTTTCTGATGAATATGTTTTCGGAACATCAAAGAATGTCATTCAAGAAATACTTGACTTGCACTTTTCATATTTACTGTCCTCCATTCTTCTGACATTTTGATTGTAATAAAGAAGAAAGTTGATCTATGATTCATTCTTCTTCAACTTTGACTGAATTTATTGCATTTCCATAGAAGTTGGTCGCATGCATCATGAATTATCTTTTGGCATTTCGAGTACACATTCCAATACTTCAGAAACCGTCATTTCGAGTACACATTCCAATACTTCCTTAAGTCTCGTAAAAACACTGCCTTTTTTGTTTCTTTGCTTCTGTTACATTCCCCTTTTACCTACTATTGCATTGTGAAAAGTTGTGTTCTAAATTCTAATTCAAGCTGTTTTCTTATAGTTTTGAAGTTGGTCAATCAGTTGGGTTGTGAAAACCCAATTATAATGTTGTCAACAATAGCCTATATGGCTTCTATTTTCTATTTTATAAAAGAAGTCTCAACAAGTAACAACAGATGCCCCTCAAGTAAAACACTAACCCATGTTTACTTCATTTAGAAATCAATCAATCAAGGGTAATTTTAACGTTGAATATTCATTTAATAACTTTTATCAAAATTTGCAAACATAATCAAAATGTCAATCTCAATTCAAAATCTAAAAATCTAATTACCCCATTTCTCTACCATTTGGGGCTCAATCACATTACCATTAAAGATTATATGGGTTCACTCATTTTTTACTCATTTACTTCTATAAATGTCCTTCTCTTCCTCTATTTTTCATTTCTTCATTCACATTTCCCCATTTTTTTTACGTTGTTCCTTCTTCAACCTTCACGTTAATTTCTATTTACACTTTCTAAGATCGTCGAGTTATTGTTACACAAAAACGAATGTTAAAAATTCAAATAAATTCAGATTGTCGTCAACCCTAAATATCGCTCGCAATGATGAATAGAAAATGAAAAAAATGATACAGACTTACTTGATTCGTCAAAAGTATACGATTCTAATAACGATCATAATCACGATTGTACACATGATTCGTATCCGAGGGTCTTATATTAAACTCACGAGATTACGTTTGAATTAACCTTAAGTAAACATATCAAAGATAAACCAATTATGATTTAAGCCTTAATTCATTAGGATGTCAAAGAAATTTCATTACATTTTGGTAAACATAAACATGACCTAAATGCTATTTCTAAGTTGAGAATATTGAGGCATATACCTACCTAAATATGAGTGGAGACTCTAACCTCTCTAACTTGTGTGATACCACAATATAGTTTTGCATTTTTAGATTGAGAGACAAAAAATGTTAGAATATTTCGAAGTATCTTGATTTTTTATCCAATAATTATTACGGATAAATAGATTTTAAGATTTAAATCAGACCATTTTAAGGGCATGTTTGGGAGTGATTGTTGAGTTATTGATTTTAGGAGAAGAGATTTAACTATAATTGATTTTATAAAATTGATTTCCATATAATCATTTTAATGTTTGGATTGAAGTGATTTTTATATGATTAGAAGTGATTTTAAATTATTAATGTTTGGTTTGCTTCAAAAGTGATTTTAAAACTACTAATTCCTAAAATTATAATTTGAAATGTATTGATATATATATTTTATTAACTACCTAAATATAATGTTTAAAAAAACTACCAAAATATACAATCAAAGAATGAAATTTTAAAATATTTATCAAATTATTTTTTATTTTTTTAAAAATAATTTACAAACATTTAAAAGTATATATATATTTTGAAAAATTGAATAAAAAAATAAATTATTAAAGATTTGCAAAAAAAAAAAGGAAAAAAAAAAAAAAAAAACTAAAACTAAACTACAGGAATCGAACTTGGGATTGAGGGGATGCAAACTGACTCGTTTACCAACAAAGCAAAATATAAAATCCATACAAAAAGTACATAAGTGTATATATAATAACAAATTTCGTATTTTTAATTTAAATTAATAACCCTTTCTAAAATAAATTTCTCACAATCACTCACCAAAAATCACTAAGGACATGTTTGGGAGTGATGATTGGATTATTGATTTTAAAGGAAGAGATTTAATAACAATTGATTTTGTAAAATTGATTTATATATAATCATTTTTATGTTTGGTTCGGAGTGATTTTCATATAATTAGAAGTGATTTTGAATTATTATGTTTGGTTCCAAAGTGATTTTAGAATTATTAAATTACAAAAAAAAATAACATTTTGAAATTATTTAACTGATAATTGAAAATCAAAATTAAACAAAAATTGTTTGGAAATGATTACTATTTAAAATTAAAGTCATGAAACAAAAATTCTTGAAAGGTCATGAAAAACAAAATTAAAAAATCATGAAACTATAATAAATAATATATCATAAATGAAAAACTATAATAAATAATATATCATAAATAAAAGGTTGCAAATGTAAAATAAAAAGGTTGCACGTTTCGAACCTTGGTATGGGTGAGAAAGAAGCAAAATTATTTCTCCTTTCACCAACAAACCAAATTCAGATTTTCATAAATAAATGAACATAAATAATATTTATATCCAATTAATATTTTTAATTAAAAAAAATAGTCATTTTTAAAAACAAAATATCACAATCACTTGCAAAAAATCACTCCAAAATCACCTCTTAAGTGATTGACCGGGAATCACTAAAAGTGATTTTCAATTCTTCCAAAATCACTTTTATACTATTGCCAAACATCACCATTTTGAAATATAATTGATTTTGGGCATGTAAAAGTGATTTTGGTCCTTCCAAAATCACTCCCAAACATGCCCTAAAAATCATCTCCTATGTGATTGACCGGGAATCACTCAAAGTGATGTTGGATTATTCAAAAATCACTAATTAATTTTTGCCAAACATAACAATTTTGAAATAGAAGTGATTATGGGCATGGAAAAGTGATTTTGGTCCTTCCAAAATCACTCCCAAACATGCCCTAAATACATTGTGGTGACTTCATTAATAATTTGTCTAGTTATAATTTATAAGTAGATAATTAACACAACAATATTAAGTTGTTTATGTAAGAAACAACAATTTAATTTAATTTATGGAATTTAAAAAAAAAACTCATAGCAAATTAAATTTGCAAACTCATTTTTTTTTATATATATATATATATATATATATATATATATAGGGCTGGTTGCACAAATAGCAATCAGGCTCAAACTAATTGCAAATTTAGCAAACTTTAAAATGTTTTGCAAATATGGCAAAAAAACCCGTTTCTATCACTGATAGACTTTATTATATCACTGATAGACTTCTATCAGTGATAGACTATTATCACTGATAGACTATTATCACTGACAAAAATCTATAAAAAGCTGAGGTGATCAACGATAGACTTCTATCAGTCATAAGATATCAGCGATAGAAATTGCTATATCCGCAAAATTTTTAAAAACATGCTATATTTGCAAACAATAAGTCTTAAATTGTCATTTACTACAATTTTCCTATATATATATATATATATATATATATATATATATATATATATATATATATATATTTATTTATTTATTTTGGAGACAGAGAACTCGTGGGCCGGTTGTTATGTGGGCCGGTTGTTATGGGTACGAGTTACGACCCAACAAAAGCCCAATTCAAATATGCCATTGTTTGGGGTCCATATGGTTTTTTCGAGGCCCATTTCCAAAGCTCTTCACAAACTGCGAGCGAGCGAAGCCGGTGTGTAACGATGGCTACCAAACTGCTTCCACTGCGTAAGCTTTCAAGGATACTGAACCTGCCGTCTTCTTCCTCCTCCTCTTTCAGGAAGTATTCACATCTTCTAGAAGCTTCAACACCTCTCCTCGATCTCTCCAATGATGTTCATCAATTTCATCCTCCCTCTTTTTCTAGAAGCTTCTGCTCGCGCCCTCTGGATTTCGTCGCCGATGATTCCCGAGGCCCTGCCACCATTGATTATAGGTAACTTCTTCCTTCTCTTTCTTTCATTTCCCGATTTTTCAACCTTTCTGTAAGAGAACCTATGTATTTGAATCAAAATTTTGAACAAGAAGCAGATGTTTGTAAGTTCCACCCCCTTCCCCCAATTTTTTTACAATTTTGTAGCCTTTTCAATTTGGTAATTGTTTTAGGTCTACTTGATTTGCGAATTGTTTTATATTATCTGATTTTTAACTGAACTAAAAATGGATTCATAGTTCTTCAACAAAGTCTTGTGGATGTCTTACCTTCAGTTCATTTTCCCTTGATCGAACAAATTAGAGTTGCTTTATTGATGGGGTTTTGTCTGAGCGTCGATATAATAGTTGAATGCATTTAGTAGAGAGGGGCTCAAGTGGACTTTGCTAATGCTTGCTGCAGTTCTCTGATTCAGGAGGGAGAGTTTCACAGGCTAGCTGATTCCACAATACAGGGTCTGCAAGAGAAATTAGAGGTAATTGTGTATCAATGAAGTGACATTTTCCCCCTTGATTTTATCTTATTTTGGAATTTCTGCTAAAATTTTGTTTTAACTTTATTTCATTCCTTGCCAGGAATATGGCGATGATCTCCAAATTGATGGCTTTGACGTGGACTATGGGGTGAGAATGACTAAGCAGTTCTAAAATTCGTTAACTTCATTTCATATGAATAGATGATGTTTAATTTTATCCGATTTTCATTATGCAGAATGAGGTACTGACCTTAAGGCTCGGCGATCTCGGTACTTACGTCTTGAACAAACAAACGCCAAACAGACAAATTTGGCTTTCTTCCCCTGTGAGGTATGAATTATGCTTCACTTGTGACTCATTTTCCAGTTGAATGATTAGATTCTACAATGTTTGTCCTTTCCATTTGTTTCAAAGATCATTTCAGACCTTGTCCCTAGTGACTCGTTTTCCAGTTGAATGATAAGAATCTACCATGTTTGTTCTTTCTATTTGTTTCAAAGATCATTTCGGACCTTGTCTCTGTTTCCATTTCATGACAAAGTTCAGCGCTTGTCTTTTCAATATCATTACTAAAAATTGGAATTTGTTCTGTCCATATATAACATTTACCCATTCATTAGGGCATGCCTCATATCCCCTAGATGTCTTTAACTTCTATCAAAGTAGAAAAGAATGAATGAGATTATTTTGAATTTGGTCCTGAGAGAACGAGGAACTCAAACTACAGGTTGATTATTCATATATTTAGGTGTTATACACCACTTTGTGACAACCCGGGTTATGTTCTTCCTTGCAGTGGTCCGTTCAGGTTTGACTGGGATCAGAATTCTCAGGCTTGGATTTACAGGCGGAACAAAGCAAACTTGTTGACACTTTTAGAAACGGAATTGGCTCATCTCTGTGGTGAGCCAATTCATCTTTCTTGAGCATTTTCAAATAAGTTGGACATGATGAGGTTATTCTGAAGCATTTAGACGCATATTTATGCAGCTCTTTCAGTTTGGTTTACGTTCTTAACTACCCCAGAGCCCACATTTTTTTTCTTGTTTTCATTCTACCTGTTGCATATTATTTGTAATAATATGTTCTAATTTTTAGTGTTGCAAGTATAACTATTTATGATTAACTCGAGCATAGCTCAACCAACCAAGCCAATAGCAGCATAGCTCAAATGACATGATGTATCGCCTAATGACTATGAGGTCTAGGTTCAATCCCCCACCCCACATGTTGTCAAAAAAAAAAAAAAAAAAAAAAACTCAACCAACCACGATATAATTAATACACATACACGATCTATGATAATTTAGGTGGGAAATTGTTATTTGTTAATGTGATGAGAACTTTTACATATATTAGTTTGGTTTGGAGAAAACTTGCAGAAGACTAGGTACTGCACACGGAGTCTCATCCATGGGTTGCACACTCGAACCACAAAAATCACGGCATGGATATCGTTCAGTGGTTCTATTTCTGCTTTTGTTGCAGGGAAGTGATTATAAAGCTGATGCTCGTATATCTTTCGTCGAGGGTGCTAGGGATGTTGCGGTCCTAGAGGCAATGCTTGAATCCGGAGCAAAGCATGGAGCTCCTGTTCAAGTTAAAAGATTTTAACTTGAGCATACATAATTAACATGGTGTTTGTCGACAGAGTTAGGTAACATTAATGTAGCCCTTGTCCAAATAAAACAGCATTGTTTTTTTTTTTGAGAAACTGATGAATATGTTTTTTTTTCTTTTCTTTTTCTGATGAATATGTTTTCGGAACATCAAAGAATGTCATTCAAGAAATACTTGACTTGCACTTACTTTTCATATTTACTGTCCTCCATTCTTCTGACATTTTGATTGTAATAAAGAAGAAAGTTGATCTATGATTCATTCTTCTTCAACTTTGACTGAATTTATTGCATTTCCATAGAACTTGGTCGCATGCATCATGAATTATCTTTTGGCATTTCGAGTACACATTCCAATACTTCAGAAACCGTCATTAAAAGCGAGTGGTTCCTCCATACAAACCCAATAATTTAGAGCGTTAATCAATCATGGATTTTATGGATCTTGATAATAGTTAAAAAAAAAAAGGATACTAAAAGTGTTGGTTTGGTAGTGTAGTAAATTGAAAAAAGAGTTCAAATAAGAATTTTTCTATTGATTGGTTGATTGAAATTTGTTTCCTTTTCCTTTATCTTTAAAAGTGGGATTTTATGATCATTACATTACAACATTACAATCTCAATTAAACAATGAAATGGGTTGGGTTAAGTAACTCTAGAACAAAAGTTAAAAAAAAGGAGGAAAGGTGAAGCTTGTACTCAAAACCAATCCAACTAACCACACCTAACACACATTGTTTCTCATTATTTGCTCAACCAACCACACCCAACAATCTGAAAGAACAAACATTATCCTTCGGTTTCTTGTTTTCCTATCAAACCCTTAAAACTCACAATTGAATTGACTGGTCTTTCAATGCAAGGAGGTTGCCCATTGTTTTCCAAGTTGGTCTTTTGCCCTATCAAAACAAAACTCCCTTTTTCTTCTTCTTTTTGACCAGGCAATTGTAATAAGGAATTCAAAACATTAATTGTTGATGATCTGATATGACACGAAAACTCATTTTCTTCAAATGGGTGATTTTGCTTGTTACTCTTGTACTTAATTGGGTGTGTCAAGTTTAGATTTTTAATTTCATTGTTTCGTAGAGTGGTGAGATCAATTTTCTCAAATAATTGAATTACTTTTTTTTTTTTTTTTTTTTTGAAGATTTAGTCTACGACCATCCAATAATTAAATTGTAAATTTTAAATTCTGATTAAATACTTTTTGTTTTAAAGAGTATTTTATAGTATTTAGTTGTACTAACTTTTGATAAATAGTGTGGATAAAAATCTCAGCTAGAGATATTATTTATTGTCTCTTCTTTTTTCGGAACTTAGCGAGATGTAATTTAACATCTTCCCTTTTTGAGAGGATACTCTACACGTGCCAAAACCGACCACAGCCTTCCACACGTGCCCTATGATTTTTGTCTGCACCTGCAATGATCTGAAGGAAAACAAAAGCTGGTCATAGAAAAAAAGTTGGTATCTTGTTGGTTTTTTATCTGTGCTGTTTTCAGAGATTCAGTCTTGTTGTTCAGAGGCTCCCAAACCCCAGTTTCTAATTCCAGTTCACCCTTTCATTTCAACCCTTCAACTCCATTTCATGTTATACTAAGCTCTCTGTACAAAAGTGCTTGAGGAAGGTAAATGCTTTTTCTCCAAGTCTGTAATGCTACTTTTATCTACATTACAATACATATTATTTTATCAGGTTGGTTCGAGTGGTTATAGCTAATGTTATCTTATGACCTCGTGTTTTCTTCAAGTTCTGGCTAATATTAGGTGTTGAAACAATTAAATGAGCAGTCTTTCCTTGAACTTGGAGGTTTCTTCTTGTCTTAAACTTATTGGCATTTTTCTGACCTTACAAGCCCATTACTCCATTAGTAGTAAAACTGCTGCAACTGAACAAGCGAGTACATCAAAAGGGTAAAAATATGGAGGTCTCTTTTTTGATCTGCAGGTGATTTTGCAACAGAGTTGGATGATCCCACTGAAGCTCTCTGAGTATTGTAGAATTTCATCCATGGCTTCTACAAATCTCACCTAACTAAGAGTTCTTGATTAACTGGACTTGAATGTCTACAATTGCATTGAGATTGGTAGAATTTGAGTTGAGGCTATACTTGTTCTGAGTGTCTAAAAGTTTAGTGCAGCTTTTTGACATTAGGCAAAGTAGAAAGATGCAGAAGCCTCTTCAACCTCATGATTTTGCTCTTAAGGAGACCTATCCTAAAATAGGTGCGGTGTCGATAATGAGAGACAAGCTCTCTAGCACATATGACCTTGTGGAGCAAATGCAATACCTTTATGTTTATGTGGTCAAAGCTAAGGATTTACCTGGAAAAGATGTCACTGGTAGTTGTGATCCTTATGTGGAAGTGAGACTTGGAAATTATAAGGGAACAACAAAACACTTTGAGAAGAAGTCCAACCCTGAGTGGAAACAAGTTTTTGCTTTCTCAAGGGAACGAATCCAAGCGTCTCTTTTGGAAGTGGTGGTGAAAGACAAGGATTTTGTGATAGATGATTTCATGGGGCGGGCCATTTTCGATCTTAACGATGTTCCGAAACGTGTCCCTCCCGACAGTCCGCTGGCATCACAGTGGTATAGGCTGGAGGATCGAAAGGGGGATAAGGTCAAAGGAGAGATTATGTTGGCTGTGTGGATGGGAACTCAAGCAGATGAAGCATTTCCTGATGCCTGGCATTCAGAGGCTGCAACTGTGGGCTCTGAAGCTATTGCTAGCATCAGATCAAAGGTTTATCTTTCTCCCAAACTTTGGTATGTGAGAGTAAATATCATTGAAGCTCAGGATTTACTACTGAGTGATAAAAGTAGGTATCCGGAAGTTTTTGTGAAGGTTGTTCTTGGGGCTCAGGCTTTAAGAACTAGGATATCTCTAAGCAAGACTATAAATCCAATGTGGAATGAGGACTTAATGTTCGTGGCTGCTGATCCATTTGAGGAGCCACTACTTCTGACAGTAGAAGACAAGGTGGCATCAAACAAAGATGAAATTCTAGGGAGGTGTTTGATTCCCATGCAAAATGTGCAGAGGCGATTTGATCATAAACCTGTAAACACTAGATGGTATAATCTTGAGAGACATATTATTGCAGATGGTGAACAGAAAAAGGAAGTTAAGTTTGCCAGTAGGATTCATCTAAGGATTTGTTTGGACGGTGGGTATCATGTGTTGGATGAATCAACTCACTACAGTAGTGATCTTAGGCCAACTGCAAAACAGTTGTGGAAATCTAGTATTGGGATTCTTGAATTGGGGATCCTAAGTGCTCAAGGGTTGATGCCAATGAAGATGAAAGATGGCAGAGGGACGACGGATTCCTATTGCGTTGCAAAATATGGACAGAAATGGATTCGAACGAGGACTATCATCGACAGCTTCACTCCGAAGTGGAACGAACAGTACACTTGGGAGGTTTTTGATCCCTGTACTGTTATTTCTATTGGGGTGTTTGATAATGGTTATATAGGTGGAGGAAGCAGCGTAAGAGATTCGAGGATTGGAAAAGTGCGGATTCGGCTATCCACTCTTGAAACTGAGAGGGTTTACACTCATTCATATCCACTTATGGTCCTTTATTCTTCAGGAGTGAAGAAAATGGGTGAAGTGCAGTTGGCTGTAAGGTTTACTTGTTCATCTTTGATTAACATGTTGCATATGTACTCCCACCCATTGTTGCCAAAAATGCATTACATTCATCCATTATCAGTAACTCAGCTTGATAGCTTAAGGCACCAGGCTATGCAAATTGTGTCGATGAGACTAGGCCGTGCCGAGCCCGCATTGAGGAAAGAGGTTGTTGAATATATGCTGGATGTGGATTCACATATGTGGAGCATGAGGAGAAGCAAAGCCAATTTCTTCAGAATAATGGGAGTTCTTAGTGGGTTGATTGCATTTGGTAAATGGTTTGATCATATTTGCAACTGGAAGAACCCTGTTACAACAATATTAATCCACATCCTTTTCATCATTTTAGTTCTTTATCCCGAGCTCGTACTTCCAACCGTGTTTCTCTACCTTTTCGTTATCGGTATTTGGAACTTCAGGCGTAGGCCTAGACACCCCCAACACATGGACACCAGGTTGTCTCATGCTGATGCAACTCATCCTGATGAACTAGATGAAGAATTTGATACCTTTCCTACATCCAGATCTTCAGATATCATTCGGATGAGATACGACCGCCTACGGAGCATAGCCGGGAGGGTGCAAACGGTGGTCGGGGATCTTGCAACTCAAGGAGAAAGATTTGAGTCGCTATTGAGCTGGAGAGACCCAAGAGCAAGTGCTCTCTTTGCAACATTTTGCTTGATTGCTGCTATAGTTCTGTATGTGACCCCATTTCAAGTTATTAGCCTTGTTGCAGGCATATATGTGCTGAGGCACCCAAGATTTCGCCACAAACTTCCTTCAGTTCCTTCAACTTTCTTTAGGAGATTGCCTGCAAGATCGGACAGCATGTTGTGACCACAAGTTTATTTCAACTTGTGTTTCATTTAGAATATTTACCCTGTTAAGTGTTATTGCTATTATTAGTATTACTTGTTATCGTTGGAAAATGTTTCTAAGTCTTGAGTTTCCATCTCCTTCAAGTTTGATTCTTAAGTGCCAAATTGTAATAACATGATTTTCTAACTTCTTAAATTAACTTGGATTCTAAGATAGCTTAGACCTTTGAAACTTCTTGTACCAAATAATTTTACAAATCAAAAGTTCATAAACTAATAAAAACTTGATAACAATTTTTATTGTCTTTTAGATTCAGCAGGATTTAATATTCCTACTGTTTTCTTGTAACTAAATGTAGTAGGGTTAAACAGTTATTTGAGGTATTGTAAAATTTGACCTGATTTGAAAAATATTTGTCAAAATTGATTTGAAATTGAAATTTTTACGTTTCTGACCTAATTTTGATGGCGCCCCTTTTTAACTTTTTTTAAAGTTGAAATTATGTTTCTATCCTTCTTTAAAAAAAAATCAAAATTAATAAAAAAATCTCAAAAAAATCAACGTGTAAATTATCCCTTGATTAAAAAAAAAATCATGTAATTTTTTTCTTCATGATTAAAAAAGGAAAATCAAATTAGGAAGAAAAGTTACGATTTTAATGAGTTTTCAAGAAATGAAGATAAGAAGGAGAGATAGATGAGGAAGGATAAGATTTTTTTAACGAGGGAGAGACCAGTAACTTTATTAGGAGAGAAAGTCGTTTTTTAAAAAGGGACACCTAGTGAAATTGAAAAAGTGTGACAACTGTCAAAATTAGGTCAAACACGTTAAAATTTCAATTTCAGTCCATTTTGACAAACTTTTGAAATCAGGTGAGATTTTGCAATTTTTCAATTGTCCCGTGAGATTGGTGGAGGTGACTAACACTAAAAAAAAAAAAAAAAAAAAAAATCATTGGTGATGTAGTTTGTTTGATGAAATTGTAAAATTGTTCATAAGTGATGCTAACAGCTTGAATTAATCAGCCATGAGAATATGAAGTCATAACAAAATTGTTCTGTTATGGAAGCCATTTCAACGAAATATAGGCACAGGTCAAAATTATTTGTTACAATAAACAGAATACTTCAAATATTTTCACAACATTTCTTTTATACATTAATCTTAGTTGAGTTTTTAAAACCAAAAGAGAGTATAGTTTTGAAATATCTTTTTTTTTTTTCCATTTTTTTTTTAAAAAAAAAAATTGGTATAAATGTTGAATGTAACGTTAAAACTTGTTTTTTTTAGTTCCGTTAAAAACTTGTTAATAATTAATATAAGTGAAATACTAAAACTAATTTGTTGTGATTTTATTTTTAATTCTTAGTTTTTTAAAATTAAGATTATTTACTATAATTATATTTTTCTTTTTCTTTTAAAAAAAAACACTTTTGAAATCGTGAGTCATTTTCAATATATTGATTTTTTGTTTTTTATAAAAGTAATCTACATAATAGAGAAATTATTAATAAACACCACTCTTCTAAAAAAATTTGAAAACAACAATTTAAGAATGTTTTTTTTTTTTTTGTGAAAAAAAAGGAATAGAAAAGAAAATTATTATCAAGCAAATTTGAAACCCTTGAGGGGAAAAAAAAGGAAACGATGATTTAATAAATTTTAAACTATGATGAGTGTATGATTTCTTTTAGTTCTTAAAATTAATAATAAAAATTAATAGAGCATTTCTATTCTCAAAGAAATAAAATAAATAGCACTTCATCATCTCAATTGAATTGACATATCCTAACCATCAAAACTCAAAAGAAGGAAAAGTATAGAAGGAAAGAGATAAATATTCTTTAAAAAAAATTAATAATAAATAAATAAATATTGCATATTATTCTCGATGAATTCTAAGAAATGGGTCTTAAATTACAATGTTTTTTTGTTTTATACGATGTCTTTTATATAGTGCATAATCGATTCGTTATCTTTTATCTTTGGGAGCATTTTTATGCCAATTTAAGTACATTGTACATAATATCAAAATCTATTATAAAAATGGTATATTTGTCAAATTGAGCATAGCTCAATTGATATAAGATTGTACCTGTTATTAGAAGGTCATAGTTCATAGGTTCAATCTCACTATTAATTATAAAAAGAAAAATAAATTATCTATATTTTCATTTTCTAGAAGATTTTAACATTAGTGCAAATTTTATATTCCACAATAACAACATTAATATTATTTGTTGTCATTTTGTTTTGGCACCTAATTGATTGCCAACTTCAACAAAATACAAAAAAATTGGACGGTTAAATTAAAGTTTTCAACCGGAGAATAATTCAACTAACATAAAATATATATATCATCGTTAAATGTTCGAATCATTCATCCCACATATTTTTTTAAAAAAAAAAAATTAAATTACAAGTTTAGTTCTTGATTTTTTTAAGGTTTGTGTCTATATGATTTATAAACTTAATTTTGTGTTCAAATAGGTATTCAAATTTTAAAAAATGTACAATTAATTAATTAATTAAAAAAAAAATTGAAGAGTGATATCTTTTAAACACAAAATTGAAAGTTGAGCGACCTATTATACATTTTTTAAATTTAAAGACTTTTTTTTTTACACAAACTTAAAAGTTTAGAGGCTAAACTTGTAATTTAACTTAAATTAAATATAAAATTTATTGGCCGGTTAAACCATATATCATCCACCAATAAGTCAGATGTTTGAATTCTCACTCCACATATTGTTGAACGAGTTTCTGTGTTCACCATATCTTTTGTGTCTACTTTAGGTTTAATATCCAAAAAAGTCTAGTAGCAATCGAAAATGTGTCCATACACATATATGATATATCCAAGATTTCTCCATTTTAATTTATGTGAGATTGTGTCTCCATCTTTAGCAATCTTCTTCTTGAATAAAGGATTATGAGTCTCTTTTCAAATAGTTACTTATCTTCCCCATTCTTTAGCATATGATCGAGATCTCTAGGCCAATTTTTCTTTCTTCAAATGATACTAACTAATTTTTGTTACACCCTCAACAATTCTTCAATTCAACAAAAAAATTATTGAGTTTTCCTTCAATAATCTTTCTATCAATGGATGTATAGCCTGTTTGATGGACCTCGCTCTACACATACCACATTGCTAAGATAATTAGGATCCACCATTTTGACAGAAGCATTAATCACTTTCTGTTGCACCTTAATAATCCTCCTATTCATTCACTAAATCTCCGTTTAATAATTTCTGTCTATTAGAATACTTAGTTCTCCAACCATTAGAGCTCATTTTTTTTTTCATAACAGGTGGGGTGGGAAATTCAAAAATCGACTTCTAGGTCACTAATTTTTACATTATGTCAGTCGAGTTATGCTCAATGTTGGCAGAGTTCAGCCTTTTGTTTGACAATTGAGGAACTGTGTCACCGAAGCTCAACATTTTTCGTTTGGCATACAAGAACTTCTCATCTACAAACTTAAGTTTGAGCATGACTCGAGTATCAATTGTTAGGACAACGAGTTCGTTCATATCTCTACAATAGTATCGTGAGTATATTTTATCCAAATTTAAGTCCATAACTCCATAAGGTTTTGCTTCTAGCTTGACTCTATTCATCTAGTTTCATGCAGAAAGAAATTATCGTTACTTATACAATTAAGTATTTTTAATTGATACTAGACTCTCTTTCACATTTTCGAGAAGAATATCTTAATTGACTTTTCTAAGACGAATTTCTACTATTTTTTTTTTTTTTTTTTTTTTTTTTTTTGTAGATTTTCCCTTGCATAAATAATTTTTTTTTTGGGATAAACACCTTTTTAGTATTTGAGGTTTGATTAATTTTATATTATCTTAATTATGATATGGAAAAATATTTATTTTTATAATATTCTCTCTCTAATTTCTTCTAATTACTGTAGTTTTGACCAAATTTTTGTTCCATCGCCAGCAATGCCATTTGAGCCTTTGCTGATAGTTTACACGTCAAACTCAGAGCTATTATTTGCATTAAATATTTAGTGAAAAGTCAAAGAAAGAGAAGTAAATATTGATTGGAGAAATAATTTTGACTTTCATTAAATATTACGTCACCCTAAAAATGATATATGTGACTATCAAGTTGGTTGCAAATTATATATATAATCATGCCTATAATATTAATAAATCTAACACAATTTAAAATATTTTATAAATATAATAAAAAATCTGATAATCAATAGACTACTATCACTATTAATAAAATAGCTATTAAGTAGTTATAATTGACAAAATTCAATAAAAAACAGAAGATATCAGTAACTATCACTAATATAATAAAAATTGTTATATTTACAAATCTTTTAAAAAAAATGTTATATTTTTAATTATTTTACTTTAAATTAACACTTGTTGTAATATATATTTAAGGTTAAATTATGAAAAAATACTTCTGATTTATGGGTTATATTTAAAAGTATTCTGATAATTTCAAAATTACCTCCTAACTATGAAAAAAATTTCAAAAATGTTCTCACAGTTAACAACATAACATTTGAATGATTAAATTTTAATTCGTACACGTGTGACATGAAAAAAAATGTAAATATAGATGCTTGAAATGTTAAAAAAAATTATGAAAATTTTATTTTATCGATTTAAAAGATTAAAAAATATAACAGAATAAAAATAAAATTGATGGAGAAATAATGAGACGTTAGAAATTAGAATTGAATCGTCACCAGAATGACGAATTTCAAGTATCTTGTTAACATTGAAGACATTCTTAAAAAGGTTTTCATAATTGAGAGATATGTTTGAAACTTTTTTCATAGTTGAAGATATTTTTGAAACCGGTATAATGTATGAATTATGACTTAGAGGTCTAATCTCACACTTCACATTCACATGTTAAAAAAAAAAAAAAAAAAAAAAAAAAAAATTAAACTTGAGAAATATTTTTTATAATTTAGCGGATATTTAACCGCCAGTGGCATCCCGCGCAAAGTAAAAAACCCAAAACAACGAACAACGAACAATTGATAACTCCGCTCTGATTCCAGAAATCCAACTGTTCCCCCAAATCCAACTTTGAAAATGATTGCTTTGTGCTTATCGCTGCCGATTCCTCATTCCCTTTGTTCTTTAGGAACATTGTTTACCAAACAAAGACGAATTAAGTTTGGAGAATATTTGGAGTTTAATTCTCGGAGTGTCCAAAGTAGCTGACAAAGTTGCGATTCGTCGTTTATTCATTGGAATATTATTCTATTTTTCCCTTTGTCGTTGGCCATTTGGCACTTATTTAAATGACCCTTTTTGCAGAATGCGACACTCCTCAGATTTTAACTAACCAATTCGTATTCTATTCATGTTTGTGGGTCAGTTGAGCAAGTTTTGTTGGTAGTTTGAACAGAGATGTAAAGACTTGTTTGATTTGAGAAGTTGGGTTTTAATTTGGTGGTTGGAGTGAATTTTGTCTGTGGTGATGGATACAGGCAAATCATTAGAAGATCAATTCTGTAAGCTTCACCCTTCCCTTCCTTTGAACACTAGGATTGGGATTATAGGAGGTGGCCCAAGTGGCTTGTCAGCTGCTTATGCACTGACCAAGCTTGGTTACAGTCAAGTAACAGTCTTGGAGAAGCATCAGGATGTTGGGGGCATGTGTGAGTCAAGGGAAATTGAAGGTACGAAGTTATTTAATACTCATTTCACATGCTTATGCTTATTTTGTTATGTGATTGAAGACTGAAGTTGATTAACAACCACCATTATTCACCATTCTTACAGGTAAAATATATGATTTGGGAGGTCAAGTTCTTGCTGCAAATAGTGCCCCAACAATCTTTCACCTGGCCAAAGAAACTGCCTCTGAATTAGAAGAAATGGACTCCCACAAGCTAGCCCTCATTGAAACTTCAGGGGAATATCAAGACATAGGTGTTGCAGACGATTATAAATCTATTATCTCACTCACCTTAGAACTCCAGGTAAATTTCGGGTCCGTTTGGAATGACTTTCTAAGTGCTTAAAAGTATATTTTTTTTTTAAAGACTTAGAAAGTCATTCCAAACAAACTCTCTTCTGCTTTGGCTGCTTCTGGTTCTGGTTTGAAACTTTGAATATGAATACACTGTTATTTAGTGTTGGAAATTGGAATTTATATGTGCAGGACAAAGCAAAGGATTCAGGACACATTGGTGTCCATGCTGTGAGTGCATTTGCATCTGACTTAACTCCTGCATATCTTGAGGCTCATGGACTCACGTCTGTTCCAAAGTCTGTGGCTTATGGTTACACTGCTTCCGGTTATGGGTTTCTACAAGATATGCCTTATGCCTATGTGCACGAGTTCACCCGCACTTCGATGGCCGGTAAAATTCGACGCTTCAAAGGTGGATATGGAGGCTTCTGGAAGAGGATCAGCGAGTCACTTCCAATCAAAGTTCACTGCAACACTGAAGTTGTGTCTGTCAGACGGAGTTTTAAAAGTGTAACTGTTCATGTCATGGACTGTGACAAAAATCTCGCAAGTTTGGAGTTTGATAAGATTATCGTCTCTGGTTCATTCCCTTTTAGAAATGGCAGAACTTACAGATCCTCAACCACAAAATTATCAGGTTTTGAATTGATTACCTGGTCATGTCTTCTTTCTTTTTGTTATTTTCTTTTTCTTAATAGGCTTTACTATATTGTTATTAATTGCAGAAGAAGGATCTGAGATAATGGATATGAGCCACCTCGAAAAGGAGTTGTTCAGTAAAGTATATACAATTGACTATTACACCACAGTTCTGAAGATAGATGGCCTAAACCATTTACCCCTTGGTTTTTATTACTTTGGGAAACATATGGACAATCCGGAAACAATTGGATATCCAGTTGCCATGCAGAGATTCTATCCAGACACTGATATTTTCCTGTTCTGGTCTTATGGCAACTCTGCTGACATTACAGGTCCAAATGTGACTGAGCTGGCAATCAACACAGTTAAGAACATGGGGGGAGAAGTTAAGAAGGTGATTCTACAAAGAAGATTTAATTACTTCCCCCATGTTTGTAGCAAAGGTAAGTAAAATCTATTTTCCTTTTCTAATTAGTTTTCCACTACCCAAGATGAGATGCTAATATGTTGAAGCCTTTGCGCAGATATGGAGGAGGGATTCTACAAGAGATTGGAATTTGAGCTACAAGGTTCACTGAATACTTATTACGTAGGAGGGCTTATGGCTTTTGAACTTACAGAGC
Source organism: Herpetospermum pedunculosum (assembly GCA_028017165.1). Lineage (NCBI taxonomy): Eukaryota > Viridiplantae > Streptophyta > Magnoliopsida > Cucurbitales > Cucurbitaceae > Herpetospermum > Herpetospermum pedunculosum. The sequence goes on along the minus strand of CM051529.1, from coordinate 691,325 downwards.
GAAATTCTTCATATGCCATGGCACTAGTATGCAAGCACTTCGCAAACAACAACTCTTCTCCAATGTTTTCCTATGCTAAGGTGATCCCAATAATGAATGTCAGCTGAATAGACAAAAAAAAGTAGCACTTTTATGTCCCTTCTTCTTGAACTGTTCTAAACTGGAACGTGTCATTTGCAGCCCATGTTTCTCTTACAATCAAAACGAGAAATGGATGTAAAGAGGTTAGGTGAATTACCAGGAGTGGAGTTTCCCGATTTGTCCTCACTCGATGGCTATTTAAGGCACTGGGGGTCTCATCATGTCACTCGAGATAGAGTACTCTACACTTGGCTTAATGAAGAAGGATCAGTGTTATCCCAGCGAACCTACAGAGAGCTGCATCACAATGCTTCTTGCATTGCTCAAAAGCTGCTGTCAAACCAGAAGCCTCCAATAAAACCAGGGGACCGGGTTCTTCTCATATATGTTCCTGGTATGGACTTCATTGATGCATTCTTTGGGTGCTTAAGAGCTAAAGTCTTACCAGTCCCAGTTCTTCCTCCTGATCCCTTGCAAAGAGGCGGCCAAGCACTTTTGAAAATTGAATACATTGCAAAATCATGCGATGCAGTCGCAATACTATCGACCCTTGGTTATCATTCAGCAGTTAGAGTAGGTAAGGTAAAGAATATGATTAGCTTGGGGAGAGAAAATGGAAAACCTTCAGCTGTCTGGCCTAAACTTCCATGGATGCACACTGATAGTTGGATTAAGAACTTTGCCAATTTGGCTCCAGAAGTGATGGCTAACCAATCTGAACCTCATCCAGATGATGTAAGCTTTCTGCAATTTACGTCCGGGTCGACAGGTGATGCAAAAGGAGTCATGATTACACACGGTGGCCTCATTCACAATGTGAAGCTGATGCGCAGAAGATATAAGAGTACCTCAAGGACAGTACTTGTTAGCTGGCTACCTCAATACCATGACATGGGGCTGATTGGTGGACTTTTCACTGCGCTTGTGAGTGGTGGAACTGCAATCCTTTTTTCTCCATTGACATTTATAAAAAATCCCCTTTTATGGCTTCAGACTATGACCACATATAAAGCTACTCATAGTGCAGGTCCCAACTTTGCCTTTGAGTTGGTGGCTCGAAGGTTAGAGGCTAACAAGGGCAAGGGTATGACATATGACCTTTCCTCCATGGTTTTCCTCATGATTGCCGCCGAACCTGTTCGGAAAATTACTCTGAAAAGATTTCTTGAGCTCACTAGTCCTTTTGGCCTAACTGAAGAGGTGATGGCTCCTGGTTATGGATTGGCAGAAAACTGTGTATTTGTGAGTTGTGCTTTTGGAGAAGGAAATACCATCTTCATAGACTGGCAAGGAAGAGTTTGTTGTGGATATGTAGATCAAGATAATGCAGATATTGACATACGAATAGTCAATCCAGGGACTGGCAAGGAGCTTGAAGAAGATGGAAAGGAAGGAGAGATATGGATCAGTAGTCCGAGTGCTGGAATTGGATATTGGGAAAGGGAAGAATTGAGCCAAGACACTTTCAGAAATGAGCTCCAAAACCACCCTGGACGGGTATATACTAGAACTGGTGACTTGGGAAGAGTAATTGATGGGAAGTTCTTCATAACTGGAAGGATAAAGGAACTCATTATTGCAGCAGGAAGAAACATCTATCCAGCAGATGTTGAAAAGACAGTTGAGAGCTCATCCAATCTCCTACGTCCAGGTTGTTGTGCAGTCATTGGTGTTCCAGAAGATATCCTGATGGAAAAGGGTATTCCAATTCCTGATTGTTCTGACCAAGTTGGTTTGGTTGTGATTGCGGAGGTTAAGGATGGTAAGCCTGTTGCTAAGGATATCATTGAGCAAATTCAGAATCGTGTGGCAGAAGAACATGGGGTTAGTGTTGCTTCAATTAAGTTGATTAAGCCTAGGACCATCAGTAAAACAACATCAGGAAAAATAAAGAGATTTGAATGCCTGAAACAGTTTGTTGATGGAAGTCTTAATGTAGTACCAGATGCAATAAAGCTCAGGAGGACTTTTCTTCGATCTTTCAGTACAGGGACATGTAGGGAGGGGCATACGCCTCGTCCTCAGCTAACAAATCTTTCAAGAGCTTCTGTTCAGTCAAGTCCCAGAATTAGTAATAAGGATATTGAAGAGTTTTTGAAAGGGCTGGTATCTGAGCTGACAAATATTCCAACCAACAAAATTTGTGCCACAGAAAGCTTATTGTCATATGGAATTGATTCAATTCTTGTGGTCAGAGCAGCCCAGAAACTTTCTAATTTCCTAGGAGTGCCAGTTGGGGCTGTGGATATTTTCACAGCAAGTTGCATAGCAGACTTGGCAAGTATCTCCGAGAATATTTTAGCCAAGAATGCACAATCAACACAAAATTCAGCTAATCCAACATTTGAAACAGCTTGTGCATTGATCGAGATGGAAAAGATATCCGGGACTCGCCAATTCACTATCTGGTTTTTCCAACTTCTGGCTCTCATATTTGTTGCTATGATGCTGGTATTTCCTGCACATTTATCGATTTCAGCTTTCATAAGTTCCATGTCTACTCTCCACAAATTGACAGATAAAATTCCTTTGATGAATTATCTATTACCTTTGACTTTAGCTCCTCTAGCTTGGATCCTTTGCATAGTTTCTTCTTGCATTTGCATCACATTCTTTGGAAATTCCTTTTTAAGACCAAATTATGCTCTCACCCCTGAAGTCTCCATCTGGTCAATCGATTATGTCAAGTGGTGGGCGCTCTATAAAGCACAAGATGTTTCTTCTAGAGTTCTAGCTGTGCATTTAAGAGGAACCGTGTTCTTAAAAATATGGTATGAAATGTTTGGAGCAAGGATAGGTTCCTCAGTTATTCTCGATACCATAGGCATCACTGATCCCTCTCTAGTGTCTATTGGTAATGGAGTTGTTATTGCAGAAGGGGTTTTGATTCAAAGCCATGAGGTTAAAAATGGAGTCTTGAGCTTTCTTCCAATAAGAATTGGCCAAAATTCTTCAGTGGGACCTTATGCTTCAATCCACAAAGGTGCCATTTTAGGAGAAGAAGTTGAAGTTCCAGCTCTTCAAAAGATTGAAGGCATTGTGACAACTTCCGATAACAGAACTCTTCAAAAGGTATAGCACACCTTAAAGTTGTTTTAGTACAATGCATAAGAAATAACTATTATCGTCTGCCTAGTTATTCTATAAGGTTAATAGTGAGTCATATTTAAGAGAACATTGATTAAGAGACATCTTTTCTTGATAACAAGGATAAGCCTTCTTTGATATGCAAAAATGAAAATTCATCTCTATTACGACCAGAAATTCTATAACAAGATCAATTTTCCTGCATCAAATATCAATTTCCAGCATATATACCTTTTATTTTATTTCTTTTTGTTTTATTGTCATATAGTTGAGCAGTTCAACTTAATTTCATTCTATATTGAATTTCTAGATTTTATGTTTTGGACATCAAGCCCTACTTCAATACGCAGTTCTTATCCTATTTTCAGACTTTGCACCACCAAATAGCTACTTACATCTCCCAACTCTACGAAAAAGTACTAATATAAGCTCCTCTTTGAAAAAAAAAATTATATCAGGGTAGCAAGCCACAGAGTATTGCAGGGGAAAGACAGGAACTTGAGGCCATTTATCACTTTTTGGGAATCTACTTGGTTGGCTTTCTGGGCTCACTTTCTGCAGCTATTGTCTACTACTTGTACATTTGGCTGTCTCAAAGCTCTCCTTCACTTCAACACTTTGCATTTCTTTGCTTAGCTGGAGCCTTCCACTGGATACCATTCACTGTAATTGCTTATGCTACCATATTTGCTGAAGTCCCATCAAATGCAACTAGCTTTGCCATCTTGTTTTCCTCCATGTACTTATTTCAGGGCATAATACTTTGCATCCTCACATTTGTTCTGAAAAGTCTTCTCACCACCAAGCCTAAAATGGAGCAAAACCCCCTGAAAATATGGCTTTCCCATCGAATTATCATTGCCAGCCACCTTAGATTTGCTAAACTCTTATCTGGAACAGAGGCCTTCTGCATATACTTGCGCCTTTTAGGTGCAGTAATTGGCAAGCATTGTTCGATCAGAGCCATTAATCCAGTATCGGATCCGGAACTAATCAATATTCGTACCGGCGTCCATCTTGGTGACTTCAGCAGGATTATTTCTGGATTCTATTCAACTAGTGGGCTTACTCGTGGGAAGATTGAGGTACAAGATAATTCTGTTATAGGCAGTCAAAGCATAGTCCTTCCTGGATCAGTGATTCAAGAAGATGTTATTCTTGGTGCACTCTCTGTTGCTCCAATGAACTCAACACTCATAAAGGGAGGTGTTTATATTGGTTCTCGAACTCCAGTCATGATCAAGAATACTATGCTCATGTTGGATGAAAGGATAGAAAAGATGGACATGAAATACAAGAAGATAGTTGGCAACCTGGCTGCAAATTTAGCTGCTACAACTTTGAAAGTCAAAACAAGGTATTTCCATCGAATCGGTGTTAGTGGGAAAGGACATTTGAAAATTTATGACAATATTAAAGGTTTACCTGATCACAAGATATTCTCTGCTGGGAAGAGTTACCCTGTCTTCATCAGACATAGCAATAGCTTGAGCGCCGACGACGACGCCAGGATCGACGCTCGTGGTGCAGCATTGAGAATACTGTCAGATGGATCAGACAGTACCCCACTCCTTGACTTGACATTGAAAACAGGCAATGCATTCTACGCAAGGACCATTGCAGATTTTGCAACATGGCTTGTGTGTGGACTTGCCGCAAGAGAAGAGCATGTCAAGAAAGTACCACATATCCGTGATGCAGTATGGAATTCTCTCCGTCTATCCGACTCATTTGCAGAGCTGCATTATTACTCGAACATATGTCGGTTGTTCCGATTCAAAGATGGACAGGAAATGTATGTGAAATTCAAATTGAGGCCTTATGATAAAACAATCGATGAGGATTCCGGTAAGGTGGAGCCGGTTGGAATTCTCCCACCAGAGACAGGTGCAATTCCAAGAGCAGATGATGAAAAACGCCCCTTGCTGTTTTTGGCTGATGATTTCCATAACCGTGTGAACTCTCCTGGCGGTGTTCGTTACATTTTTCAGCTACAAATTCGTCCAGTGCCACAAGATGAGGCTGATCAAGACATTGCACTTGATTGTACCAAACCCTGGGAGGAGGCTGAGTTTCCATGTCTAGACATTGGGGAAATTGAAATCCACCAAAGTTTATCAAAACAAGAATCTGAAGGACTGGAATTCAACCCCTTTCTCCGGTGTCACGAGGTTGATGTCGTTTCAGCTACATCAGTCTCCCAGAGTGCTTCAATTGATCACGGCCGTTCATTGATATATGAGATTTGCCAGCATTTGAGAAACGGAAGTCCTCTTCCAGAAGCCTGGAAAATCTTCCTTGAACAATCAGATGCAAAAGTGGATCTCTCTGGTTGTCCAGTGGCTGCAGCTTTAAAGGAAAAGGGCAATGAAAAGACAGCACTGGACAGGACTTGGCTTCAGAACTTCTGGGTTACATTCTTTCAACCAATATTACAAACGGCTCTGCCTTATTTCATCATGGGTTTGGTCATCTTTTTTCCACTAACTTGTGTTGTGCACTTGAAGGAAGACAAGAAACTTCCAGTGCATTGGTTGCTTCCATTGCTGTGGGTGTCTTCTGGGATCATAGCTGCAGTTTGTTGTGTGATAGCGAAATGGGTTCTAGTGCAGAAGAAGAAAGAAGGGGAATCAATAGGCATTTGGAGCATAAGGATTTTCATGGACACAACATGGCAGGCCATTAAAACAGTGGTGGGAGATTATTTCATGGAAATGACAACAGGGTCATTCATGTTTGTGCTGATAATGAAGATGATGGGTTCAGATGTGGAATTGGATCAAGGGACTTATGTAGACAGCATGGAAGCATTGTTGAATCCTGAAATGGTGAAGATTCATAGAGGTGGGAGTGTGGGAAGAGAAGCATTGCTATTTGGACACATATATGAAGGAGGAGGAGAAGTTAAGTTTGGAAAGATTGAGATTGGAGAAGGTGGGTTTGTGGGTAGCAGAGCTATAGTCATGCCTGGAGTAAGAGTGGAGAGTGAAGCAAGTCTTGCACCTCTCTCTTTGGCCATGAAAGAAGAAATCATAAGGGCAAATTAGATATCATCTTTTCTAGGTGTTTGAATAATAAATTGTTGTATGAATATAGGTAAGTAGGCAAGGAAGGTTGCTGGTCTAGTAGTTTTTGTACTCTTCAAACTTATATATAAAATAAAGGGTACAAAAAAAAGGTATGCTCATTTTCAGAGATGATTACGAACACAAATTACAAATCAAAACAATGCCACGAATAAAAGAATAAAGTAATATACCTTTCCAAATATTTCCAGAAAACAGTTTCGAATTTTATTACAAACAGAAATTTACCCAAATAATGACCTACATAAAATTGGTTTTCTATTTTTATTAAACAATAAAAAATAGTAAAATAGATTGTTATCAATGAGAAGAACTATTATTTAATCCATATAACATGTGAATAAGAAAAAGTTCTAAGCCATTAAACTATGATGACGTTGTCTTTTGTCATGTTCAAAATTATTCTCAAAACAGGTGATAACGGGTCTTTAATCATTCTAAATCTATTTGATGTTTGATTTTATGCTTTTAAACCCGATTTCATACAAACAAAACTAACTATTTCAAAATCACTAAACATGCCCAAAGTTCCCCACCAACATGAAAAACTATACTCAAAAAATTCAAAAAATAATAAGGCAGTGCTTGATTCTAAAATAATGCTTATCTCATAGAACCGAACATTCTTTTGGAATACGGTTCTGAATATGCTAAATAAAGGCTTTTGCCTAATTAGAAACAATTTCAGATTTTTAATGATATTTGGTTAAAATCTACAGATACCCATTTCGATTTGTAGCCAAATCAGTCGAATAGTTGAATAAGTGTTTCTAATTAGACATCAGAATATCGAGGAAATGCTACTCTCAAACGTAACGTACTATAACAATGCCTGCATCCAGATTTGGACGATTTCGAACTACCCTTGTGGCGAATACAAATAAGCATAATTAGAAACAAAAATCCAAAATCGAGCCAGCTTGGCTAAGCCATTCTCCTAGTAACGGTTTCATCAGCAGGAAAAAAAAGAGTAATGAACTAACTGAGGCAACAGCACTCTCTAGGCTAAACTTTCTGAGGTTGGCAAGACCATCATCAACCAACCAATCTGCAAGCAAATCTAGTGCTTGTCTGTTGGAATATCTAAATCTTTAAATATCGGGCTATCGACTCCCACGCCCATCGCATTCAAACCATTATCAACATAAATAACAGCTCCGGTAATGGCAGAAGCCAGAGGTGATGCCAAGAAGGCAGCTGCATTCCCCACCTCCTCTGTTTCATCATATTAAAAAAAGGTAGCATTTCAGCATGAATCCAATCAATAATTGTAAGGTGAAAAAAGGAGCATGTACAAAAGAATTGATGGAAATTTTACCAGCAGATAGTTCTTTCTGCAAAGGTGCATTGGCTGATGAATAGTCAATCATCATGTCAATAAACCCAATTGCTTTTGCAGCCCGGCTTCTTAGTGGACCTGAACACAGGAAGGAAACAAATATTAGAGTAGCGACTTTGTCATATTATGATTCCCAGAAGGAACACGAAACATACTATCCAATGCAACTCTAGATAAAATCATTTGCAGTCAGCAGATATTATGTTGTTTTCTCAGAAAATAAAAAAATAAAAAAACAGAAGGGCAAAAAATATACCAGCAGATATCGTGTTCACCCTGATTTTGTGTTTTCTTCCAGCTTCAAAAGCAAGTACCTGGAAGAATAATAATCGCATTCCGACATACAACACTCTCATCATGGTAAGAAAGAATAGTTCCAGCCCCACAGAAAGAAAGAATAGAGGGAGAAAATCTTACTCGTGTATCACTCTCCAAAGCAGCTTTGGCAGAACTCATGCCACCTCCATACCTGTATTAAGAATTCAATCACAATGATATATAAGTGAAATTTTGAACATAACTAATTTATAAGAGAAAACTGTAGTTTAATTGAGAAGAATTGTAAAAAAAGCAAAGTGGGCAGGGCAGGCCAAGCTTAATTTCTTTGAATATAGGGTTGCCAAGCAAACATGTTTCAAACATACCCTGGAATGATCCTTTCAGCAGCTATGTACGTGAGGGATAATGAAGAACCACCTATAACAAAAACCAAAGTTCAAAGTTTTCCTTTTACATTCCTTGCCTCGCCTAACAAATAACTGGAAAAAGAAAATCTTGGGCTACGGCTACCATGTCATGTACAAGGAAAAAACAAAAGTCTTTGATGGAAATATTTTAACATGCCTGGATTAATGATTGGAACGAAATGCTTCAGTAGAGATATATAAGAGTAGCTTGACGCGGATAAAGCTGCTAGATAACCATTCCGAGATGTCTCCAACAGAGGTTTCGTTACCTATTATAAGAGCATCTTTGTTTTAAAGAAAACAAACAAGATATGAAAGGCTATTATTGAACAAAACCTCCAAGGTAAATACCTCCGGTCCATTAGCAAGGGAGTGCACAAGAATGTCAATGCTGCCAAAATCTTGCTTCACAGTCTCAGCAACTTCCTGCAAAGATGGTTTAAAAGTAGCCAGAGCATTAAAATGGAAGCATGCAAATACATCAGATAGGTTCGATGAGACAATGACTCAAAGACTTAATCAAACTTCGGCACAATTCATTCAAGCAACATGCTCATGCATATAAAACAACAAGAGAGAAGCTACTTGGCTTTCGGTTTATGAGATGCATAGTTTGTAGCTAGTAACACTTCAAATTCATTCGCATGAACAATCCCCCATATTACTTAGTATAGATTTTCTATATAGAAGTATTGGATTGGAAGGGTAATTATGTGTACCTTTACAGTCCAATTTGAAGATCCGGCATAGCGTTTGTTTGCTTTTATCTGCATGGATGGGAGAAACAAACATATTCAACACAGAGAAAATCAGAGCAAAAACAATTTACCATATCAATTAGAGATTGCTAAATTACGTCTTCAGGAACATCATCAGGGCTGTCGAAAACTGCATCTAGAGGATATACTTTTGTGATCTCCATAAGAGATCCATCAGGCAGTCTGGAATATCAAACAATTGTTTTGATGAGAAATATCAAACACTAGTTAGGAGGGAAATAAAACTTTATTCTGGTAAAGATATAGATAAAAATAAGAATGATATCTTACACTCGTGATTCATCGAACTTTCCACGTCTCAAGCTGGATTCAAAAATGTTCAAGGCCTGAACAAGAAAAGTTTCAAATACTAAACATTGGCCAAACAGAGAACCAAAAAGATTTATGTTTTCCTTCAGAAGTAGTGCAAAAAAAAAACATAAACTATTTGAGAAAGCTAATTCACTTACAGGCACCCACGTGCCGACAAGAATTTCAGCACCAGCCGCAGCAAGCGATTTCGCAATTGCCCACCCATATCCATTATCATCAGCTACACCAGCGATAAATGCTCTCTTACCTACACATAAGAAAACTAGGTTCGTTGAAAATTTTCATGTACTTGTTAAGTTTCAAGTATTTCATGCCTGGATATGAGAAAGAATAATCCCAGATGCACGACATGAAATTAGAAGTCATGAAAATAAAGTAATAGCAAATCCACAATCCCTCTTGAACATCAAACGTGACAGGTCTTATATCATGATGGGATTAATAGTTGTTACTATACACAATTCATAGAATCAAGTTATTTTTCATTAGCAAGAACTCTAACCTTTTAGATTAATTGACAGCCCTGAGCCAGGCTTACTATCATTAGCTTCAGCCATTGCTTTGGTTACAGTTCTCTCATTTTTCACAGAAGATGAGGCAAAGTTCCGCTGGAAAAATGGTAAAGATGATATATTGCTAGAACTCGAAAGCTTAGCCCATGATGATACTTTAGAACTGCCGCTAAGGGTTGTTCCACATGGCTTGAAGCCTTTCCTAGAGGGCAATTGGCAGTGTCTTAGTGTCGCTATCTGAAGGTTAGAAGCTGCTGCTGCCATCTTCAGGAACTGGTATCTCACAGAGGAGAATTGAGATCTGCCCAATTTTTAACCAAGGGAACAATAAGGAACTCAAGCTTCAAATGTTAAATAATGATTTATATGAAGTTCATTAAAGGCGGGAAAAAAGGTTAATGTATCTTGGATACTTTTTTTATGTCTCAACAGACAACTTAAAACAAAATAAAGGGGCAAAAAACCCCTCAAGATTCTTAGTTGTTTAAAAATTGGGGGTTGGAATTCAGTTTAGGATAATTCTTATAAGTAATCCACTGATATAACTAATATTGAGGATCCAAAGTGCCAAATTGCTACAAACAAAAAAACTGATCTCTAACCGGAAAGACACAATTTTCTAATGGAATTGGTTTTGCTTCTCCTTAACTACTTATTTTCCACAAGATTATCCAGGAAGTAGAACATTTTCATGGCAAAAACAAAATTACATCGGTCAGTTAACAAATCGCGCAAAACAATTTGTGATAGTAAGGTAAGTTTGGAATGAAGTATATGAAAATGTATCTACATTACATTAGTTGCAGTCAGAAACAGAAATTGAAGAAAAAAAAACCCATAGATCTAGCAGTTCAGCTTGCACCAGAAAATAAAAGGAAATTGAATGAACAAAAGGTGTTGGAAAGAAAATCTTACATTTTTGCGAGAGAGAACGGCAATGTGTAGAGAGATGGGATTTTGGTGGATTTTCCGGAGAGGCAGGAAGAGAAATGAAAAGAAATAAATTGGGTTGGAAACAAGAATGAAAGATGAAGTAGCAGCAGCAGGCAGCAGGCAGCTTATAGAGTTTCGATGATAACAAAGATGGAAAGGGTTGGGGGCTTCGGAAATGTCGACAATCGCGAAGTAGATCGCACATACACTATGCTGCTTTTATTACTTTTCGCCTTTTTTTTTTCTTTTCTTTTTCTGAAAAAATAAAGATTTTTCATTTGTGACTGATCTCTCCAAATAATGTCATTATCACAAATGGTTTTTCTTTTTTCTTTAATTTTCCGTTTTTGAAAAAGGAAAATAGAGCAATATCGATAAGAAGTTTAAAAAAAAAAAAACCTTGATTGAGGGTTGAGGGGTTAGGGGTTAGGGCTTAAGGGTTAGGATTTAAGTTTTTTTTTTTTTTTTTTTAATCATCGATGAAATAAAAAGGTAACAAAAAAAAAATAGATAATAAAAGGCTTTAGATTTTTTGAAAATTAAATGTAGAAAGTTTTTTTTTTTTTTTTTTCTATAATGATCCGCTAAACTATGGGTCATCTTATTCCTAGATTGAGGGACAAAAATCAACCCTTTCACTATAAGAGAGAGCATCAACACTTGATTTTCACCCAAAACAATACCTTGGAGGATAAATGAAAAAAATTATTATGGACCGCCTTCACCACACTATGAGCATCAGATTCTACCCAAAAACACGTTAGACCCATGGAAGCCACCAGCTTCAGGCTACAAAGGAGAGCCAGTACCTCTGCTGAAAACGGATTAATCTTCCTGACCATATGCTATGATTGGGCAGCCACCAACCCGCCTCGCCAATCACGTATCACTACACCTAATCTTGTACCTCTGGCCGTCAGGTGGCAGGACGCATCCACGTTGATCTTAAACACCCCACCTCTGCAAAAAGTTTTCATTGGACTATGCGCCATTTTTAGTATTAGAATTAAGAAATGATACAAAACATTAGGGACAAAAATGTAATGCAATATTTATAATTAGGGGAGATGCAAAACTAGCCAAAACAATTAGTATAATTGTATTTGTTTTAGTCTTTGCATATATAGCAGAAAAATCAGGGTAATCGCGTGTTAATCATTAACCTAAAAGTTGAAAAGTCGAAAATACCCTCCTTAACACTTTGAAGTAATCACATGTTAATCACTCACTTATTGGATATTGATACACCTCTGCCGGATACACATCTGATATACTTTTCCATTCTTTTTAAATTCAAAATATTTAAGTCCAACCCAAATGAAAAAATTGAAGCCCGTTTATAATGGAAATGTTTAAAATACACTCCCCTAAAAAAAGTAATCAACTTGTATCATTTGTATCATCATGCGTTAAACTAGAAGTAACTTTTCGAAACCTTTACGATTTCTCTGATCATTGCAATTTTCTTCCCCCTTCAACATCGATTGATTCACTCTTGTTGTTGCGTTCTACTCACCAAATACAAGGTAATAATTCTTTGAAATTACCTCTACTTTAGATTCACTCTTGTTTTGAACGAAGGTGAAGCCTGATTACTATTTGTTTTTCACCTTTTTTTTTTTTTTTTTTTTTTGTATCACTCTTGTTTTAATTTACTATTTGTCTAGAAATTGAAGGAAGGTGAAGCCCGATTACGGTTTGTTTTTCTTCCTGTATTGTTTCTCCCTTTTCACTTATTACATCACATTGATAATTTAGATTATAACATGATATCCATCAGTAGCTTTTGATTATTTGGATGATAAACTACATAACTTTCCACTTAACTTATATAATACATATAATGTGAATCAATTGTATAATTATACGCCAAATCTAGGGTTTCTGAATTGTACAACTGATACACCAAATATAAGATAAATCAGTTGTCACCGTACACCGAATAGAAGGTAAATCTCAGTTGTATAAGTGATACACCCAAATCAGTTGTACAACTGATACACCAAATATAAGGTAAATTAGTTGTACAACTGATACACTAAAAAAAATAGAAGGTAAATCAAATGTACAACTAAAAAAAATAAAAAAAAATATAAGCTAAATCAGATGTACAAGTTTGGTGTATCAGTCCTAAACTGAAAAAAAAAAAAAAAAAAAAAAAAAAAAAAAAAAAAAAAAAAAAAAAAAAAAACCTTTAGAAATTTTGCTATATTTGCAAAACCAAAGAAGTGTACCTAAATTTTTAATTAACCTAATTTATTTTGCTATCCTTTATAATTTTCCTTATAATTAATAAGGTTGGTTTAATTACAAAATTAGCCATTCAACTCTAAAATTGATTTTTTTCCCAAAGGTATTTCAGTTAGTCCAACATATGTTAGTGAAGATATAATATACTCTTTTAATCACTCTATTATTGAATTGACATTTTTTTTTAGTACAATAAATATAGTAAAAGTATCTGAAACTCTAATCTAAAGAGGGAGAATACATATCAATTGTCAATGAACAATGCTTACTTTAACGAGCAAATTGCCCTTTGTACTTTAATAGTTGTGTATTTTAGTTTTTTTTTAATACTTTTTTTTTACAATGTGTGGGGTGGAGGATTCATATTGTATGTCGGTTGAACTATACTCATGTTGATTTTTTTTATAATACTTTGTGAGGCTGTTTGAAGCACTGAATGAGTTATTATAAATGGTGGTTGTAATAGTTGGTAAATTATAATAGTTGTGAATAATAAATATTATTGAAGTCAATATAGTTAATTTATTGACGGTAGATTATAATTGTCAGTAGGCCAAATATAGATTAGGTTATAATAATTCAGTCCACAAAATTCTAAGTTGGTCTCCCAAACACGCCCCTCTATGTTTAGGTTTTTGAATTTTAGTTATATTTTTTATATTGATCAATAATGTTATTAATAATATCATTGATGGTATTAATATCACTAATATCAATTATTCTTTTTTTTTTAATTCAACGAGTAAAAAGATTCGAACATTTGACCTATCGATCGAAGATATATATTTTATGTCAATTAAGTTATCTTTATGTTTCTTGTTATTCATTTGTTTAGTTTGAGTTTTGTAATATTGGAAATGAGTACTTGGGCATTTTTCATATACTCACAGAGGATGATACTTATCTTATATATACCTTTAAATATATAGTTTTCTTTCCTCTATGCGAGTATCTTATATTCTTTTTAATTTATTATTATCCTTTTTAGTATATTTCTTCGTGCCACATATGTATATATTTTTAACAGTTACTTTTATTATTATATTTTTTCAGGATTAGTTACATAAACAACAATCTGATCTAAAATTTAAAACATTTTACAAATATGGCAAAAAAATTAATGAATATCACTGATATATAACTATATACATTAATATCACTGATATATAACTATATAGACTACTATCAATAGTCAGTGATTTTTTTTTATAAAAAACTGAGGTGATAGACTAGTATAGTGATAGAAATTGTCATATTTAAAAAAAAAAAAAAAAAAAAAAAATTAAAAATATTATATTTTTAATTATTTTACTTTAAATAGACATGTTAGAATTTTCCATTCTTCATGGCACATGCACATATGCTATATTTTTTAATTAACACTAATTAATTAAATTTCTCAATAGGTTAAAATTAAGATTATAATTGATAAAATTATATTATTATTATTTTAAAAACTAATAATTCAATATAATAATATATGAAATTTTGAAATTTTAATTGATGTACTAGAAAAATATTAATTAATAAGATCATTAAAATTAATCCAACAAATTATTCCAATGGTCAATACATAACTCTGTTATAAAACATTTACCATTGATCACATGTAAATAATTCAAAATATTTACCTAATTCATTTTTTACTACTTCATTAAATTAATAAAGTTAATTACTTCTTAAAACTATCAATTAATTATCATAATACATCAATCTTACTTAATTAAAAATTTAGTAATACTTCTCGCTAGAGAAGTGTCCCCTTCTTCTACAATACAAAACTCAGGGAATCTTTGGAATACTCTTTACCCAAAAAAATGCAAATTCTTCCTTTGGACTGTGATTCACAAAGGTTTAAACACAACAGAGAAAATGCAAGCTCGTCTTCCAACGATGTGTCTTAATCCAAATTGGTGTGTGCTTTGCAAAAGAAATGCAGAAACTATGGATCATATTTTTCTCCATTGCCCCTATGCTAAAAGTCTTTGGTCCACTCTTTTAAATGATTCTAATATGTTATTTATTCTGTCGAACAGACTTGAGGATTTTATATCTCAATGCCTTGCTATGCCTCAGGTTAATGTCAAACATATTATGTGGTGCAACATCTTTGGGGCCATTTTATGGTATATTTGGTTGGAACGAAATGACAGGATTTTTAGTGATAAATCAAAGTCCATTCATCAGTTATGGGAGGAGATTATCATCAATGTTGCTTCATGGTGCTCCAAATCAAAGTTGTTTTGTAATTATGATACTTCTACTATAGCGCTTAATTGAGAGGCTTTCCTCTAGCCTCTCATTTGTACTCTTTCCTGTCTAATCAATGAAGTATCTTTTTCAAAAAAAAAAGTAATACTTCTCGCTAGGCTACAACCCAACTAAGCAGCCGCTGGCTCAATCATAGATTATCATCTGTGAACTAATTGTTTTTTATTATTTTTATTATTAAGAAATTTTTCTTTCTTTCTCTTCTATTTTTGTTTTTTTATTTTATTTTTTATGTTTAACTTAAAAAAAATTCAAGGATATATTTTCTCCTCAAATTTAGGATTTAATATTTAGAGTCTAAAATTTAATATTTAAGATTTAGTTAGGATTGAGGGTTTAACATTTAGATAATAATTTAATGATTTAATATTTAGAGTCTAAAAGTTTAATGTTTAAGATTTAGTTAGGATTTAGGTTTAACATTTAGAGTTTTGAGTTTAGTATTTTAGGGTTTATTAATTTAAGGAAAATTTTAAACTCTAAATATCCTAATTAAACAACTTTAAAGTATAATTCTCAAATACTAAAATCATTTAAAAAATTAGAGGGAAAAATATATTCTCAGGCAAAAAGAAAAAAAAAAAAAAAAAAAAAAAAAACTATGCTTGATACAATCAGCAACGAAGTATTACTTTTAAAAAATCTGGTAAAATTTTTTGGTTAATAATTATAGTTAATTATTTAATTACAAGTGTTGATCGATTATTTAAAACAAATTTTATATGAATGACTTATAATTAATATTAATATTAACTAGTTCATTAATTAACGTATTATAATTATACCATTTTTTTTTAGGAATAATTCCAAAACATTATTATTATTTTTTTGAGTTCAACTGCAGGTAAAATGAGACATTTGAATCTCTCTAACTTTATCTCAAAATATTATTTATAAATATTATTTATTTCTATAAAAATTCGATAGATAACATTTTCACAACATCAAACTCAATAAATTTTTATTTTTTATTTTCAGCAATATTATTCGACATCTTATTCTCAATCATAAGTTACCACTAACATCAAATGAAAGTTTAACCATTACTTACAATATCTTTCAAATGTTGGTACTAATTATGTTCGGATAAGTTAATGAAAACTTTTTACTATCGAGATATCTGCATGGACAATATTTTTATTGAAAGGTAATTAATTCCATTTAATAAAACCCAGCTTCAATTAAAAACGGATGAAGAAAGAAATCAAATTCTTAAATAAAAACATAATTAAAAATATGAAATCTACAATGATTTGACAATTGACACGTAGTTCTTGACATGCATTGCTTGAAAAGAACCCGAGGCATGCGACCCCACCAGTCCTGGTCTCGCTAGCTCTGGCTGTTTTCTCCCGCCATTGCTTCCTTATTCAACGATTCCTTTCTATACCTTATGCCGCACGCATTGCAAAGGCTCTGCACGTATAATACACTAATTAAATCCACCATTAATTAGCTTAAATAAAATCTTGGTTAAATTATAAATAAATACTCCTTAACTATAAGTTTCATTTAAAAAATACCTCAAACTTTCAAAAGTTTTAAAAATATTTTTAAGCTATGAAAAAAATTAAAAAATATCCCTCATCAACATACACAAAATTCTAATGTGAATGGTTAAATTCTAACTTGTACCTGTGACATGAAAAAAATGAGAACGTAGACATCTGAGGTGTTAAAAAGTAATGAAAATCTTATTTTATAGATTTAAAAGATAAAGGAAAAAGAACAAAAATAAAGCAAAATTTGATGGTGAATAAATCATGCCTACGTTTTCATAATATTTTTAACACCTCGTACATCTGCATTTTCATTTTTTCATTTCAGTACAAGTTAGAATTTAACCACTTAGATTAGAATTTCGTGTATGTTGGTAACTACAAAAATATTTTTTTAAACATTTTTCATAGTTTTTGAGTATTTTTTAAACTATTTTCATAGTTTTAAGGGTATTATTGAATTTTTTTTCTTCATAATTTTGAATATTTTTTAAACTTTTGAAAATTCAGGGTTATTTTTTAAACTAAACTTTTAAGAATATTTTTAAAATTTTTGAAAGTTTCAGAATATTTTTTAAATATTTTTTATAATTTAACCTAAAATTTCCGTACCTTTTTATTGTATAAAAAAAAAAAATATACGTAGATACCTTGGGACCAAGAGGACCTTTACGCCACATGGGTGTGAAATTGGTGTTGCAATTGTAATTGGTGCACCTCTTCTCGGGTTCGTTGCAGGTGGAAACTTTGCGCCGCCGCGAACCTTTGCGGCGGGCAGCGGAGGAAGTTTCGGCTTCGTGATCATTATCTGGAATTCTAGAAGCGGGGTTGAGGAGTGTGTAGAGATCATTATTGTTGTTTTGAAGAGGAAGATTGGGCGTGGGCAAGTTATTTGCAGTGCTGCCACTGCCCCTCACTTGCTGACTACTACTATTACTGTATGAATTACTCGACTTAAGAACATACGTTTTCAGCTCTTTTGACCATACTATTTGGTGAGGGTTGTAATTTGCTTCACTCATCATCATCTCACCGTTGGACGCCAACCCATGATTGTTCACCATCACCTGCTTCATTTTTGGTTTAATTATATGGATTAATCGATCTGTGTCATAATTCCAATTTGAATATAAGAATTATACATGTTTAATTATAAATTATGACTGAGGTGGGCTCCAAGTAAACAATCAAGATTTAAATAGTTAAAATCATGTAAAGAAATGATGTTGATAAGATGGAAGGTTAATTAATACTAAGAGATCATGTACACACTTGTGATCATAAATTAGTCAAATATCAATTGAAGAAGAAAAAAAAAAACCCTAATTAGGGTTGAGATAGCATAACAATCACTTTTGAAAAAGTCATGGGCTTGTTTGAAATTAAGAATGTGATTTGTAAATGTTGATATTTAATAATTATGCAAATTTCCAGCTAGGTATCTACCCTTTTCAAGATTCAAATCTCCCCCCTACATTTAAAAAAAAAAAATCTCTATATCACATTATATTTGTTGTATTAAAAAAAAATTACAAATTCAAATCATTGTTCATAACTTATGATTCTAGATAGAATTGGAAAAAAGAAAAAGTCTCAATTATTTCAAAAGATAAGAATGAATTCATCCTGCAAAAAATGGTTATTCAAATTTACTTTTTTGTTCTCAAAGAAACCTGGATGTTATTCACTTTTATGAATAAAAATAACAGAACAAATCTTAATAGGAATAAAAATAACAGAACAAATCTTAATAGGAGTAACTCATTTATCTTATAAAGATTATGAGTCCCCTTCAGAGGTGAAACAAAATAGAGTTAGAGGAAAGGAAAGCAAACCTGGTGAGGTTGAAGAGCATGATGGTTGATCATATTATGATGAAGAGGTGTGGAGAATGGTGGTTTGTTATGATCAATATCAGCTGCTAAAGGGTCACTATCGCCATTGGTATTGGGGAACCCTAGTCGGAGTGTTAGATCGACTTGATGATTTTGATCTGAAGAATAAAACCGACGATGATCATATTCATGGCGAGGCCACATCCGAGAATCCATTATATATATTTTCTTGTTTGTGAGAGAGAGAGATTAGTTAATATGGAAGTACATAAACACACAACGTTCATATATAGATTCACTTTGGGCTATGAGGAAGAAGAAGAATGAATCATATGGGTGCATGAAAATGTTTAAAACTGATGTATTGACAAGCTGGAAGGCTGACAATTAAAGTAGAAATAGACAAAAAAGAAAATCACTCAAAAGACAGACAGAGTTTCTCCTATGGTGGAATAGAAGAATCTGGGGGTGTACTGTGTGTACACAGAAAAAGAGAGAGAAAATGATTGATTCATATATATATATATGTATATGGTGCATGGCTTAAAGTTGTTTTTGTACTACTTGTTTACGTTCCACGTGTAAGTCTACGGGTGTTTTGATGAATGAGAGGGACAGGTTGGAAGCGATTAGATTTTTAAGTTCAATTATCAAAGTTAGCGACCTAGTTATCATGGTTCAACAAAACTAAGCTGTATCCACTTATAATTTTGATTAACTTTGGCAACTTTATTATCAACTTTTGTCTTTTTCCACTCATAATTTTGATTAATTTTGGTAACCTTATTATCAACCTTTGTCTTTTTTCCATCACACGAGATCCCTTCCTTCCACTTTATCTAAATATTATTATTGCTCTTTTTTTGCACCACTGCACGACTGCTATCATTTGTTGATCTGGCTTTGCTTAATTAACTTTTTATAACTTCCCTTTTTGCATTGATATTCTCTACTCTTATTTACTTATTTACCGGAAATTATTCCATCTTCTAAGTTATTAGGGGACATACTAATTTTAAAACTTTTACATCCGACCAAGACAGTTACATTGCGGTCTCATGAAATAGTTTGTCTTTATTTTACCCAAGCTTTAACTACGAGTAATAGGCATTTTTTATTTTTCATTTTAAAACTAACTTTTTCAATAAACAACCCGTTACAACTTGGTTAAACCTGTATTGGTACAAATTTCAATGGATCTATTTTCAAATTTGTATATTATTTGGTCATTCTCAGACTAATTGTCCGAACCTACCTCATCAGGTTTCATGTTCAGGAGGGATGTTACTTTTGTGGGTGGGACGTGTCTCTTATCCCCCCAATTTCTTTGGATGTTGTCCCGCCCCCTCTGTTTTTCAGGCTCAGTTTGGTGAATGCTCCTTTTTCGTACCAAGCGTTCAAGGCCTCGTGTTCCGCCCCAAGATGGTGTGCCAGACTCTAATAGGAGGGTCCTACTTAGGAGCTCAAATTTTCCGGTTTCTAAGTTGAGGGTGCCTTTAGCTTTGATGGAGACTATACAAGGGCGAACTTTCTTATGAATGAGTGTGTGATGACCAAATTAATGTTCAGTCTCTTGGGCATCAGGGTGAACCCCTAAACCTTTCTTTTGCTCTTGGTAGGGGTAGAGCATGAGGGCTTGGGTTTTCGCTGCTTTCTTTGGGTGGGATGTTGTGTTCTCGTGCTCGATTGTGAGTTTCGGTGTGCTCTGTGGGGTGCTTTTGTGTTGCATTGTTTGGCTTTATGCTTCGTGCTCTTTTGTGAGCTTCAACTTATTTTGTTTTGTTTTTGTGTATTGACCTCGAACTATGATGCCCCATTTTCTATGCAACCACCAAAAAAAAAAAAAAAAAAACTACAATATTGTTCATTTTTTATTAAAGTCCTACATGGTTTTTGTTTTTCATTTTGTCCAAAAGGTCTGCCTTTAATTTTAGTTTCACCCATAAAGCCTCATAGAACTCATCAATTTATACATTTTATACATTGTATTGATCTACTTCTTCTTTTATAACCTATGTAAAATTTTGGCTCTGCATTAGTCTCAAATAACACAGACCTCGGTCATATCATAACTATTTTTCCTTTTTGAACGAGTGTCTCCCCTCTCTAATCTATCTATTAGAGTATAAGATTAAAGATTAAGACTATATTATTTAGGAGTGATTTTTAAATGATTAAAATTATTTTTGTCATCTTCAAAAATCACTCCCCTAAAGAAGTCTTTAAATCATTCAAAGTCAAATTTAATTTTAAGAAAATAATGTTAAAATTATAAAATTCAAACATTCATTTTAATATAAAAATTACTTTTAATAAACCATTAACAAATCATTTTAGCTAAGCTAAAATCACTATTTCTAAAATATTCACAAATATGTCATAACTATTTAATAAATAAGCAAATGATGTTGCTAAGATGTGACTTCGACCTTAATCATGTCCTCCTTTTATTTGACATTCACAAAAATTCATGCATAATTCTACATGGTTATGCTAAAGCCTCGTCATTTTCCGTTTTCTCCCCAAGTTTTATTTTATTTTATTTTGAGATATGACTAGTTAATACCACTTGATAATAGCAAGTCTCGTCATATTTCCTACATAGACAAACATGCGTACCAATCAAAATGTTGTACTTTAGTCATATATTCAACTAATTAATGTGAAACTTTTCACATTCCAAATCCTACTATAAAATACACTTATTTAGTAAAAGCACAAAAAAATTTGAAGTATTAAAATACCTTAGAGAGGAAATAGTTAAAAGAGCAGATTTAACCCTAATTGAAGTTTCCAAACATAAATGTTATTAATTATTTGTCTATATGCACCTGAGCCTCGATCTGCCCATAAAGAAAAATTTACGAAGGCGAGATATTATAAAAAGCGGTGTTTGGCGAGATATTATTGAAACCGGTGTTTACTCATCTTGTGGGCGCTTCTTTGGACTTGTAAGAACACCCAAAAAAATTTTGGTTTTTAAACGTCATTTACACTTATGTTACTTCTTTATTTTTTCGGGATATTCGGGATCTAAACTAAATGGAAATGCAAATTTTTGCACTTTGCCTTGACACAATTTTAGAATCATGATACCAAGTTGATCAACAAAATATCAAGTTGTTCACGGAGAAGAAGTTGCAGAATAAAGACCCAATCCAATGAGCTTTGAATTTTACTGAAGAAATGGTCGATGCTCATGCCAATCTGGAAAGATCTAGATCCAATCAGACCATTCAACTGAGTCCTACAAATGCATCTTCAAGCCATTTGAACGTGAACACCAATGATCAATTGTTGCCGTTGACGGTAATTAATGTCAAACTAAATTCATATAATTGTCTATCATTGGAGTCACTTGAGAGATCAAGATCCAATAACCTCAACTCATGCCTAAACCCCTTAGAGAATCTCACGTAGAGATCCAATAGCCTCAACTCAGGCCTAAACCCTAAACCCTAATGCTGTCACTCGAAACCAAACTGTTCAAACTAATGCTAGCTAGGTTGTGAACTACTTTTAAGGGGTAGATAGCAATCCAAGCCAACTACAATCACCTCAAAAAGTAAGAAATTCTTCATATTTTGACTCATTCAAAGTAAAAAGTAATGGGGTTGCTCCCATACAAAACTAGGATAAAGTTGCGCAAAAAGATTCCGGTTCAAGATAAAATCATGAAGAAATGAAATCTCTTTGGGATAGCTACTCCAACATTTAGAAATTGGTTAATTGGTAAAGATACATGTACTTGATGCCCCACCCAAGAGAGAGACCCAAGTCCTAGCAGACCGGTGATTCAACATGGATTCTAACATAGGCGGACCGCTTCAACGGAACACATGTAGCCACGTATTTTTATTTGACTCTTTTTAATTTAATTTGTTGGATTAATAATGTATATGCATAATTTATGATTTTTGCTAGTTAATTTGGTTTTTTTTTTTTTTTTGGTCGGAGTAAAAGACAAAGAAAAATTACAAAAAAGAGAGGTTTTTGAATTTGTATTTGATTTGCAAAAAAGTTGGTACCTTTTTGGGTGGGCTAATTTTGGCAATAAATTCAAATTTTAAAAATATAGCCTGTAAAATTTATGTTAAAAAAATAGATTGGAAATTGGCTTTAAAAAGTCCTCTTTTCTTTTTAGGGGTTTTTTAAAAAGTCTTATTTTCATATAATATATATGGGTTATTCCTCCCATCACCAATTGATTTTAGGATGGAACTCCATGAGGTATAATATTTAAACTATACTATTAAAATAGGAGATCTTGAATTTATAGTGTTTTTACCTATTAACTCACATATAGAATTCTTAAGGAGTTGTTTGATAACGAATTCAATTTTAGTTTTTTATTTTTTTTATTTTTAGAAAACAGGATTTGTGTTCTCTCAATTTTATTGAAATTGTCAACAAATTAGATATAATTATTGAAATTATCTTCAAATTTTTATTAATTTATCTATTTATTTATTGAAATTAGAATCCGTCATCCATATTTTTTTCATGAAAATTGTCATTAATATTATTAATATATTTAAAAAAAAAAGATATTATTAATATTTTTTTAGTATAAAAATATATTATAATTGTATATAAATAGTAATTATTCTTTGAACTTGTGTTGTTTTAAAAAATAAAAAACTAAAAACAGTTGTAAACAAATTTGATTTTCTATTAAAAAAAAAAAAATGAAACATACATATTTTTTGTTTTTAAAAAACATAAAACATAAAACAAAAATTGAAAAAATTAAAAACAAAAAATTAAAATTTTGAATGCATTATAAACGGGGCTAAGTTATGGTTACACATATTTCCCTTCTAGAATACAAAATTAAGGAAATCTCTGAAAGATTCTTTACTAAAAAAAAAAAATGCAAATTCTTCCTTTGGATGGTGATTCACAAAGGTTTAAACACAGAAGAAAAAATGCAAGCTCGTCTTCCAATGATGTGTCTTAATCCAAATTGGTGTTTGCTTTACAAAAAGAATGCACAAACTATGAATCTTATTTTTCTCTATTGCCTCTATGCTAAACGCTTTTGGTCTACTCTTTTAAATGATTATAATATGTTATCTATTCTGCCGAACAAACTTGAGGATTTTATATCTCATTGTTTTGCTATGCTCAGGTAAATGTCAAACATATTATGGGTGCAACATCTTCGAAATCATTTTATGGTATATTTGGTTGGAACGAAATGACAGGATTTTTTGTGATAAAATCAAAGTTCATACATCAGTTATGAGAGGGAGATTATCATCAATGTTGCTTCATGATGCTCCAAATCGAAGTTGTTTTATAATTATGATACTTCTACCATAGCGCTTAATTGGAAGACTTTCCTCTAGCCTCTCGTTTGTACTCTATTCTCTCTAAATATCTTTTTCAAAATATATATATATGATTACACATATAATGTAATTAATAAAGATCGATATTATAGAAATATGAGAAAGTAAGTAACAACTCTCATTAGTTATATATTTACTTGAAATTGAAACATATAATAGAAATAATGTGGAAAAGAATAAAGGCTATAAAGTTGGGTACGATGATGATATGAGAAGAAAACATAAATGTTGTGGCGGCTACTACTAGGTTTGTCTAAAATAAAAGAGGACGTGTAGAATTGCATGCATTATGATGTTGTACACGTGTAGAATATAAAATACCATGTGTGGAAATCCCCAAGATTCCAAATGGAATCTCACTGTGCTCAATAAATTGAACACATATTCTTCAAGTTGTCATCTTATATATAACAGACACAAATGCATGCATCCATTTTGAGCACTCTAACAAGTGTTCGGTTTCCTTCTAAATTACCTTACACCTCCATTATTTTCCTTTTTTTTATTTTCTCAATTAATTGTCTCATTCTCTATTATTTGCTGCTATATTCCTTTCTTCAATTAATCACCCTTCAAACTTTATATATTAAAATATTCCACATGATAAGCCTTACTTGTGAGACCGCCGCCTCCCTTTCATAACTTTTTTCCTTAAAACGCTCGCCCATTCCTCCCATTACGTGGCAGTACCCAAATCTGATCTGATCTCTGTTATTCAAAACTCCATACCCAGGCGAGCATGGGAGTCGGAAGCAGAATGGAAAAGGTCGTCGGCGTTCACCAGCGAGTTCCACACGCAAAGCCTCCTTTCACTCTCGGCCAAATCAAGAAATCCATTCCTCCTCACTGCTTCCACCGCTCTCTTCTCCGATCCTTCTCCTACTTACTTTCCGACCTCGCCGTCGTCTCTCTGTTCTTCTACCTCGCCATTTTCTATCTCCCCCTTCTCCCCCACCCCTTCCCGGCCTTCATTGCATGGCCCTCTTACTGGTTCTTTCAAGGCTGCATCCTCACCGGCGTCTGGGTCATCGCTCACGAGTGCGGCCACCACGCTTTCTCCGACTACCAATTAATCGACGACATCGTCGGCCTCTTCTTCCACTCTGTTCTCCTCGTCCCTTACTTCTCTTGGAAATACAGCCACCGCCGCCACCACTCCAACACTGGCTCCCTCGAATGCGATGAGGTCTTCGTCCCCAAACCCAAATCCCAAATCCCCTGGTTTCGGAAGTACCTGAACAACCCACCAGGGAGGCTAATTTCTCTCCTGGGAACTCTCACTCTGGGCTGGCCCTTGTACTTGGCCTTCAATGTCTCCGGACGTCCCTACGGCCGATTCGCCTGCCACTACGACCCCTACGGCCCGATGTTCACGAAGCGAGAGTGGATTCAAATTTGCATCTCGGACGTGGGGATTTTGGGGATGGCTTTCGTGCTGTACCGAATTGCGGTGGCGAAAGGGGCGTTTTGGGTGATGGGTATTTACGGAATGCCGCTGGTGATAGTGAATGGGTTTTTGGTTCTGATAACGTACTTGCAGCATACGCACCCTGCTTTGCCGCATTACGAGTCGTCGGAGTGGGATTGGCTGAGAGGGGCTTTGGCGACGGTGGACAGAGACTACGGGATACTGAACAGAGTGTTTCATCACATAACGGACACGCATGTGGTTCATCATTTGTTCTCGACGATGCCGCATTATCATGCGAAGGAGGCGACGGCGGCGGTGAAGCCAGTGTTGGGACAATATTACCGGTTGGATAGGACTCCTGTTTTGAAGGCCATTTGGAGGGAGGCTAAAGAGTGTGTTTATGTTGAGCCTGATCAGGATGCTAATTCTGATCAAGGAGTCGTCTGGTACCGCAAGAAGCTCTGAATTCGAGGACCAAAAAAGAATGCACTTTCTTTGTTTTTTCTTTTTCTTCTTCCTCCTTTTTCATTAGGCCCTCATGGCGTTTTATTGCTGATGGAGGATGAACCTTTTCAATCTGTGTGTGTTTTTTAAGCTCAATTTTTATTGGTGGGTTTTCATAGTATATGTATTTAATAAATAAGAAGGTTAGTAATTTAGTATATCCCCACCCTACCTTAATCGTGTTTAATCAATCTATCAACTCAACTTGCTCAACTGGTTAACATTCCCAATCTACATGTTAAAGATGATTTAAACTGAAATTAAAATCTTAAGCTAATAGCTTTACATCATCTCAATTTACATAATCTATTGGATTCGGGTTGAAAAATATTAAATTTACATCATCTCAATTTACATAATCTATTGGATTTGGGTTGAAATTCAATTTAAACTATCTATTTGAAAATCGTTTCTCACACTTGTATAAACTCCATCCTTCAAATTTAGGATTAACGAAATGAGTTCATTTTCATCTCCTCTCTATCTTCTATTTTATTGCAAATGATCTTAATTGAAAGTACCTTGTTAGGTTATTTATTAAGGGTAAATTATATTTGGGCTGGTTGCACAAATAACAATCAGGCTCAAACTAATTGCAAATTTAGCAAACTTTAAAATGTTTTGCAAATATGGCAAAAAAACCCGTTTCTATCACTGATAGACTTTATTATATCACTGATAGACTTCTATCCGTGATAGACTATTATCTCTGATAGACTATTATCACTGACAAAAATCTATAAAAAGCTGAGGTGATCAGCGATAGACTTCTATCAGTCATAAGATATCGGCGATAGAAATTGCTATGAATTGCTATATCCACAAATTTTTTTAAAACATGCTATATTTGCAAACAATAAGTCTTAAATTGTCATTTACTACAATTTCCCATTATATTTTTGGCCCCTAATATTTGAATTTGGTAACATTTAGGTTCTTAAAATTTCAAATTCAACATTTTTGGTCCTTGAAGTTTACATTTGGTGCGTAATTTCGTCAATTTTTTTTGGGTTGAAACTTAACGAAAAGTTGAGGTCGCAACTATTTTTTATTAATTTTTTTAAAAAATTTAAATTATTAAAATATATATATATATATATATATATATATATATTTTTTAATCTCTCTTTCTCTCTTCTTCTTTGGAGTTGGACGAAATTAGCCACAAACTCAATGAGACTTGACTTTTCATAAATTCATTAAGACTTGGCTTTTCATTCCAGTGTCAATGAGTGATAGCAATGTGGTTGGACAAAGAAGAAGATAAAAAGTTGAGGGAGAAGGAAAAAGAGAGAAACAATAAAAATAAAAATAAAAAATATATTTTTTAATTTTTTAAGCACAACTCAAATGATATAAGTATGAACTAATAATTAAAATGTTAGAAGTTCGATTTTCACCTCAACATTAATTAAATATTTTTTTTAAAAAAATAGTTGTCACGTCAGCTTTTCATTAAAATTTAACTGAAAAATTTACTGATTCATCGAAAATACACCAAAACCCAATTATTAGTCAGAAAGATGAGACCAACAATTTTATTCCATTCGATGAAGAGAGAAAATTGCAACCAAAATATATATTGTAACATCTACATCTTGAGATTTTAAAGAGGAGAACACATTGTGGCGGTTTTATTACTATTATTATTATTTTGTTGCAAAGAGAATATTTATTTTCACACAAAATTATTTTTGTCATTCAAAAAAACATATATACTATTTTTTTAATTCATGTAAATAATTAACACTTTTATGCCTTGTAATTTTACATTGTAATCTTATTTTTTAAACACTTTTAATTTATTCATAGTTTCTTTAAATTTTTAATTTTATATCTAATAGTTGTTTAGATTTTAATTTGATGCCTATTAGATCTCTCACCTATTAGAGTTTTTTTTTTAAAGTTTAAAATCTGCTCAATACAAAATTGAAGAGTCAAATGTATTTAGACATAAAATTAATTAAAAAGTTTATGAAATTTATAAAAAAAAAATTGAATTAATTTAAAATGGAGAGTTGCATGCAACATTTAAGAAGGATATGAATCGTTCTCGAAAAGGAATCAAGCACTTGTATTAAACCCGATCTTGAAGATTTAATGACAAAGTTTATAATTTAACCAATTTAATATCAAGTTTTGGATCTGCTACTGTGTCAATATCACTCACACACGACTATTTTGTGTGCCAATAAAACATTTGCTTAAGCAACCCAATATGCTCAATCGGTATTGAGCTACCTTGATCAAACACCATATATATTCTTGCATATCACTAAGACGGTGCAAACTACAACTCAACTTGTCTCGACACGTGACCAAGCGCGCTTCTTATTCAAATATTGGTAAAAAAAACTGTTAATCAAACTATAAACATGAACAAATTATTCAATGAAATCGCAACAATGTGACCATCTCTTTAAAACTATTGAATGTAGTTCTTAGAATTTGTTAGCCCCTAATAACACACTATTGAATACATAATCGAAGGAACGCTTTTGTATCCTCTCATACATCCAACTAGTGTAAAATTGTTAGTCACATTATATTGTGCCAATTACCTCCTTGAATAATGGCCAAATTGAATCTCACATGCATCTTTAACCTCTTTAACACATTTTTATTTGTGGTCAATTTTATAGTTTATTTATTAGCCCTATCTAAATACACTTGTACCGTTAGAAAAAGATAAAAAAAAAATAGTCCTAACTTGTAGTGTTGTACATATTAAACTATTTTGTGTTAATACATTCCAATTCACATGTCGTCAGAATTATTATTCCTTAAGTTGTGATTACTTACACATATAATAATGAATGTAAAATCAATACACATGAATATTTACTTAAAATTGAAACATATAGAATGTGGAAAAGAAAAAAAAGGTAGCTATAAAGTTGAGAAGAAAACATAAATGTTGTTGTGGCTAGGTTTGTCTAAAATAAAAGAGGACGTGTAGAATTGCATGCATTATGGTGTTGTACACGTGTAGAATATAAAATACCATGTGTGGAAAAGTAGACATAAAATTCTACTGAACCCCCAAGATTCATATAATATGCTTTGGTGTTCTCTCAATAAACTTAACACATATTCTCAACTTGTGTCACTTTAACAGACACAAAAGCCATCCCATTTTTGAGCACTCTAACAAGTGTTCGGCTTCCTTCTAGATTACTTACACACCTCCTTTTTTACAAAATAATTCTGTGTGCTATATTCCTTTTTTTGAGGTATATATCATTATGGAGAGTAGAAGTAGGAGTGTGTGGAGATTTAATAATTGAAGGGGCTTTTGCTTCTTATTCAAACAGAATGGGAGGTAAGCGAATAAGTAGTAGTAGCAGCACAGCAAGCAAATTGGCGTCGGGGGAGCGCATTCCACATGATAAGCCTCCCTTCAGCATCAGTCAAATCAAGAAAGCCATTCCTCCAAACTGCTTCCAACGCTCTCTTTACCGTTCATTTTCCTACGTAATCTCCGACTTCATCCTCGCTTCTGCCTTTTATTACATTGCTGCTACCTATTTCCATCGCCTCCCTCATCCATTCCTGCACTACCTGGCTTGGCCTCTCTATTGGCTTTGCCAAGGCAGCGTCTTCACCGGCCTCTGGGTCATCGCTCACGAGTGCGGTCACCACGCCTTCAGCGACTACCAATCCGTCGACGATGCCGTCGGCTTCCTCCTCCACACTTCCTTCCTCATCCCTTACTTCTCCTTCAAAATCAGCCACCGCCGCCACCACTCCAACACCGCGTCTCTCGAGCGCGACGAGGTCTTCGTCCCCAAGCCCAAATCCCAAATGCCCTGGTACTTCAAATACCTCACCAACCCCCCCGCTAGAGTCCTCATCATTCTCGTCACACTCACACTCGGCTGGCCAATGTACTTAGCCTTCAACATCTCCGGCCGATTCTACGACAGATTCACCAGCCATTACGATCCAAACAGCCCTATATTCAGCGGGAAGGAGTGGGTTCAGGTTCACATCTCCAACGTGGGGATCGTGGGCATGTGGTATTTGCTTTACAAATTAGCGGTGGCGGAAGGAATCGGGTGGGTGATCTGCATCTACGTGGTACCGGTGACGATGATGAATGCGTTTGTGGTTCTGATCACGTCGTTGCAGCACACGCATCCTTCGTTCCCGTACTACGACTCGACGGAATGGGATTGGCTGAGAGGGAACCTGGTGACGTTGGATAGAGATTACGGGGTGCTCAACAAAGTGTTTCACAACATAACGGATACGCACGTGGTTCACCATTTGTTCCCGTCGATGCCGCACTACAACGCGACGGAGGCGACCAGAGCAGTGAAGCAAGTGCTGGGAGAGTACTACCATTTTGATGGGACCCCCATTTTCAAGGCTGCATGGAGGGAGTTCAGAGAGTGCGTATATGTAGAGCCAGATCAAGATGACCACCCCGGGGCTACTTCCACTACTAGTAAGGGAGTTTTTTGGTTCCGCAACAAACTTTGAATCATATCTGAATTTTAATTAAATTAATTAGTTTAATATTTTCATTATCTTCATTCCACCATATACTAATTCTACTCATGCATGCTCAATCTCATTGCTACATATGTAGCATTAATGAATATATATATGGTGGAATAATAAAATAAAATAAAATAAATGTTAGTGGTCTGGTGTGTGTGGGTTTTAGTGTGGCAATTAAAATTACCTGCGGTTTTGTTTTGGTTTTATATAGGTTTTAAATTGTATTTGAAAAAAAAAAAAAAATGCTTGTAAGCAAATAGTGAATTTACTTTCCAAGGTGTGGTATTATGTATTATGTCAAGTACTCAAATGGAATGTTTAATATTTTTAAAGAGCTCTCTCATTATATGCAATATCAAATAGGAGGCGAATGTAGCGCCACAATGTGGTTGCCTTAGTTGTTGTTAGAGGTGAATTAGAAAATGTGTATGCCCTCTTATAATCATTCAAAGCAAATTCGAATTAAAGTATTTTTACCGATTCTAATACAGCTAACAAGAAAAAATTCGCCCTCAACAAATAATTTTGGGAAGGTGAAGATTAGGTATTGGATAGGACGTTGGGAAGTTGAGTTTGAGATCTGTAGATTTTGATGGACAAACTTATATACTTCTCCACAACAATGCAACTATAGCACTCTACTCCATCCCTCTCAAATCTTTTGTCTCAAATTCAAACCTTTTATTTAAAACATTTTAATACATTTTTCATAATTATTATCTTTTAAGAATAACATTTAAAACAAAATAAAAAGGAAAAAAATATTATTAATATTACAAATCAACATTAGTGGTGAAGTACATGTCTGAGCTAAAGACTTACTTTGATATTTATAATTGGGTATTTTTTTTTTGAACTGATATTTATAATTGGGTATTACTTTATCTTTTATATTTAATATTTTAATAAAATAAACTTTCTTCAATTTTTATAATCTATAAAAATCTCATTTTTTTTTTTTATAATTAATGTGAGGATTGAATCCATGATCTCATAGTCCGGAGCACAATCTTATGTCAATTCACCTATGTTCGGTTTGGCTGCAATGATAATATATTACGAAAAGCAAACGAGAATTTATAAAAATCTTATACCAAATTACATTAAGGAAAAAAAAAATCTTTTTATACGATATATGCCCATTAGGTCAACCTAGCCTAATATTGATAGTGAGCATATATATAGAATACGTGATAATACATCTTGTTATCTCTATAAAAGCTAGCCTAAATGTATTATTATCACAAACTTCCATCGTCTATATTTCAATAAAAATAAACGACCATTCAATTGTTTATAAATTTAATAAAAAAATAAGGATTACATGAGGAATGACCATTTTTTTATTTGAAAAATAATTAAATGGTAGAATCTAAAATACCCTTTCAAAACTTAAATAGAAACACTAAACCCTAAATCCTACCTCCTAAAACAAATATTGATTTCAATTTTAGCCATTTTTTCAAAACTTTATTTTATTATATTGTTTTTGACATTTTTTTCAAAACGGACCTGATATTTTAGGAGGATTTCCCTAAAATAAAATACAAAGGATTAATGAAATTATTATTGGGCCTGGGCTTCTATTGTCTTAGTTGGAAGTGGCCCAATAATAAATTGTGATTCCTTTTAGGGATGGTATGACAGATGTCATGACGAAGTTAGCGTCCTCTGTAGTATAAATACGCTGAAAGGGGAGCCTGTATCGACCCAAATCGAAATTCGTTTCAGACTAGAGAAATCCATTCTCCGAAGTAAAAGGAAGAAGACAGATACAGAAAAATTGTTGTCCAAGTATTTCCTTCTCTCCAAAAATCTATAACGCGACACAAGAATTTTCTACACTTATTATCTTCTTCAATCTTCTCTGAAAAAGAGAGGATTCTTCTTCTTCTTTAGGGTTAATTCGTTGTCGATATTTTGATTCTTGTTTCAGCTTTGCGATTAGGGCATTTTAATTCTTCATCCGGACAAGCGAGAGAGATATTATCGGTCGATCTTTAATTTCTTAGGGTTTTTATTTCTTTTCTATTGCGAAGTTTTCGATTCGATAAATCTAAGCTCAAATGATTAGTACGAGCCATCAGCAGATGGCAAACCAGCCACAGATGCTTAATCAACCTCAATATCTGAACCAAAGTCAGCTAATGAATCATCCTCAGATGATGTCTCAATCGCAGGCCATCAATCAGCCAAATCTTTTGCCGCAACCTCAGCCTATGCAGCAATCCCAGATGATCATGACTCAGTCTCAGCCACCACCTATGGCTATGATGACTGGCAACTATAAGGTATGGGCTCGCCCGCCGCCCCCCTTGGATCCTAACAACAAATATCGCAACTTCCCCAAGCCTAACTATGGAAACATGAAGCCGTCCAGGTCAGGGCGAGGCAATTGGAAAGGGAAGGGCGTTGCTGACAAAAGGATAAACAGTAGGAGAACGGAGAAACCTTTCCCGGGTTCTATAAGCGGTCCAAATAATGCTGGAGGGTATCGTCCTCCAAGTCTTCATGAGTTGCAGTCTCAAAATCGTATGAAAGCTCGAAAATTTTACTCCAAAAAGAAGTTCAGTAATAAGTTTGCACCGTATGCGCCTCGTAATACCTCGTCTTTTATAATTCGCGCCAAGAAGTCTGGTGGAATCACTTCGCTTGTCTCCCCTTGTCCAGTGACACCAGCTGTGCTTCTTACTCCTATGTTCTCCCCTTCGAGGGAGGCGTTGGGTGATATGGCGAAGGAGGAGTGGGGGGTTGATGGCTATGGATCGATGAAAGGGTTGATAAGGCTTCGTGGGTCTGAGAATAAGGAGGAGGAAGAAGTGGAAGGTGGTGGTGGGTCGAGTGATAGTGATGTGGAGGAACATCAGGAGGTAGAACGTAGATTGGACCATGATTTGAGTCGATTTGAAATGATTTACCAG
This sequence comes from Herpetospermum pedunculosum, assembly GCA_028017165.1. Classification (NCBI taxonomy): domain Eukaryota; kingdom Viridiplantae; phylum Streptophyta; class Magnoliopsida; order Cucurbitales; family Cucurbitaceae; genus Herpetospermum; species Herpetospermum pedunculosum. The sequence continues at coordinate 657,959 of CM051529.1, read as the reverse complement.
AACTATGGAGCAGAGTATAATAACTGTTTGGAAAATAGGGTCGATGATCAGGATAGCCATATAGCTCAGTTGGAGGAGGAAAACTTGACATTGAAGGAAAGACTTTTTCTTATGGAGAGAGAGCTTCTTGACTTGAGGAGGAAGTTGCAACTTCTCGAGGGGCAAAACCCAGCTATTGACGATGTGAATGAGGAGGTAGTGGAGAACGTGTCTGAGAATGAAAGTGATGGAGGGTTGGAGATGGAGTATGTATCTGAGATTAGACCAAACCAAGATGTTGATGGTGATTCTAAGGAGGACGATGAAGAAGTGTTAGAGATTGAGGGTGGGGAGAAATGTGATGTCGATTCTAAGGAGGTCGATGAAGAAGTGTTAGAGATTGAGGGTGGGGAGAAATGTGATGTTGATTCTAAGGAGGTCGATGTAGAAGTGTTAGAGATTCCGGGTGGGGAGAAATGTGTCGGCGAAGATTTTAGGAGAGGGAAAGCGGTTGATGATCAATACATAGTGAATGATGAAATGGTGAAGGAATCAGATGAACGTCGTCTGGAAGACGATGTAGTAGCAAATGATGAAGAAATGAAGGATGAACTTGTTTCGGGAAAGGTAAACGAATGCGAGGATATGGATGAAAATATGGGTAATGTTTTGCACTCGGATTCAGGCGATGGAAACGAAGTTATGGTCAATGATGAAGAAGAGCAGAATAGAGTTGTACCTGTAAAGATAGTTGCAGATGTAAAGGATTCTGGCTGTGGAAAATCAAAGGAGTTTTCTGTAACAGGAAACGACTGTTAAGGATAGGCTTACTTCTAGAGAAGTGCTTGCATAAGTGATTAATTTTGTGCAAATGTAAGTTGCTTCCCTGAAGAGGCATTTTCTTGGCATTCTATCGTTACTGTTATCTTCTGTAGCTTCTTGTTACATACTTCTGACTGATATTTTCTTTAGAATCTTTATCTCGTTGGAAACGGCTGATGTTTAAGCAAGTTTGCTTCTTGTTTAGCTCAACTCTCAAGGCTTTTGTGTTAGATTCTAGGTTTTATATTTTTGTTTCTTCTTTATTTTTCTTTTGGTGTAATGTATAGTGGTTAATTTCATAAAAAAAAAAAAACAGTGGTTAATGTGATGCTAAAGATGCTAGTTTGTATTTTATCCCTCTTTTATCAAATTTATAAATATATATTTTAGTATTGTTGGTGCAGATTATCAAAGAATCAGTGTCTGTCACGATACACTGGTTTGGGGTGTTCATACAATTTTCTTAATGTAATTAATATATGTGTTCTTTATCTGTTTTGGAATTATCTGAATGAAGTGTATTTTTATTTTTGGGTTATGTAACTAATTATTCACTTGTGTCTCAAAGTTTTGCTTGCTATTATTGGTTTCAACTCTATTATTCATCAAATTAAACGGGTTGCAGTTATTAGGTTTAGCATACTTGAATTATGGAATTCTTATGCAGATGGTGATTTGAATTTAAAGCTAGTTTCTCCTATCATCTTAGTCTCTCTACTAACTTCTAATGCTTGAAGTGTCTTTCAGATCCCACTTTTTGAGATTCCTCAATTTTTGTACTAAAGGTAATTGGCCTAATGTGGTTCCTGCCATTGCTGTGTATTTGACATATCCTTATTTCGTTAAGCAGTTAATGGAAGTTTTAGTAGGCGAGCATCAATTGATTTCTTTTTGGAGGTAGCAGCGTTTCTGTGAGCAGAAGTAAATTGAGTTTTGTACCATTTGTATGAGATTCTTTTAGTGTGCATCTCTATAAGAATAATGTGGGCTGTTGTGCCTTTTCAAACTTCAGTTTCTTTGATAGTCATTGTTATCTTTTTATGAGTGAGCTATATATTTTTTCAAGTAAAGACTTGGTATAACCATTTGCTCGTATTGGCTTTCGTACGCCCTCTGGATTCTGGATTTTTTTTTGTTGTCTCAGTTTGTCGATATTTATAAAATTGGTACTGACCATTCCCATGTTCTTGAAAACTTGGTTGCCAGTGGCTGAACAGGTCACTTGGAAATAATGGTTGAAAGGTATCAGATGCAAGATTTGCGTTTGCCATCTGGAAATGAGCTGTAATCGTAAGTTTACTTCTAATGTAGGTTCTTCGTTGGATACTGTCATGGAAGCATTTGTGACCTATTCTTACAAATCTTAGTTCGATAATTGGTAACGAGCAGAATGGCATTGAGAGGGACATAGTGTTTTATTATTCTTTTGATGTAATAATATGCCTTTTCAGATCTCATGGCCGTTGGGCACCGTCATTCAAGTCTTCCTCTTATTCTGTTGGATTTGTCCACACCATCCAAGATCATTTCACTTGAAAATAGCTCAACCAATTTGCATATCTCTTCCTAGTTTATGTAGTTTATTTTTGGTTGTGATTTTGAAGTTAGGTTTTCCCAGGTGCCATACAAGTGAAAAGTTCGCTTAGGAAGTTTTCTCACCTGATTTTGACGAGCCCTGCCGTGTTTTTCAGTAGCGCATAAACTTAACTCCGTTCTTTGGTATTCTGAATGCCTATTCTTTTTAGATATGAATGTCCTTTTTTTTTAAAGATAAATTCTCATTAAAACCCAATAGTTAGGTACAACCAACAACCCTCAATATTAACGAGGAGACCCAAGGTGGGTAACCAAAAAACCCACAAACAACAGCTGCATGCTTGAGATTATGGGTTGAGATTATGGGTGGCTGTGTTGCAAGATCTAGTGCATTTGGCGAAAAGAACAGCCCCCACCAATTCGTTGAGCAGCATTCCACGAAGCGTCACAATTCAACTTCCAAGCACTCGGAGGAGGAGACCAAAGTTCATGACTTGCACAGCTCTCTGACCTGACCTCGCCCCAGCCAAGGTTTGCTCTTCCTTCCCCTGCCTTTCCTTCCACATACAAGTTGATTAATCAGTGAATTTGAGTAATCTTGATTTGCACTTCTTCCTTTTGAATTTATCTGGTTTTGATAATTCCAAAAACTCCCGAGGATGATGATTGCTTTGTTAATTTATTCCTTGTAAGTTCTCTCAATCAGTTTGGTTAGAGCACATCCCCAGCTTATACGAGTTGTTTGCCATTTGCAGGGAAGATTCTTGGGATTGGATCACAAATCTTGTGGAGAGATATGGATGTCTCCATAGATGTAAAACCTTCTATCAGATACCTGTTGTTGTAAGTTGTAACAAACAAGTAATAACTTTTCATTTGGACATTTTTTGTAGTCAAATAAAAAGTACGCAAGCTCATGTAATAATATTAGAAATAAGAAGAATATTATAAATAGAACTCAAATCTTGGTATGGGATTCACAAATGGAAGAAAATTTCTTCTTTCTTAACTAAACATTAAAACTGAAGGAAAATAAAAAGTCTTTATTGAATAGATTTGGGGCGATGAATTATAACGTTCATGATTTTACATATTTTATGGTATATTTTCAACTTAGATGAATATAGATTGTGAAGACGCCAAGGGCATCTCTTAGTACTAAGTACTATACATGGGGTTTTCACCTCTAGGGCATCCTCTTATTGACAAGTTTTCCTACACCTTTGTTTCGCTCACCCGTAGATGAACAAATAAGATGTTATTGTATCCTCGTGTGATTCTTATCCTCCCATCATTGTATCTGAAAATAATCTAGCAAGTTAATCAACTGTGTAATAGCCACTGTTGAATAAAAGAACAATAAAACCCGAAGACATCTTACAGAAGTTGGAGCTTAAACCGGCTCTCAATTTCCACGGGATATCCAAACGGCCCTCCGATAATTGCAGCATCATCCATGGTAACATCGTACGAGTCGTCTCCAGATTTCCTGCACAGAGAAAACCCGATAACAGATGGTAACATATCATGTTATGATACTGTTTGCCTCTGGATTTTGTCCTTCCAACCTTTTTTCTGAGAGATTGTAATGCATTTAAACATATCCACTCGAAACTTACACGAAAGTACCAGTCATGGAAAATCTCAGTCCAAGCAACATATCCACTCCAAACTTCATTTGTCCATTCTTGATAATCTGTCATACATACTTTATACATGTGAGTAGTAAATAAAGGATAATGATTAGTTTACTTCTATCTATTAATTATTCTACCTGCATCCCCATGAGACCATTTGCAGCATTCTCTATCCAACTATCTGTTTCCATCTGCAATTTACAGCAATGGGATAATTAGCTTCTTCTTTTGAAATAAGAACAATCAGCTCCCATGGAGAATGAAGACCAGGAGGACTGAACTTGGTCAAACTTCATATGGGTTAGGAATGAAGTAGTTAGAAGTTCCTTCATTTATGGCTATGACTGAGTGAGCTATTAAGAACTTAACTTAGCTAAAACCACAGGTAAGTAAATGTTAATGGTCGGGTGGCTAGATAAAATCGTATAAGAGATTGCTTCTTTTGTTCAGCATACAAAAATATGAGAATGCATAGACTACCTGTGAACTCCATAACATATTCCAGTCTCCCTCGAGAAGCTCCTCTCGAAATTTCTTTTCATTCTGATTTTCAGAGATGAGCTTATCAATTGCCTGTAGTAGTTGAAGTACTCAAGAAATCAGGCGTAGGAGAGTATAATGAAGTTGAAGTTTTCTCTATGATATGAGAGTGTATGTTTAAAGTAGCCTTACCTCTTCAACTCCTTTACCTGTAGAAATTGCTACCAGCAAGTTTTGCCTTGGTTCCGTTTTCTTTTGCAACACAAATGTAGTGCCCTACACTATTACAATGGTTGTGTATGTCCTTAGAAATTGCCCCAAATCAACTCAAGAAGTTTCAAGATAATATTAAATGTGTAAAGTGAAGAACGCATTTTGACCTTGTTTCCTCTTGAGATGCGGAGGTTCCCGGAGGGAGATAAATAAGTGGTGTCCAACCAGCCCTTTGCTTCATCTCCAAGAAGTCTGAATGGTACAGGATATGGAACCTTAAAAGGCAAGAACTTGAAAGAAAATGCTGCTGTGTCAAATTGGAAAAGGATGCGTTTGCCATCTTTGACTGATGCAATCGCCTATAAGGGGGAGAATAACATTAGAATTAGAAAGGCAACAGGTAGTTGAGAATTGAGAAGATATATAAACATATATATATATACCTCTACTTTGAGCTCTCCGATTGCATCGGAGAATTTAACAATGTTGGAGACACGAGGGTCGTTTGTTCGTAGATATATCTCTTGAAACACGCTGAAGAAATCAACCCCAACAAATGTTCTCTGATTTCAGAATTATACCATCTTTAGTTGAGAAATGGTTGGTTAGTCAGATACAGATAATGTAAAAGAAATGAAATTGAACCTGTATTATGGAGGATGTTCGAGGTGTAGTTGTGAAGACCAACTGCCAAGGTCCTTCAATTAAGGTAGAGTTGGTCTGCAGGAAAAAAAAAAAAGGCAATAAAAGAAAGAAGTGAGGATTACAAGTTTAGAATAGAATGGAATAATAACAAAGAAGAGTGATTACCGGATCTCGTACGCCTTCCAAACCTTCCAGAACATTGACGGCCCGCTCAACATTCTGGAGAAATAAAAAAATTCAACACAAAAAGAAGAGAAAAGAAAAGGGTAAAGAAAAGAAAGAAGAATTGGGTGATAAAAGATTTACGGTAAGCTGCAGAGAAGAAACAGAACGGCCTCGACCTTGGACACCAATGAGAGCCTCAATCAGCGAATTTTCAGGTTTAGAAAAGGAGACAACTTCTTTCTGCTGCTCATCGACAAGAGAAGATCGACAACGGAGACGAATGTGTGTGTCAGTGAGATGGCGATGATGACTGAAGAATAATGGCCGGTGATGGTGAAGATATGTCGGCGTTGTGGCATTAGCTTTAAAAGCCATTAACCCAAAAACAGAGCAACCAAAGTGCTTAGTTACAACTCACTTTGTGGTTTTTGGTTATCTTTGCTGAAGTAAGGAACTTTGTGGTTTTTGGTTATTTGCATTTGTGGAGGAGAAATCTGAGCTGCTTCAACTGTGTTCACACACGTGGACCAATTGCGGTAGGGTGTTGAGATTTTCTTTTTGGAAGAGGAGAAAATTTGAGTTGAAATCTTGCCCCATAAAAATTAAAAATTATTTTGTACTAATTAGTCCATCAAATTATTGTAAAAAAAAAAAAAAAAAAAAATTCCATGAAATTTTTGTCAAAGATTAAATCTGAACCTGTTAATTATATTCATGAGCATAATACCCACAAATAAAAAATGTCTCATGATTTATACATTAAAATTTATAGTTTTTCCATATTTTCATCAAATTTGTTACTAACTATTCATTCCATTTATCCAAGATGATTGGGGCTGGATGTTGGATAGATGTTCGCCAGAGGACCTAGATAAAGTGATGATAACTGCTTGGCAAATTTGGGAAGTGTGAAACAATTCCCTTTCAATCACCGTGCAACTAACGAAGATAGTATATGTGCTGAAATTATTCAACATACAAGAATGGGAACCATAGCAAACGGTGTACAATCGGGCGATCGAACAACGCAAGAAACGGTGCACAATCGGGCAATCGAACAACGCAAGAAACGAAAGCCTTTTGCGAGAGACAAAGATCAAAACGAGGGCGTCATCTCTCATTTGATAGTTGGTGATAGTTGGGTTCGCTGCCAGTAAACATATGGAAGCTGAACACGGATGCTTCATGGAGCTATGTGTGAAATCGAGGAGGTCTGGGTTGGATTCTTAGAGACCATCCAGGAAGAGTACGACTAGTCTCTAGCAAAACGCGATATAAAAATGCTAGAGACTATAGTCATCATCGAGGGTCATGCTTCTGTCTCGCTCTCCTGTCCATTTATCTAATTATGGTGAAATGTGATTCAGTTGAAGTCATCAATCTACTTAACCACATTGATCTCATGCTAATTAAAGTATCTTAATTTTTGATTAAGGAGGGCACAAGTTCTTGCCTAGACCAAAGATGTGATGGAAAAAAAAAAAAACTAAAATTATTCCTTCCATTTATCTTTCTCTAATATTTATCTCTTTAATTTTTTTTTTGTCTCAATAACTTTTATTTTACTCTCTCAATTCTCTTCTAGTCTAGTTTTCTAATTTTTCAAGGTTAAACCTAAACCACCATTGTAACTATAATACATTTTCAAGAGCATATCGTTAATATAATATAATATATACTATACTCTGCACGGTGCTGCAATATATGCAATACCCACGCCTCATGGGAGCTTTACCAGTGTCCACTAAGCATGCACCAAATTACCATAAACAAAACAAGCAAAAAGAAATCAAAAGCAAAAGGTACGTATACACTAAAAACTTGACATTTGGCAACTTGTTGACACATTTATACTAGATACGTACTCATCTCACATACCTCCAAACTAATTTTAAGCCTAAAATAAGCCTAAAATAAGTTTGGTAATGGGCGAATATGCTTAAATTAGATCAAATTATATTGATATCGTGCATGCGCTCAAGTTCTTATGGCCTAACATGCTTTAGCCCCCACCAACTAAAACCTACTTATCATCAATGTTCATGCACGTGTGCAAAATAATATACATAAATTTCTCCTATCTCTTAATTTTAGATAATTTTGTCAATTCTTAGTGCAGTTCATCGGCCGCCATGCATGATCACCAACAACTAAAATTAAAGTAATGTGCAAAAAAGTTAATGCCTTTTAATCAGGCTATAAATTAAGCCCTTAAACACCATTGGGAAAATCATATACTTGCAAATTAGTTGTGTGTGTGATAGTGAGAGTGAGAGTAGTAGCTAGCCATGGAAAGCTCAAGCCGTAGATCATTAAAGGGACGTTTTGCTTTGCTTATGATCATTTTTTTGATTATGTGTGGTAACACAAGCTCGCAATTAACTGTGGATTTCTACAAGACTTCATGCCCAAGTCTTCTCAGAATTGTGAGGAGAGAAGTCCTGAATGCTATCAAGATTGAGACGCGGATGGCGGCTTCGCTCCTTCGCCTCCATTTTCACGACTGCTTCGTTAACGTAAGCATTATTATTAAAAACAATAATATATGTGATTTTTATATATATGGATGTTTAATTTTCAAACAAATGAACACAGGGTTGTGACGGATCGGTGCTTTTGGATGGAAATGATGGGGAGAAATTTGCACTTCCCAACATCAATTCTCTTAGAGGACTTGAAGTTGTGGACAGAATCAAAACAGCAGTGGAAAATTCTTGCTGTGGAGTTGTATCATGTGCTGATATATTAACCATAGCTGCCAGAGATTCTGTTGTCTTGGTAAAACAAATCTTAGCAAATAAAAAAATATATGATCTTAACAAATAAAATTCTTGTGATTTATATTTGCAGAGTGGAGGACCAACATGGAGGGTTTTATTGGGGAGAAGAGATGGATTGGTAGCGAATAGAACAGGAGCCAATCAGGGACTGCCCGCTCCATTTGAAAACATTGATGGTATCCTCAACAAGTTCACCACTGTTGGCCTTGATCTCACTGACGTCGTTGCTTTATCTGGTACTTCCCTAAAACACTATTTATTATTTACTTCCATTTTTTCTTAAATAAATTATGCAGAGCCAACTCATCTTAAATTTCTCTCTCCACTAAGCCTTTTATGGTCGATTATTTGTGATTTCCTAAATAATATTTATTTTTTTAACTTTTAAAAAATTAATATGTAATATACATTTAACTATACAAATACAACAAAAAAAAATTGTAGAAAAAAAAATAAACTAACATAAACACATATTTCAAACTTCATGTTAAAAAAAACTGTATTTTAAATACACATTAAACACCCCAAACATAGACTTACTAAACCCAGACTATACAACTCTACACCCAAACACAAACTATTATAACCCACACATTATTATAACCCACCAACTATAATAACCCACCCTGCGCCCCAAACGCTCCAAAGGGTAATGAAAGGTTATTTCTTTCATAATCTCCATTAATAGTATGATATTGTTTCTTTTGGATATAAGTCCTCAAAACTTTCTACGATAACCATATGTTATATTTCTTTCATATCTCCATAATAGTATGATATTATTTCTTTTGGATATAAGTCCTTAATAGTATGATATTGTTTCCTTTGAATATAAGTCCTTGAAACTTTACTTAACCAAAATGTCTTATATCATCAAAGATAGTTGTCTTCCATTAGCCTTTTTCAGTAATTCTCAGTAGTCTATGTTAGAGTAAAAATTGAATTTTGTCCATTTGAAACCATGAACAAAAGCTTTTTTGGTTTGATAGTAATATTGGTGGTTGCAGGAGCACATACAATTGGATTGGCGAGGTGTGCGATGTTCAATAATAGGCTGTTCAACTTCTCAGAAACTGGTTCTCCAGACCCGACCATGGAGAGCACAATGGTGTCTGATCTGCAATCTTTATGCCCACTAACCGACGACGGCAACAAGACCACAGTTCTCGACAGAAACTCTACCGATTTATTCGACAACCATTACTACAAGAATTTGCTCAACCAAAAAGGCCTCTTGGAATCCGACCAAATTCTCTTCTCAAGCGATGCAGCTCAAACCACCACAAAAACTTTGGTCGAAGCTTATAGCTCAAACACAACGCTTTTCTTCGCCGACTTTGTCAAAGCAATGATCAAGATGGGGAATATAGCCCCACTCACTGGCTCTAATGGACAGATCCGAAACAACTGCAGACTCGTTAATTAATTCCTAACAATTATAGATTATATCTTCTGTATTCAATAAATTAATTAAAATATATGTATGCATATGCCTGCCACCTGCGCATGAAAATTAGTTGCCTATACTATATAATATAGTTTTATGGTCTTTTCCAAGCTTGAAATAGCACAAAATAATTTCGATTCTACATAAATAACACGGTATTTATTTTTGTGCTAGATATCCATCATGATTGCAATTCATATTTTGTCCAATCGAACATGACTCAATTGACACGCACCTTGATTAAAAGGTCTTATAAAAACCATCAAGGGTTGGCCTAATGGTCATAAAGGGCATTGGGACTTCAATGCCCTCTAAGAGAGAATGAGTTCAATCCTTGGTGGCCACCTACCTAGGAATTAATTTCCTACGGATTTCCTTGGCAGCCAAATGTTGTAGGGTCAGGCGGTCTGCCCCGTGAGAATAGTTGAGGTCCGCATAAGCTGGCTCGGACACTCACAGATATAAAAAAAAAAAAAAAAAATACAATTTAAATATAGTAACCGAATAAAACACTAGGGATAGTAACAAGTTAACAACAAAATTGTTGAGATTTTTAAAAAGGTAATCACTCACGTTTGGCTTTAAACGAAGCACTTCCAAGTAAATCCATATATATGTTTTAACTTGTTTATAATATTTTGGTCAGTGGATACATGATTCAATTGCAACTGTATAAAAGACAAATTTAGGTTAGGGATAAGGTATTCATACTACTTTAATTAATTTAATTCAGCCATTTTTAATAATTATTATAAAGTCATTTGAATCAAAAGTTTACCCACCAAATTAGGAATTTGTTTTATTTAATCTTTCACATACCCATCATGTTTTATTATTTAGGTTTTTAAAAAAAAAAAACCTGAACTATGATTTCTGATTAAAAAATACCCTTAAATTTTCAAAAAGTTTAAAAAATATTCTTGAACTATAAAAAAAACCTAAAAAAAAAAAAAAAAAATCCAGTGAACTATAATTTTTTTTAATGTAAAGATTAAATTCTAACTTGTATCTGTATGATATGAAAAAATTGAAAACGTAAACACTTGCAACCGTGTTAAAAAAATCATGAAAATCTTATTTTATCAATTCAAAAGATGAGTGAATAATAGAACAAAACTAAAATAAAATCGGTAGAGAATAGATCAAATATTTATGTTTTCATGATTTTCTTAACACTGAGACGTTCACACATTTTCATTAGGTTAGAATTTAAGCGTCCACATTAGAATTTCGTGTGTGTTGTTAACGTTGATGACATTTCTAAAACGTTTTACATAGTTCAGGGGTATTTATGAAACTTTTTAACGTTTAGGAAGTATTTTTAAAACTGAACCCATAGTTCAAGAGTATTTTTTATAATTTAACCTATTATTTATTAATTATTCAACAACCGAGGGGTGAAGAATTGAACTTCTTATCTTTTGGTCAAAGGCATAATGTTTTATTTAGTTGAACTATGTGTAGATTGACTCTTATCTTTTGGTCAAAGACATAATGTTTTATTTAGTTGAACTATGTTTAGATTGACTACTTACACATGTTGTGTTGGTCACTATTTAAAAAATATATATGGCATCCAAGACGAGAGATCGTCGGAGGAGGAGAAAACTTACCCACTGCCATGTCATACTCTCGTCGGAGATGCAACCAAAAGAAGTCGCCGCTAGACATGGGTAGAAGTCGCCACTAGACATGGGTGCGTTGTCGGAGATGAGGTCGGTGAGGAAGGGAGACGTGATGTGGTGGCGATTGGAGAATGAGTCATGAGTTGAGAGGGTGAGCGGCTGAATGAAGAAAAAACGTGAGTGTTGTTTCAAAGAGAGAAGAGAAATGGGAATGCAACTACTACGTTTTCATTCAATAAAATCTGAGCTTAAATACACTTTCTAAATGCTAAAATAGCTTAGTTAACTCCATAAAAACAGCCACTAATTCCACTAACTCTAACTTCACAAAAATAGCCACTTACTCCACTAAGTCTAAATATATCAACACTTACCCCACTAACTTCAAATATAGTAATTTGCTAAAAAATAGACTTGTAGGTTTGAGTTAACTAACATACTCCTCCTAACTCAAATGCTGCAAACATTTAGCTTGTTTCTAACACAGCTACACACTACTTCTCTCATATACCTCACTCAGCCGTCTAGTCCCTCTAATTGGTCCATCATCAACCAGTCCATCAATATCCAGAGAAACGTCTTGTTGCTTCACCTCTTCTTCTTTTGTCCAGTCTCACTTCTCATCATCAAAGAATTGAACATCCCTACTAATCACCATCTTCTTTTTGTGAGGTTGATAGATCTTGTATGCCTTGGACATCATGGTGTAGCCTACAAAGATTCTTTGTTTTGCCTTTTCACTCAACTTGTCTCTCTTCACCTGTAGAACATGAGAAAAACACAAACAACCAAACACCTTCAAATTTTTCAGTTTTGGTTTAGTATTAAACCAAACTTCATAGGGTGTCTTCTTCCCCAATACCCTTGTAGGTAGTCTATTCAATAAAAAAACTGATGTGTTTGCTGCTTCAGCCCAAAACTCCTTTGACAAGTTCTTTTCATGCAACATGCATCTTGTCATCTCCATAATACTCATGTTCTTCCTCTCACTAACTCCATTTTGTTGTGGAGTATATGGAACAGTGAGTTGATGCTCTCTTCCAGCTTCTTCACAAAAGGAATTGAACCTTTGTGACGTGTATTCAGTCCCGTTATCGGACCTCACCACCTGAATCTGACAACCACTCTGATTCTCAACCCATCTTGTAAACTTCATAAACACTTCAGCTTCTTCAGACTTATGCTTCATGAAGTAAATCCAACACATTCTGGTATAATCATCAATAAAGATAATGAAATATCGGTTACCATTGAGTGAGAGAGTTGGTTGAGGTCCACACAAGTCGGTGTGGATGAGCTGCAACTTCTCTGTTGTTTTCCAAATTGACTTCTTGAATGGAAACCTTATTTGCTTCCCTGTCAAACAAGCTTTGCCTTTTGTTTTCATCTCCTCCAGAACTGGTACTCCAACTGTCATCTCATTCTTCTGCAAATACTGCAACCCCTTCTGATGAAAATGCCCTAACCTCTTGTGTCATAGCTCAGTGTCACTCACTTGACACTTGAAAGTTATTTGTTCCTTCTCGAGTGGATCCAATAAGAAGCTCTTGTACTGCATCTTTATTTTGAACAACTCATTTCCACTGGAATCGAAAATAAGACATTTTTCTTCTTCAAATAACACTTTGAATTTCTTCTCTACTAGTTGACCAACACTTAACAAGTTTTGATCAATCTCAGGAACTAGGAGCACTTCAGTAATCAACTCGGTTCCTGCACAGCTCTCTATTGACACTGTGACATTCCCCTTCACTTCTAGATACTCACCATTTCCGATTTTCACCCTTGACTTGAATGACTTGTCAAGGTCCTTGAACAACTCCTTGTCACCTGTCATGTGATTGGTACACCCACTATCAACCAACCAACTGTCACATTGAGTGACTGATGAGAAACAGGTAGCCACAAAGAGTTGATCTCCTTCTTGTTGTACTGCAGCATGTGTTCCTCCTTGCTGTTGGGATCCCTTACAGAATCTCTCTATGTGCCCCATTAAATGACACCTTCTACACTTCATATCTGGCCTTCTTCAGCATCTGAAGTGTGGATGATTATGTTTCCCACATTGCTTGCATGCACTGCCCTTGCTGAAACCTGCACTTTCATCATCCTTTACAGCATAATCTGAGCTACTGCTGTCATTATCCTTTCTCCCTCTCCACTTCTTCTCCCTTCCACCTTTTCCCTGCTACATTCTGACTTTCAGTGCCCCTCAATACTTCCTTCTTGCCTCATCAATTTCCTTTGCTCTTGTGCTTGCAAAGCACTTACTAACTCTATCACCTTAAGTTTAGAGAGGTCTTTGGTATTTTCTAAGAAAGCAATGGTTGCTTCATATTTCTCAGGAACTGAAACCAGAATTTTCTGAACCAATCTATTGTCAGATAAATCAGTTCCTAATGCTCTTGCCATGTCGGCAATCACAATCAACTTGTCTGAGTATTCTTTAATGGACTCAGAATCCTTTATTTGCATTCTCTCGAATTCCCTCACCAAGTTCAACACTTTCATGCCTTTGATCCTCTCGTCACCTTCGTACTCACCTTTGAGGAAGTCTCAGATCGCCTTTGTTGACTTTAAAGCCATAATTCTGTTGAATATATGGACGTAGACACAGCTGCATATAGGCAAGCTCTAGCCTTTGCCTTCCTGGTGACCCTCTCCTTGTGAGTCTTGATCTGGTTGATTGTTGAATTATCAAAAAATGCAGCAACCTCATAGTCGCTCTTCTTCCCAATAATCACAAGCCTCCATGTAGGCTTACATTCTGATAGCCCATGCTTGATAGTTTTCGCCATCAAACACTGGTGGAGCCAGTGAAGAAAGACCGCTTGATCCTGATTCCATCTCACTCAAATCTCAAAGTGTATCACTCGATTTCTCTAAGGGATATCTTACTCACTCTCACTCACAGGCCCCTTAAGAATTTTAGCTCTGATACCACTGTTGTTTCAAAGAGAGAAGAGAAATGGGAATGCAACTACTACGTTTTCATTCAATAAAATCTGAGTTTAAATACACTTTCTAAATGCTAAAATAGCTTAGTTAACTCCATAAAAACAGCCACTAACTCCACAAAAATAGTCACTTACTCCACTAAGTCTAAATATATCAACACTTACCCCACTAACTTCAAATATAGTAATTGACTAAAAATAAACTTGTAGGTTTGAGTTAACTGAGTGAGGAAGGGACAGAAGAAAAATAAGATTTTTGTTTTGAGTATTTAATTTTTAAAACAATTTTCTTTTTGGTTTTTTTTTTCTTCTGTTAGTTTCTTTTTTAAATTTTGAAATTTGAAAACAAATTGGTATACTTCGAACTTATGATTTAAATTTTTAAATATTGACTCTTCAAATTTAACCTTATTTAATTAATTAAATGTTGCGGGAATGTTAGAGATTTAGATTTGAAGATTTAATTTTAGATTCATATTTAAGGATTTTAAATGTAAGAATTTTATTTTAGATTTTATATTCAAATTTGAGAATTTTAGGGTGATTAGAGGAGGATCAAAGATTCGGATTTATTGATTTTATTTTATTAAAAAACAATCTAGGTTGTTGGAGGTTAACTATGAAAGTTCATAAAAATGTTATTGATAAGACCTAAGTGGTAGGGTAGATAGAAGAATGATTTGTTTGCTATATTTAGTTTTTGCAAATACATTAAACCATAGTCAATGTCGTGGAGTATGTCTCTCTATATATTATATAGAAGTTGCGTGTCAATGCAACATTAAGAAGGTATATTGCAGGTACACATCACCGGCCACACATAACGAAAAATGGAAATTTCAACTCTAATTAACGGTAACCAAACACTTCACCCAAAAATATTTTGGTCTCCCATCATTTTATTTTAAATTTCTAAATTGTAAACTAGGAGAGAGTAATAGCTAATAGGGTTATAATGGAAAACAAAAATTAACTACTCCTATCTACAATCACTTTAGATATAGAGTGCAAGTCATTTCTACTTTAGATATTTTTCATTTTAACTATATTTTAAACTAGACATTCCTCCAAATTACGTTTTCCAGATATACAGAGGAATTGTAACAATTACGTTTTCCAGATATACAGAGGAATTGTAACAAGTATAGGAAGTTGGATCGGAGGATGTCCGAGCCTTTTGTGCTAAGCCCAATGGACCCACCCAATTTCAAAAGAAGTGATTGTATTTCATTCAAGGAATTGAAAGAATTGATGAGCTGTGAGCTTTACACCCAATATTTGACCATAAATATACAAATTATTCATTAATAAGTATTTATTAATGAATCTTTTAAAAGAATTATTTACTAATTAATATTAAAAACTACTCAATAATAATTATCTTTATTTATATAATAAATCATGGTGGTCCTCGAACATAGTTCAACTCATTAAGACAAACATATCATCGACAAGAGGTCAAATGTTAAATCTCTTCACCTACACATATTGTTGATCTTAAAAAAAAATGTAAATCATCATATTTACATGCGTTTATTTCTTTACTTGTTTGATGATTGTTTCCTATTTCTTGTTTTTTTTTTTTTTTTTTTTTTTATAATTTAAATATAATTTAGTTATATAATATAAAAATATATAACATGCATTAAAATATATATATATATATATATTTTTTTTTTATCAAAATTCGACATTATCTAATACAAATAAGCTCAATGCAAACCACTAATAAAATTATTTTTATCCATCAAATATTGTCCAAATTTGATCGTCAACATCATCTTTCACTCGAGTCATTCCACTTTAAATAATAACGACTCGGATCCAACTCAATTATATAATTTTGTAAATGTCGTGGTTGTAAAATATTAAAGTGAGACTAAATGCATATTTTAGCGAGCAAAATTTATATTTGAAAAATTCTAACCCGTTCAAGTGTACTAAAAATTAGAGTATTAATTTTTTGTCGACATGTCGATATTTCCATCGACATAAGGGGTGAATCCACATTTCAATTATATCTTAAAAAATCGATGAGATATTAACAAAAATAACACCAAAATGTAACTATGGTGAATATAATATTGATAATAAATAATTTAGTCCATTTAAATAGAGTAAAATGTTTATTTATTAATTTAAATATTTTTTTGAATTTTTTGTTTTTAATATTTTTTTCAAAAATATTCATCGCCATCGATATTTCCGTCGACATTTCCATAAGATTGAGGTTTCGATATTTCTATCGACGTCAACATTTTATATACCTTGCTAAAAACTAACAAATATATAAATATATATTGAAAAAAATTAAAATATTTTTTTTTTTTAAAAAAACAATATATAAATATATATGGCAAAATTCAAAATTCAAAATTCAAAATAATAATAAAAAAAAAAAAAAAAAAAAAACTCAAAATTAGCGAGAAATATAATAAAATGTACTACCCTAACCTCAAAACCAGACATTCTACTAGGGGAGTGTGTGGTTATTTGACCAACGAACCAATTTAGATTTTCTTCAAATATATGGGAACGAAATAATATGAAGAGGAACGGAACTAGAGAAATATTTTTTCGTAATTTATCAAATTTTGTCATTTTTTTAGAAACGTTTTTTAAAATTTAGAAACAAAAAACATGAACAGTTATCAAACAAATCTGTTTTTAAAAAAATGAAAAACAAAAATAAGAAATAGAAAACAAAAATATTAGCATATTAGCCAACGGGCCTTAATTGTCATTTATATTCAATCATATCGTAATAAAAAATGATATAAAATTTATTAATTTTAATGAGTTTTATTTCGTAAAACATACCTCCCAATAAAACAATCAAGAACTTCGTTCATGTGTCTGAGGGAGAGATTTGATTTAATTAATATGTCTGATAGTGATTGGATCCATTGGCCCTTAAAAATGATCTGGATAATTGAATCGATAATAACGCATAGAAAAGGCATTAATTCAATTAGCCAAGTCTGACCAAAACCTAACTCACTTAATAATAAAAATACAAATTTAAAAGAGAAATGGTAGATGTGAATTTAGAGTAAAATAATTAATTATATGACAATTTTTATTACTGATATGACCAATTCTTTTTTTTTTTTTGGTTGAAAAAGATAAAAACAATTTATCAGAGCCAGGTTTCAATCCTGGGACCTGTGGGTTATGGGCCCACCACGCTTCCGCTGCGCCACTCTGATTTGTTGATATGATCAATTTAAAAATGAGTGATAAAAGAAATAAAATTATATTTCATTTTTTTAAATATATATTTAAAAATTAAATATCAATGTTGGGAATGCGACCAAAGTATCCTATTGATTAAGAAATGGGAAGATGATGGTATATGAGTAAGAGACAATATCCTTCATGAATAATGAGACTTTTGGAGTGGAACCAAAAATAAAGTCATGAGAATTTATGGCTAAAGTGACGTTGTCCTTAACAATCAATTTAACGAATTCTTCGAAATAAGTTTGATAAGATTTTTATAAACCATACAACTAGTGGTAGAGTTACTAACTAAATATTAAGTGGATTATAAATTGTTATTAATTAATTTAAGAACATATTTTATGTTAAAAAAATTGTTTTGGAAAATTTTCTGCCCTCTAATTATGTTGGAATTCTGCTCGATCCTTCGAAAGGTCTCTATGAGATTTTCCTCAGTTTCAATAAGGACTCTTTCAAGCAAAATTTTCATCACAACATTATGGCTTTAGTTTTATGGCATATCTGGAAGGAAAGAAACGATAGAGTGTTCAATAACAAAATATCATGATCAACAATCGTTATAATGGAAAGTCATTTTCATCGCATCTTGATCCTTAAAATTCAATCTTTTTTTTTTCTAGCTATGACTCTTGTATCACTTTGAATTGAAATTTTGGTTTTCTGAATTTGTAGGGTTTGTTGGATTGAGTGAATCTTAAAAATATAAAACAAAATTGGAATAACCTACCCATCTGAGTCCTAACCTATTTGAAAAGCAGAGAGCTCATCACCATACGAGACTATAGGCAGGCAGGTGGGTGTCATGATTTGATTATGTACTCAAAACAATATCCATTCCTAATATTCTCTCTTTATAAATTTATTATAGAGCATATAGACCAAATAAAGTAGCAAAATATTACTGTATATTTAATACATGGAGTGAATCACCCTACAATATACGTACTCTATCTTACACTTTGTTAATTATATTTATTCTTTTCTAAATGTTTAATAACAGCCATCATCTTTATTTTTTTTATTTTTTTCAAGAGTTGAACCATTATCCATTTACCTAGAGAAAACAAGATATACATGATACATTATTTTTATTATTATTATTATCAACTTGATTTATTTTTTATATCTTTACAATGACCTGTAGTTCATCGTATGAAACGTGTCAAAGAAGGAAATATTTATAATTATCTCATCGTCAAAAATTGAATACAAGTGAACTTATATATTTAAAAAGTAATTTAATAATTAATCTGGAAAGATGTACCATTATTTTCTTGCGCTTACTTTTCAAACTTTTCCTTTTGCTTTTCCCAAGCCCAAGTTGCACACCAATTATTCTTTGTTTATTTTCCTTCTCTCATCATATTCATCACTTTATCTTCTTAAACCTTCTCAACATTATACTTCCATGAAAATTGAGAACACCATCAGAAAATTATAGTACTTGTTCTTCTTCCACATCTAAACGTGTTTTTTTTTATTATAATATAATTTCCTCCATCCGCTTCTAGCAAACAAATAATGAAATATGCTTAATTACGACGTAAAATGGGGTTAAAACTAAAAGGATAAGAAGATAATTTTAATTAAGCTGGTTAAAAAGACAAGAAAACTTCAAGAAAAACACATAATAGAAATAATAAAATAAAGGAAGTTGTGTGTTTTTCTTTTTAATTTTTTAGTCATTAAAAATATATTTAGATTGATTAAGCAAGGGCGGGGCGATAGTGGAATACTGCGTGCGAAAAAAAGAAGGAAAAAAAAGGAAAAAATAAAAGCGAGAAAGTGGAATTAGATATTGAAAAATAACACAAAATGAGAAAATGGGACCCACCAATATCCAAATATCCAAAACCCTAATTTTTATTTATTTAGTTTGGTTACCTACACTCCACCACATGAGTTGAGTGCTGTGGACAACACACTCCCAATAAAGTCTTTTCTCTCTTTTTTTTTTAAAAAATATTAATTTAATTTTCTGTTAAAGATATTAAACAAGACATAATTCTAATAATAAAATATTAATATTCTTTATGAGTTAGTGTGGGTGTGAATCTCATCATTTTCATCTAAAGTATAAATAAATTACGAGATGTCAAATTTTCAATCTCTTCTGATTTTTCTCTCTTGATTCTTCTTACTGAATTATTACACAAAAGTTTGATTATGGGCAAACCCTCGTTTTCTAAACATTAATTAAGTAATATTAAGAGGGTCATTTTGTATCTGCACATCTCAGCTCTCTGATTCTGACCCTGAGAAAGCAGAGTTTTTTTTTTTTTTTTTTTTTGTGTGTGTGTGTGTGTCATATATGAGAATGTGTATCTTGAAGATAGAGATAGAGATAGAGATATGAGCATCTGGAAAGACACCGCAATCAATAAAAATTTGACCACACCGTTTGATTTTGAAACGGGGTTGGGATGCATATTTTCAAAACTACCCTCATTGTCCAAATAATTAATGTCATTCAAACTTGGGGTGCACATTCATTCACTCTTTTCCAAACACTAAATTTAATGTCCATTAATGTTGCCTTATCATCTCTCACTCTAGATAACTTCGGAACAAACCATCAACCTCATCGTATTTAAGCTATATTGAACTATTATTCTTTAAAAGGATCAAATTTTGTTTTCTTTTATTTAGATTATAAATTCAGCCATCTATCCTTGTCAAAAAAATTAAATAGCTCATTAGTATAAAGATGTGACTTTCACTATCCTGTCGAAGTTCGAATGTCTCACTTTAAATTCAACTCAAAAAAGAGGAAGACAAAAAAAAATAAAAAAATATAGAGATACCATTAGGTCTAACCCATGCATTTTAAAACAATAATAATAATAATAAATAAATAAATCCTATATTGGGACAAAGGTGTCTATTTAATTTTATAGTTTAAAAAAAATTAATTGATCCTTAAATTTCTAATTGTATCTATAGTTAATGTTGTCATTAATTTGTCTTAAATATTCTCGCATCATAATCTTCAAATAGCATAATACTTTTTTTTCAGGCTTCAAATAGCATAATTAGTGTGCAGTACAATTTAACATTGGTTTGTGATTTGTTGGATTTTTTAGTCTCCAACTTTAGTACGTAGTCAATTGCATTTTGGCCGCCCCACGTGGTTTTATACACCTACTCTGCTCGAAATTATGTATAAAATGGAAGCTCAATTAGCAGTCCATTCGCACCCAAAAAAAAATGGCTTCTAATTTTAGACTCCTGGCCTTCTTTTGGTTTGTGGGTTTGATGGTGGGAGGGTCTTTGGCTCAGCTAACCCCTTCATTTTACTCCAAAACATGTCCTAACTTAGCCAAAATTGTGAATGGTGTGGTTGGACAGTCTCTGCGAACTGATGCTCGAACGGGAGCCAAGCTCATTCGCCTCCATTTTCACGACTGCTTTGTCAACGTAGCTAATTATCAATGTTTAAATCATTAGTAGCTAGATTTTGGCGTGTTTTTCAATCCACATAATTTTAATATGAATGTGGTTAATGATTGCAGGGGTGTGATGCATCTGTTTTGCTAGAGAACGCACCTGGCATAGACAGTGAACTAGATGCCCCTGGAAATCAAGGTATTCAAGGTCTTAACATCGTCGACGATATCAAATCTGCTGTCGAAAAGGCTTGCCCACGCACCGTCTCTTGTGCCGACATCTTAACCATTGCATCTAAAGAATCTGTCGTACTGGTATCTAATCTAATCAAAATTACGAAGTTACTTCATCTTTATTTTGAAGTGATCAACAAGTGTAATATTATTTATTTGTTTTCAAGGCTGGAGGGGCGAGCTGGATTGTGCCACTGGGACGAAGAGACAGCAGAACAGCCAATAGAGATGGAGCCTCAACCAACCTTGCCAGTCCCTTCGAAGACCTCAATGCACTCAAAGCCAAGTTTGCTGCTTTTGGCCTTGATTCCACTGATCTTGTGACTTTGTCTGGTAAAAAACAAATCTTGATATGGGTATTTTATTACTAAAATTAAATAGATAGATTAAGGGTCGTCATTTTATATGTTTTTTTGTTAATTAAATAGGAGCCCATACATTTGGGCGTTCAAGATGCGCATTTTTCAGCCAGCGTTTTGCGAACTTCAACGGCACGAGCAGGCCAGATCCAACACTAGACCCAGCCTACAGAGAGCAGCTCCAGAAACTTTGCTCGAGTGGGTCAGAGACACGAGCCAATTTCGACCCGACCACCCCAGACAAATTTGACAAAAACTACTACACCAACCTTCAGGGGCTTCGAGGGCTTCTTCAGAGCGATCAAGAACTGTTCTCGACTCGTGGGGCCGATACGATCGCCATTGTGAACCGTTTTGCAAAAAGCCAAGATGAGTTCTTCAAAAGCTTTGGTCGGTCTATGATAAAAATGGGAAACATTAGTCCTTTAACTGGAAGTAAAGGAGAAGTTAGATTGAACTGTAGGAGAGTCAATAATCCAATAAGATCAGCTCCTGATCAAGATCAAGAACAGGAACATGTTGATGTTATGTAAGTTTGAGACGATTGAGAGCCAGGTTGTTGTTTTGTTGTGTTTACTTACTACGTTGGATGGCTTTCTACCTAAACCTATGTCGTTTTATCCTTCTCCTTTTTGTTAATAAAACAACTCGGTCAGCCGCTGTGTCGTTGACTTTTCTTCCACCACCTTAAAATATTACAATTTTCATATTATTAAGACTTGTAACCTCGACTTTATTTTTAATAGTTAAAATGTATGTGAGGTGGGTGATTTGTTGCCTAGTTTACCAAATTTCAAAATAGACGAGCAAATATAATTAAGGTTGAACTAGATTTTGGACATGTTTTATATAATTATTTGATGATAATCTATATATATTTACTATGGTAATTACAAATCAACAGTAGGTACATAATTAGTAAGCTAAGGATGACTCATCCATATATATTTTTAACTATTTTTTTAAATGACCACTTTATCTTTTCATATATATTCAACTCCTTATCTTTTGTATATTTTATTATTTTTCCCTAATACACAATTCAAAGATTTCAAAAAATTAAATCAAAATATTTTAAAATTCACTTAGTTTATTTTTCTTCCTAACTAATTTTTTTAATGTTTTTTTTTTTTTTTAATATAGTTGTATTATATTATCTAAGTTTTGAGATGAAAGGTGTGATGATAGGAATACTAAATTTTAAAAAAGTTGCAAATCCGGAATAAAAAAGGAAATCTTCATTACAATTTTATATATAACAATTATTTTTCTTACAAGAGTTTATTGTATAATTTAAAGTAGAAAAATTGTAACAGATGTCAATTTAGAATAAGATAATTAAAAATATAGCATGTTTTTAAAAAAATTTGAAGATATGACAATTTCTATCGCTGATATCTCTTATGACGGATAGAAATCTATCGCTGATCACCTCAGCGTTTTATAGATTTTTGTCAGTGATAATAATCTATCACTGATAGAAGTCTATCAGTGATAGAAACAGATTTTTTTGTCATATTTGCAAAAACATTTTAAAGCATTTTAAAGTTTGCTAAATTTGCAATTAGTTTGGGTCTCATTGCTATTTGTGCAACCAACCCTTTAAAGTAACCATAAAATATAATTTGTAATTTAATCTATTAAAATTGTAAATAACTAACTTATAATAATTCATATACATCAACATATAAATAATTAAAATAATATGTTTGTCAATTTTTGTCATTATAACTAAACCACATCAATTTCGTTTGAATTTAGTTGTGATCAGTTTTTTTTTAATTTAAAAGTGAAATTTAAAACACTAATCTGCTCTTTATGACAACTAATTTTACTACAAACATAACTGTCAACAATTATTTTTAAAGTTATCGCAATCCCAAACAAAGCCCGAACAAAATTAAACTAAATTTAATATACATTTTTTAAGTAACAAAGTTTTTGGAGTTTTTTTTTTTTTTTTTTTAATGTGGGAAGTTCAAATCCTTATATTTCAATTTAATTTATTGTACTAAAAAAACAAACGTCTTCGATTTAGTTTGGAATTTTTTTTTTTTTCTTGAGTACATTGAGGATGGGGGGATTCGAACCACCTACCTCTTGGTTATCAAGACATACATATGTCAGCTGAGCTATGCTCGCTTTGGCCGATTTAGTTTGAAATTGTTGTAGCTTTTAAAGTAATTATTGTCGGTTGTAGCATGAAGTTAATTAGTGTTTAGCAAAATTTTGATTTAAACATGGAATGGAAAGTCAGGTTACAACGTTTGATAAATTACTACTAATTTTTTTGTGAAGTAGTTATATAATGACCAATAAAATATGACCTTGTATTAATATTTACCTTCAAAAAATTTATAATATAATTATGTAAAAGTTTATATAATTATCAAAATGAGCATAACTCAAATGATATATGTAAGAGCTAATGACTAAAAATAATAGGTTCGACTCTCTCACCGAATTAACTACCTTTGCAAAAAAAAAAATTTAAAATCTGCCAACAAATTATTTTTACAAAGACAATTAAAAAATCAGCAATCACAAACACAGCCTTCTTCTAATAAGTCTTTTTGGATTTTGTTTTCTTACCCTTTATGTGTATCTCTTCCCCCTCTTTTGGATGGGAAAGTATTCGAAGAGTCACAATGTGACCGACAGTTTTAGATCGTTGAATGTGTGATAAAGAAATTATAAAAATATTATGCTTTTGTATCCGATGATTATTAGAATACAAAAATATTTTTAAATTAAAATCAAATGGTTATTAGGAACAGTTGTGGTGATCTCATTGTATAATGTCTTTTTGAGGATGAGAAAAAATGCGACTCTTTGTTTTGTTTTGTTTGGAGAACTCTAATATGGATAAACATGGGGAGCAAAATAAATTAGGGTATTCACAAATCTAGGTACTATTTTTGGAGTTTGCAAATATAGAAAAAAATTTAAAAATTAAAATTTTTTTTTCCGTTTTTTCATATTTCTTATATTTGTGTATCAGTCTATTAGGAGTGCAAGAAAAAACTAAAAATTCAATAAAATCGATTAAATCGACTGAAATCGAGGTCGGTTCAAGTTGAAACCAAGCCAGCTTGGCTATTCTATTTTGAAAATGATGAAAATCGAATGGTTTTGATTGATTTCGATTTTTTATAAGGTCAAACTTAAAATACTCGAACCGACCGATAATGTATTAATATCAAAAAATCGAATTACTATCAATAATTACTAGTGTAGTTGGTGTTGAATTTAACCTTCATTACTATAGATCTTGTTTTTTATCTATGAATGTTTGCAATGATATACTTTATAATATTTGATATATCAATTGAATATTTTACTATATATGTAAAGTTAAAAATTGATTGCTATATATATATATTTTTTTTTTTTTATTATTATTATTACTATTATTATTTTTATTTTTTTAGTACTATTCTTGCAGCTGAACTTTTTTAATTAGTTTTGTTTTTATTATGTTAGAAAATTGAATTTTGATGGGTACTATATTTTCCACACACACGGATATATATATTTAATCCAGGTAAGTTTTACCTAACGTGTTGGAATGACAAAGTCAAGTCGTCACAAATAATAATAGAAAAAACAATATAAATTAAAAGTAAAATTATAAATTATAAATTTAGTTATATAATTTTAAAAGTTTAAATTCAATCTTCATTATTTGAACTTAATTTTAATTTAATATCTATGATATAGTCAAAGCTCACAAATTATCTTTTCATTACCATCCACATATAATATTCACACATTTTTTTACGTAACAAGAAAATCATGTTTCATATTTGTCAATCGGACTATATCTCCGTCAATAAGATATCAATATCTACTCTAAATGTTGATGGTTTGATCCGATTTATTGCAATTATTGAATTCAAAAAAAAAAAAATATATGTTTCATATTTGACAAACTACACCAGATATGTTTTGTCTTTAGTAGTATCTAACTATATGAAAATTTCGAATTGAGTAAAAAAAAAAAAAAAAAAAACAAGAAGGTTGAAACTTAAGGGTTAAGTTCTAAATTTTAGAAGCAGATTTCTAAATTTGTTTTTAGTTTTGTGTTTTCTAAAATTAGATTTATTATCACAATTTAATTTCATATTTTTTAAGTATAATTTTAAATTCTTAACAAATTCAAAAAATATAAACATGGTTTAAAAAAAAATGAAAAATGTTCGTAAAAAGTAAGTAACAAACTAAGATTTAAAAATAAATTATTTTATTAAATTAGGCGTAACTCAATTCACATGTGACTGAGAAATTATGAGTTCATGAGTTTGAAATAAAAAAAAAAAAAAAAAATGAAAATAATATATATTTAAAGCTAAATTAAATTAGTCTTAAGTTTTGAAGAATGTTGGTATTAACATAAAAAAAAAATTGAAAACGAAAAGCATAAAATATGAATATTTTATGAATATTTCGAAATGACCGGTGCAATTTCGTGGATCCTTCGTGCAATCCTGACCTTTGTTCCACGCTCCCCCAGGCCCCATCCGACGCCATCCAACGGAGACTTCAAAAACTTTAGAAAATTAAAATGTCTATATTATCCTTTCCTCACTAAATATCATATTAATTACTTTCTTTAGTTCAAAAGCTTATAAGGATTTAATGGGAATAGAATATGAATTGAATTGGTAAAATGTAACGTGATTTGACTGACTTAATCACAGGTGGGGACCATCAAAAACAGCCTTTCTAATTTTATTATTTAATTAATTAAATTGTCCCACACCTACCGGCTACCGTCACATGTCGAACACGCTCCCACTTCAATCCCCTATTGCAATATTTTGGAATTGGGCGAGTGTAGTTCATTTAAGGACAACACATTTTTCTTTGATTTTTAGGTTGTCAAAAAAAAAATATAAAAAAATAATTGAAGGTAGGTGAATTGACATAAAATCATGTTCTTAAATCTTGATCAAGAAGTAATGAGTTCAATTATTTTTTCAATTATATTGTATTACAACGTAATAAATTTAAATAGAATAGAAATAAAATCTACCATAGCCAAACAAAAAAAAAAATCATAACGGATATCTTGAAAGTGTTGACATATTTTAAAATTTACCATCTTATCATACACAGACTTAAAAGTTTATAGTTTTACTTAATAAATATAAAATTTAAATTTATATCTAATAAGTCAATATTTTTTTAAAAATATTTGAGAGACTTATGAAAATTTTAAGGATATATTATAAATTTTTAAAGTTCACTAACTTATTAGACACAAAATTAACAAACTTGAAAGTTTAGTGAGAGGTTGGTATCCATTTCAATTTTTTATTTTTTATTTTTTTTTATGTTTTCTATTTTTTAAAAACAAAAATTATATATGTTTAATAACTCATTTTGCTTTTTTGTTTTTTACCACTTATTTTTTAACTGTTTTTGGTTTTCAATTTTTCTTTCTAAACAAAAATAACAAATAAAAATAATGTTTGATATTTTTAATTTTTTCATTTTATGCTTTAAATAGTAAATTATTTTTATAATATTATATGTACGGACTAAAACACTCCAGTTGTTCCAAACTTTGAACATTAGACTGACAAATAATTTTTAAATTTTAAAAATAAAAAACTGAATTGATTATATATATATTTTTTATTTAAAAAAAAAACTAATTGGCCACCCAACCCGTCTATTAGGATTAAAATGGTAATTTAATTTTTTATTTATTTATTTGTTATTCAATTATTTTTTTTTTCAATAAATATGAATGGCTTGGGTG
Source organism: Herpetospermum pedunculosum (assembly GCA_028017165.1). NCBI lineage: Eukaryota > Viridiplantae > Streptophyta > Magnoliopsida > Cucurbitales > Cucurbitaceae > Herpetospermum > Herpetospermum pedunculosum. The sequence goes on along the minus strand of CM051529.1, from coordinate 630,684 downwards.
TTAGAGTAAATTATCTTGAAGGAAAATGAGAAAAGAAAAGAAACTTTTGATCAATAAGATAATATTTGGAATTCAATCAAAGTTGAATGAATAAAATAATATGATATTAAAAAGTTGAAGGAAAAAAAAAAGAAAAAAAAAGAAGATAAAAGTCTATAGACGAAAATTTAAAACTTCATTAAAAGTAAGGATAATAAAATATTAAACATCAAAATCATATTTAAATTATCATTTTTTGTTTCGAGACACATATTTAAATCATCATTATTTATATATATTTTATAAATGTTAATGATATTAAAATTTTGGAACAATAAAGATGGTTTTCTAATTATTTTTAACTCGACAAAAATAATAATTATTGTTCGCGTAAGATTTTGGACTTTCATTCCATCGCGGGCGGCCATCGACGACCTCGTAGGATACCTGTGCAAAGGGTAGGGAAGCATAAACTTGCACCAGTGGGGCTAAGCCCACGGAACTCCGATGCTTAAGTCAGGAGGGTCTAAGCGTAAGTAGGAGTAAATGAGAGTTTTGGGTAGAGTTACCCGAAATTACGTACCTCCCCATCCTTGAACAGGATGGGTATTCATAAGTGATGAGGAGGGAGTGTTCCCTGAACGGATCAATCGACCCGTCATCATGCGTGCCCCTGAACCGGGTTTAGGTGATCTAGACCAACCAGAGTAAACCCACGTGTCTTGTCATGATGAGGGTGACCGTCGTCCCCTGACTCCCGAAAAAATTGGGGGCGTTGTTGTACTGTCGTCCCATCGAGTGGGTCAGAGCGTCTTGTCGATCACGTCTCACGCCGATCGAGAGACATTCTGGCAAGGTCCTCAAGTGAGTTGCTAAGCCCGGACCCTCAGAGTTCTAGGGTCCGTCCCAGGTTGGTGACTCGTCCGTTGCTGGCGTCGTAGTCCCCACTTTTTGGAGAATCGTATCGTGACGTCGGCGGCTGACCTCAAACTAAGGTAGCCCGTAACAATTATTCTTTTCAAAAAACGAGTTTTAAATATTAAAAAGTTAATTCCGGAGAGGTAATAATATCTTTGGTCTTTATTCTAAAAAAATAAAAAATATTTGTCAAGCCAACTTGTGTTTTCGATTTTTTAAAATTATTTATTATATTAATACATAGAATTTTTGTAGATGTTTTTTGCTATTAAAGAAGTCGTATATCTCGGCGTTTATCTTTATTAACACCGTGAATCTTGAAGTATATTATATACTCCGTATATCTCGGCGTGTACATTTATCAACACCATGAATCTCAGAGTTTATGGTTGTATATACTCTGTCGTCAGAGATTTACGTGTTATATTTAGCTTTTATATGTTTGCTTGATTAGCTCATACAGGGGCGGATCCAGGATTTTTTGTCAGGTGGCACAATTCCAATAGGGTTAACTGCAAGTTTAGTCTTTGAAATTTTTGATCTATGTGTCTATATAGTTCTTGAACTTTAAAGTGTGTAAAACACTCTAAAACTTTCAATTTGAGTCTAATAGATCCTTAAACTTTTAATTTTGTATCTAATAAAGACATATTATAAAAAAATAATGTATTTCTTTTTATTTTTTACAAAAATATTTAATTAATGCAAGAGTCGAATCCCTAATCTTTTAGTCAATGGCACAATTTTATGTCAATTGAGTTATGCTCGATTTGAAAATAATAATGTATTTAAAAAAAAATTAAATGTCTAAGACCTATTACTTACAAAATTAAAGTTAACAAATTTAAAGTGTTTAACCTTCACAAATCTATTAAAAACAAATTTAAAAATTGAGAAACTAAAGTTATAATTCTCTATTCATATAAATATAATTTTAAATATTTTTATATAATTTATTTTTTTTAGAAGATAATTCTTTATTTATATAAATATAATTTTAAATATTTGTATATAATTTATTTTTTAGAATATATAATATTTATATAAAATAATATTAATTAAAAAATAATTATAAACCATTTTAGAATTCAATAGGTTTTTTTTTTAACAAACTGATAAACAAAAACTTGCGTTGGAAGAGCTCGAACTCAAGACACCAACAGAAGCAAGGTTGAAATCCGTGCCCCTTCCAACAAACCAAACACTAATTTTGCTTTAAATTTCGATTTTAGATATACAAATAGACAAACTATAGGTATATTTTTCAAAATTTTATATACAAATATTTAAAACTAATAATTCCAGGGGGGCACGTGCCCCCGCCCCCATGTAGCTCCGTCCCTGAGCTCATATAAATATGTATGATTTTGTTCATTATTAAGGACAAAAAATACCAGAGTATCATCCCGCAAAATTTTATACTCGCGTTCATAAAATTTTAAAAATATATTCTTAAAATACATTTTTTTGGATGAAAAAAATGAAAAACATATCAAATCAAACCAGGACAGATATCTGAATTCTTTCCATATGATAAAGTTGAAGGAAAATACAAAAAGAAAAAAGAAAAAAGAAAAGAGAAAGAATAGTTTCCTATAATTGTTTTTAGAAGAAGCAACCAGACAAATTGATTTTTTTTTTCCTTCTTGAAAAGGACAATTTGGGAAATTCATTCCGAATAATCTGGGTTTGTAAAAACCTCATCTTCTATCACAACCATCAAATATAAGATTCAAAATATTGAAGAAAAATATCATTTGAATGCAAATCCAAAACACATCTCTATATATATGATCTGAATTATTGAGCTACTTTAAACTGAGGAATAATAAAATCAGTATATAATTGTGCATACAGATGACATGGAAGATTTTTTTGTTTCTTATAAATAAATAAATATTAATTGTTAAGACATAATTCAAAAAAACAAAGAATATGGGAGAGAAACGATACAGAGTTTACGTAGTTCAATAACATTCTGTTGATTACGTGATGGAAGGGAGAAAACAATTTATCTTACGAAATATGAGAGATTATAGATCATAGACTAAGGAAACAACAAAAGTCATTAGAAAGTTTATATATGATATTTCTAATGACCTAATCCATGTTGGGTGAAAACTCAATTCAAATCAGATACATAATGATAAAATTCAAATCAAATTTATTCGTATCAAGTTATTCGCGGATGAAAGAAATTTAACGCATTCGAGGGATAATAAAAAAAAAATTGGTTTCATGACAATTTATTGCAGTTAGAAGTATTTTGCCGCACAAATGTGTGTTTATGGTTTTTCTAGTACAGCAAGTCACCGCACACAAGAAAGGATATTCCTAGCCAGATTTATAAGTTGCAATATTTTATTTTTTTTATTTGTTACGATAAATCGAATAAAAAAGAAGGAATAAACGTAAATAAAAACTCAACATAGATTTACCTAGTTGACATTACTAATGTCGTATTAGCTAGTTCCACGGACAGAACGGTGAGAACAATATTATTACTAAATAAGAGAGAATTACAAAATGACAGATTATGGAGCGACTAAAGTCATAAAAAAGTTTATATATGACATCATTCTCTTCTAATGACCTAATACAACATGGGTCAAAGCCCAAAACGAATAAGTAAAACTCAAATCATATTTTCTTTAGGGGTATTGCTCCCATACCCCACCAGGTGCTTCGTCTTTAGACCCCGACTCGCTGAAAATGAAAACGAAAACATTGTTTAAAATAAATAAATAAAAATTGATGCGGAACACCCTATTATTGAGTCATGTGTGGTGCAAAACTGGGTTGTAGCCCAACTAACAAGCTGAGTATTACTCTTTTTTATTTTTTTTTATATCAACATTTTTCTACGATAAACCATTAAAGTAGTGCAAATTGAAGTAATAAATTTGGAGGCGCATTCATTGACAATTAAATTAATCATAAGATGAGTATAGACCAATACCAAACTAAAACCTTAATTTTAAAAAATTCATACTTAATTAGGTGGAATAATTGGTTAATTATTGATCTATAATAACCTTGAACCCATCGTCAACTTGTCCTACAAGCCTATGGCTGTGTATAAAAGGAAGCACTCATTTCCACAACCTCTTCAAATTAAACAATATGGCTTCCCCTAAACTTACAGCCTTTGTTCTGGTGGTAGCTTTGATGCTGTGCACTTCTCACGCTCAGCTTAACCCTTTCTTCTACGCCTTCACATGCCCTCAGCTGCCTTTTGTTGTCAAGAGAATCGTCTCACAAGCTCTACAAACCGACGATCGAGTCGCTGCAAAACTCATTCGTCTCCACTTTCACGACTGTTTTGTCAATGTACTTAATTTCTTTGGAACAGACCTAAAACAATTTTTTTTATAAATTTTTAATTTCTAATATATATAATATCATCTAATTCTAAAAAATAAGTGACGGATTAGAGAGAAAACTTTAAAATCATATATCGTGGATCGTGTGCAGGGATGTGACGGGTCGGTGCTATTGGAGGACGTACCCGGCGTGATCGATAGTGAATTAAACGCACTTCCAAACAATGGGATCCAAGGGATTGAGATTGTGGACAACATCAAAGCAGCAGTTGAAACTGCTTGCCCAGGGGTTGTTTCCTGTGCTGACATCTTAGCCATCGCCTCTCAAATCTCTGTCATTTTGGTAATCATACTCAATTATTGATAACTCATTCTAAATTGTGAAATAAAATAAACCCAAGTTTTTGAAAATTGTTGATTTTGTAGTCAGGTGGGCCAGCTTGGGTGGTTCTACTAGGAAGAAGAGACAGCAGAATAGCCAACAGAGCCGCAGCCTCAAATCTCCCGAGTCCGTTTGAGACTCTGGATGCACTCAAAGCCAAATTCGCGGCTTTGGGGCTTGATTCTACGGATCTCGTGACTCTATCGGGAGCGCACACGTTCGGTCGATCGAGATGCTTATTCTTCACCGGAAGGTTCGACAACTTCAACAGCACAGGCCTTCCCGACCCGACTCTTGACCCTGTTTACCGAGAGCAGCTTCGTCAAGCTTGCACCACTCCAGTAACAAGAGTGAGCTTCGATCCGATCACACCAGACACATTCGACAAAAACTACTACATCAATCTCAAAAACCATCGAGGGCTTCTCCAGAGTGATCAGGAGCTTTTCTCAACCCCTGGGGCTGATACTACTGCCGTTGTCAACACATTTGCTGCTAGCCAGCTCGTGTTCTTTATTCAATTTGGGAATTCCATGATCAAAATGGGCAATCTCAGCCCTCCACCTGGCACCCCATCCGAAGTCAGATTGACCTGTGGAAAGCTCAACTCACCCACTGCCCATGATGTTATGTAATTTTTTCTGGAAAGCTTCAACTTTTCTGTTTTAATTCTGATTTTATCTTTTCTTATCGTTGTTGGGGAGATTAATAAATGTTAGGGTGTGAAAATGACCTTATTTAAAGTCTGAATCTCTGGTCTTCATTTTCGTGGTGTCGGATTAATTAGGATATGATTTGTATTTCCATTTGTCGGATGTTTCCTTGTATTCAAAACCAAAAATTAGTTTGTTTGAAATAGATGTCATTTATGTGTGATCTAAATAAACAAAGTCAAAGCTGGCATGCTTCTTTTTGTTGGATAATATTATTATATCACACAAATTTGGATATGGGATAAAGTCAATTTAAATTTTTATATTTATGTTCACAATATATATATATATACACGATGCTACTAGATCTTATGATAAAATTATTTGAATTTTTTAATCCAATATTTTAAAACTCATACTTTTTAGACATACGGTATGAAAATCTTAAAATAAGGTTATTTTAGGACATAAAGTTACATTTATGCCCTCATGTCACTAAGTTGAAAAAACTTCAATTTTCACTCATTTTTTTTTTTCTATATTTTTTAAACAAAATTAAAATAAATAGTGTATTATGACTCCTCGTTTAAAAAAAAAAAAAATCAAAGGCTATTTATTTCTCAAAAGAATAAAAAAAAATCTTCCCTTTCCAAATAAAATATATGATTTTTTTTTTTTTTTTTTTTTGCATAAAAAAAAATCTAAAAAAAATTGGCCAGAAAATTCACAATATACCGACTGCTAAACCGACCAATATTTGAATACTGATGATATACCGGCCGATAAATGACCGATATTTGAATACAGTGAAAAACCGATCATTGATAAAAAAATCCGACAATTCTTTTTAATAATCCAATATAATGACACTCTCGCCAAAAAAAAAAAAAAAATCTCTGTCGTCAGATTTCAATCTCACATATTGGAGAAGAAGAATAAATTTCAAAATCAAAATGAGAAAGAAGAGATTGAATCTTTTTAGAAAGAGAAAGAAGAGAAACAACGAAGGAGGATGAAGATGGAAAAGAGGGAGAAACTATGACTGCAGTGGTAGTGGGGAGAGAGGGAAAAGAAAGAACAGATAGAATTGAGGTCTAAAAAAATTAAGGGGACATTGGCCCTGTCTTGTGTTTGGGTGGGTTTGACTTCAAAAGTCAAACTCATGTTTGGACGAATGTATTGGAAAGCCAGAAGTTTAGAACTCAAACTCATGATTTTTGGTTCTAAACCCCTCACTTCTCCAATTTTGTTTCTGTCTCTTCGTCACATCAACAATTTTATCTCTCTATTAATCAATTCTATATCAACACCAACAATTTTTTTTTTATCTCTTTTTTAATTTTGCCATCAATTTTTGTTATATGTCTATTCATTTTTCTTTTATATTATATATATATATATATATATATTCTTTTTTGTCCCATCTTATTCCATTAACTAACCGTGTTAGTAACTTTTTTGGTTAAAATATTTTTTTTTTCTATTATGAAAATGATATTCTTTTGTAATGTTTTTTTTTACTACTTTCTAATATGAATATATTTTAATATTATTACAAAATTTCCATTAATAATAGGGAATTATTGGAATCTACATTATATCCCAACTAAGGTTTTTTTTTCAATTTTTTCCCTCTTTATTATTTGTTTATTTTATGTATTTTTTCAACCGTATTCTATAAATTAATGTTGTGTTTGTAACTTTTTTTTTTCTTTTATAATATTTTTTTTTAATTGGAATATACAAAATTTTCATCAATAATGTATTTTTTTATTCTTTCTTCTATTTCTTGTTTTTTTGTTTTTGTTGTTTTTGTTAAATGTTTTTTTTTAATATTTTATTAAATTATATCTTTTTCCATAAAACTTTTTTCATAAATAACATTATAACTTTTTTTTCTAGACATAGTGTCATGGGAATGAGATAAGAAACGTGGAGCATTTATTGAGAATTAATTTAATTGAGTATAGCCCAAATACCGAGCCGTAGTCTTTTGGTTAAAAATTGAAATATTTAATGGGTAAAACTTAGTTGCAGCCTGGGCTACAACTATCTTTTGCAGCCCAGCAACATGTCAGAATTTGATTGGTCAGATTTTATGTTATTTTTTTAATTAAAAAATTATTTTTAATGTCTCGTTCTTTCATTTTTTCCACTTCCTCATAACTTTCAATTTTCAATTTTGCCCTTCTCTCCTCAATTCTCTCCCGTGTCTCTTTTTATGGATGATTTGCTACTGTCAAATCATCTTAGTAAACATGTCAAACCGAGCATAGCTCAATTGGCATAAGGTTGTGTCAAAAAAATCAAACTGATGAAGAAGAAGAAAAAAAAAAAAAGAATTTTATTGCAGAATTTTATAAAGGTAATAGTTAATTATTTATTTTATGATAAATGAAGTGAAATTGAGTTGAAAACTTGAAATGAAAAAAAAAAATTAGATAGAAGAGGAAAGAGGAATTTTATTAAGAAATGTCATAGGATGTTGGAGAGGTTTTAGATATTATCATTATTATTAAAAATTGTAGCAGGATTTTTTTATCGTTGATTTGCTATTTTCAAATCTTAGTAAAAAAATCAAATCATTGATAAAAAAAAAAAAAAAAAAGAGATATTGGAGAGGATTGAATAGGGAAGGGCAAAATCGGAAATTAAAAGCCACGGAGAAGAGGAAAAAAAATCGAGAAAAAAAAAAGTTGAAGTCGTGTGACGCATTAAATATAATTTTTTAATTTAAAATAATAACATAATATTTGGTCAATCAAAATCTGGCACGTGGTTGGGCTGCAAAAGATAGTTGTAGCCCGACCTGCAACTAAGTTTTACTCATATTTAATTAGGTGGAATGGCAAGTTGTATGAGAATTAGCTGATGGGTGTGTATAAAAGGAAGCTCCCTTTCCACACCTTCTTCACCAAACCAAAACAAACAATGGCTTCCCCTCAACTCACAGCCTTTGCTGTTGTGGCCGCCTTGATGCTATCAGCTGGGAGCTCTCACGCTCAACTTACCCCTTTCTTCTACGCCCGCACATGCCCTCAGCTGCCTTTCCTTGTTCTCGACGTTGTTGCACGAGCTCTACAAACCGACGACCGAGCCGCTGCCAAACTCATTCGCCTCCATTTCCACGACTGTTTCGTCAATGTAATTTTTTAATTTTAATTCACCGGAATGTCGCATGTTTGAAATGACTTTTCAAGTGCTTTACAAATGGTGGTTTCGTTTGTGCAGGGATGTGACGGGTCGGTGCTACTGGTGGACGTACCGGGAGTGATCGATAGTGAACTAAACGGACCTCCAAATAATGGGATCCAAGGGATGGACATCGTGGACAACATCAAAGCAGCAGTTGAAAGGTCTTGCCCAGGCGTTGTTTCCTGTGCTGACATCTTAGCCATTTCGGCTCAAATCTCTGTTTTCTTGGTAAATCCGTGCTCTATATATATATTTAATTTATTATTTTGTGTTTGTTTGTTAATTAATATGATTGTAAGAATTACAGTCGGGAGGGCCAATTTGGGTGGTTCCACTGGGAAGAAAAGACAGCACCATAGCGAATAGAACCGGAACCTCAAATCTTCCGGGTCCGTCGGAAACTCTCACCGGGCTTAAAGCCAAGTTTGGGGTTCATGGGCTGGATGCTACGGATCTGGTGGCTCTATCAGGAGCCCACACGTTCGGGCGAGCGAGATGCCTTTTCTTCTCCGGGCGGTTCGACAACTTCAACAACACCGGCAGACCCGACCCGACGCTAGACGCGGCTTACAGGGAGCAGCTTCGGCGGCTCTGTACCACCCAACAGACACGAGTGAATTTCGATCCGGCGACGCCGACCAAATTCGACAAAGCATACTACACCAATCTGGTCGGCCTGAAGGGGCTTCTCCAAAGTGATCAAGAGCTGTTTTCAACGCCCAGGGCTGACACTACTGCCATCGTCCAAAACTTCGCGGCTGACGAGCGTGCTTTCTTTAAACAGTTTGTGAAATCGATGATCAAAATGGGGAATCTCAAGCCTCCATCCGGCATCAGATCACAAGTCAGATTAGACTGTAAGAGGGTCAACCCAGTGAGTGGCCATGATGTTATCTAACTTTTTTAATTTCTCTCTACAAAACCTTTCTCTAATTATGAATAAAGCTTTCATCCACTTTGTGTTCTCCTCGTGCTCGCTCTTTTTTATTGTCAATTACACAAATGTGATAGAATTTTTATCTCTTGGATCTTATCTATTCATGCTTTGCCTCTCACTTTTTTTATTAGTTTTCATTCGATCTAGTGTGCACATGCACATGTTTGCTTGTGTTCAACCTAAAATATCACTGTTTGAAAAAAAAATGTAGTAACTTCATGAAAATCAAAGGTGAAGAATCTAAGATGCAGCCAACATGATGACCGGTATAATATAAGACTTAGTGACTAGTTAAGATATTAACAGTTCGATTTCTCCACCCCTACCCCCACGTGTTGTAAAAAACGAAGAAAAAAAAATCTAAGATGCAAATATATGGATGATTGATCACATGATTAATTAACTTCTCGATGATTACGCAGTCATGTATATCCATTTACTATCAAATGATGAATTAATAATAATCATAAATGACGTTCATTTAAAAATAAATAAATCATAAATGACGTTATGTCATTTAATTTTTAATTCCCATTTGCTATTCTTTGATTAGAAAATCGTTTTAAAAATGTTACTATTAAGTTTTTTTTTTTTTTTTTTTTAAACATGTCGGGTGAGAATTAAATAGATGACTTCTTGGTCACTAAGTCATACATTAGGTAGATTGAATTATGTTTATGTTTGCATATTACTATGTTAGGGAGTTGTTTTTATACTTTAACATAATGTGAATTTGGTCTCTATTTATATTTTGAAAATTAAAATTATTGTCCTTTACTTTATTAAAGCTTATCAACATGTCTTCTTCGTCTAGCAGTACAGAATAGAAATTTAATTTCATAATCTCTTATTCACTTTTTGTGAAGAAAAGAAAAGGCTGTACCATCTTAAAGAGTTAAAGTAAGATGGAGTGTGTTAGAGGAAGAAAGAAAGAGAGAACCATATACTTTTTTTATTGTGTCTCTTCTTCAATTATTATTATTTTTTTTTTCTAATAGTACATTCAGGGTGGGGGATTGGCTTCGGCTCTTCTTCAATTACCATTGGGTATTATTAATTGTCTATTGGATCGAAAATCATACATTTTTTATAACCATTAACGTGTGTAAAGTTATCCAACCTATTTTTGACAAATATGCAAATTTGAAGCCTAAATTTTTATAAGATCAAAATTATGAAGTGTAATCATAACAAATACTATAATAATTAAAAAATGGGTTATCAGATTTGCTCCAGGATTTAGAAAAATATTACTCCTGGTTATATTTGTAGGAAGATTCAAAATGTATGATTTTTTTTTTTTGCAATGGTATTTTAATTAATATGAGAATTAAATTCATAATCTCCTAGTCACATGCATAAATATGTTAATGAATTCATAACCTCCTAGTCACATTAATTAAGTTTTGTCAAATGTAGAATTTCTTAGAAGAAGCAGAGTGCTTACGTTTGAATGTGGTTTATTCCAGCTTTCCTAGTTGGAGAAAAATGAAAACCAAAGTTTTAATTAAAAATAAATAAATAAAATAAAATAAAAATCCGCGTTGAAAGTTCAAACTTTTACAATGCCCTGTGTTTATTTATAGCGAAAGCGATAGATAAGGTTATTATTTATTATTTTCTTTTTTTCTTTTTCTTTTTTTTTTAAGAAAGACCTAGCTTGACTTCAAAAAAGTATATCTGATTATTTCATTATTGGGAAAAAATCAATTTATACCCTTAAACTTTAGAGGTTGTATCAATTAAAACCCTAAACTAATGATTGTATCGATTTAAACCTTGAACTTTCAAAAGTGTATCAATTTACACCTTCAGTTAGATATTTATTTTAAAAACGTTAATTAAACACGTGGAGATTTATAGTTTTAGAAATTAAACCCCTAAACTTTCATAAGTGAATCAATTGTATGAAAGTTTAGGGGTTTAATTGATAAATTACAAGTCTCCACCCGTGTGAAAACTAACATTTTTTTAAGAGAGGGTGTAAATTGATACAATTATGAAAGTTTAGGGTTTAAATCGATACAATCATTAGTTTAAGGTTTTAATTGATACAACCTTCAAAGTTTAAGGGTATAAAATGATTTTTACCCTTCATTATTTTAGTGAACTTTTACCGACACTGTCTCCGCTTTATGTGCAACGTTCGATCAATCAATCAAATACGAGGAAATAATTTTAAACAAGATTTAGATCCAGGATTCATTTGTAAAATAAAAAGTTAAATTATAAAAAATATCCATCAATTATGCTTTGGCATGAATTTTTTAAAGTTTTAAAATAACTTTAACCTATAAAAAAAAAAAAAAAAAATACTTCAGAATTATAAAAAAATGTTTCAAAAATATTTTTACGGTTTATAAATACACAAAATTCTAATATGAACGGTTAAATTATAATTTGTTGTAGACACTTGCTAAAAATTTATGAAAAATCTTATTTTATTGATTCAAAAGATCAAGGAAGTAGAACAAAAATAGATAAGATGTCTATGTTTTCATGATTTTTTTAACACCTCAAACGTCAACATTTTCATCTTTTTCATGTCATACAAGCTGTTTGAATTTAACCGTCCACGTCAGAATTTTGTGTGTTGTTACGTTGAGGACATTTTTTTAAAGTTTTTTTATAAATAAGAATATTTTTGAAACGAAGCTCATAGTTTAGAGATATTTTTGGAAATTTTAAAAATTTAGGTGTACTTCTTAAACGAAATTCATAGTTCATAGGTATTTTTGATAATTTAACGAAATAAAAACTATGTGGGGGTATTGGATCCAAATCAACCAAGTAGTATAATAACGTGTCCTTCATTCTCTTTATTGTCCCCTTCCTTCCATTTTCTCTAGTGTTAAATGTTTAATGATTAATCTAGTAGTATCTATAATTTAGAAGTAATTTTGAAATGATTAAAATTATTTTTGTTATGTTCAAAACCACTCTAAAATATATATTTAATCATTCAAAATCAATTTAATAGTAGGTAAATTATATTTATAAATATAAAATTAATTATAAAAATAATTTTAAATTATTAAAGTTGTTTCAAAATCAGTTGCAAACATATATTTAGGATTGTGGTGGACAAGATACTAATTGGGATTGCCGTTGTTGATGAGTTGAGGTGTGAAGAATTATTAATAAACAATATGAATTAATAAGTTTAAATTTATATTTATCAATTAATGTCCTTGATTGGTTAAGAGGTCAAGAGTTCAATCTCCCATCACGATGGTCGGTGACGGGATAAAAGTGGTGGTGGTTGTCGTTAGTCTTCGTTGGTGGCCGATCGGAAGTGGTCATCGGAGGCGTCAGAGATCGACGACGGTGGTCGCCGGAGGTCAGAGGTAATAACCGAAGATGACCGCTAGAGGTGTTGTCAATGACCGCCCGGAGGTGGCAGAAGTCGCTGCAGATCGGCGGCGGTGGTCGGAAATAGCTGACGACGTTGTCGGAGGAGGTGGTCGGCAACAATTGTGGGTGAAGAAAATTTAAAAGAGTATTGTGAGGGTATTTTGGTAATTTAGTTTTTCAATTAAACACCTAAATTATTATTTTTTTTTTTATTTATTTTTTTTTTTTATTTTTTTTTTTTTAAAAGTTAACTTTATCACCGAGTATCCTCAACAAATAAAAAAACAAAAAATCAAATAAATTTTTTGATTCGTCTCAAAAATAAGATGTGATCAAATTTTATTATATTTATTTATAACTTACAATATTAAATTATGCCTTCTTTTCAAAAAATAATACTGGACTATTAGTCTAGTATGGACATGTGGACCACCCAACAATTACTTCTATAGGGTTTTTACATGGATGAGTGGCTCTTTGGGTGTTTAATGTAGTTTTTTTAAATGCATGTCATTTTGCCGTTGTCGTTAACATATTGGTCACGTAAAAAGTCCGTAGTGTCCCTCGCTTAGATTGATGGACAAAAAGATCGCGACATAGTTTCCTTCCTCGTGATTCTCCAAAATGCTAATCGAAAAGAAATAACCTGTGAAAGTTCATCTCCCCTCTCGGGATCCTCCTTCTCTCCCTCGTGTTCTTCATCTCTCTCGCTCCTCCCTCCCTCTCGACCAGTGCTCCCTCTTCGGCGATTAGTGAACAGAACAACCTTGAGTTAGCGACGACTCCATTTCCAGATCAGACATAGGTGTAGCCACCCTGCTCATAGATTGAGGAGAGCAACGACGATGACTCGGCGTTGAGAGGTGTGGGGTTTGCGAAATGGAATGAAGAATGGTTTTTTTTAGCTTTCGATGAAGACATGGTTGCTCAAGAAAATGGTTTAGAGCTGCAGAATCCAAGGAAGAAAGGAAAAAAAAAATGAAATGACCCACCCCTTGAAATTGATTGAAAGTTCGCGATTGGGATCAACCTATTATTCGCAACGCACTATCGCAATCCATGCGTCCAAAGACTCTTTTGAGGGCACGTTCGAACTTTCACGCCACCCGTAGTATTGATGATATAAGTCCAAGAGCATTGAACATTAGTTTAAAAAAGTAGGGCAAACAACATTAAAGACACTAAAGGACTTTCACGTGGCCAGTAGTGTTGATGACATCAATCAAAGAGTAGTAAACATTAGTTTAAAAAAGGTGGGACAAACAACATTAAAGACTATGAGGACGGATGATCCGTGCAAAAATCACTACTTCTTTACTTCCATCACCTTTAAAATGTATTAGGTGTTACTTTTTCATTTCTATAGTAATGGATAAGGGTTCTCCCATCTCATTCACACTCTTCTATTTTATTTGCTCAACTTTTTGTATAAAAAAATGTTTCATTAATTTTTTAAACTATTGTTAAGCATAAGTAATTACCTTCTTTTTCTTTCTTTTTTTTAAATAATGATAACAAGATATTGTTTATACCCATAATTTACTTTGTTCTGATTTCTAAGAATTCAGAGTTGGCATGCTTCCAAAATGAAAAGCATCTTGGGTTCATTTTAAAACTTCAAATAAGATTCTGTGAGGGTTGGTCGTCCACTTTCCATCATGAGGATTGGGATTCTTTTCTTTACTTTACACTTCTTTTGTTTTTTTTATGGTCCTGTTAATTATATTTAAAATATTCTATTTAGTTTGAGTTGAGTGAGCTCGTGAGCTCATATAGTTGTATATACCACCAACTCAAATACTTTAATTTCCAGAACAACCAGCAGCCCCACTCTCATTAATACTTTCAGAACTAATATTATTAGGAAAAGAAAAGTATGCAGCATAATTGTTCCCACTTTAAGACTAAGTTTATGTAATTTTGATGACAAATTAGTTAATATGATCACTCAGAATGTATATCCTCAAAAGTCGACCCTCCAGTCCCCACTCTTCATTAAATCTTCCTATAAAAAGATGCTTCATTTGTGGAGGTTTCATCACCAATCCAAAAAATGGCATCTTTGAATGTAGCAGCATTGCTTTTCTTTGTGGGTCTTTTGTTTGGAGGTTCTTCTTTTGCTCAACTCACCGAGAACTTCTACGACCGAACCTGCCCTCGTCTCGCCAACATCGTCCGCCGTGAGGTCAAGAGAGCTATCGTTCAAGAAATCCGTGCCGGGGCACAAATCATTCGCTTTCATTTCCACGACTGCTTCGTCCAGGTACTTACTTAAATCATTACTATTCCTCTACATTCAATTTGTTTCTACTTCTAATCAACGTCTCATTTTGCAGGGCTGCGATGGCTCTGTTTTGTTAGAGGATGCTCCTGGCTTAGACAGTGAGCTCAATGGACTTGGAAATGGAGGAATTCAAGGACAAGGAATTATCGACGCCATCAAAGCCGCCGTCGAGGCAGAATGTCCTGGCATCGTCTCTTGCGCCGACATCCTAGCTCAGGCCTCTAAGGACTCTGTCGATCTGGTAATAATTCAAAATTCAAAATTAACAATATACTTGTATAAATTAAATAATTGGAAGGTTGTGTTTTTTTGCTCTATCTTCTAGCAAGGAGGGCCTAGTTGGAGAGTGTTATACGGAAGAAGAGACAGCACAACAGCCAATAGAACAGGGGCTGATAATCTCCCAAGTCCCTTCGAAAATCTTGACAGACTCAAAAGAAAGTTCGAAGACGTTGGCCTCAATTCCACTGATCTTGTTGCTCTATCTGGTAATAATTTTCTCAACAATTAGACAAAAACAAAAACAAAGTGGATTAATTAACGTAGTGGGTTTGTAAATTGGCAGGGGCACATACGTTCGGTCGGTCGAGATGTTTGTTCTTCAACGGGCGTTTCTCGAACTTCAGTGGAAGTGGGCAGCCAGATCCGACACTGGATCCAACCTACAGACAAGAGCTGGAAAGGGCTTGTACAGATCCACAAACAAGAGTGAATTTCGATCCAACAACGCCGGACACATTCGACAAAAACTACTTCACAAACCTTCAAGCAAATCGAGGGCTTCTAAACAGCGACCAAGTGCTGTTCTCCACTCCTGGTGCGGACACAGCTGCCATTGTCAACCTTCTTGGGTCGCGAGAAGGAACCTTCTTCAGACAATTTCGTCTGTCCATGATTAAGATGGGTAATATTAGACCTTTAACTGGTAACCAAGGTGAAATCAGAAGAAACTGTAGGAGGGTTAATGACTTGGCTGCTGCTGCAGAAGCAGGGCATGATGTTATGTAATTTTCATCTCTGTTTCGTCTTTTGTGTTCTCCAATAAATTAGTACCCAAAAACAAAAGGATACTGCTTCTCCTTACTAATTTCAGACTCCTAATCTTCTGAATGTTAAAAATTAAGACTCAAACCTGTTGTATGAGTGAAAAAATTGAATCATGCGTGCCTATAATATTATATATATATATCTGGATAAGACATGTGTGGTTTATGTGATTAGGTAGAATGAGTGAACAAGACATTCTACATTTCATTTGCAACTTTTGAAATTATGCAGTATAATTGAGTGGAGAAGACTTAGATTATACCATATTTTTGGTTTTTTTTAAGATTATAATGCTTTATACTAGATGGTTCATCACAACGTGGCCAAAATTCTACTAACATAATAAACATGTATATTGACCCGAGCTGAGGAGTTGTTTTGAGAACTGAATGGATTAATAGTTGTGAATATTAAATATTATTTAAGTCATCATAGTTACTTTAGTGTGACAGTGAGTTGTAATAGTCGGTGTGTCGTAGACTGAGTTATAATAACTCAGTCCACCCAACTCTAAGTTGGTGTCCTGACACCCTTTAAAGTTTTGAATCTCAAGTCTAAGTATTGTAAATTACTAAATAAAAATAGAAAACAAAAAATATGCACGTTCAATTTGACGTAAATTTATCGTTTGTCCCCCTTCTTAATCTATTATTTTTGGAATTAAATGTTTAAGACTAAATATATATATATAAAAAGAATAATAGCTAGAACTTTGGAGTAACAACTTACAAATAGAAAGAATTATAGCAAATTTGGAAAAACAACCTACATTTTGAGATGGGATGGTCTTCTGTGATTACCCAAAATATTAGTAATTATTATGTCGGTTGGAGTTGGACACGCTGCAATAAATAACAAAACAATTTGAGGTAACAATTGGTCTTTTATCCAATGAATTATATGTGTGTTTATCTCTCTAAAATGAATTTTTCTTAATTTGAATTTTATTAATGATGTTTACTTATACGAAATCATTCTTAAATTTACCATAATATACTTTAATATTCTATTTTTGTATTTAGTTTTGAGTCACTATATATTAGGTCATTAAAATGGTGTCATACAAATTACTATATCCCTTCATAATACAAACTACTCTATCTCTTCTAATCGTGGACGTAACTAACATAACACATCGTTAATGAATTTATTGGAGGCAATAACAGAAAAATTGAGACAAAATCAAAATGAAGAGATAATATGGAGATTTTTCTTGTATTGAGTGCTATGGCACTTTGCTCAATTGAAGCTTACTTTCAAGGGGTGGAGAACACTTCTGTTTATAGGTGTTAAAAAGAGACTCTATAGATTCTTAGAATTAACTCTTAGGAAGTTACATAACCTTTCATATGAGGGAGTTACATTACCTTTCATATTGTTAGGAGACTATAAAGATCCCTAAAATTAATTCTCTAGGAAGTTACATGACCTTTCATATTGTTAGACCCCTTACATATTTCAAGGAGTTACAATCAAAAACTCAAAAGACTAATTATTGATGTTACAAATTATTCATTTAACAGAATTCACCTTTCTATTCTTTTTTGTTAGGAATTTTTTTCATAACAATAACTTATCTTGAATCACATGTCGTTTGTAGTCTAAATCATATTGGGACGAGCTCTCTCACCAACTAGTCATGGGATGTGTAGGTTGAAGTGAAATGGGCATCGACGAAAAAAAAAATATATGTCGTATTTTATTATTTCATTTTAAAACTACCATTTTTTTCAAAAAAATTTAAACCACTCTATTTTACCAATAAATGTAGGTGAGGAAAAGTCAAATTTTGTAGAGATGTGGAAGAGAAATTAGAATAGTCCGAGTAAAGAGAATAGGTCCGCTGTATTTTGACTATTCTCCTCACGTGGGGCCACCCAACATCTACTTCTCTACCTCCCATCCTCTTTTTTTATTATTATTAATAAATTTCTATAAATCCTACGCGCCCTTCCTGTCACATGCGTGGGATGGGATCTACCGAATATTAAAAAAATTAAATCTTTTTAAGCACAATTAAATTACCCTTTTTCTTTAAATATATTTATCACATGACATTCAAACTTGAAATAAGATTCTGGTTCAGTTAATTATATTTAAAATATTCTATTTTTGTTTAAGTCGAGTGATCTTGTAGAACAAAAACATTTGAACTAATACTTCACATGTTGTAATGTTATTACTTATTAGTAGGCTAAGTTTTATGTAATTTTGATAACAAATTAATTAAGTCTCACAATGTAAGTACTAATATTAGATAAGTTTGTGATATGAATGGAAGAGAATGAAAATAATATGTAACGCCAAATAAAATATCTTCATTGAATTTTGGTATAAGAAGATGCTTCATTTGTGGTAGTTTCATCAGCAGCAAAGAATGGGCTCTTTGAATGTAGCAGCCTTGCTTTTGTTTATCTCTCTTTTGTTTGGAGGCTCTTATGGGTCTGCCCAACTCAACCACAACTTCTACGACCGAACCTGCCCTCGTCTCTACAGCATTGTCTTCCGTGAGGTCAAGAGTGCTCTCTTCATCAACATTCGTGCCGGTGCCCAACTCATCCGCTTCCATTTCCACGACTGCTTCGTTCAAGTAATCATCATTCTTCTATGCTCAACTCAACAGCTTAAATCACCTAATAATGGGGCTGATTTTGCAGGGATGCGATGCCTCTGTTTTGCTAGTGAATGCTCCCGGCATAGACAGTGAGCTCAATGGACTTGGAAATTTAGGAATTCAAGGACAAGAAATTGTCGACACCATCAAAGCCGCTGTCGAGGCGGAATGTCCCGGTGTTGTCTCTTGCGCCGACATCCTAGCTCTGGCCTCTCAACTCTCTGTCTTTCTGGTGATAATTCTCCTTCCACATTACATTTATATAAATAGAATAAAAATGAGAAATTAAAATTGGATTTTTTGTTTTGTTCCTCGTAGCAAGGAGGGCCCAGCTGGAAGGTTTTATTGGGAAGAAGAGATGGCACAACAGCCAATAGAACAGGGGCTGATAACCTCCCAAGTCCCTTCGAAACTCTCGAGCCACTCAAAAAAAGTTCAAAGACGTTGGCCTCGACCCCACTGATCTTGTTGCTCTATCTGGTAATTTTCTCCACCAATTAAACAATATGGAGAGAAATTTGGATTAATTAACGTAGTGGGTTTGTAAATTCACAGGGGCACATACGTTCGGTCGGTCGAGATGCTTGTTCTTCAATGGGCGTTTCTCGAACTTCAGTGGCAGTGGGCGGCCAGATCCGACACTGAACCCAACATACAGGCGAGAGCTGGAAAGGGCTTGTACAGATCCACAAACACGAGTGAATTTCGATCCAACAACGCCGGACACATTCGACAAGAACTACTACACAAACCTTCAAGCCAATCGAGGGCTTCTAACCAGCGACCAAGTGCTGTTCTCCACTCCTGGGGCGGACACAGCTGCCATTGTCAAACTTCTTGGGTCGAGAGAAGGCGCATTCTTTAAACAATTTGGTGTGTCCATGATTAAGATGGGTAATATTAAACCTTTAACTGGTAAACGAGGCGAAATCAGAAGAAACTGCGGGAGGGTTAATAACTTGCCTGCAGAAGCAGAAGCAGAAGCAGGGCATGATGTTATGTAATTTTCATCTTATCTTATCTAACTAATCTATGTTTCGCCTTTTCTGTACCCCAATAAATTTGTCTTTATATTTTTAATTAAACCACTGATTTTTACACATAATATTCTGAATGTAAAAATTAACACCCAAACTTGTTCTATGAGCGACAAAATTGAATCCTGCCTCCCAATATATTATCATAACAGGATAAGACGTGTGAAGTCACATTAGTATGATATTGTCCACTCCTCCAACTCCTTGGGCCAAACGCCCTCTTATATATTATAGATTAATCTCTTCCGTAAGCAAGGTTGGACTTTGTTAACACTCTTTAACATGGTTTATATCCAACTTATTTCCCTTTCAAGGGTGAGATGGAGAAGATAAGATAGAATCGAGGGAAGAACAGTTTGATTTAAGAAAGCTACATTTCATTTGCATCTATTGAAGTTGTGTTTGGGGAATAAAAGAGGGATTTGTTGGATTTGGATTCAATGTTTCAGCCACTTGTTGGAAAGATGAAAGAAGACTTTTAGAGAAGAGTGTGTTCCAAAAAAGACTTTTGTCCACAAACGAATCTGTGTTAGGTAACCATAAAAAAAGATTAATGCTCCAGAACCTAATTCACTATAATACTTCATGGATGGTTTAACTAATTTTATACCTCTATACTTGAATTAGATTCGAGTTTATAATGCTTTAAATTAGATGAGCTCCACACCTATATTTATATTTATATATATATAAAAATAGAATAATAGCAAATTTGGAGGAGAAACATCATAATTATATAGTTAGAAATGATAAAATTGATACATACCGTCAATTGCTATGAATGACCAAGCACATGGTATCGCAGATATGAACTTCTACTATTCCGTTTTTTGTTTTGGACCTTGTTTTAGTCTATTTCATTGAGGTCATTAGAAGGGTATTACTATATATAAACTCTCTAATCTCTTTGTTCTAACTAATCTGTAATTTTGTACTTTCTATTTTAATTTGTGGTGGTAGCTAACACTATTAGTGAATCCGTCAATCTATGTTATTTTCTTTTGTAATTGAAGTAAAAACTAATATTTGTCCCTAAAATATTACATTTGCCACTTTGAATTTCATACATTAGACGATTTCTCTCTACATTTCCCCTTTTTTTCCATCACTCAACAGAAAAAACAATTGAAGTCATAATTGAAGAAGATTCTAGAGATGAAATGTTGAGTAGAACTTCCGGCTAGTACCGTATAACCTAACACATAGTCCAATTGTCACCGGTCAAAATAAAATGTTTTTATCTTCTCAATATACAACTTCTAAATTTTTTCTTTTTTTTATTTTTTTTTAGAGTACTTTATCATTATTAAATTTATCTCTTATTAATTTTTAAGGTTTAGTGTTTAGGGTTAAAGAGAGCTCAATTGAATGAGAGAAAAGTATTAAAAAAAATATATATATTAAAAAAATGAACAAAAAAGAAAAATATAAAGGAAAAGCATTCTAAAAAAATATTTTTATTTGACATGTGACGACTTATGGTTGTACAACGTATCGAGTATCAAGTTACAGAGTCAAATTGTAGCAGCGAAGTTCTACTCTTATATGTTTATATGGACATAATGAATATACAAGTTTTCCTAAAAAAAAAAATTGATAACATTAAAAAAAAAAAAAAATATTTACTTGTGAACAATAAATCTTTTTCCATCAAGAGAAATACCACTAAAATTGAAATAAAAAAACATGACATGTGTAAATATATCCCACAACATCAAGAAGAAGATGATGGTATATAAGATTCCTTGTATATATTAAAAAAGAACTTTTTTATTAGTATAAGATATATTTATTTTTTAATAAAACTAAAAGTACTATCATGATTTAGATATAAAGTAGGCAATATCGTATATTATTATGAAATTATAAAGAGTTTACAAATTTGTTAAAATAAAATAGGGTTATTTTAAAAAAAAAAAACAATAACATATAGTTTTTTTTTTCAAGTCATTTTTTTATCTAATTTAATTGCTTTATTATATATAAGATGATTTTTTATATTAACAATGTATTTTAAATAAATTATTATAAAAATATGGTAGTTTTGATCAATGCGGGAGTTGCTTACAACATTCGTGTACATGGTACACGAGTTCGGTGGCATAGGTTTATTTTGTTTTTTTAACTTCATTGCAATTTTCTACTTACAAATTGAAAAGGGTGTTTTTAATCATGAAAATACATTTTCGCGGACATTAAATATGAGAGATAATGTGAATAAATAACCTTATCTAACTCCAAAATTGCAACGTATTTATGTCAAAGGGATAGAAGAGATTTTTGGTTTTGGATTTAGATCCAACGCAACGGCAGCACATAGTTTTGTTTGAAAATTTTGATTTTCTCCACTACTTTTTTCAATTATTTCTTATGATTTGACACCTTCATTTATTTTTACATTTATTTTCTCCACATAAAACGGGACACGCCTGACTTAAATACTATAATATAATATATTTTTGATGTTTTGTTTTTTTCCCACCTTTAAATGGATAAACAATTCAACCAAACATATTTAGTCAAATAAAATATAAATTAATAATCAAGAAATACTCGAATTTGATGATTTGAAGATTAATCAAGAATTTAAGTCAATTTCATATCACATATTCTAATCTTTTAAATATTCTTTTTTTTTCTATTTTATTGTGTAACTGGATTGAAATAGATAAATTTCTTTTGACTTTAATGATATGTTTCAGTTGATTGTCGTTTACACTTCAATTATTTATAATATCAGATTATTAAAGGCAATCTTGATTGAATGAATTTTGAAATAGAAGTAAAAAAAAAAAAAAAAAAAAAGAGAAATAAAGGTGTATAAATGATAAAAATCTTGAAATAATGGAATGGTAAGTAATAAATCATATAATTATTATGGAAGTCCTTTTTAGAGTTAGCCCACTCTAATTGAGTTGGGGGCGGCCAATTGGAAAAAGTTTGAATTCAAGAAAGAAAAGGGTTACAGGTGGGACCCATCCTATTTAATAACACACATTTCTTTCTTCTCAAAAATAAAAAATATATATATCCACCAACCTCTTTCCCTTTATTTTATCATAATATTTATGACTTGTTTTCATTATTTTTTTTAATTATTACTTTTTTTTTTGTTTTGAAGGTGAAAAGTGAAGTTTATGAATTTGAATTTACAAATTAAAACATACAAAGAAGACGACACCGCCACTTAAGGATAATAGAAAGGTTAGGACTGTTTGCTTAAAAATTAAATAAATATTTGTTATAAAAAAAAAAAAAAAAGACTTGTTAACGTAATTGTAAGTGGTAGCTTAAGTGGTTAAATTTAGACACATTAATAACTTATTATTTACAAGTAGATGCGACTTTAATGCAATCATAGAAGGTAAGATATTTTAAAGTTTTTTTTTTTTTTTTTTTTTTCAGTTGAAGGTTTGGTTTAAGGGGTTGCTTAAAAAAAAATAAAAAAAAAATAAATAAATGGTGTTAAGGTGTGTGAGGGTTCAAAATATGCATGTGGTTTGAGATATATCTAATTTAATCTAATTTTTTTTTTAAATTATTATTATTAGGAACGGTTGGAATGTTTTAAATCTGTTATGACTTTGTACGACGGGTTCAGTATAGGGTTGGTGAGTCGGGGTCCAGGGCGAAGCGCCCTGATAGGGGTATGGAGGCAACGCCCCTAAAGAAAAAATCTAATTTGAATTGTATTTATTCGTTTTGGGCTTTGACCCATTTGTATTAGGTCATTAGAAAAGTGTCATATATAAACTTTTTAATTACTTTAGGCGTCCCATATGTTTCATTTTGTAATTATTTTCTATTTTGTAATAATACTGATTTTCTTTCTATCTGTAGACGTAGCTAACACGACGTCAGTGAACCACGTAAATCTTTATCGTTTTTTTTTACGTTTATCCTACTATGATTTTAATTCTATCTTATCGTGGGCACAAAGTTTAAGTCATAAACAAAACAAAGGTGAAACTTTAATTTATTTATTTATTTATTTTTATTTTTTAAATGAAAGAGATTCGTTTTGCTCTGCACTTTGTTAGTGGTAATTTCCAAAAGTAAAACGTGATCGATAATAAGCTATTGACTAGTTGCCCAAGTGGGACCCACAATTACATACTAATTAATATATATATATATAAAAGTATTGTGGCGATCACATGCATAGGAATTAAATTCTGCTTTCATCTAGAATAGTAATGTTGAAAATTGGAGAAGTCTCAATTTAAGATTTTTATTTACCGGATGTAATACATTTTAAAAATATTTGTAAATTGTAATTATTTTAGATATGCGATGACCTATATTATATTATAATTTTTTTTATTTATTTTAACTACTATTAAAAAATGTAAATTAAAAAAGAATGAGAGAGAAAATTTTATTTGCATTTTCGATCGAGTATTATTTATTCTTACCCAAAATCAAACTTGGCGTGCAGAGCTGCGGACAACTCTATCTAAAATGGGGTGATAAATTGCTTTATTTTATTTTTATTTTTTATTCTTTTAAAAGAAGAAGAAGGAAAGCATATTCTAAAGAAAGAAAAAAAGCATCTTCAAATTTAAATTTAAATCGCTTAGTTTATTATTAATATTAAGATCGAGTTAGGTCATCCACTATCCATCATGATGAGACTGATTTTACTCTCTCTGTAAATTTAATTTAAAAATCCAAATTCGTTGGGATGATTTGTTTAATGATATTAAAACATTATACCATTTTTTTTTTATTATTATTGGTACAATATGGTGGAAGATTCGAACACAGACCTCTTAGTCATACATATGCTAGCTGAGCCCTATTTCAAATCCGATAATTTCATCTCTACTTTATAATTATTGAACTAAAAAATACTCATAAATAAATTTAAATATTTAATTGTTAAAGTTGATAGAAAGAGGTAAAATTTGACAATAAAATAGATTTTGAAAGAATAAATGGTGAAAGTTTTTTTTTTACAAACATGTGGGGTAGGAGATTCAAACTTGAGATCTCATGCTCATAATTCATACATTATGCCCATGTTGGCAATAAATGATGAAGGTTGATTATATTGATATATACATCGAATTGAACCCGTATTTGTATTTGGACACGAGTTTTGAGAAACCAAACCCGCCCGCCACTCTGATTCTTTATTACTATTTATTGTTTTTTTTTTCTGTAGTCTGTTCTTCTGGCCGGAAAAACGTCAAACCAACCTTCAATTTTAATAATGTCTGTTCTTCCAGTAAATTGTGAAATACCCCCCCCCAAAAAAATCAAAATTTGCAAATGTGTAACTCTTCTAAATTTCAATTTTACCCTTAAGTTTTTTATTTTACCAAATTGAGCCAACTTAAATAAGTATTACAATTTTAACCTTAACCTTAAAAGTGTTGCAATTTTCTCCAGTCTCGTAAATTTTCGTTTCATCTTTAAGAAAGTATTCTCATGTGTTCAATGAATTATAAAACATATGATGGGACAAAGCTCATAAGATTTCAAATAAAAACAACATTAAAGCTAAACTTTGGTTAAAATTTGATAGTACAAACTAAAATTGGTACAAAATTAGTGAGTTTATAGAGATTTTTGCGATTTTTATTTTTTTATATTCTCAATTAGTGGGTGAATTAGCAAAAATTAAACCGTGAGTAGAAACTGCTACACTTATCTAAGTCTAGCGTCCAACATTTTGATCAAATTTTTAAAAAACTGGATGAAAAGTTGATTCCTATTGACAAGTTTAAGAGTAAAAAACAAAATTTTTCCTTATTTTTTTTAGTGCCAATAAAGTAGTATCCAACTTTTAATTTTATCTATAAATTTTTTTTACAACATTTGATGTTTGATCATTAAGCCATATAATATGTTAGTTGAGTCATGTTTATGTTGGTTTTAATTTCATCTCCCCCGTTCTAATGGATAGAGAGAGAAAATTGTTGAGTAAAAGTAAAACTCCTCACTTGCTAACTTTTTTTCATCACACAATTGAATTTTTTAGGTTATATTATTCCAAATAATGGTTCAGATTGTTTCAATTATATTTTCATAGAAAGTACTCCTATCTTTTACCTTTAAAATTTATTCAAATTTCAAATAATTAAACAATTTTATCATTAAAACCAAGTGGTGTAAATTAACATATTGTTATTGATTTGTAAATAAAATACAATTGCAAACATGACTTTTATAAGCACTAGAAAATTATCATTAATGTGGAGGAAGGGAGGTGGGTGTTGTCTTGAAAAAAAAATGAAGAACCCTACTCACAGGATGCATGAATTACTTTCTCAATTATCTATTGATTTTGAGATGAAATCTCATAATAAGTTAAGAAATGAAAGTTAAACGAACCTTCAAAAGTGGTTGTCTAATAGTTATCAATACTTACTTTATTTACCAAAAAGTTATGGATAGTGTTATTTTACTTACAACTTAGCATCTACATTTACTTTTTTTTTTTTTTTTGAAACGAGCATCTACATTTACTTTATGTACATATCTAAAGAAATTTTAATTTTTTAAAGTAGAGAAGTGAATAGTTTTAAAACAACACGATCATAAATGAAAGTTTGAAACTAGTCTTAAATTCATAGGCATTGTGAATATAGTTTAGCCAATTTTTTTATTTTATTTTCCAACTCAAACATAGTTTGAAACAAACTCTTGTGAGGTTTGAATTTTGTGTTTTTTTTTCCCTAAAAAAATAATAATAATAATATACAAAGGTTTGAATTTGGTGTATTTTGTTTCCTCTCTCAAATTTTCAATTTTAACGGATGACATCACATCAATTTTTAATTAGAACTATATTTTAAATGTCACATCACATCTATTTTTAATTAAAACTATATTTTAAATTATATGATTCTAATGGAGATTTTGAATTTAAAATTTTTTAAAATAATTTTAAAAAACAGTATTGATTGCGTACCTAATGTATATTCACTCAACTATTCAATAAATTTTTCAATTGCACGGCAAACAATTTTTTTTTTTATCAGATTTTAAATTTGAAAATTTAAAATACAAAATTATTTTTAAAATGATATTATTTTTAATAAATATAATATTTTAGACTAATGTTATAATAATTTTTCTTTTAATTCAATTCATTTTTATTAAATTAAAATAAGTATAGTTTGGGAAAATTAGACTAATGATCCTCAAGTTTGAGTTTGATAACATTTGGATTCTCAAAATTTCAGACTCAACAATTATTAGACTGATGTTTGGATTTGGTGTCTTTAATCAACTCAAATTTTACATTTAAAAATTATTAAAAAAAAATTATAAAATATTTTTTAAAATTTTAATTTTAACTTTTATTTTTCTTTTCTTTTTTTCCTCCTTCATCTTCATTCTCGTACTCATCCTTCTTATCCCTTCCATGGCCGTCGCCGGCACATTTTTTATTTTTTATTTATTTTTGTTCGTTTTTCTCTTCTCCTTTTCCTCTCCCTCTCACCTCCATCTCCTCTTTCTCCCCTTTTTCTCTTCGCTTTCAAAAACAAAAATTACATTTCTTACAAATCTCCATCTAATTTTTGTTTTCCTCTTCTCTCTCTCATTTCTCTCCTTCTCGTTTAAAAAAAAATCACGTTTTATAGATCTGGAGAAAGAGGGAGATGGAAGTGAGAAGGAGAGGGAGAGAGAAAGGAGAAGAAAAAAAAAAACAGTGGTCGACATTAAACCAACTGCCATGGATGAGAGAGAAGGGAGAGAGAGAAAGAGAAAGATAAATAAAATAAGTATTTAAAAAAAAAAAAAAAAAAAATTTAATTAGAGATAAGTCTTAAAATTTAACTGAAAAAAAAAATGTAACCAAATTCAAACCTCTACCAAACCCAAATATTAATTTTTATAATATAATATATTGTAAATTATAATATACTAAAAACTAATAATTATACGAATTTTATAATATTAGAATATGATCCTAAATTAATTAATAATTATTTATATTAAATTTTATATAATTACGACTAGTTTGATAATTTATAAATATTTTATAAAAACATATTTTTGATGAAATTTCTAAATTTATTATCAAATATATTCTAATTATTTTCTATTTATTTTTATTTTATGTGTTTAAGAACCACACAACGATGACAAAGGGATCTGATTTAATTCCATATCTTTTGTATTTTTTCTCACGCCAACTATTAAAATAATATTATCTATGGTCTATTTTTCTACATACGTTTTCAAGTTTTTTTTTTCCTCTCTTATTCAATTTGACTTTTTTGTTTTTGTTTTATTGGTATCATATGCTTTGATTAAAATTTTATAAATCTATTAATACAAAATATTAAGTATTTATATAAAATTAATATTTTAAAGCTAAAAAATGTTTTTTCTCTTGACAAAATACTAATTTGTATGAATAAGTTTTATTTATTTATGAAGTTACTTAAAAGAAAATACAAATACAAAGATCACAGCTCTTGTTGGAGGGGATATTCACAGTTCCTATTAGGATATTCCCTTAATATACACTTAATTTATCAAAATTGGGAAATAGACGGGATGGGGAATTAGATTCTCTCCATTGGACTAACTTTTTTTTATTTTTGAAATATTTCAATTCAAACATCAAATCAAAATAAATTACAAAATAAAAAAAAATTAATGTTTGAACCAATTAAGTTATGTTTGGATTCTATTTTACCTTGTTAATTCTTATCATCCCTAAACTTTTGATAAATTACAAATATATCATGTTCATCAATATTTTTTTTTATTTTTTTTTTTTTTTTTTTTTTTTTTTTTTTTTTGGTGAAAATGAAGTAAATAAATCAAATTTATTCAATGATCAATTATTTCAACTAATCATCGTTGGTAATGAAAACATATATTTAATATTCCTTTTTAAAAAACAACAATTTTGATATTAATTTAAAATAATATCTTCTTATTGTCAATTTGAAAGAAACTTTGTATAATAATAGCTTTAGAAAAAAAGAAAATTTATCAATAAAACCGCTACACATAGTGGGTGACTCTTAGTAAGAGTGGGATGTAGATTAAAAAAAATTATTCTCATTAATAATAGCAGGATACAAAATGAAAGTATTTTCATAATTTCTCTATCCTATAAAATTAGATAAATGAATTTTATGGAAAATGTTCCTATTGATGAATGTGTAATGTTTTTTTTTTTTAAAGTATTTAATACCAGTCAAACAGTGAAATACTTAATTTTAAGCTAATTGAATTATGTTTAGTTTGGTGATAAAGATGAAATGTTGAATTGGTAAGGGCCTGGTGGCGGGGTTTAGAGTCTGAGCCGGCGGCGTGTCGTCTCTGGTTTAGTCTCTATAAAAAGAGCATCCATTCCTCAAACTTTTCCTCACTCCAAATTCCAAAATGGCCTCCTCCACCAATACCATGGCCTTGTTTTTCTTCTTGACTCTTTTCTTCGGAGGCTCTTTTGCTCAACTCTCCGAAAGCTTCTACGACAAATCCTGCCCTCGTCTCCCCAACATTGTCCGCGCCGCCGTCAAAAGAGCTATCGAAACCCAAGTCCGTGCTGGTGCTATGCTCATCCGCCTCCATTTCCACGACTGCTTCGTCAATGTAATTAAATTACGCCCAAAATTACCCTCTGTTTATTGATTTTGGTTATTAATGTAATATGGATTTTGCAGGGGTGTGATGGCTCTGTTTTGCTAGAGGATGCTCCCGGCATAGACAGTGAGCTCAACTCACCTGGAAATCAAGGAATCCAAGGACTTGAGTTTGTTGATGCCATTAAAACCGCCGTCGAAAGCGAATGCCCCGGCATCGTCTCCTGCGCAGACATCCTAGCTCAGGCCTCTAAGGACTCTGTTGATCTGGTAATATGTTTATCCCCCTTCCACCTATTAATATATGTTCATTAATTAGCTACTTCGAAATTCAAACTTTGCTGTCCTTATTTCAGCAAGGAGGGCCTAGTTGGAGAGTGTTATACGGAAGAAGGGACAGCAGAATAGCGAACAGATCAGGGGCTGATTCTGGCCTCGCTAGTCCCTTCGAAACTCTCGACCAACTCAAAGCCAAATTTGCTGCTGTTGGTCTTAGTACCACTGATCTCGTTGCTTTATCTGGAGCGCATACGTTTGGTCGATCGAGATGCAGATTCTTCAGTCACAGATTTGCGAACTTCAACAGCACAGGGAGGCCAGATCCATCACTGGACGCCAACTACAGGGGATTCCTACAAGGGGTTTGTTCAGCAGGTGCAGACACGAGAGCCAATTTCGACCCAACAACACCAGACGTGTTCGACAAAAACTACTACACAAATCTTCAAGCTGGAAAGGGGCTTCTTCAAAGTGACCAAGAGCTGTTCTCCACTCCCGGGGCAGACACCATCGCCATTGTCAACAGCTTCGCCGCCAGAGAAGGAACTTTCTTCAAGGAATTCCGCCAGTCAATGATCAACATGGGTAATATCAAGCCGTTGACTGGCCGGCTCGGGGAAATCAGAAGAAACTGCAGGAGGGTCAACACCGGGATGGGTGGAGAAGGCCACGATGTTATGTAATCAATTTGGGAATCTTGTTGTTAATTGTTATGGAGTTCTGAAATTAAGTTATAATTAAGCTCAGGGATGTTCATGAGTGTAATCTGTGTCCTTTTTTAGGCGGAAGAAAAGAGTGAATAAAAATGCAGGAGGGGCAGGCTTGTGGTCGCCACTCATCTTCTGTTTTATTTTTTAATTTCTACTTAACGACAACTCTGTATCAATTAATTAAGCTTATGCTGTCGGATGAATTAAATAGACTAATTCATAACCACGAGATCAAACTGGAAAAACAAAGCAATTATAAGTTATATCTAAATATAGAACACATTGATCCGTTGGGATTCTGGGAATAAACGACGGAGGAAATGTTGTTTTTATAAACCATAAATACAAGATTGAATTAAAACTCAGTTTAATAACTTTTTAAACTTAAAAACTTATTAAACTAACTTTTCTTTTTATATTTAATTCAACATTATTCTTTTCAAAACCCTTTAAAAAAAATAAAAAAAAATCAACATTTATTTAATTTTGTGTCTACTAAATTATTGATTTATTGATAATTTTTTAAATTCAAGAGCATATTAAATAAAAAAATTCATTTGTGTCTAATTGAATTTCATATGGGGTGAATTGAGTTATTATAATACAGTCTACGTTTGATCTATAATTCATAGTTGCTAAATCAATATATCAATATGTTTCCTCTTGATTTTTCATTCAAATGATATGAATTTCTACAATCCTAATTTTTCAAAGTATATAGGAATGCTAACTAAATATTATCTAGTTTTCTAACATAGATAATTCCTTAATAATAGACAATAAAAAAATTATATTGACTTCATTATTCACAATTATTATAATCACTAACTATAATAATTCATTAAGCGTCCCAAACATCCGTACTTTATCAAACACAAAATTAAAATTTTAAAAACCTATTACAACTTTTAAAATATAATTTTTTTTAAATAAATATTAAAAATTTATTAAATACGTTTTAAAGTTTAGAAAGAAAACTTAGTAGACAAAGAAATTTAAGATTAAATTTATAATTTAAGGTAAAAGAGGAATATACATAATACTCTTCATATTTATATCTTATTCATAACTTTTTATTGGTTTATTTACACATCTTAAGAAATAAGTATTTGAACTGACAATATCATGTTGATCAAGATAATGAAAATTCATCAATATTTTGTTCAATATTGGATTAATAAAAACATACCGATTAGTTTTATTTAAATAATGACCTTAAAAAGAAAGTTAAAAACATAGGAATTGGCCATCAATCTAAATCTAGTACTAGTACCTCTATCATATTGCATCCTCTTCTTTAAAAATAAGAAATTGTTAATCCACTCATGAACTTACAAAGTTGTAACCAAACTCTTTAAAGTGGAATATGCTACAAAAATGTGTTAAAAATAATAAAAAATACAACCCATTTATATAAAACAAAATTATCCCTCCATAATATTTATATTTTCGAGGCCTTTTGGTCATTTATTGTTCGAGTGATCTAGAAAAATCTGTTACAAATAATAATAATAAATAATAAGAGTCCGACCCATTTGCAAAAAACAAAATTATCCATCCATAACGAATCAACGGCGGACTTTTATTTTACTAATATTCTAATTTTCTAAACTTATTATTAAAATATAATCTTTTCCACACTTGTTATTTAAATATTATAATTATATTTTTGAAAATAGGCGCCCTACACGCAGGGTCGGAATTCTTTGGGCAGTTGGGGACGATAGCCTTCTCAAATATTTAATTTTTTATAATATAAGTGGATAAAATAAAGTCCTCACATCAAAATAAATGAAAACACAGTTTGTTGAAGTGATGTGGCTTCTTTATATTCTTAAGTTTACACTTAGTTTCTGCATATTATTATATGTATATATATATATATATTTTTTAGAGTACATAACTAATTTTTTAAATATATTTTTTATTATCAATATAAATGATAAATACAGTTCCTATTTAGTTTTAAATATTTAATTGGTATCAATTTTTGTTTCAAGTTTTATTTTCCTTTTTATATATATATAAATGTTGAAATCTCGTTTTTTAGTTTTCATATTTGAACAAATCTTAAAATTAATCCTTACTATTAGTTTATTGTTTATGTTAAGGACAACTTGTTATGTTAAGGACAACGGAATCCAACATCTCTACAATATATGATATTGTCCATTTGGACAACTTTTGGTTTCACCCAAAAACAATCATACCCTCAAACAAAGTATGATATTGTCTATTTGGGCAACTTTTGGTTTCACCCAAAAACAATCCTACCCTCAAACAAAGTACTACGACCCCCTAAAATAGTCATCTATCTCATTAATATCTTTATTCGACACTCGTACAATTGGAGATAATTGTCCCTCCTTATATACCCATGATCTTCTCATTTTCTAATCGATGTGAGATTTTGGGACTTTGGTTGCACCCTCTCCTCGAACGAAGTACCACCGAGCCTCCCCTCAAATAGTCATCTCTATCCATCTAGCTCTTATCCAGGCCACTTCTTCACCAGAGCACACCGCTCTTATCCAGGCCAACTCCTTCAATGGAGCACACCGCTCTTATCCAGACCAGTCTGATAGAGCTCAACGACGGATCTCCACCAATGCTCTTATCTAAACCAACTCCTTCACCGGAGCACACCGCTAGTCCGATAGAGCTCAACCACAGATCTCCACCAATGACGACCAACTCCTTCACCGGAGCACACCGCCAGTCCGATAGAGCTCAACCGCGGATCTCCACCAATAACTACACCTTTTAGGCTCACCATATAGTAAGTCTACTTTGTTCCCAACAATTGACCTCCCCTCAGATAGGATCGTATTACACTTGAGCAAGTAGTAAAGCTTAACCATGACCCTCAGATAGTCTTCCATCTGAATTACACTCGAGCAACCCGCAAAGCTCAGCCACAGATTCACTATGACTCTGATTTTTTTTAAATGTGAGAGCTTGAATTTAAATTTCGAATTTTTTTGTGATAATTTTTTTTTATATTTTTATAAAATAAAATTTAGACCTCCTAAATATTAATGTCAGGATCCACCTCTGCCTACACGTCCATGGTCATTAAAGTAGGGTTGGCAACGGGGCGGGACTGGAAGAGGTATCTCCATCCCGTCTCCGAAATTGTAATGAATTCCCATCCCCGCAACTCGGAAAGATCCATCCCCATTTTTGTTGAACTGTGGAGGTCGCCTGAGAAGAAATAAAAAAAAAAAAACGCAAAAATAGATATGTGCAGCCGACAACGACCGTTTGTGTTGGTGACGATGAATTGTATGAAGGCCGAAACCAAGGGAGAAGGAGACTTTGGGCTTGGGTTGTTAAAATGACTTTGGGCTTGGGTTGTTAAAAATGTTTTTATTCTTTTTTTAGAATGGGCTGAGCTGATAAAATGCTTCCAACCGCTGCACAATTTATCAAAATTTAGCAAAGCAACCGCTTGGCCAAAGTTGAATTCATTAACAGTATTTTAAAAATTAAGAAAACAATTACAAAACTAAACGGGGCGGGTGGGGAAACCCATCCCCGACCAGGAACCCAATTTTTGTCCTCAATTTGACTTTCATATCCGGTCAAATTGAGGATTCTCCGACCCGATCGGGTCAGAAATATGCGGGGACCCGGCCTTGCGGAATTTTTTTGGGATATTAAACTTAACAAATTCAAAAGATTGTCCTTTGTCTAATACAATCCAACTTTTCTCTAACACCTATTACCCTAATATATGTGTGTTCATACCATTAGGTAGGGTGCAAACAAGTTGAGTCGGGTCGATTTTCGTGAAAATCGAACCGACCTTGGTCGGTTTCAGACCTGACCCGACCCGTCGCGTTGATCAATGTTTTTAATTATTATTATTATTAAAAAAAAAACAGTTCTATTTGTCCCCAACTAGAGATGTCCATGGAGCGCGACGGGGCTGGGTAATGCATTCCCCGCCCCCGTCTCCGTCCCCCATTTCATTATCCGTCCTTGCAACATTTCCCGTTTAATTTCGCAGGGAAGGGACGGGTATTCTCCGCGGAAATTTGCGGGTAACGAATATTCTCTGCAGATAATTTTCTCCGTGAATAATTTACTTTTAATTTATTCTTATTCATTTTTTTTTAAGTTTTGTTATTTGTTAAATTGATAAATATTATATATATATTTAATTCAATAAATATTTATTTGTAAGATGTGTTTTTTTTTAAACTCTATTGGTAAGATTTATATTTTTTAAGACAAAAAAAGGAGTGTAATTAATTTTTGGATGAGTAATATATATGTATATATATAAAAGTATACGGGATTGGGCGGGTATGTTATTACCCGTCCCGTTTAGCTAACGGGGCAAAAAAAAATCGCTCTCTGTACCATTTGAGTCGAGGCGGACGGGTCAAATGGATATCTCTATCCCAACTAATATTTTCTAGTATGTATTCAATGAGGTTTGTTGGCCAAGGAGCGCTCAAACGTTCCCCTACGTGTTGCGGCTAGAGTTCTTATCTTGCCAACTTGGTTTTAATATGCCAAGTCAGTCTATTAGAACTTATTTGAAATATAATTGATTCTGATTGTTTTTTATCGAGCGTTCACACTGATAGACTTTATCATATCACTGATAGACTTCTATCAGTGATAGACTATTATCACTGACAAAAATCTATAAAAAGCTGAGGTGATCAGCGATAGACTTTTATCAGCCATAAGATATCAGCGATAGAAATTGCCATATCCGCAAATTTTTTAAAAACATGCTATATTTTTAATTACCTTATTCTAAATTGACATCTATTACAATTTCTCTTTATTTTATATATATAATTATTTATTTATTTATTTATTTATTTATCATAATTGTCTAGTTAAATAATTTCTCAAATATAATATTCCTTCAAAGAATTTAGTAATTTTAAAATTAATAAATTAAATATTAATCATTCAAAATTATTTTTAATTATATAAAAATATTTTAAATTAAATATTAAAATAATTAATATATATATTTTTAAATAAATTATTACTCCTAAACATGCCTAAAAAATAGAGTATTTAATTAACAAAAGAGATTGAATGACATCAACCCTTTTTTGTGGGCATTGATGACGAGATTGATGGATCCAATATTAGTAGTTGCAATTGGATCCCACCAATCACATGGGATCCAATTTAGATATATATCTTCTTTTATTCTTCAATGTCATTTTTTCTAAAATTAAATTAGGATTTTATTTATTTTATTTTTTAACACATGTGGAGTTAAGAGATTGAATGATCCGCTAGACAATACCAATTGAGTTATATTATTGTTAACAATAAATTAAGAAAATTATTATGAGAAAAAAAAATATATATGTATACATTATCTTTAATATGCTTTGTGCATTACAAAAGAAACAAAACCAATCCATTATTTTAGCCTCCTACTCTGACCCAAACCCACCTTCCAAGAACCTCTCACCCAGCAGCCACCCACTTATTATTATTATTATTATTATATTTATGTAATAAACTCAATGTCAAGGATCAAAATTAGTACATACTTAAAGGACTAATTGAAAATTATAGCCAGTACACTATCAAAACAAGTCACTATAACCATTGTTATTATTATTATTATTATTTTGATAGAGTATGTTGTATAGGTTAGAGAGTTGTCTTTCTAATTAATAATTGTTTTCAGCTGGCCCTTGCCAAATAAAAGGTAGAATTTATCCAATGAATTTATGATTTAAAAGTCAAACTAAAATCTATGTATGGTATGTTTTGCTTCTCATAATAATTATTGTTATGTTTAGAAATGGTACTAACTTTGAGTTGGTCATGTTGATTTCGACATGTAATGAAAAATAAATTACAATGAAACTAAAATCTATGTATGATATCTTTTGCCTCTCATAATAATCATGGTTAGAAAGGTTGAGAACTTTGAGCTGGTCCAAATAAAATTACAATTAAATTGGCTAATTAGAACAGAAACGTCATTGTAGTAATAGTTTATTCATAATATTAATCTGTAAACATATGAAAAGTAATCAATCATAAATTTCTTGACTTTTTTGGACTATGGGACCCCTCCCCTCTCAATAATAAACATCAATTTCTTTTTCTTTTTTCTTGCAACCCAAACATTAATTTCTCTCTAACCACTTGCAAATGCATAATCCTTTCATTTACTATAATTTCATAAATAGAAACATATAAATCCAATTGCGTTAAATCGTATTTTAGTCTTTTATATGTATGATTATTTTACTTTACTTCCTAATTTTTAAATATTTTATTATAGTGCTTGAGCTCTGTATAAAACCTTTTTTTGAAAATAAAATATAGATATGTTTTTATGTTCATTTACCCTACAATAGATGTTTGTGGTGAAAAAAATGTAACTAAACCTGCCTAACAATAAGTATTTAAACCAAAAAACTAAAAGCATTGTGATAGATATATATATATAATTTGAAAAGGAGACAACAAAATATAATTGAAAGAATTCGTAGATTTATGTTAGAAAAATAAAATTCAAAATTATTTATGTTAGGTTATGGTTATGGATAGAAATTTATATAAAATTTTGTGGTTTGTAAAGATAATATGAGAAGTTTTGTGCATCGAATTGAGAATTAAAAACACACACATTTGATAATTGATAGATGTTGATGTCGTAATCGAACAACTATTCAACAAATGTGTCTGAAGAATTGAGAATACATACATACATATACTTCACTGCAGCCATGCATTTTCGGGTTCAAAAGCCATCAGCTGATGAGCATATATATTGAGTATCAAAAGTTTGAAAAGTAAAAGGCCGAATATTCTCTCTTCAAAACGTTCATTGGCCCTACCACGCCGGTGAATTAGCCACCACACTCATATACCTTGTCACCTTGTCATATTCATAACCTTCTTATTCTTTATTTTTATTTTTGAGAAGAAGAAAAAAGTGAGCCTTTTTTTTATCTATAAAAGGGACGTGCTTTATGCACAATACCTCACCAAAACCATCACAAGATTCCCATATAGAAAGAAAAGAAAAGAAAAGAAGAATGGGTTCCTTCAAAGCCATTGCTTTGTTTTTGTTTGTGGGGTTGACGATGGTGGGAGTTTGTAAAGCTCAGCTGTGCCCAACGTTTTACGATGACTCCTGCCCGGACATCTTCAACATTGTGCGAGGCGTGTTGGCAAAGGCTTTGTTGAACGACGACCGAGCGGCTGCCAGAGTCATTCGGCTCCATTTCCACGACTGCTTTGTTGACGTAAATTACTTCTTCCCTAAACCCTAAACTCTAAACTCTATTTTGATTGATTTTGAAAATGTTTTATATGTCAGGGGTGTGATGGGTCGGTTTTGCTAGTGGACCAACCGGGCGTAGTGAGTGAACTTGAAGCCCTTGGAAACGCAAATATCACAGGATTTAACATTGTGAACGACATCAAAGCTGCGCTTGAAAAAGCTTGCCCTGGTGTTGTTTCCTGTGCGGACATCTTAGCCATAGCTTCCGTAGAAGCTGTTTCCTTGGTAACTAATTAAATTAATTAAATTAATTAAATTAAAAGGAGATATTTATAATTTATATTGTTGTACTTGTATTTCAGTCAGGAGGTCCGTGTTGGGAGGTTCAACTGGGAAGAAGAGACAGCCGAAGCGCGAACTTACAAGTGGCGAACACTAGCCTTCCAAGTCCCTTCGATCCTATTGACGTACTTAAACGCAAGTTCGATAGAGTTGGTCTTGATTCTACTGATCTTGTTGCTTTATCTGGTAACTATATATATAGTATTATTCAATTATTCTTAGACAACACACATCATCCACATTGCTCTTGTAGCGATGTGCATAGCCTGCTTTGCTCTTCATGTGTCGCCACACCACATATTATTTTCACGTCTTTTCTTTCTTTTTCTAATTTTTTTTATTTTTTTTTCACGAATTGAAATAATGTTTTATGTATTCTATTTCTACTCATATTTGACTACTTTAGTTAATGAGTACACGTACAATACAGAAACACGAGTCGATTTTTTTTATAAAAAGAGTAATAATAAAATATAAGAAATTAGAAAATAATTGGGTAGAGTGAGTAGTGAGTCTTGTGATAACTATAACCTTTTTCAACCAAATCAAATTAATTATTAAACCCACACTGCTTTTCTTGTCTCTGGTCTTTTTCTCAAAACCATTCACGTCAACTCCCCACACTTCCACGTCTTTTCTTTCTTTCTCTAATATAATTTTATTTTATTGTCAGTTTTTAATTTTTAATTTTTTTTTTTTACTTTTTTGACAATTCTGAAAGGGACGTATGTTTTTGTAATCTACTCATCTACTAAACTAATCACAATCAAACAAACAACAATTTCAAAATTATTTAGACTCAATTCAATTGTATCACATCAGTCATCACTTGCATATTGCGTATCAGCTGGCAATATGTGTATTTTTGTGAATGGTTGGATTTTCTTACCTCTTTATCCAGAGATTAATTTTTTTTTTTTTTATGTCAGTTCAACAATCTTATTAAAAAAAATGTTTTATCACAATTTTCATTTTAAATTTGGTGAGGTTTTCTCTAGAACTCACATGTTTCTTTTGACTCCATCTCAATTTAATATTCTCTATTATTTAAATGCAACATATCTAATTACTAAAAAAAAATTAATTTAATTAACCAACATTTGTCAAATTTTGTTTCCACCTACACATTTGATACATTTTTTATAGGACTGGTTGCACAAACAACAATCAGACCCTAACCACTGATAGACTCTATCAGATATATGACTATCACCGATAGACTTCTATCAGTGATAAACTACTATCACTGACAAAATTCTATAAAAAAAACTACTATCAGTGATAGACTTCTATCATAAACTTCTATCAGCGATAGACCATATTATCAGTGATAGAAATTGTCATATCCGCAATTTTTTATAAAAAAAAATAGTATATTTTTAATTATTTTACTCTAAATTG
Organism: Herpetospermum pedunculosum; assembly: GCA_028017165.1. Classification (NCBI taxonomy): domain Eukaryota; kingdom Viridiplantae; phylum Streptophyta; class Magnoliopsida; order Cucurbitales; family Cucurbitaceae; genus Herpetospermum; species Herpetospermum pedunculosum. The sequence goes on along the minus strand of CM051529.1, from coordinate 591,441 downwards.
ATGTTATAATTTTTCTTTTTTATATACACAAATTTATAATTTTCTCTCCTACATACATTAGGTTTCGTAGAATAACCAACATGTCGTTTAGGCATATTCTCAAATAAGTTTTAAATATCCTCTACAACACACACACACACACAAAAAAAAAAAAAAAAAAAAAAAAAATAATAATAATAATAATATGATGATTAGATAAAAATGATTAGAAGTAGTGATTGTTAAAGTATATTCATATAATTAAATTTATGGTAACCTATTATTTAATTTTGGGTTGATGGAGAGAAATGGATACATTGGAAATATATATATTCTCAAAATATAAATAAGGGTGAGTGAAGATGCCTTAGATAAGTTTTATTAATTTAGAAATATGTTGAAAGTTGGTAATTTGTAGACATTATCTGTTACAATTATTGAGCAAGCTTATTTTTGTTTTGACGCTATAAAATGGGATGCATGACAATGATATATACCATAGGAGAGATTCTATATATATCTTGTTTGGTGACTGGTGTGTCGGTCGGCCACAGTAACATGTGTGTAGCAGTAGTAGAAAAAATAGATAATAATAATATAAGTATATAATTAATTTATACGTGGTAGGTGCCCACACATTCGGACGTTCAAGATGCAGATTTTTCGACAGACGTTTGAACGTTTCAAACCCAGACAACACACTGGATGCATCCTACGCAAGCCAGCTCCGTGGAGCTTGTGCTAGCGGCAGAGACACCTTTGTGAACCTCGACCCGACCACTCCCGACGACTTCGACAACAACTACTTCACCAATCTTCAGTCCAACTTCGGCCTTCTCGGCAGCGACCAGGTCCTCTTCTCCACCCCCGGCGAGGACACCGTCGACATCGTCAACATCTTCGCCGCCAACCAACAGCAATTCTTCGACAGCTTTGGCCAGTCCATGATCAACATGGGAAACATCTCCCCTTTAACTGGTAACCAAGGGGAAATTAGGTCTCACTGCAGAAGACTCAACTGAAATATAATGCCCTTCATTACGCTGCTTCACCACATCATCAATATTTAATTATATACATATATTAAAAAACAAATGTGGTTCGATTCGGTTCGATTCGTCTCTAAGTGTATCTTAAAAATATCCAGTTTGTGATGGTTTTAATTATTTGTGAGAGCTGGATTTAATATGAATCTGTTGCAGCTTCAAAAAAGGAGGGATGCGACGGAAATTATATATATATATAAATATATGTATTATTTGGTGTATGTGTAAAGTGAACCATAGTTTTGTTCCATATATCTTGAATAATAAAGTGGTGTCTTTGTACGTTTACCTTACCCCCACATGGATTTAGTTTCAATTGTTGTAAGGTAGACATATATACAAATTATCTTTTAGGTAATTTAGTGTTTAGTCATTAATCTTTTGAAAATTGTGTTTTGATGTCAAATTTGTTAATAGAGAGGTTAGTTAAATATGAATTGTTATTTTATTGACATAAAAATAACAATACTTTGGATTTACACTTAAACTTTAATTTGAAATTAAAAAAAGTCAAATATAAAAGTAGATGGTCAAAAGGTTGGTTCTAATTGGAAACAAGAATGGTGATAGTGAGATGCAAGTTGTAATATATAATGTTATTATAATTGAAAAGGAAAGTTGTAAATGAAAGAGAGACGTGGATGTATATTAATATTGAAGCTATGTCCAACTTAAGAATTGCATATGTATGCGACAGCCACAAGATTAATCAAATTTAATATATATAGAGATATAATTACAGAAATCTGCTAACCGTTCCTATGTCTGCTCAATACTCACAAATCTTATCGATAAACTTTAATTTAATGATGCCCAAAAAAACGAAGTGATAGGCTCGTTTAGTTCAAATGTCAAATTCATGCATAAATCAATTGATTTAATATACTCAACAAATAAAATAAAAACAAATACCTTGGAATAATGTTCCAATTATTGGACCCAATTACTTAATGATTGTGACCCACACATATTTCTCATTCACTTTTATATTTATCAAAGGCTAAAACTTGGATGCTTTTATTACAGTCCACCATATCCCTCAATCCTAGGGCGTTATTTTTTTTATTTTTCTAATATTTCATTTTCAAATTTTCTATCACTTTTTTTTTCTTTCACAAATGTTTCCTCTCAAATTAATTTGTTTAGAGTTATGGTTTAGAAACCCTAATATTTAAACAAAATTCTAAAATCTAAACCATAAACTATAAATAAATCTAAATCTAAATCTTAATTCTAAATTCTAAATCTTAAATGCTAAAATTTAAATAAATACTAATCTTAAATCTTAAAATTTAAGAAGTGATAAATTCAATAAGATGAAAGTATACAATCTCAATAAATAAATAAATAAATAATAATAATAATAAAGTTAAAGTTCATTTGGTTCATTCTTTACCGTAAGCATTGATAGAATAGAGAAATATCACCCAAATGTTTCTCTCTAGCTTAACGGGTGTGATCTTTGTGAGGATATCAATCACAGTTTCATTCATTGTAATATCTCACACGCAATATGGAAAATTCTCAGTCCAATTGCTCGTGTAGTTTATTTAGACAAAGTTGAAGCTCTTTGTGCGGTTGTGTTGAATTTCAATTTCAACAACTTTTCTTAGAAGAATATCCTTCTTCACACTATTTTGGTGGCCTATTTGGAGAGAGAGAAATAACAGAAACTTCAACAACTTTAATTGATTTGGGATATATTATTGTATTAGCGGCCTCTTGGTCCAAAAAATCTCCTATCTTCTCTAGTTACTAAGGTTTCGACCCTTCTAAGTTTCTCACAAACTAAAAAAAATAATAATAAATAAATAAAAACATTCTTAATAATAATAATAATAATATTATAAAAAGACAAGCGTTGCCTGCATTCTTTAAAAAAAAAAAAAAATAATAATATAAAAAGATAAGTGATGCATTACAACTAAATTACATGGTGGGACAATAAAATTGGTTGTAGTCCAAGTATAAAGTTCTACTCTTTATGACTTCATTTAATTAAAGTAGAAAATCTTACTTATTTTTTATTATAATTATTATATTTTTTTTATTAAATTGAAAATGTTGATAATTAGTATTTTTTTCATTAAATATTATTATATATATATTGAAAAATATTTTTTTTTACCCATGTCAACAGAGGGAGAAATTTCAACTCCATAGCATAAAATTAACATGTATTTTAAAAAAATGTCACAAATATTTTATTATATTTTTTTTAAATACAACACAACTGTGACTTTTCTTCGGTATATTTTAATTACTTGAGTTCAGGTTTGATTTGGATTATGTTATTTTTTTCTTTTTTTGTAAAATTTTAATTTATGTCCTATATTTAAAAATACATAATTTAGATGGCTTGATAAACTTGTCTCAGAGAGTGATCTGAAACCTAACTTGGAGGGTGAGGTTATGCAACCTGTTTTTAGGGTGAAGTTGTAGAACCTCTTACTTTGATGTCTCTCAGCAACCTTGAATTAAATCGGAGTCTCGTATCGCTCTATTGCCAACTCCATGTTGCGTTCTCTTTTAATGTCCATCATGATGCCTTGGTTAAGTCTCTAGGTTAAGTTGTAGTTATGGTGCTCGTCGTGGAGCTTTCTGTTTTGCTTCTTTTGTGTTTTCCATTTTGAGGTTTATTTTTTCTTTAGTGGTTTGCTTGTTGGGGTCTTGGCCTTGAGATGTGAGGTGTTCTTTTGTTTTAGCAATAGATTAATTTTGCAAAAAAAAAAAAAATACATCTTTAATTTATGTTAGTTATATTTTGATGCCTAAAAGGATCTTTCTTATGGATAAAGACTCAAATTTATTAGATTGTCAATAAGAGTATAGCTCAACTGACATGATGTATCAACTAGTGATTATAAGGTCCTAGGTTCAATTCTCCACTAACATATGTTGTAAAAAAAAAAAAATATATATATATCAGCTTGATTATTTTGGTCAAGTTTATTAGCTTGATTGAGATCATAAATTTTAAGTTGTGTTACTTTCATTTCTCTTTCAATCTTATTCCCCCTCCTACCAAAAGAAAAAAAAAATTGATGTAATCTTTTACATAAGCTATTAAATGATTAGTTAATTAATTTAAATTTAGTAAACGTCTCAAATGAATCTTTCAAGTATGAAAACGAAAACGAAGACTAAGAAAACAAAACATGATGAACAAAAAGAAAGAAAAAAATGTGTATTTGTTGTCTTTATGAGACATTGGAGACAGATGTTGACCTGTTTTAAATAAAAACTTGTAATGTTAACATAGTAATATAGCATTATGCTGCCCAATACAATCGTTTACAAATTATAGAATCACCCATCTTTTTCGTCATTTTGTCAGAAATTTTACTATTCTATAATAAATTTTGCCAATCATTTCTTTTTCACACATCTTTGATTCCTAATTAGTAATGAAAAGAGTTTTCTACCTAATTTCTTATGTTTTTTTTATTTTTTTTATTTAACCTATAAAAAATTGGAGTTCCAGTAGTTCATTTTTATTGGTCAGAAAATATTCCTTTTCCCTTGATCCATCATTGTATTAAGAATCTAAGATATTTTCAACAGATTGTTTATTATTATTATTATTTTGTCTTCCTTTCTTCGTCGAAAACAAAATCTTGCCTCTAATTATAACAGCTCTCGTCTCTTGTTAGACCAAAATTCTTTATCCTTTAAAATTATTTCTCTTGTTTTAATAGATGAAATTATCAAAGTAGAAGTCTCCTTAATATTTCTTTTAAAAAAATTGAATTACTCAAGGTGCAAAAATACTCTTGAAAAAAGATATATATTAATAAATTATTATCTTTTTCACAAAAAAAAGGGCACAAATTGTTTCACTTTGCTCTTTACAGAAAAATTCCTTATGAGTTATGAGGAGGCCAACTTCAATTTTTTTAAAATTTTCAAAAACACTTTGGAGTAAAAATAGACTAATATCATGAAGCAAAGTTGAGGAGTATTTTTAGCTCGTTGAAAGTACTTTTCATTACCTATAAAAAGTGGTGACAATTACATAATAGCCACGAATTGTTTTTTTTTTTTTTTTAATGTTAAATATTGGAAAAGAAAATTGCAAATACAAAGAGTGGTTGGGTATGGCATGTGCTAAGAATTAGAGAATCAAAGTCTGTTTTTTCTTTCTTGTAATTTTGTCTCATCCTTTTTTAAGGTTGGATTATTAGGTAAGTTATATTAGGATCTTTCCCTTTAGTCCAAGAAAATGAATTTAAAAGTAACAAATTTTGAAAATTGGGAAATCTTGTTGGTTTCCATGCATGCAGTTTACATATGACTTATGAGTAAACAAATCAACATTAACGATGCACTTAATTAATATATATTTTATTAGACATCATCAGACTAATAGGATGAGTAGTCCATGTATGTTATATTGTGAGTGAAGTCCATTCATCTTTTCGATATGGGATCCTCAGGGTTCACCATCTTAGGTCGGATCCCATTTTTGGACTGAATACCCGTTTGGGGTTCGTGAGGTCTGATACCATATTAGATATTATGGGGTTCCATCTTAAAACCAATTGGTGATAGGAGGATTAGCTCGTGTATTTTATATTGTGAGTGAGGTCTCTTCATCCGATGTGCGATCCTCAATATATATATGTATACATCAAACTTGACGTTTGAGATTCAAATTTTTGTCTTAAGGAGAAATAGTACATGTCAACCATCAAGGGTTGACCTAGCGGTCATGAATGGTCTTGAGACTTTAATATCTTCCTAGAAAAAATGGGTTCAATATATCTTTGGTGGTCACCTATCTAGGAACTAATTTCCTACGGATTTCTTTGGCAGCCAAAATTTTAAAGTTGATAGAATATTGCTAGTACATATTTAATATTTAATCTTTTATGAAGCTGTTGCTGAGGATCCCACATCGGAAAGATGAAGGGACCTCACTCACAATATAACATACGTGGACTACTCCTGCTATTATTAATTAGTTTTAGGATGGAACCTCATGCTGTCTAATAACTGCTACTTCAATTTTTTTTCTACCTTTGTATGTTTTTCTCACGTACTTAATGAAGTATTCTCGGTTCAAAAAAAGATTTTAGAATTTTTCTTAAATGTTAATAAATCCTAAATATACTAAACTCAAAATTTTAAATATTAAATCTTAAACATTAAATATTTTTTTTAAAAAAAATTGAAAGTTAAATATAAAAAAAAATTAGGACAAAAAGAAAAATATTATTAATAATAATAATAAAATAAAAATACTTTGTATCAAGAAGTATTGGTGATTGTGGGTAATATGATCCATATATTTGGGATATTGTGTACGTATCTCTCAACCCTAATTATTTATGGAGGAAGGAGAGAAATGGGGTCCCATCCCATCCATTTGATCTGTTTAGCCCACCAATCACGTGGACTGGTTTGTTAATTTCTTAGTCCAAATTTGCGGTTTGGACATTATTCACAATTTCTGTATTTGTGTTTATGTCAATCACTATTGTAAAGAAAAATCAGCTGTCTGTTTCCCTAAAAATCTTCATTTTAAGAGCCAAATGCAACCAAATATTACAACATTATCATTATGCATCGGAGCCTCCTCCTCTGACTATTTCACAAACTCAATACTCTCAACTCTCACTCACAATTTTTCATTTCTTTTTTTTAAATTTGATTCAACAAACTTCCAAATTGTTTTGAGCTGCCATTACTGATTTGACGTACGTAGCAGCCCAAAGACTTTTTTTTAACAATAATAATAATAATAATAATAATAAAACGAGAATTAGTAAAAATTGAGTGGAAAACATTACCAGAATATCATTCTCTGTCCATTGTAAATCTGCATCTTAATAATCAATCATTATATATATATATATTCATTTAATATAACAGAAGAATCTCCCTAAAATCTGATCATTCAGATATACAAGTTTTTCAATTTTTCAACCATCACTCATCAATTAACCAATAAAATTATAATCCTACGTAACTTAATATTCATAGGTAACTAGCCGGCATCTATAATATATACCCTTTTACGTATAATTAACTTTTTTTTTTTTAATTGATTACAAAAACTCCAAACAAATAGAGTTGTAATTGCTAAAAGATGTTGAAAAGTGATGACGTTAATTTGGTGTCTTCTGCTACCAATTCCACCCCGCAAATCAATTGTATTATTAGAATAATGTTTACAATTCAACCTTTGAATAAAGATGCATATATATATTTATTTATTTATTTATTGAGTAAGAAAACGTACTCGATTATTTTAATTTCTTTTTCATTCTATAGTTAACTTCGCCAATAATTCAGCAAAGTTTTATTTGACGAATCAACAGCCGCTAATCACTTTTGATTATGCCAAAAAAAAAAAAAAGTCAAATAATTAATATATATATATATATTTTGGTTGAATGAATAGAAAAATAAGCAAGAGATGATGATGAAGCTGAGCAAGAAAGAACTTTGGTTGTAGTTGTAGTTGTAGTTGATATTTAATAAGATAAGTTTTTATCCTCCAAAATTGAATGGTTCCTTCTAAATTAAATAAAAGCTCACATCTCACAGTGTGGTTTGAAAATTCAAAGGGAAATCGAAATCTGAAATTTGATATGATGATTTTGAAAAGTAAAAGGGTGGCTTTATTTTCAAACTCTCATAGCCTCCACCACCAGCTTGTGTGTCTTCATGGCTATAAAAAGGATATGCTCTCTGTTTATACTTACACCTCACACTCATAGCTTTAAAAAGTCTCTCCTTTGTTTGTGTAATAATATATGGCTTCTTTTAAAGCTATTATTCTAATTCCTTTGCTATTGTGTGTGTGTTTGATGCTTGGGTCTGTTCGTGCTCAGCTCACCTCCACATTCTACGCCACCTCATGTCCCAATGTATCAAGCATTGTGCTTGGTGTAGTGCAGCAAGCTGGCCAAAATGACCAAAGAGCTGGAGCCAAACTCATCCGTCTTCACTTCCACGATTGCTTCGTCGACGTAACACTTCTTCCTCCACTTTTATTCTTTTTTAATAATTATTACTAATTTGTCAATTTCAACATAATTCAATGAACTCAATATAATATAATATTTGCAGGGGTGTGATGGATCGGTGCTACTAGAGGATCAGGATGGCATAGTGAGCGAGTTGGGCGCACCTGGAAACGGAGGCATCACAGGTTTTAATATCGTCAACGACATTAAAACTGCTGTCGAGAATGTTTGCCCAGGCGTCGTATCCTGTGCTGACATTCTAGCCCTTTCTTCTAGAGATGCTGTCACCTTGGTACGTACTCCAATATTATTCAATACATATATAATCTTTTTAAATATTTAAAAAGTCATTCCAAACAGATTCTTAATTATTTGAAAATAATTTTGCAGGCAGGAGGTTCGGGTTGGACAGTCCTATTGGGAAGAAGAGATAGTAGAACAGCAAATTTGGAAGGAGCCAGGACTAGGCTTCCAAGTCCTTTTGATAATCTTGATATGCTTCAACAAAAGTTCAGGGATGTTCAACTTGATGACACTACCGATCTGGTTGCTCTATCAGGTGCACACACATTCGGGCGTTCGAGATGTCGATTTTTCAACAACCGGCTAAACACTTCGAACCCGGACCCGACCCTGGACTCGACATACGCGGATCAGCTGCGGCAAGAATGTCAAGCAGGGCAAGACACATTCGTGAATCTGGACCCAACCACACCGGACACATTCGACAGCAACTACTTCACAAATCTACAGAGCAACCGTGGGCTTTTGGGAAGTGACCAAGTTCTATTCTCCAGCAGCGGAGCTCCAACAGTGAGTATTGTGAACAGCTTCGCCAGCAGCCAGAGCCAATTCTTCTCCGCCTTCGGTCAGTCAATGATTAATATGGGAAATCTCGACCCTTTGACTGGGACCGCCGGAGAAATCAGGTCCAATTGCAGAAGGCTCAACTAAAGTAATACGTGAGGTGAAGTGAAGTAAGAATAGTAAATAATGTAAGCGCGTGCGGGCACCTCGCACAAGGCTTTCCATGGAGTGGAGTTGGTTTGTTTAGTTTTAGTTTGGAGAAGACAATGTTGTTTTTGTGTTTCTATTTTTGTTTCAGCTCATGATGTTACCATTGGAAATCAATGTCGTCCAATTATATATACAAAAGCTCACCAAAGTTTTAATATGTCAAATTTCAATCTTATATCTCTAATAAGTCCCTAACCATTCAAGCTAGATTTTAAAAATATTCATAGATTTATATTAGATAAAGACCCAACAATCAAGATCCTAAAATTTAATTTTGTGCTTGATAGATAGTGAATTTTAAAAAATGTCAAAAATTTAGAGGACACAAAATTAAAAGTTTAAGAACTTTATTATAAATTCGGATACCTATTTGACACAACCATAAAAGTTCATGGACTAAAATTTGTAATTAACTATAATAATATTATTTTATTGTTAAATTATACATTTAGTCCAATTTGTGTCTCTTTTTTTTACTATCAAACAATTTCTTAGATTTGGAGGTGAGTTTTGGATAATGCTATGAGTGCTAACAAAGTCTCACATTAATTAAGAAAATGGTAGATTTATGGTATATAATAATGATATATAAGTGAGGACAACATCAAGGATTGATTTAGTAGTCATGAAAGACCTTGAGACTATTAATGCTCTTCTAGAAGTAGTGAAGAGCCCATATTGTCGTACGATAATTATATTATTAAAAAATTATACTTGAAATCAACTTGTCATATAATTTAATACACCATTAACATGTCATGTAAAAGTTAAATGAATAAGTTACGAAAAAATCTATTAGAATCAAAATTAAAATTTTAATACCCTATTAGAATTTTTTTAACTTAAAAAAAAATAAAACTGTTATAAGTTTTTTTTAAGTATACTAATTAAATAGACTTAGTCTACTTATTAGGAATAAAAATGAAAATATAAAGACTAGACCAAACTTGGAATTTTTCGTATTCTCTTATTTATGAAACTCAATTATTTTCTTCTTCTAAAAAACATTAATTAATTATTTTCTTTGTTCTAATCATTGTGTGCCTTAGTCGTACAATATTTAAATTTGATTTTAAAAAAATACACGTTGAATGGTCCAATACGGATATAGTCAACTTATTTCCAAAAAAGAAAAAGAAAAAACAGAAGTCTTAAATTGAGTTCCTAATCTAAAACAACTAATAGCGGTCTCCACGAATTTACATCTGAAATAATGACACAGGCCATATGATTTGGAAAAAAATAAGCAAGAAGAAATCATAATAAATTCAGCAACTAACCATTGGTGACCACTTATTTATTTATTTATTTATATATATTAAGAAAATGTATTGGATAGCAAAATAAACCACAGTAATTACAAATTTAGTTAAATTGATTGGAGTTTGCAAATATAACAAAATTTTAAATTTTGATTTTTTCGTTTTTTTTAATGTTATCATTTTGCTCTTTCTATCCATAAAAAACAATCATTTTAAGTATATCAGCAGACAATCATTTCGAGTATATCAAAAATATATTTGTAAGCAATCATTTCAAGTATATCAAAAGCATATACCAACAAACAATTCTTTCAAGTATATCCAATCATTTTGGTATATCAAAAGTTTATTAGTAAGCAATCATTTCCAGTATATTAAAAGTATATCAGCAAACAATTCTTTCAAGTATATCCGAAGTCTATCAACAGACAATTATTTCGAGTATATCAAAGGTATATCAGTAAGAAATCATTTCAAGTATATTAAAAGTATATCTGCAGACAATCATTTCAAGTATATCATAGATATATCAGATTACTGATCATCTAATGCAACCATTTCAAGAAATCATAAAAGTATGTGCAACCATCTAATGTCTAGTTGTAGATTCCTCTCTGTGATTTTGATCTCTCACTTATCAAAATTAGATTTCTTGATCATCTTTGTTACACAGTATATCGATTTATGGTTCGATTCTTGATTGAGAGAAGAAAACAAATTCATAAAAATAATCAAGTATAATTGATTTTGTTTTGATCTAAAGGTTTAGAGTAGTTTTAGTTGGATTATTTTAAGTTCATAGTGGATTAGGTTTTTACATTGTGTTCTATTCTATTTACAATATGTTTTCATGGTATAATTGATGTGCGTTATAATTGGTGTATCATGGTGGTAGAAATACAATTTCACTTACTTCTTTATTTTTATTTTTTTCTAGCTTTCCCAATCACATTCTAACTTAATTAATTAGCAAAATTAATCCAAGTGGTGAAGAGTCGCATTCCGAATATTATAGACAGCTCCAGAAAATGACGGAGTAAGGTTTGAATTAATTATACGCCATTATTGAACTTGAACTGATAGTTTATTTTAAACCAAAACGTGTTTTTTCTGTTTAAAATATATTTTCTTATCGATTAATAGAAATGTGATGTTTTTTTTTTTTTTATTTTATTTTATTTTATTATTATTATTATTATTATTATTATTATTTAAGTATTAGCCCTATAATCATTTAGTTTTTAATTTTTTAATTTTAAGATTATTTATTTTTAATTCTTTTTATTATGGATTATGTTTTTCTTAAACAAATATTTGAATTATGAGTCGAATTCCAAAAATAAAAACTACTTTTTTAAAGTTATTTTTTTTAGTTTTCAAAATTGATTTTTTTTTTTAAACATTGGTAGAAATTAGATAACAAAACAAAGAAAATTGTAGGTGAAATTAGTATTTAAAAATAAAAAATTAAAACCAAATTGTTATTAAACCGAGCTAAAATATTCCATTTCTAATGGATGTGACACTATGTTAATAACTCAATTTATCATGAGTTATCAATTTATCATTGTTCACACGAGATTTCGAACGACGGATGGAAATTCGAACACGTGTAAATGAAATTTGAATTTGAATTTAATTGTATTTATCTGTATCGGTGCGTAGTGGATTACAACCTCTAATGTTTATCCTCTGATTCTTTCTCTCTAAAATGTAACTGTACTTGAGGGCTTCGCAGCTTGTTCTCGATGTTGAGTTTGTTTTGAGGGCTTCGCAGCTTGTTCTCGATGTTGTGTTTGTTTCGAGGGCTTCGCAGCTTGTTCTCGATGTTGGGTTTGTTTCGAGGGCTTCGCAGCTTGTTCTCGATGTTGTGTTTGTTTCGAGGGCTTCGCAGCTTGTTCTCGATGTTGGGTTTGTTTCGAGGGCTTCGCAGCTTGTTCTCGATGTTGGATTTGTTTCGAGGGCTTTGCAGCTTGTTCTCGATGTTGGGTTTGTTTCGAGGGCTTCGCAGCTTGTTCTCGATGTTGGATTTGTTTCGAGGGCTTCGCAGCTTGTTCTCGATGTTGGGTTTGTTTCGAGGGCTTTGCAGCTTGTTCTCGATGTTGAATTTGAATCGAGGGCTTCGCAGCTTGTTCTCGATGTTGAATTTGGATCGAGGGCTTCGCAGCTTGTTCTCGATGTTGAATTTGGATCGAGGGCTTCGCAACTTGTTCTCGATGTTGAATTTGGATCGAGGGCTTCGCAGCTTGTTCTCGATGTTGAAGGATTGTTCAGTCTTCCAAGGATTCAGGGAGTCTTCGTTGTTTGAGAATTCTCTCTGAGCTCTTAGGAGTAGAAATTTTCTGAACCTTGAAAATGAAGAATGAGCTCTCTATTTATAGAGTTCTCATGGGCCTGGTGGGCTTGGGCCTGGATCCAATGGGCTTGGGTCCAATGGACTTTTGGGTTCTGGGCCCAATAGATTTTTGGGTTTTGGGCCAAATTGCCATTTAAATAACTTTTTAATCCGATTCGATTTCGAGCCCAATTGAGCTATGACCGAATTTGCTCGGTTAATTTTATTCGATCCGCGGGCGAAGACACGTGGCGACCGCTGATTGGCCGAAATTTCTCGGTCAACAATCATGAATTTGACCTATTTTTGGTATAATTCTCTTTTTATTTGTATATCACCTACGCACCATTTTTTATAAATGATATGATAGACCTTTTTAATGTCTAAATTTATGAAATACGTTTATCGCTAATATGTTTAGGATTTAGTGAAATACGTTTATCACTAATATGATTAGGAGTGTACCGAGACTAATTAACGCATTAGGGTTACTTGCAAAGTAAGCTGGGAATAGTTTTTGACTTCTATGAACCAACCATACAAGGGAATCAGATTCTCAACTTCTTTTATTTCCGCTTTAAATACCCAGAAAATAAAAGTTACTTTCTTTTTCATTTCATAAAGAATAATACACTTTTTCCGCATAAAAAATAAAGTAGTATCTTTTTCATTTTCTGGATAAATAAGGTTTTATCTTTTCTTTTGGTAACAGTTTCAATATTATTTTATTTGAGTATAATTCATGTAATTTTAAAGACTTCTTGTTTCCTATATATATATATATATATCTTTTGGTAAATAAAAAAATATTAGTCATAGAAGTCCAAATAGCATCCTTGTATTAAAAACAATATTAGACTTAGACCTACCCATTTTTATGTTGGTCCTATGCTTTAATATTATTTTATTTTAGTATAATTCATGTAATTTATGACAGATAAAATTGAAATACCTTTTGTGTTGTGAAGAATCTAATATAACTTAGAAATAAAGGGAAATCAAATTTACTCATTGAAAATTTCAATACATTAATAATTAAAGCAAAATAATCTTGGTTAATAATCATTAGATTCTTTGCACTTTAGATACGATAAAGTTCAATTAATTCAACAAATTAGTTCAAATTTTCAGTAATCGTCAGATCAATCTCAACTTTGTTTTATACGACATTTTTCGATGCTTTGGTTACATTGGGATTCCTGCGGACATTCGGACGGCTTTTGATCACACGTGCTCAGGTTCACGTGAGCTCGAAAATACGGTCTTTCTCCAACCAATCAACGGCATATGTGTGGTAGAGTTTCTACTGTTAATATCTGGATTAAAAGTTTTTTTTTTAATAATATAGTTTTAAAAAATAATTACAGAAACAAGTTAGTTCGGAAAGTATTCTCAAGAGAGGTATAAGATTGAGATGAATTTGACACGTATTCATACCACATAGTTGTTACTGTGTTACGATAAATATCAATAACAAAGAATAAGTAAGAAAATAAGTAAGCGCGAAGAACGACACAGATTTACGTGGTTCACTAACGTCGTGTTAGCTACGTCCACGGGCAGAAGGGAGAGGAGAGATTACAAATGAACAGATAAGAGGCGGCTGAAATCATTAGAAGGTTTATATATGACACATTTCTAATGACCTAATACAAAATGGGCCAAAGCCCAAAACAGATAAGTAAAAACCCAAATCAGACAAATTCAAGGCATTACAACAAATCTCCACCTTGACTTGAATTCTCCCACAACTAACAAATGTACTAGATGCAACACAAAGTTACCAGATGCAACACGAAGTTACCAGATGTACATAAAACTCTTCTTCAGCCTCAGAATGCCCCATAAGGGGCCATCAACAATTCAAAACATTTATCAAGTCCAAACAATGTTGGAACTTGCCATGTGGAACTGGTTTGGTGAACATATCAGCAGGATTACCTTCTGCCTCAGAATGCCCCATAAGGGGCCATTCAAAACATTTATCAAGTCCAAACAATGTTGGAACTTGCCATGTGGAACTGGTTTGGTGAACATATCAGCAGGATTACCTTCTGTCTCAGAATGCCCCATAAGGGGCCATTCAAAATATTTATCAAGTCCAAACAATGTTGGAACTTGCCATGTGGAACTGGTTTGGTGAACATATCAGCAGGATTATCAGCAGTACCTACTTTCAACACCTTAACCTTCTTCTCAATTCTCAGAAAATGATATCTCACATCTATGTGCTTAGTCCTCTCATGATGGACTATCACAATATGTTTACTTAAGACTAATTCAAACGTAATCTGAATTTCATTATAGTGTTTACTTGCACATAATCATTCGTGAGTTTACCAGAATACCCATCTGAATTTCATTATATAGTGTTTACTTGCACATAATCATTCGTGAGTTTACCATAATACCCTTTTATTTTGCTTTAATCTGGTTCAGAATCGTGTGTTAAGTCGTTGTCTGAGCGTTATTCGTATACAGACTCGTGTGGATACTCGTAAATCCATTTTTAAACATGAATTTGTACTTCACTCCGTTTATTCTCTCTTCTTTCTTTGTTTTTTGTCATTAGAGCTTCAATCTCTTCCCTCATCCATTATGGTTTCTTCCTAACAAAAGAAAAATAACCCCCAATTTTCAAGGGTTTTAACGTAATGAGTTTCTCTTTTTTTCTGGGGAATTGCAAAATTTGTCCTGATTTTGAAAAGGTTTGTCAAAATTGACCTGAAATTGAAATTTTAACATTTCTAACCTAATTTTAATTTTGACAGTTGTCTCATATTTTCAATTTTAATGGGCTGTGAATTTCGAATATACCTCTTTTTTTTCTATCATTTCTTCTCTAGATTTTTTCTTCTTATCGTCTTCCCTTCTTCAAGTAGTTTTTTTCTTATCTTCTTCCTCCTTGTCGGTAAGTAGTAAAAAAAAAAAAAAAAAAAAAAAAAAAAAAAAAAAAAAAACTCACCTATTTTTTTTTCAGAGATGTGTATACTCAAAATGATCCCGTAAATAAAACCAAATCTCAACTGATTTATTTTTGTTAATCGGGATGAAAAAGATATAAAGATATCCATCGTTTTTTTTTTAATTATCGTGGATTGGTTAACACGATCGTGTGGTTGATTTTTTTAGATTTTTATTTATTATTTATTATTGTGGGATTGGTTAACACGATCGTGTTATTTGTTAACATGATCGATTGTATATTTTTTAGATTTTTATTTTATTTATTTATTATGGTGGGCATGGTTTCAATGAGATTGAGATTATTGTGGGATTGGTTTCAACAATCTTGGATTGAGATTATTGTGGGATTGGTTTCAACTATTGGTTTCGTGAGATTGGTTTCAACTATTGGTTTCGTGAGATTGGTTTCAACGATCGTGGGATTGGTTTCAAGTAGATTTTTTTTATATCTTTTATCAACATGAAAGAAGATTTGTTGGTCTGTGATTTGGTTGATGAAATCAGATTCATAAATATTTGATTTAAATCTGTACAAATTTGTTGGAGGGAGGAGATATCTTCATTCTTCGTAAAATTTGAAGAGAAAATGGTAGCAGTGGAGAGAGATGAGAAATGATGCTGAATAATAGAGGAGAGAGAGGAATGATGCTGAATAATAGAGGAGAGAGAGGAGATGAATTTCATGGTTGTGGGGGAAGAAAATGGTAGGGAGCTGGAGATGAGAGAACGATGAATAAGGGTAGAAACATAATTTCACATTTAAAAAAAAGTTGAAAAGGTGGACGGTCTTTTAAAATTGGGTCAGAAATGTTAAAATTTTAACTTCAGGTCAATTTTGGAAAACATTTCCCAAATTGGGTGAGATTTTGCAATTCATTTTTTTTCTCCACAATTTGTTCCTCTTTTATCCAATACCAACCATTTGTTCTTTTTATCAAAAATGAGTTTCTCTTTTTTCTCCACAAGTTTTGGATTAAAAAACTTATGGAGAAAAAAAAAATGAGATTGGTCATGCAACGTGAAAGAATTTGTTGAAAGAAAAAAAAATGCACTTGTTGAAGAGAAAGAAAACTTTTTTTTTTTTAAGAAAAAAGAAACCAGATTTTTTTAAAGAAAAAAGAAAAAAAATCATTTCTAACGTATGGGCGATGGCAGCGAGATGGGATGGAGTGATGTGAGCGGCGACAAGGTTGTCCGGAAGAGGGGAGAAGAAGAAAGGAAGAAGAAGATGGAAGAGATGACCATGTCTTTCTTTGACCTTTCAAGGAAGAGGGAGAAATGGGCCAACATGAAAAAAAAATAAACAAAAATGTGGTGGGACCGTGTAATAATCAATGGTAATTTCATTGAGCACTACAAGGGATAGAGAAATGAGATAATGAGATTACAGTGATACTCACACTTTGATTACGTTTGCATATTTTGGTAAACGTCATCAAACGTAAAACGTAATCGATGTATGTCTCACTGTCAGAATTATCGTTCATTGATTAGATTTGGAGGGAAGTAAACATGTTCTTAGTATTTTTTAAATGTTTAAATTTAGTTTATCTATTTCCAATAAATCTTAAAAATAGTTTTTCAAGATACTTTTATGGTTACTCCAATTACCATCAAGAAACTGAATTTATGATGCTAGACTTCACTTCAAAATTGTAAAAAATGCATGTTGGAATGCCTTGAATCTGTTATGAGACCCTCTACGCCCCTAAAAGAAAAATATCATTTGGGTTTTTACTTATCTATTTTGGTCTTTGGCCCATTTTGTGTTAGGTCATTAGAAGGGTGTCATATATAAACCTTTTAATGACTTCAGTCGCCCTATCTGTTCATTTGTCATCTCTCCTAATTCGTAATAATGTTGCTCTCACTTCTGCCGTAGACGTAACTAACACGACGTTAGGGAACCACGTAAATCTGTGTCGTTCTTCTTATGCGCTTACTTATTATTTGTTATTGATTTATCGTAACGAGGCAAAAAAAAAAAAAAAAGTGTAGTGAGACTAACACCCTAATATTATTTTTTAATTGAGGACAAGACTCGATTGTAGTCAAGAGTGGAGGTTTAATCTTGCACTTATGCAGAAATTAAAAAAATTATCAAACGTGAAGATAGTTCACTGATGACTGTCAGCTCATTTGCCCATGTGACTTACTATGTTATTTTATTTGTTAAACAAATCAGTTACTAAATGATATAGAATCCTCTGTTTTTAGATTTACTGTGCTTGGTGTAAATTAGGAGTTTTTCCCCCTTTCGTTTCCTATAAATGAGCTTGTACTGTATCAAGTGAAATGTGAGAAAGAGAAAGGATAAAAACGATTTGGGTTTTTTTCATAAATTTTCTGTGTTGAATTTCCTTTTTTTGATCAAACAATCACAACCGAGGGAACACATCGCCTAGATAGTCCAGAGTTAGGTTGAAGGTTCGATCCTGCATCTGTGCAGAAATTTAAAAGCATTATTTATCGTCTTAAATCTATTAAACAATCACTTAGTGCAATAGATGACTGCATCGCTGAGATTTGATATTTTTTTTTTAATACATGACCATCGTTCAATTTTTAGCCCACATGAATATAACTTATAAGTTATAAAACGTTTGAAAGTTGAAAGTAGATTAACGGAATAAAAGTTAAAAAGACGAAGAGGACAAAACGAACAAAAAAAAAATGATATTTTAGTAAATAAAAGAAATGGGAGATAAAATAGAATTTGTGTAATAAAAATTTGGAGACGACGAGACGTTGCGTGCGGGCAATGTCAGGTTGTTGGGCTCTGCAAAGCCTAAAAGCCAATACTGTGTGTGTGTGGTGTGGCCTGTACTAAAGACGAAGCGCAGCCCTTTTCAAAAAGGTTTCTAAAATATATTCCCACCTCAGTTCTTTCTTCTTAATTCTCTCTTTCAACTTTGAAGGATCAATCACGTTCACCAGGCGATCCATTTTGGATGAGCTACGCTGCAACCAAATTCTTTGACTCTTCTTAGAGTGTTTTGTTGTGCCAATCTAACGGCGACACACGTACCACCCTCGCCCTTCTCTTGCGGACATTGCTCCACCTTCTTCTTCTCTTTCCATTTCCTTTTAGGGCCCAACAATTATGCAATTATTTCATTGTTGATCGGCGTTAAGTTCAATATTCAAGCATTTGCAGCTTCTCCTGCTGTTTTCTGGTCGATCAGTTTCACCCCCCTTCATTTTTTCCATCTGGGTACGCCGGTTTCTTTCCCTACTCTCTTTTAATGTTTGTTTTCGTCATCATTCTGCTGCTCTGCTGTTGATTCTTCAAAATGCGAGTTGGGTTTTGTTCAATTTCGTAGTTGTATTATGTTTTCAGCCTTGTTTATTAGTGTGCTGCATTCTCGTTATGTTCGTGGCTGTTAAACAATTCGAACCCATGGTGAATTTATCTCTCTTTTTTTCTTCTTGATTGTTAGCTGAAGTTGTTTAAATGGAGAAACTGAAGTGATTTAAGACCAGTTCTATTAATAGATAAATTGTTATTGTCTTTTGGTTTCCTTATATTCTACTTTTCTGTTTATAGATTCTTATCCCAGCACACAGATGCCAAACTCAAAAAAGAGGAAAAGAAAAAGAAAAAAAAATTGGTGCTTCTGTTGGGTTTTGTTTTCTTGCTTGTTGTTCTTGTGCCAATAAATGATTCAACTTTTATTTCCCACTCTTAAACGCACTTTTCTGTTGTACAAGCAAACAATGATTCCATCCAATTATGACTGTCATGTTGTTGTAAATTTTAATGCAAACATGGATTTTCGGTTAAAAGAACCTTGAAGATTCTTCCTCATAGTTTCCATTTCCAACAGGTTCTGTCCTTCCTATGCTATTACAAGATATACCTTGCTTTCATGGTGAATTTATGGAAGCATTGAATGATCTGAAACTTAATTGTTTTAACTTCTTGCACACATAGTGCTTTCAAATTTCATCTTGCTTCTTATTTTCTATAGATTTCTTGATGTGAATTTGATCAAGGAATATGATAACTCTATGCGGTTATACGGGTCCATAGATATAGATTGTTCTTGATTTGTAATTTCCAGAAGTTCATAATTTGAATACCCTTTTTACTATTATACAAATTGCATTGCACCCTTGAAATAAATATCATTTGAAGTGAGGTTTGAATATACTCCACATTGCTGATGTGATCTTCATACAAAATTGATTGGTCCGTGGAACCAGTTTTGAGATGCTTGCATGACATAAGTTTTAATGGAATCAGTTATGAGTTCTTCAAACAAGTCCCTCTGGCAATCACACTTCTTATTTAACTAAATCTCAGAGATGATTGCATGAGTACCGTAGAATTCAGAGAGAAGGGGATGTATCAGCAGCAGAAGTCAAGGGAAGAACATGCTTCTTCTGCAGCCAGCTTCTGCAAAGAAGTGACCGAGTTGCGCCTTACATCTATAGATTCTCAAGCAGCAACTTCTCGTCCAGAGTTCAAAGGTGTCTCTTTCAGGAAAGCTTCCACTGGTGGTTTTACCAGGAATCGCAATGATGTACACGAGCTACTCGATTGTACTGTTTGCATGAATTTGATGCATCCTCCAATTTACCAGGTATCATATCATATTCTAATTGTGATGAATTTCAAAACTTACAATGCTTGCCCATAAGTTATTCTGAAAAAAACATTGCCGTAGATAAATCCATCCAATAAGGAAAGGAAAGTAGAAACAAAAACATTTAATTTGAGACCCTGAATCAAAGTTTAAGGCCTAGAAGTCTCGTGCATCATTTGATTAATCCTTTTGTCTCGGTAAATAGTTTTCGATATTGTATTAAAAGCATTCTATCTAACTTCACTTTCTGTTCAAATGGGAGGCTAATTTGTATAACCATTGAATTGCATTGTGTCTTGAGTTATTACATTTGAGTTAACTCTAATGCATACCAGCTAAAATAGTTTTATGCTTTAGTGTGCCAATGGTCACACTCTTTGTTCAAGCTGCAAGGCAAGGGTTCAGAACTGCTGCCCTACCTGCCGCCACGAGCTTGGGAACATAAGGTGCCTAGCACTGGAAAAGGTGGCCGAGTCGCTCGAGCTCCCTTGTGTGTACGAAAACCTTGGTTGCATTGACATGTTCCCATACTACAGCAAGCTTAAACATGAGAAGAGCTGTAAATACCGCCCGTACAACTGTCCTTATGCTGGAGGTGAATGTTCTGTAACCGGTGACATTCCATACCTTGTCACGCATCTCAAGGACGAGCACGAGGTCGATATGCATGATGGATGTTCCTTCAGCCATAGATATGTCAAATCCAATCCCCATGAAGTTGAAAATGCTACATGGATGCTTACTGTAAAATCTCTCTGTCTCTCTGCACAGACTTTAAAGGAGCTACTTTCAAATTTTAGATTCTTAGGAATATAAAAGCAAAGAAGCATTTCATGTAACATCCTCTGATTTTCATTTGATCCAATGCAGGTTTTTAACTGTTTTGGACGACAATTCTGTTTGCACTTTGAAGCATTTCGATTAGGAACAGCACCTGTTTACATGGCATTCCTCCGGTTTATGGGCGACGATGACGAGGCAAAACAATTTTCTTACAGTCTGGAAATTGGTGGAAATGGCAGAAAACTCATATGGCAAGGTATACCGAGAAGTATCCGCGATAGCCATCGGAAGGTTCGGGACAGTCACGACGGATTAATCATTCAGAGGAACTTGGCACTATTCTGCTCTGGAAATGAGGGGCAGGAACTCAAGTTAAAGGTTGCAGGGCGAATATGGAGAGTGAGGTGAGAACAAATATACATTCTCAATGTCAAAAGACTGTACAATATGATGACCTACCTTTGTAAATGGCTGCTACAATTCAGCTATGTTAGAAGCTGATATTTCATCACCTACATTTTCTGCTCCTTTTTTTTTGTTTATAATATAATTTTTACTTCAAATACACACGAGGGAATTATAAAAATAGCATGATAAAAGTAACAAATTCACAATAAATGTCAATCCATTTTCATATTTACAACGGTAAATAAAATTGCTAATTCCACACGACAATGAATATGACATCAATTATCAAGTAACAGTTTTGAATTATTATTTTTCATTTGTTTTCTTAAACTTTGGTTCTACGCCAGAATACAGAGCTCAACTCCCAACTTAAAATCGGGTGGCTCAGCTCTACAGAACCCTATACAAAATGAACCGAACCAACCCTTCGGTCACATTAAAGCCCTAACTCGAGTCACAAGCCTGCATTATCAAGCTCGGCGCTTTAATTTTTTTTTTTCCACTTTAACAATAACAAATAGAAATGGAACAATAAAGAAATGGAACAATAAAGAAATGGTTGTTTTTTATACAACATAAAGTTAAGAGGGAGAGATTATTAATTAGATGAACAATATAGCATTTGAAAAAATTAATTTGAAATTAAGAAAACTTTTTAGGGAAAAAAGATTAATTTTTACTTCTAAACTTCACAAATTATATCAAAAATTATCCTAAACTTTCAATTTCAGGAAAAATGATACTAGAGTTTGATTTTAGTTTAAATATGTGTTTTATGAAAAATAGGGAGTGAATTTAGCTTAAAAAAGAGAAAAGATAAGTTACGACGTCGTATCACTACCAGTCGTCGTTCCAACAGTCTCCACCGGCTTTAAACCCTAAACCCTGTGGAGTGAAAGAGGAGACGACGAACAAATGCTGATCACTCGTAAGCTTTCTGCTTCGAAGCTCAAACCTCTGTTTTCTCTGCGTTTTCTTTCTCCGACTTCTCAGTTCTATTCTTCACCTTTCTGCTTAAACCCACGAATCCATCAACCATTTCCTCTTTCGCCTTCTTTCTCTTCGAAACCATCACTTCCAGAATCTTCGCTTCTCACCCGCGATGGCAACTACGACGAATCCACTTCCCGATTCTCCCTCGTCTGCCCTGGCTGTGGAGTTCATATGCAAGACGCCAATCCCAACCATCCTGGCTTCTTCCTCAAACCCTCCAAAAAAGATTCCAATTACCGGCTGTTCAACCATCTCGTGCCCGTCGATGATGAATCTGAATGCTCCGATTTTCTGAAGAGAGGCATCGTAATGGAGCCGGAGAATCAGAAAACCGAGGAGAATAAAGCCCAGAAGCCGACGGTGTGTTCGCGCTGCCACTCATTGAGGCATTACGGGAAGGTAAAGGATCCTTCACTCGAGAATTTGTTGCCGGATTTCGATTTCGATCATACTATCGGTAGGAGGTTGGTGTCAACTACAGGAACCCGATCTGTTGTTTTGATGGTCGTTGATGCTGCAGATTTTGATGGGTCGTTCCCAAAAAAGGTCGCGAACTTGGTCTCGGCGACGATTGATGATAATTCAGCTGCGTGGAAACAGGGGAAATCAGGTAATGTGCCTAGAGTGGTGCTTGTGGTCACAAAAATAGATCTGCTGCCGAGCTCTTTGTCACCGACGAGGTTTGAGCATTGGGTGAGGCAGAGAGCGAGGGAGGGAGGAATCAACAAGATAACGAGCTTGCACATGGTGAGCGCTGTTAGAGATTGGGGGCTGAAGAATTTGGTGGATGATGTAATTGGCTTGGTTGGGGCAAGAGGAAATGTGTGGGCAGTTGGAGCACAAAATGCTGGGAAAAGCACGCTGATTAATTCAATAGGAAAGCACGCTGCTGGGAAGATCACGCAGTTGACTGAAGCACCAGTGCCCGGGACAACGTTGGGGATAATCAGAGTGGAGGGCATTTTTCCGGGTCAAGCCAAATTGTTCGATACGCCTGGGCTTCTCAATCCCCATCAGATTACAACCAGATTGACAAGGGAAGAGCAGAAACTTGTTCACATCAACAAGGAATTGAAGCCGAGAACTTACAGGATAAAGGTAACAAAATTGAATTTTCATTGAGAAACAGCAAGAATTCCAAAGAATCTATAATATGGGACTGAAATTGTGATTGGCTAAATAGATAAATGGTATATACTATAGTGTATACTGTGTAACTTCTAGCATAAGTTGAAATTTCGAGTAGTAAGTTTTTACTTTGTTATTGATCTTCTATAGACCACTATGTTTTGCAAGAAATGTGGGAGATTTCATAATTTTGATGCCGATTTTATAGGTTGGTCATACAATTCATGTTGCCGGTCTCATGAGGCTAGATCTGGAAGAAACATCTGTAGATACAATTTATGTTACAGTGTGGGCATCTCCTTATCTTCCATTACACATGGGGAAAACAGAAAATGCAAGCAAGATACAGGAGGATCATTTTGGCAATCAGTTGCAGGTATTATTTTTTTCACTAGTTGGATGGTTGGATTACCATTTGCAGTATGTTGATGTAATGGTGTTTTGCATTCTTGGAAAGCCTTGACCTTTTATATTTATGAAAAGTTTCCCTTTGGAATTTCTTTTCTTGTAGAGGATATAATATGAAAACCGGTCATTGTTTCTTGGTGCAGCCACCTATAGGCAAAGATCGAGCTGCAGAGCTTGGAAAATGGACGAGAAGGGAATTTTGTGTTTGTGGGAGTAGTTGGGATTCTAGTTCTGTAGATGTTGCTGCTGCTGGCCTGGGTTGGTTTGCTATTGGACTTAAAGGAGAGGCAGTCTTCAGCATATGGACTTATGAGGGCGTCGAGGTTGTTATTCGAAGTTCCGTCATTCCTTCCAGATCAAACTTCTTTGAAGATGCTGGTTTTACAATCTCAAAAATTGTCTCCTATGCTGATCAGGCTGCAAACAAACAACTTGATAAAAGTGAAAAGAAGGGCAAAAAGGCCGACCCCAAAAGTCGCGTGCGAACTGAAACGTCAGTATCGGAAGTTCGCTCAGAGTCAAGTTCTGCTTAAAATTTGTAGCATTGTGCAGAAAGTGATCTACATAGCAATGTAGAAGTATGGTGTTTGATGGAATTTATGCTGAAAAATGCAACGCAAGCATCTTCAAGCCTTCTGCTTGGAGACAGAGACTTTGAAGGCTTTCAAGCAGTGATAGAATTTCTCCTCCAGCAACACAAATTAAAATTAACAAGGCTAAGGCTTGAATGAGAGCTATGAGGTATAAACTATATTGCCTGTTAAGATCGTGACTCTCCCTACTCGAAGTAGGTTACTTCATCATCATCATCCACTGCTTCATTTTCAAGGAAGGCAAGAATGGGAAGTAATTATAAACTCGAGGGATTTACGTTGAGAGAATTGGTTGTTACTTTTTTTGTAGTCAGGGTTGTACATGTCTGATCAACCATCAAGATTTTTTCCTAGTCTTTTTTATTTTCTATTCTTTATTCTCTTTCATTTGCTATATAACCTGACTTCATATTTATAATAAAAGTTGAGTTTACATCGCCCCTATGTACTAGTACTAGTACTCTACAATTGAATCTGGTTTGACAATGCTTTTCGACGAGGTTAGACCAGTGTGATTTTTGTGTATATTGCTCTATTCTCTTCGGTATAAGCAATATGAATTTGACGACGCTGTAAATAGCATCGAAGAAGATGGCCATCTCACTTATAGCAATGTTTTAACACTAACTAAACTCTGCCATGAAGCAACCATGACAAAAACAAGTTATACATCTATCACCAATAGACATAGAGCCAACTTTGAAAAGAGAGATGAAGTTTAAGAATTTGGTAACAAGCGACCATTGTACATCTTATCAAGCAATTTTTGTGCGTCGGGCCGTCTTAGAAGACCTTTGTTGTTTGGTAAACCAGTTCCTAGACAAACAGGACATACAAGTTTTCCTCTACCTGCCACAAGAAGTTGGAGATGAAGATAGAAAACGAAATAACATAAATAACAAAGGAACACAGATATTGCAAATTTAAATTTGATACAAATCTTAATTTTAATCTCTAAGAAAGCCCAAGGAACAAAAATCCCTCATTTCCCATTTGTTGGCATTTCTGTCAATTAGGAATGGAAATTACTATCTCACAAGATCAAATGATCATAGATTCAATTACCTATAGTTGCAATATAACCATTTTGGAGAAGCATAATGATCGAATTTAGATTGGTAGTTCAAGATTGTCGTCAAGTCTAAAAGGAGCATTATATTTCCTGGATTTGATAATCACACGTTTATGATGTATGAACTTCTTTTCATATTTTTTCTTCAGACTGCGAAATTCAACATGAATTTTCTTTCTACTGCTAGCATATTCAGCCTGCGAACTTTAAGTCATTAGCTGAACTAACATGTTCGGCTGCTTTTGGGGAACAGCGAAGTGAATGATCAACCAAGGTTCTTTCTTCAAATTTGGGATATGTATTCGGGGTTTCTGCTTGTTCTTGTTGGTTTCACAACAAAACATAAAGGAACAATTTGGCAGTCAGTAGTACAAAGCCAATTCAACAGAATATTGATGTCCAAGGAATGTTATATCTATATTTGTATCCCTTGATAGTTTCAAATTGGAGGGAGGAAGAAAAGAACAATCTAATCTTTCTTACACAAAACGCAAAAGATGCGTATTCATGCGATTTAAGGATGATAGCTCAATCCCCTAGATTACTGCCCCAATGAGTGACGGTTATTCCAACAAAATTGCTATTTGCACAAGTTTTTTTTTTCTTTTTCTTTTGACAACATGTGGGGCTATCTGCACAAGTTGAACTTGTCATAGAAGTGTTTGTCTCGACATCTAACTATGCTAAGGTCTATATTTTTTTACGAACGAAAAAACAAGAAATCAATTTTTCTTCATCTCAAGGCTTTTAAAAACATCAGAAGAGGACATTACTTTCCAGCAGACGTGAAGTTGTATCCAACTGAAACCATGAAAATATATGCAGCATTCGTTGATGAGATCACCATAATTTGTAAATAGAGATGAATATTTACCATAACAATTTGGACATTCAGTAAACTCGTAGACATCTTTAGCCCGTTTTCTGTTCAGAGCTTTCCATTTTCCTGTACCACCGCACATGTCACCTAAACCGAAGAACAGTAAGCATCTCATGGAAAATAGGGACCACAGATAGATAAAGTTGATTAAAAAAAAGGAAACAGTTGAGGCAAGGAAATTAACAAAAACAAAGAGGTACATGTATCATGTACGTTCTCATCAAATTTCTATAGATCTTTAGAAAGGAAAACTTAAGCATTACTTTTCAACGGACAACATAAAAAATGAGAGAAAGAAAGGAGTCTTCTAACTCCAAGAAAAACTCATATATGGAAGAACCTGATGAAATTTTTTTAGTACATTGGGGATGGGGGGATTCGAACCACAGACCTTTTGGTCATCAAGTCATACATATGCCAGCTGAGCTATGCTCGCTTTGGCACCTGATAAAAATTTTGACTAGAAAACATAAGGAATTCCAAACTGACATAAGTTTTTTTATAACATGTATTTTGAAAGAGAATGTTAATATCAACTTTATATTTTACCAAACAAATTTTTTTTACTTAGTTTTATATGGTTTATTTCCATGACTTCTAAACGTTATAAGGCCATAAATTCAATTCCACCAACCCCATGAAGGAGCTCAATACTTTTAAATCACAAGCATTCCATGAAAGAAGAATAAAAATTATATTCAACGAACGAAATGTGTTATGTCTAACAAATCAAAAAGGCATGCTTACAAAGTATGGCACCACTTCCTCCACAATTTCGGCACCCAGGTTTTCCATCCATGGTATTTGCCATAGCTTCAGTCATTGTGCCCCCACAATTCTTTATCAATGTCACAGATGAACACAAACATGTGAGGCACCCTCGACGAGAGATCAAGATTTGAGTCCCCTGTGATCAGAACAGTTGTCATGTGTATTACTAATTGGAAGATAAGAACGAAGTAATCTACTTTAGACTATATATGAATAAAACTATACATTCCCATCTCAATGCTTTCACAGGACTTGAAAATGCACTTAAGATGTCGCTTTCTAAAGGATGGTTAATTGATTTATTTCAAAAATTGATGAGAAAACCTACAAGGCTTTTGCACGTTCTCATATTCCAATGGTATTATACTTTTTTAGGACACCCTCATCCAAAAATTTAAAAGGCTTTGACTCAAGCGATGCATCAAAGATGAACGACAAGCATTCCAAAAATTAAATTTAACCAATCATTCATTTATAAACAGTGAGTGATTAGAGCTGTCAAAAGATGCACACCAGGCAAGGAAATACACATTTAAACATGAGCTAAACTGGTTGCATGACCAGTGAAGCATTATGGTTGTAAATCATAAAAACAACGAGGAAAGTAAAGCAAGTATCACTATCATGAACAAGCTGCTGTTGAATTTTTTAGTACAACAAATGTGGGCATGAGGATTTGAACCTCCAACCTTAAGGTAAGAAGTACATGTCAATTACCGCCGAGTTATGCTCACTTTGGCATGAATAAGCTGTTGTTCCAGTAAAAGAAAGCCAAACAGACAAATAAGTAAACGAGATCCTTACCTTGAGCGGTTTTGATGGTGTATTTGAATCTCCAGTACTACAGCTTTCATCATCAAAATTCGATGTCGCACGAAGTACAACAGGCTTTGAGTTAGCTGTTGAGTTTGGGAAAATGAGGGTCAAAACTTTGTAAAGAATGATCAGCATGTTTAACACAGATCATTGCAAAGTAATGTCAGAATAGTACAAGTGCAAGAAAATAATGTTAGAAATCTTTCACTATTACCAACACATTTCATCATGTTACTAACTTACTAGACCATTCGATTGACCAAGACATTATTATACATTTCCTTTTTTTTATTTTTTATTGGGGGGGTCGAATTCTGGTAAAAGTAAAGCAAAGCAACATGAAAAGGGTCTTCGCAACTTCATTTTAGAATAACATTCCATGCCTATTGGAAGGAGATATGATCAATCATTTAATACAATACAATTTTTTTTTTAAAAAAACATGAAAAGAAAATACCCATTTGGAAAATAAAACAAAACAACAGAGGGATCCATCCATGGTGGTTTAAAGAGAAAAGAGAGGGGATTACGTACTCCGGCGGACAACTATGAACAGAGGAGATTAAACCCCTCTACAAAATAGAATAGAAGAAGTGTATGGAACAATGCAAAGTTGCAGGATAACCTAAAAACAAGTTGCAGAGAATAGAGAGAAAGAGAAAGTGCTCACGGTGGGATAAGGAAGCTCTAGAGATGGAAGACGGACGCAGCAGGGGAATGGCTGATAGATGAGAAGAAGACGACATCATCATCATCATCTTCTTCCCTCTGCTCTGCGCCACTCGTTATGCTGCTACTCTATACTATACTGTTAATTACCAACAACTGCCATGGGGTTCCAAAAAATCAGCTCCTATTCCCTGCACCTGCAATGTCCACCCCTACCCATTAAGGATAGGATCTTCAATTTTAATTTGGATATTCTAATATTATAATTTACGAGTTCATCATTAAAAATAATAAACCTTACATTTTGATTAATTCCACGATATTTGGCTCATGTGATATATATATTTAATTAATTCTAACGTGCGACTACTTAAATTCTCATTTTACCATCTGATAATATGAAATTAATTTTTCTGTTTCAGTTTGGAATTCACAGCCTAAAAGACTCAAAATATTCGTAAATTTATATATATATATATATATATATATTAAAAAAAAAATCCTCGGGCGGAGTAGTTGGCAAACTAGAATTCGTGAAATTTTATTTGATATCAAGGTGAATATTTTGATAAGATAACCAAAAATCCGTTTAATATCATACACAATAAAAAATAGGAGCACAAAAAAGTAAATATATTTAGCAGAGAAAAGGGAAAGAGGTGGGAATCTGAATTCTGAAATTCGATAGAAAATGTAATGACATGCGGAAGAAAGGGCTGCGGCTATACAAAGCCAAAACTCCCTGGAATAAAATATTCAGAAACTTATTCAGTACCTAATAGTAATTAATAATTAAAGATTATATATTCCTTCCTATATTAATTCTTTAGCCCCAAAAAAATGTATGGATGAAATACGCCGGGGAAAAGGAAATCTTGTTATAATTTAAGGACTAAATTGAAACCGAGAAAGATCGCCAATTTATACAGCTTCGACGGAACCAATTTAATATACAAACACCGGGCAGGGCATGTACTCTCCCATACTAAAAATACAGCAATGTGCAACAACTATTATCAGATGAGAGGGGCACCGGACGACACCAAACAACAAAATCTGCTGCTTTCTTTGGGAATTCGTTGTGGATCAAATGTGATTTAAGCTACAGTTCTGCCGTAACACAGGCAAGCAAGATACAGATTCTTCGCCCATTTTTCCTGCTCCAAACCAAAACATTCAAAATCATAGTAAGAAAATCTCAAGCTACAATCTTTTACTTTTCAAATTGAATATTTTCATTTTAAAATCGGTGAGTACCTTTACATGGGTGCTTGGAAACTGAGATGTACGCAGTGTTTCTTGAGTCTCATCACCAGGTTTGCGCCTAGGAACACTTAAAATAAGAGCTGCTTGATCCCAAGTTGCAGCTGTTGATGTTATTCGATAGCCATTATCCCATCGTCTGTGGATGCCCTCACTTGGATAGAGGAAATCAAGCTCCACAACCTATGCAATGACTAATAAATTAATAACTAACTAGGAGAGGGCGAATATAATTCCCACACAAAGTTCAAAGCTTTACAATAAACAGAAGTAGAGCTTTAACACAAGTCCGAGATCATATAATAATTTATGGGTAAGATACCATTTAGTATTCTAAAATAATTGAATTACCCATGTCAAATGACGTTCAACCCAAAATGCTATAAGGGATAACGAGTGAACTTATTAAGACCATAAACACAAAGGGAATGTATACCAATGCCAAAACCACAAAACATAGAAGTGAGAAATGAGAGCCGCTGATGCTGAAAATAAATGTCACAAAGTGATTGACACACACATCAAGAATGCAAAGTTGGAATGGAGAATGTGACTGGAGATAAAACTATCAACTGAGAGAACAAATTTCACCAGAACATAATTAACACAAACAGATGCTAAAAACATAAACAAAACTCAACCTGGTCGCTGAAACCAGCATTGCGTGACATGACAACACCCCATCGGCTTCCTGCGGTTGCCATTGAGGTCACATGAAATCCTTCTCTCCATTTCTTGTTTATCCACTTGAAGGGGAAAGAATCACTCACTTTGTACGACTGTTGGGTATATTGGGTCCCTGCAGAAGCAGCATAAACGGAAAGTGAAAATGATGGGAAGTACAAATACATGCATAGCAAAGACCATCATGCAGAACTAATATCAGAATGATAGCATCTTGAAATCAAATCCAACAGACTTATTTAACATTGACACTTTGCTCAAAGTAAAATGGCCGTGCCTCATAGGATATTCTCTTCTATTGACTATAGTTTTGTTGTGCCCCCCTTCCAATAGAGATATAGGCAGGACATATTAAAGAGTAAAAGTAAAGCCATTTCTTAATTGTGCAAGAAATCTTAGACAACAAGGTACTTATGATTGATCACAACTGGGAGTCCGGAGACAGGAAAGAACATCAGTCTACAAAGCAACAACCGATCGCAAATTAAACATAATTGAAGCAGACGAACCTTTTGACATCACAACAAGAGAGCTTCCATTATTAGCACCAGCAATAGAACTAATGTAATAGTTCTTTTCCCACTGCTCCATTATCCATTCCTGCTTATTTTATATCAAATTTAATAAACCTTTCAGGAAATATATTACAGGAAATTAACTTCAGTAATGGAAAATTGACATCAAACTTCAAAGAATGAAGATGACCTTGTGCAAGAAAAAGGGAGAGAGCTCGTAGACTTGGTTTGTAAAACCAGTTCCAGCATCCATGATTAATGCCCAAAGATTTGAACAAGATGCCACAGAACTAATAAGTAAACCATCTGCAATTCCTCTCTCTACATGTTGTGACAACCTTGCATCAGCCACATTATAATGATACCTATCACCATCATAAAAAGCAAGTCATTTGAGAACATGCCATTAGAAATTGTCCATGGAATGAATGCCAAAAGGTTCAAAATACGTTGCAGAGTAGTCTACAGTTCACAGCATACGACCCTCTAAACCAGATAAATGCCATTGGTTATGAAGAATACACGTGTCAGCAATCTCCCTATCAATTTGAGAGTCAATGCAAAAGGCCATCCTTCTGGTTGCATTTAAAATGGGAAGGGGGTAGTGAAAACTGCACCATGTAACTTTACCTTTGCTTCATTGGCAGTCGAGCATTGTAAACTGAAATCCACTGAGTAGCAGGAACACCTAAACGAACTTTCTTTCTTGGCTGCCCATCATCTTCTTCTCCAGTATTCAGCCTGCCACGCTTTTGTCCAACTTGACTGATAATCTAGCAATGATTATGAAAGAAAATATTTATTCAGTAGAACATTTGATGAAAAATCTCATCCAAAAACCTTGGGAAATTTAATTACCTTCTGGGCACCATCAGTTTTTATGGGTCTTACTGCTGGATTTGGCCCAATAAAACCCTCAAATAAAGATATTAGCTTAGAATAATTGGGTTCTTCATCAAATTTCATGTTCACCACAATTTCAAGAAATTCTCTAATAGGTGAGGGGCAGAAGCAGCACAACATTTCAGGAGATGTTGCCATCTTTTTTTTGCAAACCAGAAAGGACTTGTTGTCACCCTAACAGAAAGGGGCAGGTTAGAAGTTAGTTTGATAAGGCAACTAAAAACTTCATCACAATGCTAAATAGACTCTTAACTTCTCGTACCTGATAGCCTTGCCATGGTAGCCTTCCCCGATGGAGAAATATAAGAGTGTATGCAAGAGATTCAAGATCGTCCCTTCTACTAGCAGTTCTGCCCAAATGTGCATGAACACTAGCATACCGAACAGTTCCTCTGGGGTTGTAGGCAAGAAAAAGTATCAAGATCATTGAATCAATATCCATAAAAAGAAATAACAACCACAATGTTAAAAAAACAATGTCAGTGTCAATCCTAAGTATCAAACGGGCACATGCCAATGATATGGATTCTATAACAGCCAACAGGATCAGAATAGCACTTGTAGTTGATGACAGCACACATCACTCACCTAAACATATCAGGACGTTGGTCATATTCAACATGTTGTCCAGTAGAGCTGTCTTTCCATTTAGTTGCTGTAGCAATATTGGCAGATATAGATGATATAAGAAACATAATGCAATAATAATAAATCGATAAGAAAGATACCAATACTATCAATTATAGAACTTTGCTCACCTAATCCAAGATCAACGAGAAACAATTTTTTCTCTTGTGCTGTAGAAGGTTGACCGAGTAAAAAGTTTTCTGGTTTTACATCTCCATGAACATAACTATTTATAATTTTATAAAAAAAAAGGTCAAGATACAAAATATTGAACTAGGAAATTGATAAATCATTTTTAAAAAGAAACTACAATTACATACCCTTTGGCATGCATCTTATCCAAGATTGATAATGATTCCACAGCAATGCAAGATACCATTTCTGCAGACATGCTGCCATAAATCCGACCACAATAAGACACTCATGCAAATGAATGTCCAAAATTAAATATTCCACGATCCATAAACCAAATAAATGATTATATTCTTTCAGACTAAAAGGCTTAAGAAGCCAAATTCTGAATCATGTTCATTTAGTAATAACATTAGCAAGAATGGGGTTGAGTAATATCGATAGAGCCTAATAATAAGACATTGTTCAACTCAATCAAGTCTCAAGATCTCATCAAATCACATTCACGTTCTGATTTGATAACAAGTCTCTAGATCAGAGTCAGAAACCAAATGCAAAGCTAAGACATTCCTCAAGCTGGAAATTGCATTAATCCAATTCACCATTTTACTTTTAGTATCAAAGATAAGAAATAATAACACACTAAGCAATGCAAAATATGTGCCAGAACACATGTAAGAAGTAAAGAAACGTAGAGATACAAGTTAAAGAAACTCACGCCTGCCCTGAAGTATTCCATACATCCCACAAGCTGGGCCCTAACATGTCCATAACCTAAAAAAGAAAGTTCAACATACAAACTTAAGGAAACAAATTAGACAAATGAAAACCATATACCACAAAGAGATGAAGTTGTTGACACACCATTACATAATAGTCTCCTTGTCGACCCTTATAGTGTACTTTTGGCACTCCATGACTACCACCAAGGGCACTATTCAATAAAGTATCAGAGGTGAGTATATACAAATTCAATTCTATCAATAAAAAAACATCCCTATAACCCAGAAAGTTACTCACTTGTAAACTTGCCATTCATATGGAGGACCATAATTACAACCTTTGCTATTTCTGTGTTCAAATTTAAGAGCAACCTGAAAATAAGATAAATAAATAGAAGGCAAAATTATGAAGATACATGGATGCAGACAAATTAGAATTTAGCACAGATGCACCAATTAATAAAAACTACTTCGAAGATGTTTACCTCAGTAGCTGCAGCGCCTGTTGCACGATCATTTCCACCTGTAAGCCGACGACCAACAAATACTTGCCCAAATCCACCTTTACCAAGCTTTCTCTCTATTTTATACACGGGTGACCCTCCTACTTGGACCTTGAAACAGGCCAGAAAAAAATAAATAAACTTACAACGAAACAGCAACTCTGAACTCAGTAAATTCACTCAAAGTACTTCCAGGACATGCCAAGCCTAAGAACTTAAAATTTTAGAAGTTCACCAATGTAGATAGACCAGAAATAGGCATATGTCTTTGTTATTTTAATCATATAAAAGAAAAAAACACAGTAAACATTTAGGAGTAAGCACATTAGTCATTATGCAACTTTTCAACTGGAGATCAATAAGAGGTTAAAATTACAGTGGAAAGATCCTTCTGAAGTAAACCATGATAGGTTATATAACTCAGAGACTGACGGAGCGAATGCAGATGACTCAGAAGTTAAACTTTAACTGTCAACTAAACTGTTAAATGTGAACATTTCGAGGTTAAATGTCGTATGACATACATGATCACTGAAAGAAATCTTATTAAGTACACCGTCGGGCGGAATTAGTTGTAAGCTAGACGCTCATTTCTTGCAATTACAAGATTAACAGAACACAATCAACCTAACAGCAGTTACCCCAAACACATAATGAACAAAAATCACAAATTAAAACAGGAAACAATGAGAATAACCAGAGTAATCAAGAGCGTAAATCAAAATGAAACATACTTTTTCCGGAAAAGGCGCCGAGCTACCCTCTTCCTCTACACCAGCAGCAGCCTTATTAGCACTCAAGCCGCCACTTTCATCACCCATCGCGCCCTTGTCTTCTTCTTCTTCTTCTTCTACTTCAAGCACTTGCACCTTACTGTCCTCCCAACCAGCAGTATCCCTCTCAGATATAACAATCACCTCGTCGTCCTGATTATTATTTAATTCTTTGATTGCCAAACGAGTTCTTGGCCTGGGTCTGACCTCCGCAGCTTCTCTAGCGAGCGCAGCACGAGTTTTAACGTAATTAGCAGCCCGTGGAGGCTGTTCGAAGTGGTTCTGAACGATCCTAGCGCGGCCTCTGCGGATACCTCTGCGAAGCACCGGCATTGTTCAAACCCATAAAAAAGTAGGTGCGAAACAACGCCAATAATATGATCATTATCTTCGATTCAACTAAGCTCCGGTTGCGTAGACATGGGGGAAATTTGGGGCAAAAAAGAAGAAGAAGACGAAGAGGAAAATTGCAGGAGGAAGGTAGATGAGATTGATTGAATTTCTGATAGGAAAAATCGATCTTGAGCTTGCAATCGGGGTTCGGGTTGGGGTTAGGGTTTGACAAAACGAAATTGCAACCAAAAAGAATGACTCTCTCTACGTCGTCTCAACTGTAGGATGACGTGGAAATAAGAGAGCGAATGCCAACGCGAGCGACTCATCAAATCATGTGTTATGTGTATATGTAACGCGTAACGGTGGGGTCCTCTCCTTAGGATAAACATTTTTTTTTCTTTTTTTTTAAATCATTTTTTCTTCTTCACTTTTAGTATATTATATTATCAATAATAAATTGGTATAATATATTTTCGGGAAGTAAGTACTCACTCCTCCTACATTTCAGATATCCACCATATTTATTATTATTTTTTTTAAATTAGATATCTCTGATTTGAATACAATATTTTTTTTTTTCTTAAATAAGATATAAACTATAACGATTTTGTCAAACCGAGCATAGCTCAATTGGCATAGGGTTGAGCCGGTGACCAAAAGGTCATCGGTTCAATCCCCGCATTAATTAAACTACCGTTGCAAAAAAAAAACTATAACGATTTTTAAATATGTGTCAAATCGAGCATAGCTCAATAACAGGAGGTGTCATTAACTAAAAAATCAGGAGTTCAATCTCTGCATTAATTAAATATTTTTCTAAAAATATATATATATATAGATCGATTTGTTAATATGAACATAACTCAACTAATATATATAAATTAGTGATTAAGAAGTCAATGAAAAGTTTATCTAAATTGATTTGCTTGATATTTTTTTTAAAGTTACTTTTTACATAGTTGGACAAATTAATATATTTTAAAATTTAGACGTCTAGACTCTACCTTATTAATCTTAAATAAATAATAAAAATAAAAAAAACATTTTTTTTTTTCAATATTGCACGGATGGATGCTATGTCCGAAATTGGGCTTGTTGGACCATCAAGTAATGTACTTTTAAGGTTGGGCTTGAACCGGTACATCAACTTCTAGTTTCAATTTGAGCTTGGACCTGCGCTGGATGCTGAAATATAGAAGGATAGGTTGAAGAGAAATTTTACCCAAGTAGGTGAAGAATGTATTAGTTTGAGATATTTTATAGTCCTTCTCATTTCCGAGTTTAACCGTATATGTTGTGGTATGCTAAGTTAGTTTGTTTTGGTTTGTTGTATACTCATGTTGACCTGTCGGATTTGTCATGACAATTCTTTTAATGTAAATAATTTATATAACACATTCGACCAGTGATGCAGTCAATCGTATTTGGTCATTCAGGAACTATGCGCTCGCCTTGAGGTCCATTTTAGCTGTTTTGGCCGGTTACCTAAAAAATATCAAAACGAGCAACTATGGCTTTCATCAAAGGGTTGAGGAATTCTAATTAAATATCATCTCCAATATCTCTTTTTACTTCTAAATGTCGCAATTATTAACACATAGGCATAAAACGACTGGTTTCATCATTATAACTATGTGTGTTTACCTTTATGAACATGTTTACTCACCTAAATTGACTTAGAAATAAACTATATTTGAAATATGAAATGCTATGTATTTGACGTTCATCATCAACCATGTACACCCAAACACAAACTTAATTCAAAAATTCAATCAATTCAACTTTGCACTCCAAACACAGGTTTCAAAAATCATAGGGTTCACAAACACATACCTCCAACTCTGATGGGGTTCAAATACTCAGAGTTTATGATTTCGAAGCACCACAAACGCCATCTAACTTTTTTTTAAAAAAATGAGCTCAATTTCATACACACTAAACTTTAAGTCTATTTTTTCAAATTATCCATGAAATTTGCACTTATCATTATTAAAGAGATCACCCACAATTTGGCTAGTGACGAGAGGAAGACGAATAGGAGTTTGGGTTAACATAAATGCGAGCTTTTTTAGGTGGGTTGCTTTCTCATCGTTGCAATATTCAAACTTATTTAATATGTTTGACGAACAAAAAGGTTATTGACAATAATCCCAAATCTTTGGCCAAGGCATTTAGCCCAATTACCCTTTTGCTACACTCTCAACACGATCAACACGACCATGAAAGTACAAATTTAAGAGCTTTCAACTCCAACTAATCCAACAAATATTGCAGAATGCAAGAACATGCCCCCAAAAACCGTTGTTGACCCGATAAAGATGACACCAAGCTTGTTCTCCAAGGTCTGGTTCTTTCTCCTAAATTAACTCTTACTACTAATTCTATCCTTCAGTTTTATTCTTGAATTTCGTTGTATGAATGTGTACAGTTGAGAAGTTTTGAATCTGTAATATTTGCAATCTCTCCCTACAGATAATACAATTGTTTTCTCTTTGTCCGTGGACGTAGTTTGCACCGTTAGTGAATCACGTAAATTTGTGTGTTGTTTTTCGTTTATTCTTTGTTTGTCGATTGTTTATGTCATAACACGGGAATTGAATTGAAGACTATTCATGTTTCTTTTGCCCCCTCTATTGTCTTTTAATTTGTTATATAGATACGGAGGGTAGATCCAATTGAGACATACGAAGCCATGCTCCGACCAAGCCCCTGTCCAATTCTCTGTTCCATTCTAAAATGGGCTGAAATTGAAAATGTTGGTTTCTTATTATACAACACTTGAATTACTAAAGCTTTTTATTCTACTTTTACACATAGATAATATATATAAAACTCACAAAATAAAACAAGTGGGGCAGGCAGGTAGTATTACTGAATTTGAAACATCTCCGCACGCACCCCAAATAAATAAAATACAAATGAGAATTGGAAAATCAATAATGCAACACATAAACATTATACTCGACGATGGCATCCAAGGTGGCGGGGTTCAAAGAGTGGGTTTTGGCCTCAGCATAGCCTCTCGAAAATCGGAACCGGCCGCTTCCTCCAACGACCGCCATCTCGCGTACAGCCTCGAAGATGGTGTTCCGTCCGAGCACCGCGATGGAGCTGCCCTTGTATTTGCCGTCAGTGAAGACAAAGTTCATGGCCATCAAAAGCCCAATTTGGTCTTGTGCAGCTCCGCCATAGAACCCTTGCGACCTCCCAACCACCTGGGAATTTAATTCGGGGCTGGCGGTCAAAGGGTTGTCGAACATGTTGACACCTCCGAACATTGTGGCGGCGTTCTTCGATGCCAACACCGACACGCTCGACGGCTTGCTCCCACTCACGGTATCGTGCCAGTACAGATGAAAATGAGTCAGCGTCTCTCCCTTCAGCCCCAAGATTTTTGGGTCCAACGACTCGTTGGCATATGAATGCGCGCTTGCCAATTTCGAACTTAACCCCAATGACAACAAAACTATAATACACAAAATGCCCGTCATTTTAATTGCCAGGCCTTATTTTTTTATTTTTTTATTTTTTTTAAAAGACAGTTTAATTAGAAAATGTTGGAAATGAGGCTAAATATTTATAGGTGCGAGTCAGAGCCAATTTAAGAGTAAAACTTATCCGTGGCTTTGGATCCAAAGAAATTGATCCAGCGCAAAATAAGTGAGGAGCTTGGCTATCAGTTTAGCTTACCCCTTCCTAACACGTGGCCCAATTAGATTGTGCCACGTGTCATACATGGCCATGTTTTCATACCACTGCGTTTAAAAAAAATGACACGTGGCGAGATAATTGTTTAACTGGGACCCACACTATTAAATATATTATTTTTTTAAACAAATTCGCCACATGTCATTTTTTTAAAGGCAGTATGAAGTTTTTCTACCACGGATGTACTAGAAATTCTCCCATTCACCCCTCTCGACGTGTAGAAGAAAATTGAATGCAAAATATAAAAATAATATTTCTTATTTTATCGATATGGTCTCCCAAAATTAATCTCGTTTTAAATCTAATTCATATTATATATATTAAAAAAAATTGTGTCGAGAATCGAACCCGAATCTCGAAAAAGTCAAATATCCTAACCGCTGGACGAGAAGATATGCAAAGTATATATTTATAATAATACATAAGTTTGTTTTTATTATGTATTGAATCAATTATTGATTGATCTAATTAATGAAACTTTAATGCTTATATTAATTAAGCGGATTTTTTATTTTAATAATGTACTTTAAATAAATTATCACAAAACTAGGGTAGTTTTCAAAGTATTTACAAAATTAGGGTACTTAAATCGTGTACCATGAACACGATTGAGGAGTTTGAGGAGTTCCTTCTCCATCTGTTGTTTCGGGAGAGCTTTTACTTTGCTAGACACAAAGATTTTTGGGTGATGATTGAGGAGTTTGAGGAGTTCCTTCTCCATCTGCCGTTTCGAGAGAAGGAGAATTTTTTGTGGCAGGAGTTTTGTGTTGTGTTGTGAGGTTTGTGTGGGGAAATAATATTTAGAGGTATGTTTAATACAAACAGCTAAAGTCGGAGACTTGAGTAAGTGGGCGACCATGTGGACGATAATTGAAGAACGAAGTTTTCAAACCCTATTCTACAGACTTGTCGTTCACCGCCGCCCACGCCATTCACTGCCGGTACTCCACGTCATTCGCCGTCGGTAACCCACCAACGTCGCCGCCGGTACCCATGGCCGTTGTTTCTTTAAGCAGCTATTTTCCATGTTTTTAAATTTAATTTGAGAACACATGTCAATTTGTAATTGGTCTCAAATTTATTTTTTATTCAACTATATTCTTTTGAAAATTATTATAAAAATCATAATACTCTTTTTTTTTTTTTTTTTTTTTTTTTTTTTTTTTTTTTTTTTTTTTTTTAGTAATTGGATTTTTTTTTTTTTTAGAAACG
This sequence comes from Herpetospermum pedunculosum, assembly GCA_028017165.1. Classification (NCBI taxonomy): domain Eukaryota; kingdom Viridiplantae; phylum Streptophyta; class Magnoliopsida; order Cucurbitales; family Cucurbitaceae; genus Herpetospermum; species Herpetospermum pedunculosum. The sequence continues at coordinate 551,373 of CM051529.1, read as the reverse complement.
TGTGTGGGGGGTGGGGGGGGGTTACAACCTCTCACCTTGGTTACTAGTTCAGGTTGATGTTGACTTAGTATTTACTAATTTTGAAACTTTTAAACTATTTATAGATGAAAACTTGAAACTTTTACACTATTATAGATGAAAACGAAAAAAATATAAATATATATAAATTTTAGAGACCACGAAATTATATTATATATTTAGACTTTAACTTTTTCACCTTTTTTATTTTTATTTTTTCATGTGAATTTTTCTTTTACAGGTCTAAGATAGATTCCAATAACATATAGACTACCAATTGTTTTTCTTCCATACACAATAAAATATTATTATTCTTCTTAGGGAAAAATATTATAACTCAATGAATAAAGAGAGCAAATTCAAGGCAAAAACAAATATCGAGAATATTGTAATTTAAATTGCGATTGTTTTTTATTTTATTACTAACTTTGTTTGTTTCTGCGAGCACACAAAAGGCTTGGGAATGAAAAGAATCCATACCCAACCTTCACTAAAAAAGCTAAAGAATCGAACCTTTAAAAGTGGGTGGGAGGCCTTTAAACTTTATACAGGATAAAAATTCTGATTGTTTTTTTTACTTTTTGGTTTCAAATTTCCATCAAAATGAGTCGTAATTAGAAGCTAAAAGTATTTAAAAGCTATCTGTCTTCTAATAACTTTTACTCTTACAATTTCTCATTGCAAAACAGATTGCAATTGCGGCGATCTTCTCAAATAATTTCTCGTATATTTTCAAATTAATGTGGAATAATAGAGTAGATCACACTGCTTGAATTTTCAATAATTTTATAAAGATAAGAGAAATATATTTGTAAGAGCTGAGATAATTGAGACGGGAAATTAGACACTACATGGGAAAAAAATGCATAAAAGTAAAGAGCATGCATGCAGTAGAGGGAAATGAGGTTGTGTAGACATGTTTATCTATTATATCCAAAAGGGAACCAGCGTTGGTGGTAATGGGAGTGGTGAGAGATGATGTAAAGAAGGAAGACGAGGAGAAGGGCGACGCCCCAGGGGGAGGCGCCGGCGCGGTGGAGGGAGTCCTGGTCGGGCGGGAAGGGGAGGAGAAAGGGGAGGCCGAGGGAGAGGAGGTGGAGGAGGAGGAGGAGAAGCAAGGGGACAGTGAGAAGGAAAAGCTTGAGTTGGAAGATGAAGTCCTTCAGAATTGAGTCGTAGAAGATGTACCATGAGAAGCCCATCAGCAGCAGGAGTATCACACCGAACAAGCACAGCTGGAGAGGAGGCAATGTCAAGTATTCCAAGTAAGGATACCGATTGTAGTAGTAGTACTTGTATCTCCCCATTATTATTATTATATCTACTATGTATAATATGTAACAACTGCCATTTTTTTATTTATAGACACACACAAGATAAGAGAATATCTCTTTACTTTTCTTTTCCCTTCTCCAACAAACCAACGAGTTGCTTTCACGAATCTCGCCAAAGTGGCTTTGGATAATTGACTTACCCTCCCTCATTTGTCATTACCTAAAAAGAAAAAGAATTGCACATCAATGTGTAGTCCTTGCCACATACGTTTCAATGGTGTATTTTTATAAACCATGACCTAAGATTTTCTCCGTCTTTCTCTCATCAGATTTGATGAGAAGAGAAAATCGAATTGAACCAAGATCTGTTGGATCGGAGAATGCAAGACGCATGCCCCTTGAGGTGTGACCTCGACCTCATGAGACTGAGGTTACCTTGGCCTCACCTTATACTGAAGCCAATGAGGAATTGGGCTCTTTTGAGGTGACCTCGCCTCACCTCATGCCGAGGCCGAGGCGAGGAAATTGGCCTTTAAGATTATTTAGGGCTCAATTCCTTGCCTTCAAAGAGCCCACTTAGGTTCGGCGTTCTTCTCGTTTTGAAATTTGATTGTTGTTGGGTCCGTTCTACCTTGGTCTCATCTCCGATTCCATTTTCTCCCTTCTGAGATTGTCCTTAAGTCCAAAGTTACCAAGTAGTAGAACAATACTACTATTATATGAAAACTAAAGCCCTATTTGGTTCAATTTTTAAAAAATGACAAACCAAGACATGGACAAACAAAAATTAATTAATTTTCCCCTAAATTACTATGTCCCAAGACCTCTTATTTCATTATTATTATTTTCAAAAAGAAAATTTGAAAATGGACGATAAACTTCCTCGTAAAAAAAGTAGAATGGTTTGATTTTTTTTTTTTTTTTTTTTTTTTACAATATATGAAGTGGAGGAATCAAACATGTAACCTCTTAGTCAGTAAATCATATATTATGCTCGTTGAACTATACCCACGTTAACAAATAATCGCTTGAGTTAAATAGACTGATGAGATTAAAAAGAAAAAAATATGTAGGTAGGACCGTGGGAGTGTAGGACTTGGGAGTAATTATTAGGTTATTTTGTGAATGAAGAGGAGCATAAATGGAAAAAGTATCACAAAAAAGAAAAAAAAGAGAAAAAGAGTGTCCGTCTTACCCTTTTGTTCGGTAGCTTTATTACACAACTAGACATACAAAAAGCTAACTTTTTTTTTTTTTTTTTTTTTTGGGTAGAGAAAGCTTACCACAATCCATGACAAAGTATATCCATATTCCTACTCCTACGTTGTATCTTTTATTCTTTGTTGTTATTATTATTATTATCATCATAGTTAGTCCAATAGCTGTGAGAAAAATATCAAACTCTCGATGTTTACGTTGTAATCAATGTTTTATCTACATGAACGTAGTAATAATTCAATTGACATATAGAGATGTACTCTTGTCACCATGAGATTTAAGATTCAAATCTCTCACCTCCAAATTTAACTAAAAAGAAAGAAAAAAATGTTTTATCTACCGAATTATATATCTTTATTAAATTAACTCTTATTGTCCAACGTCTTAAAGCATCAAAATACATTTTTTAATTTTCATTTTACTTGTTGGAAGTTGAAGTGTGATGCTACCCAAAGCGAAACTCAAAATCGAAGAAGCTAGGTTGGATTCTTCAGAATGAGCATATTTTTGTACTAAAAGTGTTTATGCTTTATGTGAAGAGATATTGTTTGAAAGCTCAAGCGTAATTGTTGAAGGTCTCCATTCTTTGTCGTTAAATTTTGGTCGCCAAATCTATGTTGAGGGTGATACACTACAAATCATTCACCTTCTTCATGGAACATATGAAAATCCAACGAAGGTTAGTTTCATTTGATTATTGAAAACGCCCTTCGAACAACCTTTTTGCGAAATGTTCACAATTTTGGTTTCATCTGTAGAGAGGAAAATGTAATAGTCCATAAAATTAACATCTTTTGCTTGTGGAAACAAGATTTAAGCCACTTGGACGTATGAGCTACTATATCTTCTACTTAATCAAATTTGGAAGTTCAAATTTCTACCTCCACATTTGGTATACTGAAAAAAAAAAATCAAACTTCTTACTTTTAGGTTGTAAATGATTCTATGAAATGACTCGAACGATCTAATTTAGGTTGTAAATGATTTTATGAAAAATGATGTGACTATGTATGTCTTCTAATTTTAACTTATCATTTTTCATCATAATTTCAAAGTTTAAGGACATAAGTGAAACTTTTTCCAAAATTGATGGGTATTTTGTATTAACTTTAGCTTTAACAAAGTTGTGTTTGAATGAGACAAATTTGTTTAGTAAGTTTAATTTTTTTAATAAAAATACAGGTGTCGTTTTAAAATTTGAATCACCAAAAGAAATGTGGGATGACCCTAACATCCAGCCAATTCAAGGGTGAAGATACATTGTTTGACTCTGCTAAAACCCCATTTTTGTGCGCTCATTCCGCTGACCAATTTACACCACGTCACACCCTTAGCTCACACACACATATATATGGCCTTTCTAGGTTCCTCCTAAACCAACCTCCAAAATCTTCCGAACAAAAAACAAAAACACAAAAAACACAAAAACAAAAAACACAAAAACAAAATCACAATTTTCACTAATTAGGCCAGAAACCATGGCAACCAAAATGGGAATTTTGTGTTTAGTTGTGTTGTGGTTGGGCGTAAGTTCGAGCATGGCGACGAAGCCATATGCAAAGAGCAAGGACCCCAAATCCTTAGGGCTGAATAAAGAGAAGCTAACCCATTTCCATTTGTATTGGCACGATACCGTGAGCGGGAGCAAGCCGTCGAGCGTGTCGGTGTTGGCATCGAAGAACGCCGCCACAATGTTCGGAGGTATAAACATGTTCGACAACCCTTTGACGGTCGGCCCCGAATCCACCTCCCAGGTTGTTGGGAGGTCGCAAGGGTTCTATGCCGGAGCTGCACAAGACCAAATTGGGCTTTTGATGGCCATGAACTTTGCCTTAACTGACGGAAAATACAAAGGCAGCTCCTTCACGGTGCTCGGTCGGAACCCCATTGCTGAGTCCGTACGGGATATGCCGGTCGTCGGAGGAAGCGGCCGCTTCCGGTTTGCGAGAGGCTATGCTCAGGCCAAAACTCACTCTTTCAACCCCGCCACATTCGATGCCGTCGTCCAGTATGATATTTATGTGGTGCATTATTGATTTCTTTTTGTTTTGGAGACTTACGTTTACCTCATTTTTCTTTTCTTTCCCACAATTTTTTTTTCTTCCAAGTTCTTAATACATTGGCAACTGCCAAAACAATGTGGTAGGTAGTTTCACCTTATTGGTATTATATGAGATTAATCAATAAAAAAACATTTTTGTCAGTCACACTTTTGGAATTTTTGTTCCATAAATTTATATGTTTATTTATTTAATTAAGTTAGTAAGAGAGTAAATTCAAACATCTAATTTATGGATGATGTATATCTTAACTAGTTAAGTACACTCAGGTTAAAGGTGAGAGTTTAATTATAAAGTTATTGTGATTTCAAAACTTGTCAAATCGAACATAACTCAATTGACATAAGGGTGTATTTGACTAAAAAATCATGTTCATCGCATTAATTAAAATACACGACGTCTACATATATAAAGAAATTTTTATTATTTTATTATTGGTTGGGAGAGATCACATATTAGAGAAGGGGTATGGGTTGGGAGGAGTGAGAAAGAATAGACCAAAAATAATACTTCAATTTTTTATTGGTGGTTAGGATCATATGAATTGTAAGATCTAGATCTAACGATTTTAAAGAATTCCTTCAATAATTTGCCGACCTATTTTGTTTAAAAATCAAAATAAATAAAATTTTAAAAATTTGAAGTGCAAGTGATATAATAAAATTCTAAGGACTAAATGAAAATTTTTACTCGTCTACAAGAGTTTAACTTATATATTTAATTATCTTGTCTAACCTCAATAAAATAAAATAAAATAATCTCTGTGTCATTTTAATTAACAAAAAAAAAAAATAGAAGACTGTTAATTGAAAATTGTTTACAAGAACAAAATATTTTAATTTAAAACAAATATAATAATCGTCTCATTCAATTTTCTTCCGTAAATTTGGAAGAATTTGAAAATCAACTATATATATATTTTGAAGTAAATAAACAACTATTTTAAAGTTTGTGTTCAATTAAAATAACAACTTATAAATATGTAGTTGGTAGCTATAACGTGTTTGTTAGTTAGTTTTATTTTGTATTGAAGGGATAGCTATAACTAACTATAACGTGCTTGAAGGAGCTTCATTTAGTCATGAAATACTTGTAACACTAATTAATTATCACTAATTAGTTTGAATGGACAGATTTTTGGGATTTGGTTTGACAAATAGTTGATATCATAATGACTAGAATTATTAAATCTCCTTTAATACCCACTAATTAATTATCACTAATTAGTTTGAATGGCCAGATTCTTGAGATTTGGTTTGACAAATAGCTGACATCATAATGACTAAAATTATTAAACCTTTGATATCCATCTAATCTTTGATTTTTTAAAATTTCATGAAAAAAAAAATATGTTGATACAAATTATTTTTAAAAAATTTAAAACTTAATTTTAATTTTAAAAATACTTGTAAAACATAAATAATAATGTTGGAATGTCTTAAATCCGTTAACGCCCGAAACTAAATTTGTCTTGTAATTTTACCATTGGATTGAGTCTTGTTAAACCCCATTATATATTAGGTCATTAAAAAGGTCATATATAAACCTTTTAATTTCTGCCCTATAATATGTAATAGACAATCTCTTCCAATTTATAATACGATTGTCTCTTCTTTTTGCTGTGTGGACTTAGTTAACAAAATGTTAGTGAAGAACATAAATTTGATTATGGTTTTTTTTTTTGTTTGTCGAATTTTGTTGTAACAAATAAAATATAGTAACTCGGAGTTGGAATAAGTATTTATAGACTTAATTTTCAAAAAATAAAAAGTTATTATAGAGATCCAAAATTTTGAATTTAGATAAATAACAATAAACTAACAAAAAAAAAAAAAAAAAAAAAAAAAAAAAAAGAGGACAAGGACAAGCACGTGGCAGCCAGCTTTAACATTATTAAATAAATGTGAGGCTCCGGAACAAAAAGAAATACATATATAAATTGAAAGGAAAAGATCAATAATGCAAGACATAAATGTCATATTCAACGATGGCATCCAATGAGGTGGTGTTGAAAAAATAAGTCCTGGCCTGAGCATAGCCTCTAGAAAAGCGGAAGCGGCCGCTTCCTCCGACGACGGGCATCTCCCTAACGGCGTCGAGAATGGGGTTCCGGCCAAGGATGGTGATCGAGCTGCCGTTGTATTTGCCGTAAGTGAAGGCGAAGTTCATGGCCATCAAAAGCCCAATCTCGTCTTTGGCGGCGGAGGCGTAAAGGCCTTGTGACTTTCCGACCAAATAAGATTTGGGGTCCGGGCCGACGGTCAATGGGTTGTCGAACATGTTGACGAGCCCGAACAAGGTGGTGTTGTTAAGCTCGGGCAAGACTTTGAGGCTGGTGGGCTTGCTCCCGCCGACCACGTCGTGCCAGTACAAATGAAGATGGGTCAGCTTTTCTTTCTTCAGCTTCAATACTTTGGGGTTCAGGTTGCTTGCGAATGAGTACTCATTCGCCATGCCTGAACTTATGGCCATCGAGAACAAAAGACAACACAAAATGACCAATTTAGATGCCATGGCTGCCGGACTGCTAGCTACAAGATTTAATTCGTAAACTAGAAAGAAGGGGTATATATTATATATACCCATGTGAGTCTGTGACGTATGGGAATAGGTATGGAAGTGTGAATGGGCAGGACGTGTTTGACTAGTTTATTGCCGGTCGGTTTGATTATTATATTTGAGGAATTCCAAGCTTTTGGTGATGACTGAAACCTGTTTTGTTTATTAGCGCCCAAAATTCCACATCGTCTGCTCTATTAAAAAAATACATTTGAAATCGGCCTTCAGATTTATGTGGACGAGAGGATAGTCTCATATGTATGATTAAAATTTCAAATCAAAACCATAAATATTTAAATAATGACCCTTATTTTATTGATACCAAGTATTTTGGATATTACTAAAACTGATTTTAGAGAATCAATATAATTTCATTTTTTTTTCCAAATGTATTTTAATTAATGCGGAGATTGAACCTGTTACAGGCTATCTCAGCCGTTGACATCACGATCTGCTTCCCCAGGAAGTCGAGACCACAACACCAGCGTCAGATACTCCAACCACCTGGGGCCGATCCTAGGACTCCGAGAGTCCGAGCCTATCCGACCAACCCGAGGATCCGTTGTTGCTAGGGATCAGTGTGAAGGATGACTGACAAGATATTTCTGACTCACTTGACGAGACGACGGTACAACAGCGCCCCCAACAACTCTCTCGAGAATTGGGGGACGACGGCTGCCATCATGACAAAGAGTACGGATAGACTCTGGTCCGTCCACACCTTCCCGCTCCAGTTTTGAGGGCCTTCGTGATGGCGCGGGCGGACATAACTAATAGGAGAAACCCCTCTACACCGCCTAAAAATATCCCTCCCATTCAGAGACGGGAGAGGTAAAATGTAATATCGCGTAACTCTACGCAACACTTACACACCCTATCTCCTACTTATGCTCAGTACACCATCTGACTTAAGCATCAGAGTCTCGTGTGGGTCTAGCCCCACACCGAAGCAAGTTCATCTGCTTCCCTTGTGCAGGTACTCTCCGACTCCGACGACGACACCCCTGCAGCGGGAGAAAGGGAGGTCCAGAATCTTGCGTCAACATAACCCATGACCTCTAAGAGCACAATCTTATGTCAATTAAGTTATGCTCGATTTGCCATAATTTCATTATTTCTATACCTACGACATGATGGATCTAAAAATTTACATGAATATTTTTGGATGATTTTTCTAACCTTAATCGATCCCACCTTTATTAACTACATACATTTGCAAAATATTTTTATATATATATCAAGAATTGTTTTATTAGAATTTTTAAAAAGTTTCAATTTAGTCTCACATCACTCCCTATTATTCTAATTATATCTCATGGTTGATAGGTTAATATTCTTCTAATTATACCTCATTGTTGATATCTTAAAATTAACTAATATTAAGTTTACAAGACATGGTCCTGCCAAATCTAGCTATCATAGCTCAATTGATATAAAATTGTGTTCGTGAACTTTTAGGTTGGGTTTCATTTATGCCCCTATCATAATTATTACAAAAAAAAGTTTCATTTTAACCTTTGAAATGATTTCAAATCAACTATTTTCTTAGCCCTGTTAAAAGGAAAAATGATAAACGATGTGATGTGGTGGTAATTTTTTATAGTTAACGAGAGCATAGCTCAACCACATGATGTATCACGAGATCCTAGGTTCAATCTCACACCCCAACATGTTGTCAATATATATATATATAAAATTATACATTCAAAATAATTTAATTTACTTTTTTTTTTCTCTTCCAGAGGGAGGGGGAATACACATTTCAGGAATTAGGAATAAAGAGAATTTTGAGGGTAAGAAAAAGCAAATCAACATGCACCGAAGAAATTTGTTGGAGTTTCTCTCACGATCTCATTTGACAAAAATTAGGGTTAAGGCATAAACGGAAAAAAAAAAAAAGACAAAAAAATGATAAGGAGACAACGACTTCATATATCTTCGCAATGATATGATATTGTTTAGTTTGAGCATAACACTCACGACTTTGTTTAGTTTTGACAGGAGACGTCATACATCTAGGAGGTGGCGTATGGCTGGAGACGTCATACACGGTGGCGGATGGTGGGAGACGTCATATGTCTAGTAGGTGGCCCGTATCAGGAGACATCATAAGCCCTAGTAGGTGACGTGTGTCAGAAGAGGTCGTACGCCTAACAGGTGACGTATGATCGAATAGAGAAACAACCGAGCTGAAACCTACCCAGATGTGGTTATGGTGGGGTCCAACACTAGGCTGATTCCACCCATAAAAAAAAATTATTATCAAAGAAAAAGAGAATACCACATTGAAGGGTGGTGAGTTTTACATCATAGGTTTTTTTTTTTTTTTTTTCCTTTATTCATTTTAGATAGAGGAGGAAAAAGAGACAAAATGAGATTGAGAGAAAGAAGGAAGAGAGCATTATAATTTAGAACTCAGGGTGAAGATAACTTTTTTCTTTTTTAAACAAGATAAATTTTAAATATTTTGACTAGAAAATTATTTTACAACTTCAGTAGAAAAGACACTTGTCAATTCTCTATGACTGGAATTTCTAGTGCCCAACGTTATATTAATTATTATGGGCATTCTCATTTTAGATAAAAAAAGAAAAAAGAAAAAATATATTATGATTCAAATTGAAAATGGGACCTCGGTTCGAGAAAATGGGAGACAGACTTATCTATCACGCGTCACGCCCAAACATCTCATCATGGTATTTTTGCACAGTGCTCTTAAGATCAAATGACATACTTTTTTAAAAGCATATTTTTGTTACATTTTTTTTTGTGAACAATAAACTTGGTTCCGTACTCAACATAGAGTGCTACATACTTTTTCTTAGTGATCTGCTCAAAGCGTAAAATTGATGTCGTAATAAATGAACAAAAAAGATGCATTTCTGAATAGAGGTAAAAAAAAACAATAAAACTCTCGAGAGTAATCATGTCTACAAATATTTCGTCTAATCATATCCCTCCACAACATCACCAATTTTCTCTCTCCAAAATCAAATTTTATTCCGAATCTAAAATGGCAAACAATAGTTTGAAGTATACATGACATTAAAAAAGATTAGGGAATGAAATGTGAGTTATAATATACCAGTCCAGACGGGGAGGATATGGAGTCACTCTAATTTCTTTACACAATCAACCTTGTGGTAATTTTTATGTTTTGGTGTTCTTCTTTTCTACCGTTAAGAATCCTTCTCTGATGTGCAGCAATTCATATAAGTTGTAGAATATGAAGAAAAAAGTGTTAAATCCTGGTTGGATTCGGAATCAAACAATAAACAACAAACAACAAAAGAAAGGCAGTCTAATAAATCAGGCGGCTTTCTCCCACCAAACCCACTATAAATAAAAAACAGAAACAGAGAGAAAAGACTGAAACTCAATAATGAAGTACGTAAATGTTGTATTCAACAACTGCATCCCCGGTGGAGTAATCGAGCTTGATACTTCTGGCTTCCGCATAGCCTCTCGCAAATCTGAACAGCCCACTTCCGCCGATCACAGGCATCTCTCTAACTTTCTCCATAAATGGATTTCTCCCAAATATGGTGATGGAGCTTCCGTTGTATTTCCCACTCACAAACGCCAAGTTCATTGCCATTAACAGCCCAAATTTTTCTTGCGAAGCCGATGCGTAAAACCCCTGAGATCTTCCCCACAGTTTCGACCTCGGATCCGGAGTTGCTGTTAATGGGTTGTCGATCATTTGGACCGATCCGAATCCTGTACTTGACGTGTTCGAAACAGGGGCCACCACTCGGACCGAGGTTGGGTTTTTGCCACTTACAATGTCGTGCCAATACAGACGGAAATGGCTCAGCTTTTCTTTTCTCAGACCCACAAGTTTTCTGTCCACTGTTCTTGCGAAGGAATGTTCATCTTCGGCGGTGGCGAAAGCTACGGCGGAGCAGAGGAAAAGAGAGAGAAAGAGGAAATGGGTGGCAGAGATTCGGGCCATGGAAGTTCTCTGTTTTTGGCACTTCAAACAGAGATTTACAACATCTCTCTGCCTAGTGCCTCCTCTATATAAAGGCAGATGTTTTTAGCTTTTTTTTTTTTGTTTTTAATTATTGTTCCTTCTAGAGTGCTGAGATGGGCAATATCCCATTCCAAGAAATAATAATTGACTCATGTATTTCTTTTGAAAAAACAATAGTGAAGTTGGTCAATGGGTCATCGAATACCTAACTAAAGCATCACGAGAATTTCTAGTACATCCGTGGTATGGAAAATCTTCATACCACTGCCTTTAAATGATTGACACGATGAGAGATAATTTAACTTAACTAACGATGGTTTAGGTGGGACCCACTCTTTTGAATACATTATTTTCTCCTACTAAAAAAAATTAACAAATACATTATTTATTTAAATTCTCTCTCCTCGTTTTATATTAATATTTTTTTTTTCTTTTTTAATATTTTGTCTCTCTTTTTGGTAGATAATTTCGTTTCTAATTTTTTATTTCTTTTTTAATATTTTGTCTTTCTAACAACTTCTACTATTTTTTTTTTTAAGAGTATTTCACTATTATTTTAAGTTTTCTTATCTATCAAATTCTTAAATATTTTCAGCGGTATTCGTAGGAGGTTTGTATTCTAAAAGGTACAACTACTGTTTTCTCTATATCTGCTTCATTTTCTACTTCAATAGTGTTGTCTACTCCAATAGAATTTAAGTCAATATCACCTACATGAATTATAATAATTAACTTTACAATATATAAAACAAAAAGTGTAATCTATATGTTCAACTAGGGAGAAAACTCACTCATATGTAGTTCTTCCCAGCTAACCATTGATTCGGCAACCAAATTAACAATTAAACTTAAAATTAACAACAACTCTACTCAAAATATCAAAATAACAAAAAATATATATATATATATATATATATATATATACATAATCAAACTTCATAAGAAAAAAAAAAACAAATACTAAAACGTAACATACTTAAATATTTGCTCCAGTAGATATTCAAATGTAATCCAAATATTTTCTGCATTTAAAAAAATTAGAAAATAAAGAAAATATTATAAAGGAAGTGAAAAACAAAGAAAAAAATGAAATAAATGGATATAGAAAATAAACATTTTCCAAATCAACCTCAAAAATTAAGGTGAAGATGAAGAAAAATAAAGTTTTAAATATATTTTAAATATCAATGAAGAAGTTGAATAATATCGCCAAAGCGAGGATAGCTCAGACATATGTATGACTTGATGACCAAGAGAGAGAATAGCCCACCACCCCAATGTACTCAAAAAAAAAAAAGTTGAATAATATTAAAAAAGAAAAAAAAAATGAGAATGTAAAGAGTAAAAAAAAAAAATTATATATATATATATATATATATATATTAATAAAAAAACGAAGAGAGAGAATTTAAATAAATAATGTATTTAAAGAGTGGGTCCCAGCCAAACCATAGTTAAGTTAAATTACCTCTCATCACACGTGTCAATCATTTAAAGGCAGTGGTATGGAGATTTTCCATACCACGGATGTACTAGAAATTCTCCCGGTTTACTTATTTTTTTTTTCTTCCGTAACTTCTTCCGTAACTTCTTCTTTCTTCTTCAGACAAACAACTTCTTATATTTTCTCTCTCTTTCTTCCACTTTCATCTGCCATATGACTTTTGTTTTTAATTTCATCTCTCACCCTTTCTTCCTTCCTTTCTCTACAATAAGTATTTTTTTTTTGTTAACTATTTTTGAACGCAGTAAGATTTGCAATACTCTAAAAAATATCTCTAGACAAATAAAATCTTTTTTGTTATCATTTTCTTTTTTATTTAAAAAAAATAAAAAGTTTAATCGACCTTTCCCTTTACCAACCTCGGATGAATCCAACCCTAAAATTTTCCATTCTTTAGTCTTTCCTTTACTTTCTCTAAACACACACTTGAAAATTTATGCATATATAACACACAATCAGCCCTGTAAATTTTAAATAACTCTAATTGAAATTTCATGGCCTTCAAGTTTGGAGTGCAGAGAAATGAAGAGAGAGAAAATAAGAAAAGTTGTTAATTTGATGGAATAAGAAAAAGAAAGTTATGGATAAAAACTAAGTAAATGACGTGAAAGATATTATTATTATTTAAAAATAGTTTAAATATTAGTCAATCAAATCATGACAGGTGACTGGACTGCCAAAAGATACTTGTAACCTAGACAACCAGCAAATTTTACTCTTTCAAATTTAGTTGTGGTTGTTGGAAGTTGGAATGGAATTGGAAGTAATGTTTTGGTGTTGTTTGTTGATTAATTTGGATTTTGTTAGAAAGTCCAATGATGCTTTCTCATATGCAATAAATATAAATAAATATATATATATATATATATATATATATATATATATATATATATGTTTAGATTCTTACACGGTCTCTTCTCTAGTCCTAGTCGTTGCCTCACTTTCCACAATATGGAATTAATATGTTACATTACATGACTTTTACTCCCATTTTACTTTCCTTGCATTTTCCTAAATTCAATTCATTTACCAACTTCTCAAACCATTAGTTGGCTCCATAAAAAAATCCTTTTTTTCCATCTTCTTCTTTCGCCTTTTTTTTCGTTCTTCTTCCCACTTTCTCCTTCTTCCTCCTCACAATTTCAAAAAAAAAAAAAAAATTGTACATTTTTTAGATCTAAAACGAACTTAGAGGTCAAATCTTAATTGAATGAAAGTTTATGTTAAAACAACTCTTTCCTCACTTTTCATTTAGAATAGGGGAATATGAGAATATATATATAACAGTTGTTAAACCAAATTTTCACATTAAATATGAAATAAGATAAATAGATATTTTCTTAATAGATAGATAATTATCTAATAGTTTTTCTATTTTTCAATCCTCCTTCATTTATAATTTTTTTTTTTTTAATAAAAAACATGGGAAAAGTAAGGGGAGAAAGGAGAAGGAACAGGAAAAAGTAAGAAGAAGAGGAAAAAATGAGAAGAAACGGTGAAGTCGTGGCCGGGCGACCATTGATGAGAAGAAGGAGAAGTTTAAGAGAAAGAAAAATAACAAAAAATAATTATAAAATAATTATTTTTTTTTTTAACAAAAAAATCATTGCTAGGTCAATTTTTTTTTTTTTTTTTGTTAGCAATTAACTAAAAATGGATGAAGTGACCAAAATCCTACCACTAAATATAAATTTACATATAAATATGTTAAGTTTGAAGAGTGCTGACCAAACCAAACCCAACCTTCTTTGCAATGCATGTTATATATTGAATCTAAAATCTCACGGTCACAAGCCAATAGATCATGTTTGAGCTATATTCTTGTTTGCGTCTTATATTTAATGTTGAATATATATAGTCAAGTTAAATATATATAGTTAAGTTAAGTGTAATCTCTTTCCATTCAATCTCTATTATTAAAAATCAATTTAATCCCCTAAATTTAACATTTTTCTCTTGTACACTTTACAATAGTAAATAGCTTAACTTTTTACAAACAACAAGGGATGATCACCATATGCTAAAACATGGGCATTGAGAGCACTGACGTACGTGTAAAATGAAACATTTCAATATTTAACTGACCTCTCCAATTTATTCCAACTCCAATTTATTCCAATTCATTATCTACATAGATAAGATCATATATATATATATATATATTAATTAATAATGAAGTAGATACAAATCATACTGAACCACGGGAGACATGGAGTTGGGATCAAAGTTGACAGCCGTGGCTATCGTAAATCCTCTGGCAAACCTAAAAGTTCCTGTTCCTCCGATGACCGCCATCTCTCTTACTTTTTCGACAACTGTTGTTCTACCCAAGATGGCGATGCCGCTTCCATTGTATTTCCCACTCAAAAATGCGAAGTTCATCGCCATTAACAAGCTTTTATTTTCTTCCTGTGAAGCCGCCGCGTACAACCCCTGAGCTCTTCCCCACACTTTCGACCTCGGATCCGACCCTTCCGTCAGTGGGCAGTCCATCATCCGGACCAAACCGAACGCCGTCCTTGAATTGTTTGAAATCGGCGCTATGATCTGGACTACATTTGGGTTTTTCCCCCCTAGGATCTCGTGCCAATACACACGAATATGGCTCAGCTTCTCTGTTTTCGGAGCTGCAGCGGCGGAAGAGATGGCAAAAACAACCAATAACAGGGTAGCCAACCTCAACAATTCAGCCCCAATTCCGGCCATAATTGCCCGGGTTTCTGTTCCCGTCGCCAGGAACTTCATTGCACTCTCTTCTCTAATTTCCCTCTGCCTTTATTTAAATAAACTAGGTGATAAACTGGGTGACAATAAAAGATTAAAAAAGTAAAATTTTGTTATAAGCAATTGCTAAAATAGTTGTATGGAAAGATTATCCATGGGGGTGCACGTTAAAGGCATTTTAGTAAAAAATCTATTTTTATACAACTATAACACCACTTTCATTATTTCTTCTTAAAAATGATTTCAACTTCGTGAAACAAAAGTTACAAATCACCACATCTTGCCGATATTAGTTTGTGAAAATAAAATGTAAACAACCAGACGTTTACCCTTCAACAATATGCAAGTGAATTTCAAGCTCACACAAAATCTGGTATAAACTAAAGCAAATATATGAAGGGCCACCACCCTATAGATCACAAACAACTCATCACTTATCTTCCAATAATAGTAAGAGAGAGAAAATATTTCTCTTAGTTTTGGGTTTGAGGGGTCTTCTTCCTCACGATAGAAAGGACGGGAAAATGGAGTTTTAGGTTTTCACCCAAATCTTGAAAAAGTAGACCCATCCAATGCCTCCGCCATCGTCCGCCGCCACCGTCCGGCTCGTGCCGCTGCCGCTCGTGTGCAACCGTGGAGAGGAGCTTTGTTCGCCGCCAACTCGGAGAAGAACGCCGGTGAAAGTCCTAGAAAGCTTCTTGTTGAAACAACAAAAGTTGTATTTCTTCTTGTTAACATTTTCTCTGAATTTACTCTTTCTTGAATGCTTTGTAATTACTCATTCTTGTATTATTGATAACCTCTAATAAAAGTGACTAGCAAAGATCTTAAAAGATCTTTGCAAAGTGGAGTAGGTCCGTTAAGACCGAACCACTATAAATCGATTGTGTCAATTTCTTAATTATTTTATTTTCTATTATTTAACATTCTGTCCAGCATCTTATTTTCGATTAAACGCTCATCAAATTCCTCCGTTTAGCCTTAATAAAGTTCACATATCAAAGGGTAAATGTCTGGTAATTTGTAACACCATCTGTAAACTTTATTTTTACAAACTGCTGGATCAAAAGCCGAACAAGAAGAAGATTTACGTTAATGGCAGTGATCCAGCGATGAGAGGATGCTACATGTTTTATTTTTTTTTTTGCTATAAGAAGTGTGATATCTTTTCTTCATTATTATAGTAGAAATGTGTGAAGTCTTGTTGTGATCATTATAGCGTAAAAGGAGGAATAAAATTATAACTTTTTTTAAAGATTTAAAAAATTCCCACCTCTCCCACTACTCTCCACTACTTCCTTTCTTTTCCCTTCTCTCTTCTTTTCTCTCTCCCCACTCCTTATTCCTTCTTTCCCTTTCATCTTTATTATTCTATCATCGTCTCACTCCCTTTCACCGGCCACCGCCGTGTGAGTTTCTCTCCTTCCTCAATTTTTTTTTCGTCTCTCATTCTCACTTTCACTCTTTCTCTCTCTACTCTTTTTCTCTTCTTTTTCTTTCTTCTGTTTTTTTTCTCTCGTACATTTCTCTCTAGTCCACACTTTGGAAACTAAAAAAAACATCAATCTTTTTTCCTTCTTCCTCTCTCTGCCATAGATCGATCAAAATCGATAGATGGTTACTGTAATTGATCGATCAGCACTACAAACTCTCTCAAAATTGAATATTCCTGACCGACATAAACCAACGTCAGGTGATGTCCACCCATATTATAAACGTCCGTCAATAAACTAACTTTAGTATTTACTATTTACACACTATTATAATCACCGACTATAATAAGTCACTCAATATTTCATAAAAACCTAAACACTTATTTTAATCTCTCAATTAGTTTTACTTCACTTTCATTACTATCCTTAAAATTTCAAATAGTTTATTTTAGGATGGGTTTGATAATTATTACTATTTTTTTGTTTTTTTTTTTAAATGATGTCTATAAATTCTATTTCCCGCTTAGGAATTCATTTGTTTTGTTTGGGAGTGTTTTAAAAATTTAAGATAAGTTTTGAAAATAAAAAATGTAAAATATAAAGATTTTAAAAACTTTTTTTTATTTTTAAAATTTGACTAAGAATAATTATAATGTTTAGTTTACTCAAGAAGTATGAATAAAGTCCGATTGTGGTTCCTAGCTTGCAAGTAATGAAAAAATCTCAACAATTGCAATGGATTCAATCGTAATGAAAATCTTGTCATCGTAATTAGATTCCAATTGATGGTGTTTTTCTTCTTCTTCGTGCAATCAAAATCGGATATTCATTGATTATGTTTACTTATCCGTAATTAGTTACAATCAACATTGGTTGTTTACGATAATGCTTTTTTTTTAATATTAAACCAATCTACCAAACTAGGAACCAGTGTCTGTTTTTCTCTCTTTCCATCTAATTTGAAAAAAAGAAACCTTTCATCTTCATCTTCCTCATTCTTCATTACCTTGTTGGTTTTGCCAGATTTCAAACATTCTATCGTCGTCCACATTATTCCGTCTGTTTGTTGGACGTATTTGACATCGTTATGTGCATCTAGTAGCTAGTCTAGTCGACCTAGACCGAGTCCTAGATTTTCGTATCGTCGTGAGATTGGATAGAGAATCGAACACAGACAGGGACATTCTCTATTACTACTGCCTGCTTGAAGAGGAGGCCCACGATGATAACGTCCTCTCGAAAGAACAAGAAGAATCATTCTCAAGCATGAACGGACCGTTTCCCCATCCTGAAAAAACACTGCAGAACAAGAGAAATAAAATGTTGAAGTGGTTTGAATGAGAAAAAGAAGTTGGTTCATGTTTGTTATCAAACTAGTAGTTAATCGAGTTATGAGTCATGCGGGATCACCTGTTTGACGTCTCACGTGAATTCAGATCATTAGTCTAGTAATAGAGAAAACACATCTTGTAACTAATCTGAGAATATTTCACATTATTAATGTGGGTGAAAAAAGAGTACTAGGGAGATAAAAGATAATAGGGGTAAAATTGCATTGATTAGTGAGATTTCAGAGTGGGCCAAGCAAGGGGAAATGGTGAATCTCACGTAATAATCAATAGCAACACCTATTTGGAGATCAATCAAAGCCCGTAATTAGACGGTTTGATTACGGGTGGGACCAACCGCTGATTGCGATTGGGAAATTTGGTAAACGAATTTAAACGGGTTGCTTTATGTCACGAGCATTACTGGCAGCGATTGTGATTGCGGGCAAATAAATACGCCTTTAATTGTTGAAAAATCATTTCAAGTATTTTTCACAAATCTATCACAACAAGTCCATCAAAACTAACTCAAGCTTTTTTCATAACTCCGGCTAAATTTTGCGAATTATCAAACGCCGCTGCATTTTGCGACAAAATTATCAAACTTCGCTATTTTTTGCGACGAAATAACCAAACGTCGTTGATTTTGCGACTTTGAGTATTTTCGTCGCAACTTCTGTGACAAAATTTGTTTTTGTCGCAATTTATGCGACAAATATGATTTCGTTGCTAAAAGTGTCTTTTCGTGTAGTGCATCTAAATGAGGCTTAAGACGAGAAACTTTTGATTTTCCCTTTTGCCTTTTTTTATTGGACGACTATTTAATGTAACTTTTCAATAAAACTAGATTAAACCTCCATTTCAGGTCATTTTTTTTGCAAACAGGTCAAACTTTGCAAACCTTTTAAAAAGGAGTAAATTACATTAAATGACTCTCTTTGTTGTCATTTGCAAAAACAAAAAAACTACAAAAGCACAAAATTAAATCTTAATTCAACGACTAAGAAAAATATTGATCCACTTGAGGCTCATCAACAACGAAGAAGATTGATCCACTTGAGGCTCATCAACAACGAAGAAGATTGATCCACTTGAGGCTCATTAAGAATAGTTGAGAGATTATGTGTGCGTGTATCCATGGAAGAAAATAATTTTGTGCTTTTGTAGTTTTTTTGTTTTTGCAAATGAGAGTCATTTAATGTAATTTACTACTTTTTATAATCATTTGTAGTTTTGCATTTTAGGTTTAATGTAATTGACGGTTTTTTAGGTGTTTTTTTAGTTTTTTTTCTCTCTTTTCAAATTTGTAAATACACACAAATTAGGCAAAAGGAGAAGTATGTATAAGCAGAAAATGACAGACAATATGTTTTTAGGATTTGTGTCTTCCTGAGCTTTATTTTCTACTTTATTTTTGTTTGGGGATAAAATTGTAGTCTACCCGATTAGGATTTAGGAAGTTGGACTCACAATTTTGCATTTTTTTTCTATTTATATGTAATTGTATTATATATTTGAATATAATTATAATATCATTACATGATCTGCCCTCTTCAACTTATTTCTATATATACATGCAGAGATAATATGAGAGATATATAGTGTATGGTAGTTGAATTAATAATGAAGTAGATACAAATCATACTGAACCACCGCGGACGTGGATATGGGATCAAATTTGACCGTTGTGGCGGTCGCAAATCCTCTGGCAAACCTAAAAGCTCCACTTCCTCCGATGACCGGCATCTCTCTCACTTTTTCACCAATTGGGTTTCTCCCCAAGATCGCGATGCTGCTTCCATTGTAATCCCCACTCACAAATAAGAAATTCATGGCCATTAACAGACTTATATTTTCTTGGGAAGACGCCGCGTAAAACCCCTGAGCTTTTCCCCACAGTTTTGACCCCCGATCCGACCCTGCCGTCAGTCGGTTGTCGATCATTCGGACCAAACCGAACGAGGATGGGGAAGTTGTTGAAATGGGGGGTATGATCTCCACTGCACTTGGGTTTTTTCCCCCTACGATGTCGTGCAAGTATACACGAAAATGGCTCAGCTTCTCTACTTTTTCGTCTGATTTGAGACCTGCAAAAACGTCGTCGTCTACCGCGGAGGAGAACACAATAATGAATA
Source organism: Herpetospermum pedunculosum (assembly GCA_028017165.1). NCBI lineage: Eukaryota > Viridiplantae > Streptophyta > Magnoliopsida > Cucurbitales > Cucurbitaceae > Herpetospermum > Herpetospermum pedunculosum. The sequence goes on along the minus strand of CM051529.1, from coordinate 531,144 downwards.
CCAACCCCAACAATAATTGAGCCCGCCCAATTCCGCCCATATTCCTACCCATAACTCTCCTCTCTAACTTCCCAACTTCCCAACTTGGCTCTGCCTTTTATAATATATATAGTCACAATCACAGCAATCTTAACTTTCACATCTTTTGTTTCAAAAAAAAAAAAAAACATGTTATTCTATTTTATTGCCATACTCTTTCCTCCTTCGTTTTCTACTTTCATTTTTTTCTTTTTGACAATTGGTATAGCATCGTACATATTTTAAAATTAACATTTATTAGACTCACAAAATTCAATATTGTGTCTAATACATCAATAAATTTTAAAGAGTGTCAAATATGTTTTTAAAGAACAATTATATATAAACAGGAAAGCTAAGTTTAAGGACCATAAACTTGTATTTTTTTTTTTTTTTAATAACATGTGGGGTGGGGATCGAACATAGGACTCATGATCACTAATTCATATTCATAAACTTAGCTATGTTCTTGGTCCATAAACTTGTAATTTAACAAACAAACAAAAATTACTATTTTGATTCTTACCTTAATTAATTTTCAACAAATTGATATCGTAATTCGAGTATGTACTAACACCAGTATGTAATTTAACTTAAATATCGAAAAATTAGAGATTTATAGATTTTTTTTAACTTGAAAATTCAAATGTTAAACTTGGAATTTAATCAATTTTTTTTTTGTAATTTTCTTTTTTTTGCAATATTTTTTATTTTTAATTTATTAATTAACTAACTGAAATAATAATATTACATACTAATTTTAATTAATGACTGATATCAAACAATTCTGTATCATTTGTAAATATTTTTTTTTTGCATATAATATAATTAATTAATCAAATAAATTAAATTACAATATATTCCACACTATGCTCAAATCAATCAGATTAATTTTTCTACATAACTAACAGACAATACCAAAACTCAAGAAAATGACTAGAAAGTTGCAACATCTCTTTCTCTTTCTAAAAAAAAAAAAGAAGAGAAAGTTGTTTTTTTCTTTCTTCTTTGCTTTTTTTTGCTTTGAAAAGTACATATAACCTTTCAATTTATAATTTATAGGAAAATTGCACCCCGTCAGTTTAGAATTTATATTTAGTAGTTATAACACATTTTGAAACGATTCGTAAATATAGCTATTTTTATCAATGATAGTTGTCCATTTTTATTAGTAATAGTTATTGACTTTTGTCATATTTAAGAAATATTTTATGTTTTACTATATCTGTAATTATTTTAGGTTGATTTGTTATTTATGCATCCAAACCTAATTTATATGTTGTGGATCCTAGAACATTTAAAAAACATTACAATTAAGGAAACGAAATTATATAATTATGTATTTTAAGATATTTATCCATTCAATTTTTTATTTACGCTTTGTTTTTTAAAAAAAAAAATGCTTTCATAGCTTTAATCAAGATTTAAATAGAAGTCAAATCGAGCATAACTTTAATTGACATGAAGTTGTGCTTTGATTAAGAGGTAATGAGTTCAACCCCACATTTAATTAAGTAAATGTGGATTGAGTTTATACAAAATTGTATAAATATAATTGCTTAATTTACGCGAAAAGTTAAAGATGAAATCATAATTCACACAGTTATATAGATATTTAAGAAATAAAATATATGATTTAAAAAATTTACACTTTTCATCTATAGTTTTTTTAATAATATTGATATCTTCTCCTAATAGATCAAATTTTATTTAAATAAAAATGTTGTACCTAGTTGCATAGTACTTTTGTCAATAAGAACATAGCTCAACTGACATTATGTATGGACTAGTGATCAAAAAGTTCTAAGTTCGATCCCTACCCACTCAAAAAAAAAAATAGTTGCATAGTACTTTTTAATATGTTTCCATCGAGAAAATTGACATGTAAAAAAAAAAAAAAACAAAGGAGGAAAGTTCATAAATCCTTATATATATATATATCCTTCATTTGGTCTACTTTTTACAATTTTGTGAGTTGAAATTGGCTTATTATCATATTTGGAAGTAATGTTTGGATTTGTGTGCAAGTCTATATATATGAGTATACATTTTTAATGCCTCGAATATGAAAATGGAGAGGCTACCAATTCATATCAACCATTTTTAGTTAATTCATATCAACCAAGTTCTCTATAAAATATGACTTTTATACTCCCTTAATTTTCATGTCTTTTTCTTAAATTCAATTATGGACCAAACTTATTATTTGTATAGATGACTTCTTCGAGAGTTTTATTGATTTTTTTGACCTCTCTTAAAAAATACATGTTTTTTTTTTATTTTTTGTTGGCGTCGTCAGCACTACGTTGAGCACGATCGCGAGGGAAAAGTATGTAGTACCATTCGCTGAGCACGAGGGCATTAGGATCGTCTCCCTTGCGATTGTGCTAGGTAAATGGTACGAATGATTTTCGGAGGGAGTTTGCTGATCACGAGAGAAGATGAAAAACATGTGTTTTAAAAAATCGGATCATTTGGCGTTAAGATCCTCGAAGGGGGGTCATCTTTGTAAAAACCTTAAAAGGGATATTTGCACAGATGCCCCCCTCGGGAGTCTTATTGTTTAATTTCTTTGACCTCTCCTCGAAAATTCATATTTTTTTGTCCTTTTGTTGACGTCATCAACACTACGTTGAGCACGATCGCAAAGGAAAAGTATGTAGTACCTTTCACTGAGCACGAGGGTACTATGGTCGTCTCTCTTGCGATCGTACTCAACAACGAAGGGTACGAATGACTTTCTACAAAGGAAATGAGCTTGTTGATCACGAGAGAAGGTAAAAAACATGCGTTTTAAAAAATTGGGTCATTTGGCATTAAGACCCCAAGGAGGAGTAATCGGTACAAAAACCCCAACCTATTATGTAGATTTTTTTCTTTTCTTTTCTTTTCTTTTCTTTTATTAGTATAACCGTGGGTAGGTGGATTTAAACCTCCAAAGTCCAACCTACACTCCTTTCTCTAGCTATGATATTTTTAATATTGCTTTGAACTGAATTGCGTTCATGTAATTGGGTTTCGACACTTGTATGTTTCTCACATGCTAATAAGTATCATTTTTAAAATAAAAACCTTCAACCTCTGTAAAAGGAGTGCATCACTATATTTTTTTACAACAAAAAAATGAAATTAACGTGCTATATAACTCTCATAATGTTATTTCAAGTCAAAAAACAATATAGAGAGAGAAGGCTGTTGATCATAAACTCTTCACTTCATTCATGTAAATGATCAAGCAAGGCCTATGTAATAAATAGGCCCAGCAACAACTGAAATACAATGGCCCAACAATAATCAGTTTGGACTTTTAAATAAACTGAATTGCTAACAAACCTATTACAACAATAATAAGAAACAACCCAACAATCTAACAAACCAAACTAACTCTTAATGAGCTCTCTTAACACCCCCCTTCAAGCCCAAGGTTGCAGAAGACAAAACATTGAGCTTGGATACAATTGGTACAAAAGAAGTTGCTGATAAAGGTTTAGTAAAAATGTCAGCCACTTGAGATGAAGCTGGAAGATGTTGTATACACAGTTGTTTCTTTAGAACCAAATCACGAACAAAGTAGATATCAATCTCAACATGTTTAGTACGTGATTGTAAAACAGGATTAGCACTTAGATGAACAGCTCCGAGATTATCGCACCAAACAATAGGAGGTTGTTTTAACACAATATGTAACTCTGAAAACAAAGACTGTAACCATACTAATTCAGCAGAGACATGGGCTAAGCTCCGATACTCAGCCTCAGTACTCGAGCGAGATATAACACTCTGCTTTTTAGAAGACCACTGAATTAAGTTTCCACCAAAAAATACACAATACCCCGAGGTGGATTTCCTGTCATCTGGATCAGAGGCCCAATCTGAGTCAGCATATCCATGAAGCTGAAAATTCTTTGGTATTCTAAATGTCAAACCAAGATCAAGTGTCCCACCCAGATACCGAAGTATACGTTTTACAGCTAACCAATGAAGGTTAGTAGGTGAATGCATGAATTGACATACTTTATTTACACAATAGGCAATTTCAGGTCGAGTTAAAGTAGCATATTGTAAGGCACCTACAATACTCCTATACAATTTTACATCATGAAATTTCTCACCCTTGTAGGCTGATATAACAGCTCCACTAATCATAGGAGTAGAAATGGCATTGGCATGATGCATTTGTGCTCGAAAAAGCAAATCAGAAATATATTTTCTCTGTGACAAAAATAAGCCACCAGTGGGTATCATATTCACTTCCACTCCTAAGAAATAACTCAGCAAGCCAAGATCTTTAAGAGAGAACTTCAGATGTAAGAGCTGAATCAAATTTTCCACATCAGACGAATCACTCCCGGTAATAACAATGTCATCCACATATACTAAGACAAAACATTGATGTCCATTTTTATGACGAATAAGCAAGGAGGAATCAGATTTTGAATTTTTAAAACCAAGAGAATGGAGAAACTCACTTAAGCGATCAAACCAAGCTCTGGGTGCTTGTTTCAGTCCATATAATGCTTTCTTGAGGCGACAAACAGCATTCGGATTTGTGGAAGAGACCATCCCCGGAGGTTGTGCCATATACACTTCATCACTCAGAATACCATGAAGAAAAGCATTATTAATATCCACTTGTCTCAAAGACCAACCATAAGCAAGAGCAAGTGTAAAAAGGACACGAATAGTCATAGGTTTGACCACCGGACTAAATGTTTCAGTATAGTCAAGATCAGCCTCTTGATGAAAACCTTGAGCTACTAGACGTGCCTTATATCGAGCAACTGAACCATCTGAATTTCTCTTGATTTTAAAAACCCATTTACACCCAATAACTTTTTTGTTTATGTTAGGGATTTCAAGAGACCAAGTATGATTCACCATTAATGCATTGTACTCTTCTTGCATAGCCTTGACCCAATGGGCACATTTAAGAGCCTCTTTCACATTTGGGGGCTCAATATCTTTGTACTCAATCAAGAGCACTTTAGGTTTGAAGATGCCTGCTTTAGATCTTGTGACCATAGAGTGATGATTCGAGATAGCCAAGGGCTCAGGCACTGATACAGGAGAATGTTCTTCTTGGCCAGGCTCAATAAAGGGAGAAATAGGAATGATATGTGAAGGTGATGGATTTCTAGGGTTGGAGGCAGTAGGCAAAGAAGAGGATTGTGAGACAGTAGGCAAAGACTTTTCTGGAGAAAGAGAGGAAGTATCCTCATGAGAAACATGTTGTGAAGTAGGCAAGCCATTGTTAGTCACAGACATCCTAGGAGTAGACTCAAGGGAAGAAGTACTAGGATTACCCGTATTTGTGGGAGATGGATTATAAGTAGGAAAACGGGAATGAGATGCAGGTAAGAGAACTAGTGGTGAACTTTGTATAGGTGTGAATGAGTGAAGTTTTTCATGAGAAGATTGTAAAAATGTTTTTGTGGGAAAGGCACTTTCATCAAAGAGAACATGCCTAGAAATATAAAGTCTACCCAATGAAGTAAGACACTTATATCCTTTATGAAGTGTACTATAGCCCAAAAAGAGACAAGGAATGGATCTCGGTTCAATTTTATGATGATTATAGGGGCGTAAGTTTGGATAACACAAACATCCAAAAATCTTTAGAAATGAATAATTTGGTTTGAGACCAAACAATTTTTCCAAAGGAGAGACATTCTCATGGATTATCGTTGGAAGTCTATTGATTAAGTACGTAGCCGTGGAAAAGGCATCATCCCAAAAAGTTAGGGGAAGGGAAGCATGAGATAGTAGAGTTAATCCCATATCAACAATTTGACGATGTTTGCGCTCAACTACCCCATTTTGTTGAGATGTATAGGGACACGAGAGCCTATGTTCAATACCATGAGTTTTAAGAAAAGGAATAAACGCACGAAACTCACCCCCCCCATCGGTTTGTAAACGGAGAATAGGTCTTCCCACAAGCTTTTCTATATGAGTTTTGAATAAAAGAAAGGCAGACAATGCTTCAGACTTAGCTTTGAGAAAATATATCCAGGAGTACCGAGAATACATATCCACAAAACTAATATAGAAACGGAATTCATTCCTAGATGTTTGACAAGCAGGACCCCATATGTCAGCGACAATTAATTGTAAAGGAGCATTATAGATGGTCAAGGATTTAGAAAAAGGAAGATTATGACTTTTACCCATGGCACAATCATGACAAGTAGATGGGATATTATTTGAGGTAAATGGCACATTACATTCTTTCAATATGCTGCGAATAGTAGACATAGCAGGGTGGCCTAACCTATTGTGCCATAAGGAAACTTGATTACATGTTTTAGTCACACATAAAGGAGGAAAAACAGTAGAAGAGGAAAAATCAGTATGTAATACTTGGGATGGGATTCTGGAGGATGAAATGGCCGAGGAAGATTGAGATGCTAAATTCATGGGATGAGCCTTTTCCACCTTTCGTAAATCAAAGCTATATAATCCATCAGTTAGCTTGCCTTGGAGAAGAACCTTGCCAGTGAGAATGTCCTTCACAAAACATTGAGAGTGAGTAAATTCAAATAACACATTGTTATCTTTTGAAAATTGGCTAACACTGATAAGATTTTTGGTAATAAGTGGGACATGAAGCAAGTTATTGAGCTGGAAAACAGATTTAGAGGATGAATGGAAAGAAGAAGAGCCAATATGAAGAACATTCAAACCTGTGCCATTGCCTACGTGCACTTTGTTATCACCAAGGTACTCAGAACTCATAGACAAATTTGCAAGATCATTTGTAACATGGTTGGTTGCACCCGAATCAGGATACCAATGATTTTCTCTATTCAAGTCATTATGAACCATGAAGGCAGAAGCAGATGGAGAGGCTGAGGACTGAGTACTACCATGTCCAGAAGAAGAGGGCCACTGATTCTGATTATTCAAGTTAGGCCCCTGATATGCACGCTCGAATCGAAGAAAACATTTCACTACAGTATGACCAAACTTCCGACACAATTGGCATTGCGGTTTGTTTGAATTCCAACGCCTATTAGAACGTTGACCAGAATTTTTCTCCTTCCTACTTCCATCAGTTGAAACTGAAGCAGAGAGTGGAGATGGCGTTTGTACAGTAAGATTGACCGAAGGCAATGTTCCATCCGGATTGACAGACGAATGTCGTAGCAGACGGCTTTCTTGAGTCAACAACATTGAATAAACTCGTTGAAGAGAGGGAGTTTCATCCGTACCTGATAAGACTGATACAGTTGGATCATACTCAGATCCCAATCCGGCAAGAATGTGCATGACGTGATCATCGAGCGACACCTTCTTGCCCGCAGCTGCCAAAGAATCAACAAGATTCTTGATTTGTGCAAAGTAATCAGAAAGACTGAGATTACCCTTCTTGAAGGATTCCAACTTGGATTTTAGCTCCATAACACGCGCAAGAATTCGAGATGAAAATCTTCCAGCCAAAATCGCCCAAACCTCACTTGCCGTTTTACAATCCAACATTTCTGAGATTAATGAATTGGGCATTGTACTCACCAACCACGCTGTGATAAGATTGTCTTGTCGAAGCCACTGCAAATATGCTGGATTAGGTTCAGTCGAAGATCCTTCTGAACCAGCGGCTGGAAGAAATTTTGAAGGCACAACAACTTGAGGAGCAATGAATTCCTCTAACCCGTGACCACGCAGAGTGATTAGAATCTGAAACTTCCAAAATAGATAATTATCATCATCTAATTTTGGAAGAACAGACTTACTTGCTGGATTTATAAGCTTCATAGATGGAACTCCATTCACAAAATCGGATGAAGCATGCTCTGAAGAGGATGAAGCCATAGCCTGAGTTTTGATCGAAGCGGAAGAACCTGAGTTTTGATCGAAGCGGAAGAAGGACCGAAGCAATTTGGGGGAAAAAAAAAAAATCCCCAATCTGTCGATAGACCTAAAAAAAAGGCTTGATACCAAGTCAAAAAAAACAATATAGAGAGAGAAGGCTGTTGATCATAAACTCTTCACTTCATTCATGTAAATGATCAAGCAAGGCCTATGTAATAAATAGGCCCAGCAACAACTGAAATACAATGGCCCAACAATAATCAGTTTGGACTTTTAAATAAACTGAATTGCTAACAAACCTATTACAACAATAATAAGAAACAACCCAACAATCTAACAAACCAAACTAACTCTTAATGAGCTCTCTTAACATTTCAATATACAACTTTTAAAGAGAAACCATTTGCGTATTATTAGAAGATAATTGAGTTGTTTTGTGATTTATCGGTTGGTGGTCCTTCATTTGCTCTACTTTAATTTTTACCCTTTTGTGTGAGTTTGAAATTAACTTGCATGCTCTTGAAGACTGAAAGGCAATGTATAGTAGGAGTACAAACAATATCCCACATTAGCTAGAATAATAATAGGGACGGGGAACAATTATCTCCAATGATATTAAGTATTTTTGAGTGAAACTAAAAGCAAAGTCATGATGATTATGCTCATAGTGGACAATATCATACCATTATGGAGATCTCTGGGTTTCGTTTGTAAAAATCCTCGAGTGTCGAATAAAGTGATTAATTCGGATGGATGACTATTTGAGGGTCGTGGTGTGATTAATTCGGATGGATGACTATTTGTGGGTCGTGGTTGAGCATTATAAGGTAATATGCGATTAATTCGGATGGATGACTATTTGAGGGTCGTGGTTGAGCATTATAAGGTAATATGCTCAAGTGTAATACGATCCTATCTGAAGGGAGATCGATGTTGGTACTTTGTTCAAGGGAATGATTGTTTGGAACAAAGTAGGCTTAAGTGTGGTACTCTGCAGGGGAGGTCGATGTGGTACTTTGTTCGAGGGAAGGATTGTTGGGAACAAAGTAGACAATTAAGTGTGGTACTTTGTTTGAGGGTTGTTGGGAACAAAGTTAAGTGGGGTACTTTTGGGGAATTGAAAGATTGTTGAGAACAAAGTAGGCTTAAGTGTGATACTTTGTTTGAGGGTTCTTGGGAACAAAGTAGGCTTAAGTGTGCTACTTTGTTTGAGGGGAGGATAAGTGTGGCACTTTGTATGAGGGTTATTGGGAACAAAGTAGGCTTAATTGTTAGGAGTACAAACAATATCTCACATTGGTATATAAGAGAAAGATCATGGTACTATTTGACATACGAATCATTTCATTTTGAATAGTTAATCATTTTTTTTCCTCCAAACATGATTTTCACTTCCACTTTAAATATAAAAAAAACTAATGAACGGAATATGATTTAAATATTTTATATCAACAAAATATCACAATGATATTATATTATTCACTTTAGTCATAAAGTCTCCTTCATGACTTATATTTTTATGATCTTTTCATTTCCTTAATCAATGTTGGACTTTTGGTCACATTCTCCAACAAATTAGTAAATGGTAACTTTTGCTTCTAAGAAGTTAAAAATATTTGTTTAAGAAGAAGAAATAATGAAAGTGATATGGTGTCTAAATACATTATTTACAACCCTCGCTCTCAATCTAATGTTGAAGAAACTTATATCAAAAGGCATACAATGGAATGGAATAGTATGGTTTTGAGGGAAAGAAAATAAAATATCAAATATCAAAAGTTTACTTTTACTTGCAAAATGAAAATGCCACCAGATTAGTAAAATTAAGTTGTATGGGTTTGCAAAAGGTGCCAAAGCGAGCATAGCTCAGCTGGCACATGTATGACTTGACGACCCAGAGGTCGAATTCCCCCACCTCCAATGTACTAAAAAAAAAAAATAATAATAATTAAGTCAAAGAAAAGCTTGATCTTAAACTTGGGTCAATGAACTTTCATGGGCCTTGGTCGATCCCAATCCACTCGAGTCCACTCGATGCATTTGGCCCATGTTACGGCCTTTACTTGCAGAAATTATAAATGGTTAAAAAACTTGGTATCATTTTGAAAAAAGATTAAAAAAGAAAAATTAAAAATTTCCAAAATTTAAAAAATTGAAAAAATTGAAAAAAAAGGAAAAAATAAATTAACTCATGGGAGTTAAGGTTTAGGATTTAGAGGAGGATTGAATTTGTCAGTGATCTATTTAATATATAGTTGAAATTTCGTAAATTTATTAAATACAAAATTAAAAATTTATTGAATTTATTAAATACATCTGAAAGTTTAGTGACCAAAAACATTACCTTTAAAATTCATGAACTAAACTTGTAATTTAACCTTTTAAATAATTGTTTTGTAAAATTAATTGATTGACAAAAGTGAGAGAAAAAAAATATAATAATTGACCCAATGCCATGCATATAAAAAGTTGGGGAAGGAAAAAACGTGATTTAAAATATTCAAAATCAATTAGTTGAGAATTGGAATTTGAAATACTCCAATTCCATTCCATATAACTGGTCTAAATTAATCAGCTCCAAATATTCTTATTCTTCTACAAAGTTTTAAAATAGTATTGATTAGAATTAATTGTTGTCAAAAAAATAATAATAATAATGTGGCGTTCAAATTAAAGAGATTTGTCAAATTTCACCCATTTGCATATATATCTTCAATTATTGTCAAACAATAATATGTCATCCAACTAAATTATTAGTATATTAGAATAATATATTTGAATGTCGGTTTAAACCCAATTAGTGATAATGGTATAGTAATCTCTTTTAAGATTTAATTTTCACGTGATTTTTTATTGTATTAAATTTTCAAAAGTACTTTTATTTAAAAAAAATTGAAAAGTACTTTTATTTAAAAAAAAATTGAAAAGTACTTTTATCTAAAAAAAAATTGAAAAGTACTTTTAGGTACATACTCAAATTTTAGGGAGAAAAAAAAAGAGACATTATCTTTCCGTTAAAACTTAAAACTCGTGAGATATATAGAAGAAATGTAATTTTATAATTATTTTTTAATCCAACGAGCACAATCAACTAAAATTTAAAATTAAGTGAGTAATCAAATGATTTTTTTGAATACATTGGAGTGGGGGATTCGAACCACAGACCTCGTGGTCGTTAACACATACATATGCCCGCTGAGCCATGCTCGCTTTGGCAGTGAGTAATCAAATGATGCATGCAAAATCAAAATCAAATACATATATGGCAGAATGTCCCCAAATTAATGGTTGACAAATGCAATTTATGGTTTATCCAATGACGTCATTGCTGACATAACTACATTCAAAAATAATTTATTTTAAAAAATCAGAGTGAAATCTCCAACAATCAGAAAATAATATAAATAAATAAATAAATATTGGCTGCAGGTAAATCTATTAAAAATATTAATAGATCCAAAATTCAAATTACTCAAAACTTTACAACTAATCCAATAAACTAAATTTTGTATTAAATAAATAAGCTTCCTTACTTTCTAGTTTTTTTTATTGGGATAATTAGTGATGTGACTTTTTTTTTTTTTTTTTTTTTTTTAAGAAATTAATGTTGTGATTTCTTAGTTATTAGATTGTACATTTTAAATAAGTTGAGTTATATTCATGTTAATTATTTTCTAGTTGATTTTCTTTAATTAATAGTTTATATTATATTTATTGTCGACGATAATAATAATAGAAATAAATGTGGAAAAATTTGAGAAGAATAATGTATGTTGGTCATTTTCCTATATTAGATCAAATTGAGAAGGTTTCTAATTAAACATAAAAAAAGAAAAAAAAAATGTTAATATCGAGGGTTTCACTCATAAATGATTCATTTCTAAAATTCAATCTTTAAAAAATTATTTTAGGTAGTTGTAATACCACAACTTTTTGTTAAAATAATCACATCAAATGATGAAAATCCTACCTTTTTTTATTATTATTATTATTAAAAAAACAAAACAAAAAAAACCCTGCGTCATCAAATACATGTTTGTGTGACACGTAGACATAGTCCCCACTTTTTTTAATTCACTCCATTATTACTCTTATTTTTTTTCATATTTTTATTTTATTCGACTTTTTATTTCTCTTTATTTACTATAGTGAATTTTATACTGAATTTTGACTGTGGTTACAAAATTGAATTGTAATTTCAAAATCAATTCGAGTATTAGTTTAAGTGAAACAATTTTATGCTCTCAATTCGAGCATAGTTTAAGTGGAACAATATTATGCTCTCGATAGAAAATTTTCAGTGCGAAAAATATCAATTAATTTTGTTGAAACCCTCGAATTAAGAGAGAGTGTGAATCTTGTTATTGTTGTGGATCACACTCCTTTGTGGGCGAAAGTTGACTCTAAAATCTTATGAAAACTATTCATGAATCTATATCGTTTTCAAAACGAAATACAACAATTGTCGACATTTTAATTACGCACAAAGAAAAGTATGAGATTTATCAAGAGTTTTTGCTTCGTATTGTGACGCTGACACATTATGTGGCTCGTGATGACCTAGTTGGCCATGCTTGAAGAATACATATTCAAGAGAATTTTGGATGGAAGAAACTCCTCCCTGGACACCTATCTGATTTATCATCTATTTCTATTTTTATTGATCACTCTTAATGTTTGGCTTTGCTTTATGTTTTAAAACAATTTTATAACATAAATGGATCACTTTTCGAAGAAATTAAGAAGTTAACTTTTAGTTTGAGTATTCAATATAAAACATAGAGATATCTATGAAATAAATATCATAAAATTAAAAATATAGATTTATATCCAAATCAATATAGAAAAGATAGTTCGATCATAGCTTAATTGACATATAAAATTGTGACATGTAATGTTGAAATCTTTACTATTTATTAATAAAATTGTTTAGGTTGAAATCTTTACTATTTATTAAAAAAATGAGAAGAATCAAACTTTTACGTACGTGTGGAAGGGATCCATATTTTTGTTCTTGGGTTCTTGGCACAACAAAAAAGAAAGCTTGATGAGAACATTAAAAAAAATGTTTAATAATTTTTGGAAAATGGGAATAACTCTCCAACTTTAGATTTTTTTTTTCCTTTTTTTTTTACAATAACTTTAAACTTCTCATTCTACAATTGATAGCGTTTTTTAAAATAATATCACAATTAAGATAGGGCTTGTAAGAATCAAATGTTAATTGTCCTACAGATTTCCGAATCAGCTAATAAAACAATACATATTTTCGAATCAGCTAATAAAACAATACATGATAATTTATCGAGTAATCAATTTTTTTTTAGAAGTGCGTGGTAGAAGATTTAAACTTCTGGCCTATTGATCAATAACATACATTATGCCACTTGACCTGAGTTATATTAATTAATGTTAACTGCAACTAACTTTATATTGCACATATATATAGCTACAAATAATTTATATTCATTGAAAATTCAATAGTTTTTTTTTTTTTTTTTTTTTAATTATTAAAGTTAAACAACTCCTCCAGATATTGGATTCTTCTACTTTTTTACTCAAATGCTCTCTATTTCACTATAGTTTAATAGATAACAATATATATTACCTTCTTCTTTGATATCAAAAGTTCTCACACTATTATATTGTTGGGAAAAAAAACATACCATTTTAATCAACGCATTCGAATTTTTCATGATAATTTTGTAGATTTTTTAAGAATGCATGAAATTAATAATAAAATTTGGATCAAACTTGTTATCTTATTTGTAATGTCAGACGCTTAAGCATGTTTTTAGTTTAGGTTTAAGCTCTTTTATATCAATTTATGATGATTTACCAAATATGTTGCTTTTCAAAACTTTTTTACAAAGTGAAAATCAAAGCTATATTACCAAACAACCCTAGGTTAGCTGGGCGCAGGGGGATTTTTGTCTTTTAAAATATTATTACATTTATAATCATTATTGACAATAGAAATTGTAACACATCTACTAATATAATTATAAGTTTCATTAAGCTATATTACCAAACAACCCTAGGCTAGCAATTCTCTTGCTGTTAGGTTCATATTATATTTTTCTTCTGTTGGGTCTCTCATTAATTTGACTTTGTTGAGAAAGCTAGGGGCAAAAATATAATTGAGGAACAAATAATCAAAATTAGGCCATTTGCTTTTAAGATAGAAAACTAGGTTAAGTCAGACTTGAAAACTTCCCTAGCTGACTAGCTCATATATCAAACAAAGGCTGCTAGGCTTTGCTACAGGCCCACTGCTACCACACCTAATCAAATACTAATCAACCCTAAAACGGCCATATATACATATCCATAATCTCTCATTTTCCTTCAACAAAAATCATACCGAACATAACTCAATTGACATCAAATTGTGTCCTTGACTAAGAGATTAATTGTGTCATTGATTAAGAGGTTAGGGATTCAATTCCCCACCGACATTAATTAAATATTTTTGAAGAAAAAAAAAACATACTCAAACAATTAATATTCGAACCCTCTAGACCCTTTGAAATTTCGACTACCTCCAAAAAAAAAAACCTTCTCTTATAATAACTTGCACTACAAAAAACTCAACAATAATAATCCTCCACATATAATATATAATATAACCCTGTAAAAATGATTAGTTGAGAAAGTACGTTTAGTGATTTTATATGGGGACTTTAGTGGGTCATGTAGCTCCCGGGTTTGGCTTCTTCATCATTGGTCTATGGCATCTCTTCAACAACATCAAGATCCAAGCCTTAGTCCCTAACCTTCCAAATTCCCCCATATTTCTCTCATGGTTCCCAACTTCCAAATTCAAGTACCTTGAGCCGTTGTTGATCATGGTTGGCGCCTCGGCCTCCATAGCCATGGAGCTCTTCATCGGCCCTCGGAGGCACCAACCGTTCGACACCGACGGCACCATCCCTTCCTACCATCTCCACAACTTCGAACACTCCAACATCTCTATGACTTTCTTTGTCTTTGCTGCCTTTTCTGTTCTTCTCGATCGGCTTCGTCCCAAGGGTTATTTTGAGCTGACCCAGTTGGTTAGCGCAGTGGCTTTCGGGCAGGAGCTTCTCCTATTCCACCTCCACTCGGCTGACCACATGGGTCCCGAAGGGCAATACCACTTGCTTCTCCAGCTTATTGTGCTTGTTTGTTTCGCCACAACTCTGCTCGGGATTGCTCTTCCGAATAGCTTCTTGGTGGCGTTTGTGAGGTCCGTCGGCATTCTTTTTCAAGGCGTGTGGCTTATGCTCATGGGCTTCGCGCTCTGGACGCCTTCTTTCATTCCCAAAGGTACGCTCTCCACGAAACGAATCATAACACACAACTAACTCATACTTGACAAAAATAATATATTTAATAAGTATTTGTTTTCTTTTTTAAATTTTGGAAATTTTTCTCTTGTTTCCTTCTTATCCTTGCTTTTCTATCTATAAAAAATTAATGATGGTAGTTAATATGATAGAAAATTTACTTGCTCATTTTAAACTTGAAAAATTGAAAAATATTTATTATGTTTTACAAGAATAAAAAAATCTCTCTTTTCTTTCTTCTGCATTTTTCTCTCATAATTATCAAAGCAGTGGTGAATAAGAGATGTTAGACTGTTGATATATAAGATTAAATTTAATGTAACCTATCAATTTAATATATTTTTTTTATCAACGGATGATTTAACATGATATCAAAGTTGGAGGTTGTGTGTTGAAACCTCTTAGTGTCATTTTCCTCCTATATGATTTTCATTTGTTGAGCCTTATATAAAATTTCAAGCCTGCAATTGAGGAAGCGTGTTGAAGTGTGTTGATATAAATTAAATTTACGATAGCTCATCAACTTAAACTTTGGAGTTGAGATATCTACTCACTCGCTAAGAAGGAAAGTATTTTCCATATATATTTAATTATTTATTAAGGTTGTTTTAACAGTACTCTAAAAGTTTTACTTAAATGAGTAAAAGATTATAGTTGAATAAACGACGGGTATATCTAATCATTTATTTATATATATTTAATAGGTTGTTTTATGCAATGGGAAGATGGGCACGAAGTGGTGCGGTGCGCCGGGGAAGCGGCTCTTCACAGAGCAAAGTCGCTAATCAACATTCAATTCAGCTGGCTCTTAATTGTACTCACCATTCTCGCATTATCCTTCCACTTGCTTCTGCTTAAACTATACGACCAACCACCCAAAGTCGCCGCCGGCCACTACTTTTCATTAATGACCAAGGACGAACAATTAGAAGAAGAAGAAGAAGAAGAAACAGCCTACGACGTCGAATCACAGAATAAGGACAAACATTGAATCTCTAAGAGCTTTATTCAAACGGGCCACATGTTTATGAGAGAAGACGCAACAAAAGGATAAGGGTCTCTTTCTCTCTTGTTTACTTTGAATTGGGTGTGTATTATTGTATAGTTCGATTATTTATTATTCATTATTATTATTTTGTAAAATTTAAGCCAAGCTTGAAGCCATGTGAAAGGCAGGCTTAGCTTAGGTATAAACAAACACTTTTCGTCAATAAATACATATATGATATGTGGTGGATATTCCATCGATACCGTAATTAATTATAATTAGGTAATCGTTCATTAGCTTTCAATTTCAGTTAGTGAGTTCAATTGTAAAAATATTTTTGAGATTTTTCTCCTGTGTGGTTGGAGTGGAAGTTTTTTTGAATTAAGATTGTGTGCAACTCCAAAGTACAAGTTCTGCCACCTTGCCTTCCACTCAAATTTCACATTCTCCCATCAACTATTTCGTAGAATACAAACCACGCCTGAGAGTGAGATGGACGTTCAAAAACGACCATTATAATGATTAATCAGTTAATTAATCCGATACATATATTAAATCATTTGTTTATGGATAATTTTAAAGCACTCGTGTTTTGACTAGTTGCAATGAAGTTTTGCTCCATCCAACAATATGGATAAAACAGGTTAGATGTGAAATGTGATGTGATGTATGCCAAATCTTCCAAGTTCCACCTAAAAAACAAAATAAAACTAAAATTTATTCCTAGGTAAAACATCTAATTAAAGTATAGCTGAATCCGCTTATTTGAATTCCCCACCTCTGTCTATTGTCAAACAAAATATATATAAGGGAACAATGACTCAAATATCTCCACAATGGTATGATATTGTCTACATTGGACATAACCTTCATGACTTTACTTTTGGTTTCACCCAAAATGTCTTATGTCATTGGAGATAGTTGTCCTCACTTATATACCCATGATCTCCCCCTTATCTAATCAATGTAAAACTTTGTTTGTATTCCCAACAATTCTCCCCCTCGAACAAAGTTTCATCGAGCCTCCGTGTTTTACTGATTTTGAGCTTATTATTAAAGCTCAACCACGGATAATATAACTAAGTCATTTTTAGCTCACCCACTTCTTTGTTTTAAACCAGAGGATTCTATCGACACGGGATTTTCTGTCGACAAGGCTAAGTCGGGAGCCATGGAACTTTCACTAGTAGAAATCGGGGCTATGATGACAAATAAAAACTGTCATCAGGACTTTAGATGACAATTTTTTTCAGTCGTTATAGCCCCTGCCTTCTTTACTCTATAGATGACAAAAACCGAAAACTGTCGTCAATGTTCGTTTGGTGACAGTTTTTTTCTGTCTTCATAATACGGTTAATGACAATTATTTTCAGTCAAGAGACCTTATTTTATGACACTTAAACATTGTCACTGAATAACCACTCATACCATATTTTGTCATGTAAACATAATTGACGACAGTTTTTATTTGTCATCGAATCGGAATGGAAGACAGTAAATTTTGTACGCTTTGATGACTTAATTTTTCTGTCATTAATAGCTTGAAGACCACAACTATTGTGAGTCAACAAAACGAATTCAATGACATGATTTTTTTGTCACAAAATCAATAATAGAATTTTTTTTTTCAAATCTAAATATATTAATATTTATATTTTTAATTGTAATTATTATTATTATTAATTAATAATAATGAAAAATACAAAGCAAATTAAATAAATCTAAGTTTAACCCAAGTCAATATCATTGAAATAAGATCTAGATATCAATATATCATTCAAATACCAAAGTTCATCAACTTTTACATAAACTAATTCATATGTATACAATATTGAAACTAACTACGATGCCCCTAAATTGTTGCAACATTAATAATAAAATGTTGCATAACATGATAAAATATTCATTTAACCCAACAAAAAAGTTCATCATTTGTTGCAATATGACTTCTAGCTTGAAGGAAATATCTCCACTTCGCTTTGTAGTTCCTGCGAAATAGTTATAAGCTATATATACTTAAAAAACAATCCGTAAGTGAAAAACAATTGACCAAGTGATGTTGCGTGCTCAATGTGTAAAGATAAATATGCAAAAGGGTAGAGAGAGCACTTAGAACATGCAAGCATACATGGTCTTACAGCAAGTAGTGAGTATATTTAATTCGTTTTTTCCACAGAGACTTGTTTTTAGCTATTCGCGAAGTGTGAATGTTAAGAAAGATGGGATGAATTTGATGGGTTAAAATTGGTTTTTAATTAACTACTTTTTGCTGAATGTGTAGAGGGATATAACACAAACAAATTAAAGTTAAAACTAGACCTAAAGGACCAGAGATGGAATTAATAATCGAGGAAGAAAACAGCTAAACAGAATGATAAAAAGGCAGAATTGCGAGGACCGCAATGTTTCCGCAATTAATTAGCAGCGAATCTGATTAAAATGGGGGATTAAGGGCTACTAATGACTATCCTATAGGCATTTTATTACGATTATCAAGCTTTGGATCAACTCTCTATACATCAAACTCACTCTATCTCAAGTATCGTCCGATTCCATGCATGAGAGACTCAAGTTTACTCGACTTCAAAGTAAGGTCTTAAGCATCTTGTTAAAGCAGGAGTGTGCAGTTTGTACTAGGGAAACGCCTATTCCTAGGCCGTTTCCTGATTACCATGAAAGGCTAGCATGATTATATGACTCTGAACTCTTACTCCTTCCAGAGGTTAGGAGTTCTTTGGACAAAATGGATGGCCAATCGAAATTGCCCGTGGGATGAAGCTTACATACAATCAATGTTCGAATGTTAATCTACCTACTTGACTCACGTTTTTTAGCCTATAGTTCTGTCATTAGCATGCCCCTAAATGATTTTAGTTACTCATGGATATGTAAAGAGCAGAAATGGTAGATAAAGTAGACATGCTTAGAAGAGAAATGTGTGTAAAACAGCAAGCAAAACTCGTAGCAGAACAAGGTAGAACTGTGAAATGCAGAAACTTACTTTGATTACTTTAAGTGTTTGAATAACAAAGGAAAGCTTTAAAAGACTGAATCCAAGACAGACAACAACGAAATGCAGTAATTGAAATGACTAAACTAAGAACAACAAAGATCAGTAATGGAAATGAGAAGAAAAGAACAGAAAACAGTAGAGGCTTGCTGAAAACTTCGTGGCAGTCGCCTCGAATGATGGTGATGGGAATTCAGCCGTGCTTGGATGAATCCAATCGAGAGAGAAGAAGAATCTTCTCTCCTTCCTATCAGATTATCGACTCCAAAAGCTGAGAACCTCACTCCAACAGACGGCAAAGGAATTTAGAGAGAAATGGTGGACTGCGAGAAGACTTCTGCACTTCGAATTGCTTACTGAACCTCCGACTTTGACCCCCTTTTATAGTAGTTTGCAGGTGCGTTTGGGCCAAGGAGAACCATCAATCTTCAACGCCATATATCAGAATGGATGGAGGAGAAAGAACGAATCCCTGAAAAGTCGGATCTAAACAGAAAATGATCAGCCAACTTACGGTTTTAACTTGAATAATTGCGGTCACCGCAATTATTCCGCAATTCATTTGCAATGCTAACTTTTTCATTCTTTTCTTCGGTTTTCAACCCTTTTTCTACCTATTGTACATAAGCCCTATATTAGCTACCTTCTTCTAATTCTCATATTAAAGCATAGGTTTAAGCTAAATGCTAACAAAAACACCTAAATGTGTACATCTTCTTAAGCTAAATGGGTCCTAAATAAGTCACTTTCAGAGACTTAACACACCCCCAAACTTAAGGCTTTGCTTGTCCTCAAGCATACTAAGGACTTACTTAGGCTGCTGTTTCTACTTCTTTAACTACCCACCGACTCCCTTATATTTTGTCTATAGCAATGCTGTCCTGTGACACACTCCTAAGTTTAAAACTAACCTCTTTATCAAGCTCTTCTGACTTCACCTGCCTACCATACCCGCTGCTTTTGTTAACCCCCTACTACTGATCTAACTACTTCTATGATATCATGTTATTATCCCTAAGGTTTCAAATTCTACCAAGCTTTACTCCAGACTCAGTACATGCTTCTAGCTTATTTTTAATGTGTCTAGGACTCCTTAGAGTCATGCCAGTCTTAGTATTAACAGTGACAGTGGTACTTTTAGAGAACAACCTAAACCCTGGCATCACTACATTGGATATACATTCATCTCCCTAGACAAACCTAAAAGTTACAACCTTGTGCTTAGCTCATTAAGGATCAGAGTTCTTTTTTCATAGGACATCTAAGCCACAAGATTATAACTCCCAAGCATACATTCTTCTTCCCCCATTTCTCCTTTTTTCTTTCTTTTTTACTTAGGTGGAGTCTCCCCTCAGTTTGCCTTTTGATGCAATGCCACTTGTGGTTTACACACTTGGCACTGATTACTCAACAACTTGAGAAAGACTCCCCTCTTTATTCTATTTTTCACTTTTTCTATTTATCACAAAAAAATTTTTAGGAGAAGAAGAATGCTTATGTCCTAAGGAAGAGAGGAATGTTCCTAGGCCTAGGGTGGCCTCCCCCAAACTTCAACTACTCATTGTCCCCAATGAGTGTTTGAGGTGGCACACCCCCAAACTTGTCCTAGAAGCATCTAGTCTAAAGCAAAGCAAAGAGAATCTAAACATCCTAGGCATAGGCACAACATTCTAGAAGCAACTATCCCAGCAGCAGAAAATTTGAACATAACAGACAGGTTTAAGGACTTATGGTTTATGCATGCTGAGCACTATTCAGAAGCAAATTTAAACTATCAAAGGGTGTCCTATGACACTCATCCAGCATGCTTCAAGATTAGCTATATAAGGTAGTCATGCTAGCAGCAAAAGATAGAATGTAACAGATCACAGCCTAACTAAACGGACAGTCCAAAACATGCTATCAGTCACAAAAATTGCGGGAACCGCAATTATTTCGCAATCCAATCCGGGCAGATATAACATTAACTCAGGCCCCTAGCATGCTTTTTCCCGTTACTCATGCATCCTAAAAATAAAACTAAACTAACCTATCTATTCAGCTAACATCAAACTAGACTAAGCAAAAGAAAAAACATAAAACTAAACATCCAAAACAGATCAAAATTTAACCACAAAACAGCATAATATACATTACTCTATCAAAAAGCAGGAAAATTGTCTTTTGTTTCTTGAGGGATCAGTAATACTCCCTCTAGTGCTCTTCAAACCAGCACTCAATTCTCATCATCCTCATCTGGTTGCCTTGGTCGTGGGGGCACCCATGGAGTTAGGAGGTTGGTGGGGAAGTCTGGGAAGATGCACCCCAACTGGTCTGCAACTTCTTTGTCCCTCGCCTGCGCATAATTGGCCCATTGAGCCATTCTCCTCTGCATGTCCATCAAGCAGGCCATGGATAGGGACTGTTCAGCCGCCAGCCTATCCAACTCAAACTCCATGTTGCCCTTTCTTCTCAGCCTTAGGTGTGCAGGCAACTCCAGATGGCCTGTGTAGGGCAGCTGCTGCTCCAAGCGCTCGGTGGGAACTCCTGCAAGCAAGCATAACTTTGTTATGATGTTGGGGAAAAATAACGGCCCCTTACCCTTTTTTGCACACTCAGCTATGGCAGCAGTGATGACTTCTCCCACGTTGATCGTGAGACCTCTCATTATAGCATAAACCAGCAGCGAACGGCTCTGGTTGATCGTAGTCTCATGAGTCACCGGGGAGAGTCTTCTTCTGACGAATGAAAACCACACAGCTGCCTTAGCCGTGAGGTTGGCACTCATGAGAGTGTGCCGCCCATTGCGTGAGACTGTCCAGGAGGCCTCAGGCTGGCCAATGGTGCGGATGGCTTCTTCCAGCACAGCCTCGGTCGGCTCATCAACTATCCGTGCATAATCTGTGTGAGGCTGGCCCCTTAGACCAAATGCTTCATTGATGGCCTTGGCTGAGAAATCAACCTCCACCCCTCTGACCACAGATAGGCCATCCTCAGGGCTGAGCACGTTAGCATAAAAGTCATACACCATGCTCGTGTATGCTGGATTGGGAGGTCGGCAGAATTCCTCCCAGCCATGGTTGATCACCCCTGCGCGCAAGAACTGCGGCAGGTCAGCAAGTCGATCAAGGAACCCCTTCTCGTGCAACAGGTCCCTTTTCCTCAGCTCCACGCCCCTGGATTCAGCATCAGACGAGACATACCTCACTGACGGAGGTTCATCTTCAGGGCAGAGTTTAGCCTTCCCCTTATCGGCTGACTTGGAAGATTCAGCAGCCTCCACCTTGAGGCGTTTGAGCGAAGGCTCAGTACTGTCTTTGTCTGCTGAAGGCACTCGCTTGGCCTTCTTCTTCTTCAGTTTCTTGGCTTTCTTGGCCTTCTTCTTGGCCTCCTTCTTCTCCCTCTTAATGTGGATCTGTTGTAGGCAGGCCCCCAACGTCTCCTCCATGGAATCATCCTGCTGTGCAGGCTCATCAGGGCTGGCTTCTCTCATGGGAGAGAAGACTTCTTCTTCGCCAGCATCTCCACTGCCTTGCGTGGACTCCTGATAATCCCCATAAGGGAATTCAGGATCAGGCCGTGGAGAGTTGTGCTCTGCTGATGGTGTATGTGCAGAACTCCATGGCGAAGACGGCAGTTCAGGACTCTGCACAGCCGCAGGTGGTAGATCAGAACTCTGAAGCGCTGGAGATGACTCGGCGCGCTGCGCAGGCGGTGATGATTCTGTGCTTTGCACCGGTTCAGATGGGAGAGGGTTGCGCACAGGTGACACAGACGGCGACGAACCTTCCTTTGCTGACTCGTGAGATGCACGATCAGGTTCTTGACTCTCCACAGAGGGAGTCTTGACGATGGTTCGTTCGGCGGCAGTCTTGACAGTCCACCGGCGCTTCTTTGGCGTGCCCACTGGCTCAGATGGCCCAGCAGGGATCTCAGTGACCACCCTCCACTTCTTCCTACGAATAGGAAGCTTGGAGAGACGGCCAGTGCGTACAGCACCCTCATCAGCAAGGGCGAGAAGCGCTTCCCTTGCAGCCGCTTCAGCTGCGTCGTCGGCCTTCTTCTTGGCGGCGGATCTCTCAGCCCTAGTGGAAACCATTGTCGAATCTTGGAGGTTTGGAGAGAGAGATCAAAGGTGGAGAGAATCGCAGAAATCTTGGAGAGCAAAGAATGAGAGGATCGTATCAATCGGGCGCCTTCTAACGGCTATAAAAGCAACGGAAAAATCCCAACGGCTCTTTTTGCGAATCCAGCAATTTCTGCGCAATTCCAGGGATAATATTTCATAAAAATTCCAAACTTTGATCGCCCGTATCTTTCATTTGGCTCAACCGTTTCTTGATTTTTAAAGTGGGATTTACTCCCCTTGATCCCCTCTTTCGATTCCCTACAAAACAAATAAAACAAACATTAAATACGCAATTAAAATCACGCTACAAAACATACAAACGATCATCGATAAAAACAGAAAAAAAAATAAACTAAGGCATTGGCCTTGACTAAACGAGCACAGTAACCACTCGTTCTCTCTCGTTTCTAATTTCATGCTTCATGTAGGAGGAAGGCCGAGAGAGTCTTCACATCCCCCTCCTCATAGTAGTGCTTCAACCTAGCACCATTGACCATAAATGGCTGTCCTTGCTGCAAGTTTTTAATCTCTATGGCACCATGAACAAAGACATTAGTAATAATAAATGGACCTGACCATCTAGACTTTAATTTGCCTGGAAATAGCTTTAATCGTGAGTTAAATAATAATACAAGTTGGCCCTTTTTAAAGTCTTTGATCCTGAGTCTACTGTCATGCCATATTTTTGTCTTTTCTTTGTACATCTTGGCATTCTCATAGGCCATGTGCCTAAGCTCATCAAGTTCATGTAGCTGTAAAGATCTTAATGTCCCTGCATCCTTCACACAAAAATTTAATTCTTTCATGGCCCAGAATGCCTTGTTTTCCAACTCAAGTGGCAAGTGGCAAGCCTTGCCATACACCAACCTATAGGGAGACATTCCTAGAGGTGTCTTATATGCTGTTCTGTAAGCCCAAAGTGCATCCTCAAGCTTGAAAGACCAGTCTTTCCTATTAGGTTTGACTACCTTCTCTAGGATGTTTTTTATCTCCCTATTGGAAATCTCAGCTTGGCCATTTGAGTGTGGGTGGTAGGGAGTAGCTACCCTATGTCTAATGTTATATTTAGCCAATAATTTCTCCATAGCCTTATTAATGAAATGTGACCCCTCATCACTAATGATAGCACGAGGAGTCCCAAATCTAGTGAAAATGTGTCTATGCAAGAAGTTAGTGACTGTTTTAGCATCATTATTAGGACATGCCTTAGCTTCTACCCACTTTGACACGTAGTCTACTGCTACTAAAATGTACAGGTTACCTGATGATGGAGGGAATGGTCCCATGAAATCAATGCCCCACACATCAAAGAGCTCCAACTCTAAGATGTAGGTGAGGGGCATCTCATCCTTACGACTGAGGTTACCTGTCCTTTGGCACTCGTCACAGTTGTGGGCATAGTTGTGGGCGTCCTTAAAGATTGTTGGCCAGTAGTAGCCACTTTGAAATACCTTGGCAGCTGTCATTTGTCCACCAAAGTGTCCACCATAAGGAGATGAATGACAGTGCTGCAGCACAGACTTCGCTTCAGCAGCTGTAACACACTTCCTCAACAACCCATCAGCACAGGTCCTGTAAAGTATGGGGTCATCCCAGATGAATTTCCTTGCTTCATGGAGGAACCTCTTCTTCTCTTGTCCTCCCTTGAACACTGGTAATACCTGTGCTGCACGGAAGTTAGCAATGTCAGCGAACCAAGGTTCCTCATCGTTATCACGATGAGTTAAAGCAAAGATATGTTCATCTATAAAAGCATCAGAAATTGCGGGGTCCGCAATTTTTTCGCAATTGTGCTGCAATCGAGACAGGTGATCTGCAACCACGTTTTCACATCCCTTCTTGTCCCGAATGTCCAAATCGAATTCCTGCAGCAATAACACCCATCTAATCAATCTAGGCTTAGCATCAGCCTTCCTCATCAGATATTTTAAAGCAGAATGGTCAGTATATACAACGGTCCTAGTTCCTACAATATAGTTCCTAAATTTTTCACAAGCAAATACTACAGCAAGCATCTCCTTCTCTGTAGTTGTATAGTTACATTGAGCCTCATTCAAGGTCTTACTAGCATAATAGACAGGATGTGTGAGCTTGTCAATCTTCTGTCCTAACATGACTCCTACAGCATAGTCACTGGCATCACATAGCATCTCAAATGGGAGATCCCAATTTGGTCCTACTATGATTGGTGCTGTGACCAATGCTTCCTTAAGGGTTTTCCAAGCTTCTACACATTCCTTAGAGAAGATGAATGGCCTACCTAGCTCTAGTAGCTCACATAGAGGCTTGGCTATCTTAGAGAAGTCCTTGATGAACCTTCTATAGAAGCCAGCATGCCCTAAGAAACTCCTAATAGCTTTGACATTCTGGGGCTCTACCAACTTCTCTATGACCTCTATTTTTGCCCTATCCACTTCTACACCTGCCCTTGACACTCTATGTCCTAAGACAATCCCTTCATCTACCATAAAATGGCACTTTTCCCAATTTAGGACTAGGTTGGTCTCTTCACACCTAGCCAGGACTTGTCCTAGGTTCTCTAGACAGGTTTTAAATGAGTCCCCAAAAACTGAGAAGTCATCCATGAATATTTCTATTATGGACTCATCCAACTCAGAGAAGATTGCCATCATGCACCTTTGGAAAGTTGCCGGTGCATTGCATAGGCCAAAAGGCATTCTGCGGAAGGCAAACGTTCCAAAAGGGCAAGTGAAGGTAGTCTTCTCTTGATCCTTAGGGTCTATAGTGATTTGATTATAGCCAGAGTACCCATCTAAAAAACAATAGTAGGCTCTACCAGCTATTCTGTCTAGCATCTGGTCAATAAATGGTAGGGGGAAATGGTCTTTTTTAGTTTCTTTATTCAGTTTTCTGTAATCCATACATACTCTCCACCCTGTGACAGTCCTAGTTGGAATCAGTTCGTTGTTCTCATTGACCACCACAGTTATTCCCCCCTTTTTAGGTACACATTGGATGGGGCTCACCCACTGGCTACTAGCTATGGGGAAAATTACTCCTGCATCTAACCACTTTATTATTTCCTTTTTCACTACCTCTTTCATAGAGGGGTTTAACCTACGCTGGTGATCTACCCTAGGTGTGTGCTCTTCCTCTAGAATAATTTTGTGCATGCAATAAGAAGGGCTAATGCCTCGAATATCAGCAATGGTCCATGCGATAGCCTTCCTATGTTGCTTAAGCAGTAAAATTAAATCAACCTCATGCTGTTCACTAAGCTTAGAAGAAATAATTACAGGCAGTGTTTCATTCTCTCCTAGATATGCATATTTGAGGTGAGTTGGTAGTGGTTTCAGTTCTAAAATAGGTGGATGCTCAATGGAGGGCTTTAACGGATTTACAGTTCTATCAGTTAAATCTATATTCATACATACATGCTGAAGTTTATCTACAGGCAAATTCATTATGTCAGATACATTTAAATCATCTACATCTAATCCTACATATTCGTTAGCATGCTTGGTTAATAATACATGCTCTAATTGTTCTTCCATTAGCGAGTCAACGACATCAATGCTAGCACAAGACTCAGAATCAGAGGGATACCTTAAAGCTTTGTAAACACTAAATTTTACCTCTTCATCATGAACCCTCATAGTTAGCTCACCTTTTTGCACGTCTATTAGTGCCCTACCTGTGGCTAGAAATGGTCTACCTAGCAGGATGGGAACCTCCTTGTCTGCCTCATAGTCCAGGACAATGAAATCTGCAAGGAAAATGAATTTGTCAACTTTAACTAGAATATCCTCAATCTTACCTTCCGGATATGCGATGGATCTGTCTGCTAGTTGTAAAGTGATAGTAGTTGGACGTGCTTCTCCCATTCCCAACTGGCGGAATAGGGACAGGGGCATGAGATTTATGCTGGCGCCCAGGTCACAAAGCGCTCTGCCCACATGCTTGCCTCCAAGTTCTACAGGTAGGGTGAAGGAACCAGGATCCTTCTCCTTCTTGGGCAGCTTGTTTTGGAGGATGGCACTGCACTCCTCGGTGAGGTTTACTGTTTCAAACTCACCAATTATTCTTTTGTTAGTAATAATGTCCTTCAAAAACTTTACATATGAAGGCATAGACTGTAAAACCTCTACAAAAGGAATATTCACATGCACTTGCTTAAGTATTTCTAAGAATTTATTAAAATGAACTTCCTGTTCCTGCTTCTTCTTCAGCCTTCGAGGGTATGGAGGTGGTGGCACATATGCAGGCACGTCAGGACGCCTTAAGATAGGTGGAGGTCTTGGAATTTCTTCTACCTCCTCACTGATTGGCTCCAGCCTGGCTCCTGATGTGCTAGTTGGTGGTGGACCTTGGCTTGGCAGAGACTCCAGTGGAGCACTAGACTCAGTGTTCTCTACTCTCTTTGGTGTGTCCTTTGTAATGCTCACCAATGGTCTTCCACTCCTAAGTTCAATGGCTTGAACTTGTTCTTTGCCATCTCTCCTTGGTACCTCGGTATCAGCAGGGAGTCTACCTTGGGGCCTACTTTTAAGTTCATTGGCTAATTGGCCTATTTGGTTTTCCAGGCTCCTAAGAGTAGCTTGCTGGCTCTGAAGAGTAGCATCATTCTTAGCTATATATTCCTTGAGTAGGTTTTCTACAGAAGATCCTACAGGTTGATTATAAGGTTTTTGGTACATTGACTGGTTATGTTGGGGAGTGAAACCAGGTGTTCCACTCGGCCTTGGTTGGTTAGGATTTTGGTTAGTGTTTTGTTGGCCACCCCATGACAGGTTAGGGTGGTTTCTCCAACCAGGGTTATAGGTGTTGGAGTAGGGGTTATTCCTAGGCTGCTGCTGACTACCTACATAGCAGACTGAGGATGGATTCCCAGGGCAGTATTCATAAGGGTGCCCTTCCCCACAGAATCCACAGATAGGTGCCTCGCCTTGATTTGGTTGTACGCCCATTGACATGGCTGTGGCGGTATTGGCACTGGTTTGGAGATTGGCCTGAGCCATTTGCTTGACTAAGTTGGTCAGGGCATTTATTTGGGTGCTCATGGCGCTTAGAGCATCCTTGTCTTGAGCCCTAGTTGGCTCTACTGGATCGTCTGACCATCTACAGTGAGATGCTGAGATCTTCTCCAAGATCTCATAAGCTTCGTTGTAACTCTTGGACAACATGGAACCTCCAGCAGATGAATTTAAGACTTGTCTGGTGCTGGAGTTGCATCCTTTAAAGAAGACTTCTATTTGGATACACCATGGAATGCCATGGTGTGGACATTTAATGAGAAGGTCTTTGAATCTAGTCCAAGCTTCGTGAAGAGACTCATTATCAGCTTGTTTAAACTTTATGATATCATCACGAAAGGTTGAATTCCTATCAGGTGGGAAGTATTTGACTAGGAATTTTTCTGCTAGATCTGTCCAATTGCGGACAGATCCTGAGGGTAACGAGTTCAACCATGTTTTGGCTTTGTCCCTCAAAGAGTAAGGGAAAAGATATAGCCTAAGGGCCTCTTGGGAAACTCCAGGGATTAGGAAGGTGTCACTAACTCCTAAAAAGTTCCTAAGATGGTTGTGGGGGTCCTCGTTTTCTATTCCAAAGAATTGTCCCACAGTGGACAACATTTGGAACATCACTGGCTTTAACTCGAATGAGTGGGCAGTGATTTCAGGACGGATTATGCTGGGGTTCAGCTCCCCAGGCATAGGTACTAGATACGAAAGAATGGCACTATTCTTGTCATTCGCTATTTCGATGGGGTTGCGAATGGCAGGTGCCGGATTTGGAACTAAATCGCCCATTTCTTTGATTTCAGGTAAGATTTGAGGTATAGGAGGTTGTTTAAAGAGGCGTTTCTTTGCTTTATTTCTAGCTCGAAGTGATCTTTCAGGTTCAGGATCGAACTCTAAATTACTATGTGAACGCTCACTCATAAACTACCTTAATAGCACCTGCAAAAGAAATGAAACAGATTAGTTTCACTCAATGATAAACTTGGTTCCTTAAACTTAACAACTTCGTTTTCACTTAAAATAAGTCCCCGGCAGCGGCGCCAAAAACTTGTTGCGTGCTCAATGTGTAAAGATAAATATGCAAAAGGGTAGAGAGAGCACTTAGAACATGCAAGCATACATGGTCTTACAGCAAGTAGTGAGTATATTTAATTCGTTTTTTCCACAGAGACTTGTTTTTAGCTATTCGCGAAGTGTGAATGTTAAGAAAGATGGGATGAATTTGATGGGTTAAAATTGGTTTTTAATTAACTACTTTTTGCTGAATGTGTAGAGGGATATAACACAAACAAATTAAAGTTAAAACTAGACCTAAAGGACCAGAGATGGAATTAATAATCGAGGAAGAAAACAGCTAAACAGAATGATAAAAAGGCAGAATTGCGAGGACCGCAATGTTTCCGCAATTAATTAGCAGCGAATCTGATTAAAATGGGGGATTAAGGGCTACTAATGACTATCCTATAGGCATTTTATTACGATTATCAAGCTTTGGATCAACTCTCTATACATCAAACTCACTCTATCTCAAGTATCGTCCGATTCCATGCATGAGAGACTCAAGTTTACTCGACTTCAAAGTAAGGTCTTAAGCATCTTGTTAAAGCAGGAGTGTGCAGTTTGTACTAGGGAAACGCCTATTCCTAGGCCGTTTCCTGATTACCATGAAAGGCTAGCATGATTATATGACTCTGAACTCTTACTCCTTCCAGAGGTTAGGAGTTCTTTGGACAAAATGGATGGCCAATCGAAATTGCCCGTGGGATGAAGCTTACATACAATCAATGTTCGAATGTTAATCTACCTACTTGACTCACGTTTTTTAGCCTATAGTTCTGTCATTAGCATGCCCCTAAATGATTTTAGTTACTCATGGATATGTAAAGAGCAGAAATGGTAGATAAAGTAGACATGCTTAGAAGAGAAATGTGTGTAAAACAGCAAGCAAAACTCGTAGCAGAACAAGGTAGAACTGTGAAATGCAGAAACTTACTTTGATTACTTTAAGTGTTTGAATAACAAAGGAAAGCTTTAAAAGACTGAATCCAAGACAGACAACAACGAAATGCAGTAATTGAAATGACTAAACTAAGAACAACAAAGATCAGTAATGGAAATGAGAAGAAAAGAACAGAAAACAGTAGAGGCTTGCTGAAAACTTCGTGGCAGTCGCCTCGAATGATGGTGATGGGAATTCAGCCGTGCTTGGATGAATCCAATCGAGAGAGAAGAAGAATCTTCTCTCCTTCCTATCAGATTATCGACTCCAAAAGCTGAGAACCTCACTCCAACAGACGGCAAAGGAATTTAGAGAGAAATGGTGGACTGCGAGAAGACTTCTGCACTTCGAATTGCTTACTGAACCTCCGACTTTGACCCCCTTTTATAGTAGTTTGCAGGTGCGTTTGGGCCAAGGAGAACCATCAATCTTCAACGCCATATATCAGAATGGATGGAGGAGAAAGAACGAATCCCTGAAAAGTCGGATCTAAACAGAAAATGATCAGCCAACTTACGGTTTTAACTTGAATAATTGCGGTCACCGCAATTATTCCGCAATTCATTTGCAATGCTAACTTTTTCATTCTTTTCTTCGGTTTTCAACCCTTTTTCTACCTATTGTACATAAGCCCTATATTAGCTACCTTCTTCTAATTCTCATATTAAAGCATAGGTTTAAGCTAAATGCTAACAAAAACACCTAAATGTGTACATCTTCTTAAGCTAAATGGGTCCTAAATAAGTCACTTTCAGAGACTTAACAAGTGACTAAAATGGACCTAAAATTACAAGTAGTCAAAAAGTACCTAAAATTACAATATAACAACTAAACTTAAGAAGTGTCTAAATCTACAAAGTACCGAAAACATGCAATAAAGTTTAGAAAATAATAACAAAAGCAAAAGTGGCTACCATAACTGCAGGATAGCCATTAACAAGAGTCTAAATTTATAAAGTACCGAACACATCCAATAAAATCTAGTGTGAAATCAAGAAATGCCATTAAAAAGTGTCTAAATCTACAAAGTACTAAAGACATCCAATAAACTTTACACAGAAAATAACAGAAGCAAAAGTAGCTACCATAACTGCAGGATAGCCATTAAGATCGTCTAAGTTTACAAAGTACCGAAGACATCCAATAAACTTCAATGCTAAATCAAAAAATTTAATCGATATTCTAAGTTACATGACATACCTCTTAGACACCGAAGATATTTGATTCAAAGCTCCTTCATAAGTGTGCATCAACATAGAACTCCATTTAGAACCTAGTCTTTGTTCAAAAATTTGATCTCATAAGCTCCTCCTAGAATAAATTTTGAATTGCCACATTAGTATACTATGTAAGTCAAGTTGAAGGAAAAATAATATTTGATAAATAATTAATAGCTTAGTTCTACTTGGTTTCCCTCTCATAGTCTCCCTAATGCCCAAAAAGACGTACCAAAAAAAAGTTACCTTCTTTATGAACATACAAAAAAAAAATTACGAAATTCATTCAACATGCCTAGAGCTCACGGGTACAAGTTCAAAAGACATCTAATAAACTCCCAACAATTGTACATGCCTAGAGCTCAAGAAGTGTCTAAATCTACAAAGTACCGAAGACATGCAATAAAGTTTAGAAAAGAATAATAAATACCTTTTTTTCTTAGGAATGTCTTGGTGTTAGAAACATTCTTCTTCAGTGGAGGAGAAGCTTCTAAGAGAAGTATGAACTAGATAGATCCACCAAGAGAAAAAATATTTCAATCTAAAAGAAATGCAAATTGAAGAATACCTTTTCAGTGATGCTAACAAAAATTCATAACTTCCTATGAATATAGATATATAATGTAGTCATGTTGTAGCACAGAGATTTGATAAAAAAAAAAAAACAGCAGGTACACCCGAGAGTTTTTGGACTACTCTAATCAAACACTTGCACAAACTGCTTGTAAGCATTCCTTTTTTTTAATAATAATATTGAAAATATACATTTCATTGATAAGACGAAATATACAAAAGAGACAGGGAAATAAACCAAAGCTATTGTGTGCACATTGACGAGGTAAATTTTAAGTTTAAAGCATATTTTAACAAGTATAAAAAGGTTTCTGAAGTGTAGCAACAACAAAACTATCCTCTCTTTTTGGTATTCTTTTTTAGTAACATGGATCTCATTAACATGGATTTCATGGACACTTGTACGTTTTCAGCATAAATGAAAAGAAAACAGACAGAAAAACTTGGAAGGCTAAAAAAGACCAAGACCCCATATGCCTTTTTTTTTTGTTAGAATTGATTGATATTCTTAATCAATTTCACGGATAGCTATCTTTTCAGAATCATCTGTCAATACAGACTTGTTGCATTAGATTGTTATTAATTCTCACTATTACTTTTTAAATTATAATGTTATTGTAATTTTTTATTTTTTTATCGGCTTTAATAAGGTTGAACATGTCAAAATGATAAGCAAACAAAATGACTCAAAGTCCGGATTTCTTCCCTGAACAAATATTGAATTACAACTCATAATAACAAAAACATAACAGGTCATAATGAATTATTATTTAGTTACACATAAACAATAATGTAAATGTAACCTAGCATTAATTTTATCAAGTATATGCAAGAAAGAACATAACAAAAATCAACATATATCTCAAATACTTCTCATAAACTAAACACAAACTTATTTCACCAAATCAAATCAATCTGAAGTTTAAAATTCTGAAATCCAACACTTAATTACACATGCCAGATGCAACATCCAGATCGATTAAGCGTATATATGCCTACCTTTCTCGATTCCTCAAAGTCTAAATCTAAGAAAACAAACAGATCAACCTAAAAAGCTTCAGCTATCCAAATCAATCCAAATAGAACCGAAAACACAAACCTAAAAGGATCCGACAACACAGATCTCATCAGTAACCAGTGTCTAGCATACGTGTACCAAACTCAGCAGGAAAAAAAGTAAAAAAAAAAAAAAAAAACCGCGACTCAATGAAATAGAAGAATAAATCACACAGAACAAAATCACAAAGCATTGAACAATTGTAGATCCAGATTGGAAAACAGCAGATCGTGATTAGAACTGGTTATAAGGAGAGAGTGAGAGAATAATAGTTAGTGATCAATACCTGTAGATCGAAGATTCAGCGGATGAATTCGTCAGGTAAATCACTTTAAAATGGATTCCACGTAGACGGTGCATCTCTCATCTGTAAAGAATGAAATAAACATTAGCGATTCAGTATTACATTTAAATGTTCTATATAACATGGGGACGTTGTAAACGTACTAGATCTATGATTGAAGTGTCCGGTTGATATATTATCTCACGCATAAATCGCATGACGTAGTACCCGCATTCAACCGAACCTGCTTGCTTAGGGCACTGTGCATACAATATAGAACCAATTATTAAATATTTTAGACATTGATTTATTAACAGCTTAAAACAGCATTTCAAAAAGGAAAAATAAAATCTGAAAACAAAATTATCATCAAAGGGGCCTGTATATATTCCTCATTTATATTAGATCTTAGTTATACAGTGTAAATACCAAATTCATAAAGTTTGTGGCAAAAGAGCAATGAATCTAATAGGACAAAATCAGGGTCAACTGGCAGCAGCAGAACAACAAAAGAAAAATGTAATAACTGCTAGTTAACTTAAGAAAGCATCATCAACAAAGAGGCATCCCATGATACATGTTCCACGACATGTCTAGGCCCCATGAAAATGATATGTCATTGACTTTATTGATGTTCTGAACACCAAATAATAGTTTCTAATAACACAATATCATAAATTTTCTAATTTGAATGACTTTTCAACTAATATCATGAAGAATAAAAAAGAAAAAAACATCTTTTTCTTCATCACGATTCGCATACAAGTTTAGCATATTCTACAATATCTCTATTGGTTTGGGTCATATGATGTTAGTTTTAACTTTTAGGTATGAAGTCATATCAAGCTACTTTATATTTTTTTGGAAATTGGTTGTAATATGTTCTTATTTATTAATACGTTTTTGCTTCTACGAACCCTATGTGGCGAATACATAATTAGAGATTTTTTCTTTAAGAAGACTACATCAATATTTTCTCAAATAAGTCTTTATTTTTACTAAAAAGATGGCGAGAGGGAGGATTTGTACCTCCCACCTCGAGGATTTGAGTTATGTTTATGTTGGCTCATAAAGTCTTTTAATGTTGAAGAATGAAAAAGACTAAAATTGATATTTAAATTCTACCTTGTGATTGTGACAACCAAATCAAGCAAAATATTAAAGACCCATTTGATAACGTTTTTGTTTCTAGTTTTATGTTACTATCAGACAGAGCATACCAAATCTATCATAATTATAACAAGCAATCTAAAAAGACCATTTCAAAGTAATGTGTAACTAATAGTTTATTTTATTTTTACTGCAAAGCTATGGAGAGCTTTACCAATATAATTTTGAAGCTTCCATATGCAAAAGGACAATAAACCAAATTTAAAGCAAAAATTAAGGCAGAACAATGACAGCAAAATAAATGCACTTGGTAACTCTACAACCCAAACATATGACCTTATTGATCTCAACAAGAACATAATTATAAATCAATAAACAGGAATAATTTTTCCTGTTTGGATGCATGCATGATTAAATTCTGAGGAAAAAATATATATATAATCTCCAAAACATCATATTTTCATAGGGCCAGAAGGTAAAAAAACAAGCCTAAATTTAGGGCATGTTTGAACACTACTGTATAACTTTATATACATCATATATATTTGTTTTGTTTATAATTTTACTTTTTCACGAGACTTTTGAAATCTTTGCCAAATTTAAAATTAATGGGAAGAAAAAAAACCCTAATAAAGCAAACTAATTTCAGATTCAGAATCAGAAGGGAAGCATCAGAACAGAAATGTATCTTCTGGAGAGTTCGAACTCCAAATTCTCAGCTGGAGATTGAAAACCAAAACTTGGTGGTGGAGTGTGGAAACCAAAAGGGAAGAATTGTGGAGTTTGTTCTGTAATGCGAGGGATTTGGAAGCGGCGGCTCTGGTGCGGACATTGGTGGTGGAGTGTGGAAAGACCTCCATGACTGTGATGTCGGCGGTGATCTTGGAATTGTTCATGTATTTTCCCATTTTCTCAGAGGATTCAGAGGTTTGAGAAGATGAGAGATTCTAAAAATTATTCCTAAAGATATATATGGATAGATAAAGACATACCTCTAACGGGTGTGGAGGTGGGCAGATGAGAAGGCCGATTGAAGGTGAGGTTGACGGAGTTGGGCGGAGCCGAGGCCGGAGTTGGGCGGAGACGACGACCGAGCGGCTGCGACGACGGAGACGACGCCGGAGCAGAACAGTTCGGCGGCGAAAAGAAGACCCGGACCTCGGCGGAGCTGGGCGGAGACTACGGCGGACCTTACGGCGGAGACGACGGCGGATCTGGGCGGAGACGAAGGCGGAGCTGCGCGGCTGCGACGACGACGGACCTGGGCTGCGATGACGACGGAGCTCGGCTGCGACGACGACGGACCTACGGCTGCGATGAAGAAGGAGTTGGGCTGCGACGAAGACGGAGCTACGACGGACTTCGGCGTAGCTTGGCGGCGGAGCTCGGCGGAGAAGAGCAGATCGACGGAGCTTGGCGGCGGAGCTCGGCGGAGAAGAGCAGATCGGCAGACAAAACAAAAAAATGGAGATGGGTTTTCAAGAAATGGGTTTTTAATACATTAATAATATATAATATAATATAATATATATATATATATATAATAAAATATATTTCAGATTTCCCTCCTTTTTCATTTTTCAATTTTTTTTTTTTTTTTTTTTAATAATTCTTTTATAAACAAATGAATTATAAATAAATCTAAACAATTTATGACATTTTAAATTAGTCATTCATTAATGACATTTTAAAACTGTCATTAAGTTTCGGAAATCTGAAAAACTCCGTTTTTTCCCGCCAAAAACGCGCCTCAAACTGAAGATGACACTTTTTTTTTTCTTCCCATTGGTTTTCCTTGATTCACATGTCATCTATTCCCATATTTGTAGTAGTGCATAATGCTTCTTTGATTGCCTATGATAATGCAATAAATTTTGCTTCTGTAGTAGATAGAGCAACTACTGGTTGTAAAGTAACTTTCCAACTTAGGAGATTATTTCCCAATAGAAAAACATAACCTGATAGAAATCTTCTCTTTCTAGGTCCTCTGCATAATCTGAATCAATAAACTCATAGAGTTCATGTTCTAATTTTTTACATTGTTGATAAAGAAGTCTAGCTTCATTTGAACCCTTAAGATACCTTAGTATCCATTTAGTTGCCTCTTAGTGTCTTCTACTCGGATTAGCTATGTATTTACTAGGCTAACTGCATAGGATAGATCGGGCCGAGTAGAAATCATTAGATACATCAAACTGCCACCTGCTTGACTGTAAGGGTATAGAAGACATCACATTTATATGTTCAATATCTGTTTCTTTTGGTGAATTTGCTGTTGATAGCTTGAAATGTTGAGCAATAGGAGTATAGATTGATTTAGCTTCATCCATATGAAATCTTTTAATCACTTTATTACAGTATGTGTGTTGGCTGATATGAAGTAGATATTTCTCTATTTTTCTGTCAATTTCAAACTCTTTCTTTAGGAGATCTTTGATTTGCTTCAAATTTTCCTTAGAACTCTCTGCCAACAACATATCATCTACATATGAGTAAGTAGACAATATTAGTGAAAGTCTTTGTATTTACAAAAACACAATTATCATAGGTGCTTTTCTGAAACTCAATTCTTGTCATAAACTCATCAAACCGCTAATACCAACATCTAGGTGATTGCTTAAGTCCATAGATAGACTTATTTAACAAACAATAGAGATAGTTTTTCCCTTTAGCTTCATATCCCTTAGGTTGAACCATGTATATAGTTTCATTTAGGAAACCATGAAAAAAATGTTGTTTTGGCATCTAGTTGATCCAACTCCAAGTAATTTTGAACCACCAATGATAAAAGCATTCTTATGGAAGTTTGCTTTACTACTTGTGAGAAGATATTAGTATAGTCTATCCATTGCTTTTGAGTGAAGCCTTTAGCAACCAACCGTGCTTTAAACCTAGGCCTTTGAACATTAGGTATGACTTCTTTATATTTGTAGATTCATTTAGAAGCAATAGGCTTACTGCCCTTAGGAAGAGGCATTAGGGACCAAGTCTCATTTAAGTTTAGAGAGTCCATTTCTTCATTCATAGCCTCAATCCATCTTCTAGCATTAAGACCATTCACATCCTCTTCAAATGAGGTTGGTTCATAATCATTTAAGGCTTCAGAGGCATTTAAAGCAAGGTTTGCATAGTTTGTTTGTGCATATCTTGTTGGTGGCACAATAGTTCTTCTTTGCCTATCTCTAGCTAGTGAATAATCACTTAGATTAAGCTATTCATGTTCCGTTTCTTCAACATCCTCTATCTTAGGGGACTCCTCACTTTCATTTTTAGCTTCTGTTTAAGGTATAAGAGGTGTAAATGACTAGAAGGTAGTTCCACCTCAATTTTATCATTCATAGGCTGAGAATTAACAATTGTAGTGTTGTCTTTTTGCATAAACATTTTTGTTTCTCTAAATGTCACATCCTTACTATTTACACATCTTTTTTAGGAGGATGTCATAGTCTAAACCCTTTAACTCCTTCAGTAAAACCTACAAACATGCATTTAGAAGCTCTTGCTTTCAACTTCCTTTGGCTTTGATGAACATAACCAATACACCCAAAAACCCTTAGGTTGTCAAGTTTAGGTGGGTGTTTGGTCTATTTTTCTTCAGGATTAAGAAATTTAGAGATGAATGTGGGCATTTATTTAACGTATAGACAATATATGAGGCTGCCTCGACCTAAAATTTTCGGGTAGGATAACATCAGAAAGTAGGCATCTCACCCTTTCCATGATAGTTCAATAAATGCTTTCCACTCTTTAAACTTCTCAAACACTTGATCTTTAGATTTTAAAAAATAAACCCAACTCTTCCTAGAGTAATCATCAGTGATAGATAATAAGTACCTTGCACCGCTTAGAAATGGAGTTGGAGATGGTCCCCATAGGTAAGAATGTATGTAGTATAGAATGACCTTTGTAGTGTGTTGGGCATTTGTGAAGCTATGTTTTGTTGCTTTCCCAATCACACAATGCTCACAAAACTTCAAACTTTCACTGATTCCTTGTGGCAATATCCCCTGTTTGGAGAGAACTTGTAGGCCTTTAGAGCTTATGTGATATAAGCCTTTTATGCCATATGTCTCCATCAGTTAGCTTAGAGTCAATCAGTGTCAAGGCAGATTGATCCATTTGAACATCTTTGATCACAAAGAGTCCATTGACTTTGACTCCCACATGTACTGTTTTAGAGTCTTTTATAACTTCGAATGTACCTCATATACCCTTGTACTCATAGCCAATAGAGTCTAGCATGCCTAAAGATTTTAAATTTCTCTTTGGGTTTGGTACATGTCTCACATTTCGAAGTAGCTTTAGTGACGCATCTTTTAGCCTTAGGGAGACTGGTCTGATGCCTACAACTTGACAAACATCATTGTAGCCCATGTAGACCAGTCCTCCATCTATTTTTTCTGTAGGTATTAAACCATTCTTTAGATGAAGTCATGTGAAAATAACAACCCGAGTCAAGAACCCAATATTGTTTTTCAAGGGAGCTTACTAGATTTGCAAACTCATTTGAGGTAGCTAGTACATCAGAAAATGTGTTGGATGGAAATGTGTTGGATGATTCTTCAACTTGTCCTTCTGCTTGGTTGTTTCTGATTTTCATCGGTAGTGATTGTTTCTCTTACATACTTTAAAACATTTTTAACTTCTTTGTATAAATTTGGAAGTGAGTTTAGTAGGACGAAGGACTCTTATTTTCTCCTATCTTTTCTCCAAGGCTTTTGAATTCAGTAGTTAACTTATTTTCAAACAAAGATCTTGAAGGATCCATCTTCAATGTAAATAATTTTTCCCTTAAGTACATCTTATTAGGAAGATCTTTCTTTTCATACGACTCATTTAGTCTAGTCCACATCTCGAATGTTGTTTCTTTTTCAATTACTTTCCTTGGTACACAATCACTTAAGTTATCTTCTTATTAGGAAGATCTTTCTTTTCATACAACTCATTCAGTCTAGTCCACATCTCGAATGTTGTTCCATGGTTTTTTTCTCATCTACGGTTAATGTAGTTGGTAATTTGGAAGGATCTTGGATGGTTTTGTGAGCCTTTTGTCCAAGAACGACTTTGATCTTTTTAACTTCTCAATCTCATTTTTAACTTTGCTTTCTTGAAAGTTCTTGAATGCTCTGATACCAATTTATAAGGGGATAATGACTCAAATATCTCAACAATGGTATGATATTGTCCACTTTGGGCATAACCATCATGACTTTGATTTTGGTTTCACCCAAAAGATCTCATGTCATTGGAGATAGTTGTCCTCACTTATATACCCATGATTTCTCTCTTATCTAGCCAATGTGAGACTTTGTTTGTATTCCCAACAACATATAATTAACTAATCCCTAAAATAATGTCGAATATGTGAATTACTTTCAATTTCGTGATAAGTCATTCACATATTCGACATTATTTTAAATTCACGAATCTATTAAACAACAAATTAAAATTGTAATGACCTATTAAACACAAAATCATTTGATGTCTAATATGTTTGTTAATTTTAGAAAATGTTAAATATGTGAGGGATTTATTAGCCATAAAATTAAAAATTCATAAACTTTTAGTTGTATTTTAAAATTGCACTAGATACAAACCGCATTTGTAATTTAACTAAAAGAAAATGTCTAATTACACATATTTTTTTTTAAATTTAATTGGGATTATAACCAAGGATTTAAATCTCCATCGATATAACACTTTTTTTTTTTTTTTTTTACAACATATTAGTGTGGAGATTGGACTTAAGATCTCATGGTCACTAGGCGATACATCATGTCGTTGAACTATGCTGTTCTTGCCCATCGATATAACACTTGTTTGTTTGTTTTATCATGTTGTATAAGTACACTTGTTATTATTAAGCAGCTGCAATTTGTAGTAGTCAACACC
This sequence comes from Herpetospermum pedunculosum, assembly GCA_028017165.1. Lineage (NCBI taxonomy): Eukaryota > Viridiplantae > Streptophyta > Magnoliopsida > Cucurbitales > Cucurbitaceae > Herpetospermum > Herpetospermum pedunculosum. Next base: position 490,767 of record CM051529.1, on the reverse strand, counting down.
ATCAACGCGACGTGTCGGCCTGATACGAAGCGTATGAAACGACGTCGCAAGAAAACTGTCGCTCCGCGTCCTTTTGGAAACTCCCGCTCCCGGTTTCTCCCCAGAACTCCGGTACTTCGCGCTAGGGTTCGTAGAAGCATTCAATTTTATGCCTCGAATTTCTGTTCCGATTCTACCAGTCGTCAATGGAAAGCCCTGACTCCGACGAACCTGATAAGAAGAGGCCTCATTTGAGCTCGCTTACCTCCGCCATGGCTCGCAACTCCACCACTTCACAACCACATAACAATAGGGTAAGTCTTAAACATCCCCCCAGTACTCAATTTATACTTCTTCTCGTTTGTTTTGGACAAATAGTTCGTTTAAATAGTTTTTCAGTACTTACCAGCTCCTATTAGATTTCTGCGTCTCAATATTACTTAATTTTTTCGCCATTAGTGTTGTTCATCTTGCTCTCTGTTTTACAACTGGAAGAAGCTTGTTGCAGAGAATGATCCTTGAGCTGAAAACTAAACGATTTGTGGATTTTTGATGTGTTTCTGCACTAAAATGGTCTCAATGGTTTTTTCTCTCCGATCATAATTTGGAGCTATTTAATACGGCTTACTTCATTTTATGCACTTTCATTCATCGTGGTTAGGTGCGTATATACATTGTTTTATGAATTCTTAAATGCGGGCCTCCCTGTGTGTGTTACTTATTATTGCTTTTGTTATAATCTGTTCTACTCTTTTGATCTCATCTATTATGTTCGTATCAAACGGACGTCTTATGTTGTTGAGTGTTGTACTATGGAGTCGACATTCAAGTGACTGGGATTCTGAGACTGTTAAACATGCATTAATCAGATAGGATGCATGCTGGCCCAATAGTTCAAAGTGCTAGTTGCAAACTCACATGTCTTCGATGTTCAAACCATCGTGGCCATTTATCTAGGATGTTAGTATCCTACAAATTTCCAATATCCAATGTTTGAGGGTCACATTTCATCGGGTGGTTTTCTGCCGCGTGATAGATCAAATGTGGAAAATGACTAGAACATCCTTGGTTATAATGGAAAAAGATAGAATTTCAATGTTTAGGACCTATTTGGTCGAATAACCGAACTTTCATTGGGAAAAATGGAAAGAAATAGTCTCCAAAAACATATACTTAAGTTTTGAAATTTGGCTAAGATTTAAAAAGGAGTTTTTAGGAAGGGAAAAACTAAGCAAAGAAAAACTTAAGTATAAGTAGCTTTTATCAGCTCAATTTTAAAAATGGAAAAGAAAAAAAATGTCATCTAACAGACTCTAAGATATTTGATCATTTTGAGCTAGAACCCCGTTTTTAAAACATAATGATTTGTTTATCTCTTTTAAAGATCTTTGACCATCATTCCAGGTTGATGCAACCGTCCTTCATTTCCAGAATCAAAGACTTGTCCACCAGACTGACTCTCAAAAGAACGAGTTGCAAGATCTTGAGACCAAAATTAGTCAATTGAAGAAAAAGCAGAGTTCTTATGATGACTCATTGATTGTCATCAACCTACTCTGGAATCAGGTGATCTTTAGTTATCACTTTCCTTCTAACTTTCCATGTAAACTGCCTGATTTTTTTCAATGCCTTTGATCGTTTTCTCTCTATTAGTTGGTTGATGATTTAGTTTTCCTTGGATTACAAGCTGGAGGAGGTGGAGAGGTTTTACACAATTTAGGACAAGCTGGCCATTCTCAAGGTATTTTTGGGTTATAGAAAGTACACAAGAACACTCGGCTATTGAAATGTTGTCTTTACTCTCTCTGAGTCTCTTGTGAAAGTAGAATTGAAGTTATTTTTCATTTACATTGACTGAGGTACTTTGTAGGTTTAATTCCTGCATGTCCTGTGGAGGATATGTTTCTTTGTAGATTGCTTCAGAAGGATTCTTTTGAAGTCAGACGTGATGAACAAATTGTCCACTACGTAAAAGAAGCCCTCACTTCACGTCATGCATCCACCATGGAGTTGTTTAAATTCTTGGAGGATATTCTTGATACTCAGAGGGAAAAAACTGCAAACATAGTTTCTGCTTGGAATGAGAAACAATCACCAGAAGGTCAGAATTATTTATTTGTTTAGTAGAGTTGGATTGTAGTGATAAGCAGTTGCCCCTAATGGGGACTTGCGCCCCCACCCACCCCCTGGAGATTTGATATTTATTTTATTCAAGAGGTTATTATATGATGGTTAGATGTAGGAAATTCATTTTCACTTGAATGAAAATTGTAGAAGCAGACATGTGACAATGCATTGTTATATGATCACGGGCTTTTTAGATGTTATCATTCAATTGTCAAAGATTGATGATATGATGGAAGAGGAGGCTAACAATCTACGAGAAATCATCGAGATTCTCCACTTGAAGCATAAAGAATATGCTGACGAGATTCAAACTTATGTTAGCAGTCATTTGATGGATCAAGCCGAGATTAAGCGCCTTTCAGGTCTCGGGCATTTCTGTATCTATATTTTTAATCTTTAATGCAATGTTTTTGTTCAAATATTTGGTTCATGTGATATTGCAGGACTCGAGGACTATCATATTTAATACATTTCAATTATTTCTTATTTGAATTTAAAGAAAAGATAAAAATTCGTAATCCACGGTTTAACGTGCATGATTGAGTTTTAATCTGTTGACTGTCTGTGTTTGTTTGTTGGTGTTAGATGAGCTAGAAGAGAGTATGGCTGAACTTGAAGAATGTAGAAGAAAACTTGTCAGTCTTATGATGCAAAAGGATGTTACAGTTGCAAAGCATGCTCCCACCTTGGGTGTAGTTGCAATGAATGGAAACTTATCACCCGAAAAACCTGCAGAACGAACAATAGGGTTTCGGGAATTAAAGGATTCCATTGAGGAAACCAAGGTAGGTATAGTTGTATGATTGGTCTCCCTCTCTCACTCACGCAGGCACCTAATGTCATGAATAATAATACAGATACTGGCAGCTGATCGACTTTCTGAGCTTCAAGATGCCTGGGAAGATAATGTAACCTTGTCAAATCAACTGCAAGATCTTGAGGTTTGTAATCTTCTTCACTTAATAGCTGTTTTTTGGATAACTCTTCAATATTTACTTCTCCACATGGTGGATTTTGATTATTTTCTCTATGTTCTTGAAGAATGATTTGAAGGATGAAAAGTATGTACATTCAACCCGATTATACATTTTACTTAATGACCAACTCCAACATTTGACTGCTGAAGTGGAGCGTTACAAATCAATGACCGTAACTTTGCAGGTTAAATAATTTGTCTCAACTTCCATGTCATTTGATTTTCACTATAATACGAGGCCCTTTTAAAGGTTAGATTAGATTTCAGACTGACAGGTCTCATGTCATGAGAAGGGAGAAAGACTTGAATGCCAAATTGGAGTCTGTAGATGTTGCAAGGAGCTCCATTGACAATAACAGTTCTCGGATTGAGGAGCTAGAGCATCAACTGCAGAAAATATTGGTGGAAAAAAATGATATAGCGATTGAAATGGAAGAAGCAGTTCAAGATTCCAGTAAGTTCATAAGATGTGATCTCTTTTCTTCTTTTTATATTGAAATATGTTATTGATTTGCAAAGGTGTGGCCATTCATAGCAAGAGAGGATATCAAAGGAGAATTTCATGTAATGACGTCAGCTTTGTCTAAAGAAATGGAGATGATGGAATCTCAACTAAAGCGTTGGAAGGAGACAGCTCACGAAGCAGTTTCTGTACGTGAGAAAGTCCAGGCACTTGAGACTTTGTTAATTGGGAAGGTTGGATCTTACCCTTTTTATCCATCATCCATATAAATGGAATAAAATTACATTTTCTAAATATAGAAAAAGTGGAGTTATGGTACCTAATTCTTCCTGCCAAAATTTAAATGATTATAAGGATAAGGAATTAGAAAAAATGATTTAACTGAATAGTATGCAGTAATCTGGTAGGGATTTAAGTTTTTGGCTGCTTCTTGAGGTGCTCAATCTCCCGTCTTTTGTAATTACAATTTTTATAAGTACCAATTGAAGTTGTTTTTTGCTGCTTTCCTTTTCCTTTAAAATTAATTGATTAATTTATTTTTAAAATAATATTATCAAGCAAATGTATGAACTTTTAAATGGTTTTATAAGATATGCGATTGTGGAAGATTTGTTAGGGATGAAAAGAAGGATCTAGATGTTCCAGTTCCTCTTGTATTAATGCGTTAATTTTCCCCAATTAGAGAACTTTCTGTTATTCTCACTTGGTCTTAGGGTTGGAGTATCTTCCCTTTTGTACTTTTTTTTTGTATGAATGAAAAGTAGGTTTATTATCGTTTAATATATGATGCTCCATCATATCTTTGGTAGTTTGGATATATCATTTTTCTATATCTTATGCAAGTATGCTTATCCGTTTGAAGTTGACCATAATTGGTTGATGATTCAGACAAATGAGAAAAAGAGCTTAACAGACGTTTGTGCTCAACAAATGGTGGAGATAAAATCTCTCAAGGCATTGGTAAAGTTCTCTACTCTGGCCATTTCTTGTTAGCAATTTTTTCAAGTGTTGTTGCCTGTTCGACATTTTTAGTATGAAACGTTAAGTTTTTAGGCGAATATTACTTGAATAGTTTTGTATACTTTTGTGAGTCTTGATCAGCATTCTTGTTGTATGATACGTAAGAATCCCATTCATGATATTCTAACTCATCTGGACCCTATCATGAGCATGCCATTGCCTTTTATCATAAGCTTGAGTTGAACCACATTTAATTTCCTTTGTCTTCGACGTTATTATTATTTATTTCTTCTATGTAAATTTTTCTGGATTCAAGTCATGACTGCAAAAATGGCAGAAAACTTGAAGCTGCAAGGATTGGAATACTGACAAACGATCCAATCCTTGGGTTCATTCAAGTTTTTGATTAGTCTAAAATCTGGTAGGGTTTGGCGTTTAGGAGTTGTTAAACATTCAGTGAGGTCAACTATTTAATAAGGCAAAATCGATTTGTATGGCACTCCATGGATAGGCATTACGGACCAATCTAGGGTTCTTGCCATTTCTCGTTGGTTCCACAGATTTCTCACTTCCCAACTTCTGAATAAGGCAGAAGCCCCTAGGTTGTTGAACTTCAATTAAAGCCAAATCCTGGGAATATCTGAGCCATTTTGTAGATATCCTATTTTAAGCCAGGAAGCAAAAAGTATGCTTATTTATATTTAATCTTTGAGGAGCAATTGAAGTTAGTTTTTTTTTTTTTTTTTTTTTCTATTTTAAAAATAAGAAACCGAGCTCTCATTCTTGAAAAATGAAAAAGTTGAAGTTAAGACTTAATTTATTTTGATCTTTGATGACTGAGATATTGTAGAATGTCATTTTCTTTTACTACTATTGGATAGGTTCACTTATTTGCATTAGTATGTGTAGGTACAAGAAGTTCATTGCTGACTTTATTCAGTAGCTAATGGTGATTTCCATCTAGAAAGAATAACTAACAATGATGAGTATCAATATTGCAGATTGAGAAGTTGCAAGAGGACAAACTTGAGCTGGAATTGTTTTTAGACATGTATGGACAGGAAACTTATGATGAAAGGTGCGAGAATTTGAAATACTTTACTATTCGACAAGTGTATGGTAGTTATCTCCTCTAGTATGGGTATTATGAGGTTTTCAAATTTCTGGGGAACTTCATTCTGTATCTTGAACAACGGAGCTGGTTGGGCTTCTTTCCGTTCAAGTACATGTTTTATCCATATTAAACTTGTTTGACATTGTGGTAAAGGTAATGATTGAACTGTTTGCGTGACTACAATATACTGTTGTGCTGTTGTCCAATTGCTACTCATGCGTGCTTTCTTGGATCAAACAAGTTATACTTTAAATTTTAATATAGAGATTTGGTGGAAATCAAAGAATCAGAACGCCGAGCTTGCTCTCAGGCTGATGTTTTAAGAAGTGCTTTGGATGAGCATAGCCTTGAATTGAGAGTGAAAGCTGCGAATGAAGCTGAAGCTGCTTGTCAACAACGGCTTTCTGCTGCAGAAACTGAAATAGCAGAGTTAAGATCTAACCTTGATTCTGCAGAGAGGTTTGTTCTCCCGGTTATTTATTTTTCTTAATTTACTTTGAAATGTAACTTTTCACTGGTAATCAAATGGGGTACATGCGTGCAAATGCCTTTTCTATTCAGTCATTGAGCAAGTTATAGTTCTCATTTTTTTTATCTGTGGTTGAAGCGAGGATGTTGAGTTAAAATTGGATGAAGAACACCCGAGCATACATCTATTTTTCACTAATGAGTAATGATTAGTGCGTTGGTCAGAATGTCCTAAATAATTTTAATAGACTAAGCTTCCATCTGCTTGAGTTAATTTGAGCAAGCTATGCACAGTAAATCCAAATTTTGATCAGTGTTAGTGCTACATTTGTTTCTATTTGCATCTCTAGAAAACTAATGCTTGTTCACTCAGTTATTTGAGAAAGTGATCTCTTGAGGGCTTGAACCCTTGATGAAGTTATGATGTTTGGTACTTGCATTTTTCCCCCATCTTTTGGGGCATTTAGAACTTGAATGAATCTATTGGGAAAAAATATTCATTTGGATAAGATGCTATTATTGCTACTTTTGTGTTGGCAACTAGACTTGGTTTGATCTCCAACATTTTTATTGAGTGATCCTGTTTAGGGACATTTGAGATTGTCTTTAAAGTATTTGCTATAATTCTTACATGCAGGGATATCTTAGAGCTTACTGAGGCCATTAAAATTAAAGATGGGGAGGCAGAGACTTATATATCAGAAATAGAGGTGACTTTTTTTTGTGTTTGTTGCACTCTGCTTATTGATTTTTCTCAGTTCATCCTAGTACATGATTGCTGATCATTCAATATATTAGTATACCCCAAAACTTTCCCCCACCCTCCCCCATGGTTGATTTGTAAAATTACCTTCTTGTAGACTATTAGTCAAGCATATGAAGATATGCAGACACAGAATCAGCATTTATTACAGCAGGTGGCGGAGAGGGATGATCTTAATATTAAGGTGGGTCTTTTATTTTACTTGCACAATCAAATTATTTACTTCACCATCTATTTTTATAGTTATTAATGCTGTTGATAACTGGACGGTAAATTTTAATTGATCATTGATTTATGCAGTTAGTTTCAGAAAGCGTAAAAACAAAGCAAATTCAGGGCCTTTTACATTCTGAAAAGCAGGCCTTGGAAAAACAGCTTCAACAAATTAATGGATCACTCGAATCTCTTAGAACTAAGATTGTACTTACTGAAGATCAGGTTAGGTTTTATTTTCCTTTGTCAAGGATGGCAATGACCTGCCTATCAATCAATATAAGTAAAGGATCCTTTATTATTCTGCAGATGAAGGCCAGCCTGACAGAAGTTATTAGATCAACCAAAGAAGAAAGACATCTTACCATTAGCCTTGAAGTTGCGAAGTGGGAGCTAGCTGATGCTGAGAAGGAATTGAAGTGGCTGAAGTCTGCAGTTTCTTCTTCTGAGAAGGAGTATGAGCAAACACAGCAGCAGATAACTGATACTGAAGTAGAACTGGAGGGCGAAAGGTGCGTTTTAGGAGTATTTTCAGGTCCTAATTCACTAGTTTTAGTTTGTATTAAAATATCATGAGCTGTTATTTTTCTCTGTACTATATGTTAAAGGATAAGTAATATGTGATGCTCATTCTTTCTGCGTTTAAGAGTTTTTTGTAGTCAGTCTTCATTATTTGTTTCTCTTTGGAGAACAGTCTGAATGAGAAAATACTAGTGTAATATCGCTTTAATTTAGACGTCCTGCATAGGAATTGAATAAACTGAGCACGTCGTACACTGCATAGGATTCAAACTTCATCTGCTTCTGTGAACAGAAGTTCCAGGGAGAAAATAGAGGAAGAGTTGAGGGAATTGAATAGCAAGGTGGTGAAGTTGACTTCGGAAACAGGAGAGGCTGCTATAAAGAAATTGCAGGATGAAATTAATGCATGCAAGACTATTCTGAAATGCAGTATTTGTAATGATCACCCAAAGGAGGTAAGATATCACATTGTTGGAGTTGGAGGGATGTGTTTTCCTGAATTTTATGAATGATCAGATCAGATCAGCTAGATTATATATTTACTGATGATGGTTTTGGCAGGTTGTAATTGTGAAGTGTTACCACCTTTTCTGCAGTTCATGCATTCAACAAAGAATTGAACGCCGGAATCGTAAGTGTCCTGCTTGTGGAACTGCATTTGGTCAAAATGATGTTCGGGGTGTAAAAATATGAATCTCAACGACTTGAATTGGATGTGATTACAAAGCTTATTCTTTTTTTCACTATCAATTGAAGTCTTGCCCGCCCGCCCACCTCCTAAAATAAATATTAAAAAATGCAGCAGAATTAAAAAATAAATAAATGCTCTTGAAGGTTTGAAAATGTAAGATTTATTTTATTTTATTTTGAAATGAATGTAATTAAATTTCTTTGTTTGGATGTTTGTGAGAAAAGTTTGTGTCAAATCGAGCATAGTTTAATTGGCATAAAGTTTTCTTTCGAAGGTTATAGGTTCAATTTTTCACCCGCATTAAAATACCTTCGAGAAAAAAAAATATTTGTGAGAGACATAATATGTTAACTAGTATAGGTTTATAATTTTAATTTATTAATAGAAATTTTAAATATGATAAGGCTAAATAAGTAATTTACCTTAAAATTCTGATTGAATCTTCAAAATCTGTTTTTGTTTTTTTTTATTATTATTATTAGTTTTATTAGTTCAACAAACGGGGATTAGAACCTTTAATCTATGCTATTTTGGCTGATCCTTTTAGTTGAGAGGTAGTAATAACAAATAAGATGATTTTAAATATCGGGAGATTTTTTAATCATTCCGGTACATGTGAATATAAATAATGAAATTCCTTTGAAATTGAATAATGAATAATTGTAATGGGTGATAAATTTGATTGTCATATTTGTAAATAGATCATTTTTATAGTCTAAAAATTGTAACGCTAGATTTACTATATTTTAGATTTTAGATTAGTTATGTAACAACCGTTTCAGAAAAAAAAATTATCCCTTTGAAATTTGCTAGGAGTTGGAATCACCGGAAAAATTAGGACAGACATACCCCTCTTTTGCACGAACTATTTCGGTGTTTTAAATCCGAATCTAAATCTAAAAAGAAACTCTCTTTTTCTTTTTCCAATCACGGCCTGATATGTTTCACTCTCGAGTCTCGGAGTAGCGCCGGAATGCAGCAGCCTCAAAGTACATCTTGGATTATTATCATAATATTGTTGAAACAAGTGCTTAAAATGATTGTAGAAGACTAGAAGTTAATGAAATTGAAACCGGGGCCCCATAGGATCATTGAAATTGTACAAGTAACATTCACCAGCAAAGCATCGAATGATATCCATTCCAAGTAATTTTTCATATTTGCAAGGGAAACATGAATACAAAGTCAAATTTTTATCTATAAGCTAAGAGAAGTTTTTCACCCATACCTACCTCCTACCTCCTGTATCACTGAGAAGTCATTTAGGAGCCTTGGCTGGTGATGCATGCGGTTTGGCAGGTTTTCATCGTGGTGGATTGCCCCCCTGCAGTTGTGTGCCAGACACAGATGTAGGCGAGAATGGATCATAAACTTGCTGCCCTCCAGAACTTGGAGGTGGCTTGCCAGAAACAAACATCAGATTGCTATTGTAATGTGGAGCAAAGCGAACTTCAGGTCGAGTAGGTCGCATAGGGAAACCTTGTTCAAGTTGCATGGGGTTCCCTGGTCTGTGAGAAAAATTGCCCGGCAAGTTTGGCATTTGCATTTGCATGGCTGGACTAAAGTTTCTTTGATGCAGTTGTGTTCGAGGACCTGGATCGAGGAAAGCAGGAAGTCTAGTTGAGACCTGCATACCAATAGGATTTGAAGCTACCTCTTGAATATGATGATTACCTATATGGTTGCTAGCTTGGGGTCCGGGAAATGGTTGATTGCCAACTCTGGGAAAATTTGGGGCACCTGGATGGAAAGATTGCGCCCCAGATGCAGGCTGTTGCAGTGACGGTAAGGTTGGTGAGTTTTGAATGTTTAAATTGAGCATCATTTGAGCAGATGGATTTTGTGGACAGCGTGGTTGAAATGTAAAGTTGCTTGTATTTGTAGGTGGTGTTGGGAAGGTTGAATCAATGAAGTTACCAGCAGGATTATGTGCTGATGAGGGTAAGAGTGCTGAAGGCACTGAAAATGGTGGGCGATGCCCCATCTGGGGTGATAGAATTGGAGCTCCAATAGGGTGATTCGTATGCATACCCGTTGCTTGGGGGGTGGATGGTCCAGAAGGAAAAGATGCATATCCATCCACATTGGGTACTGCTGTATTTGCAGGTGCTCCGCCAGAAGAATTAACACCCTGCAGTGGAGCTGCACGAGGTCCGAAGGGTGGGGCAAGTGATAAAGCCATATGTCCCATGTTATTTGGACCCAGAGATGCTGAATTGCCAACTGTGGGTCCAGAAAAACCAGTAGAAACTATGCTAGGTGCCAATGGGCGATCAGGCAGTGATCCTGGAGGAATGCTACCGGGAATAAGTTGAGGAAAAGAGGAGGGAATTGATGATCCTTGCATATTAGGAAGTAGTCCTGAAGGTAATGGACCACTACCAGTGAAGTTCGGATTTGAGACATTAGATTGAACAAATGAAGGTCGTTGAATCGTCAAAGCATGAACTCTGGGTTGGCCAACATGACTGGTTTGAGTCATGAAAGGTTGCTGTATGTCTTGCGCAGGTAACTGTTGTCTGGGAGGATGAACAGGAGGGCCTCGGAAAGCTGGGTTGAAACCAATTGGAGCAGGTGGACGTGCAAATGAGGATGGCACATTCGAAACGTTTGAAGTTGGTGTCAACAAATGGATTGGATTGTTCATAAAAGATGATGGAGGATGTGGGGAAACAAATCCAGGACCAGGCGTTAAATTGTGAGAAGGGCCCGTTGGCAACCACGTACTAGGATAATGAAACTGCCCTTGTACTGAAGTTGGCGCATAAACTTGTACTTGATGCATAACCCCGTGGTTCAGCACAGGAGTCTGCCCCATATCTGAGACTGTAGTACCCTCGGCTCGGCTGGAAGAACTTTCCTCCGTAGAAACCAAATCAGACAATGTGGAACCAGTGGTCAGATTTCCCTGTGAGAGGAGGTCGAAGAGTTATAAATAATGAGCATAAATTATCTCAAATTAGATGAAAACCGTGGAGATTAGTTCATTTCCTTGAAGCAATTGACTAACCGATAATGAGGTGATTAGGAGTTCCATAACAGAAATTGCAGCATCGATCTTATCAAATGTATCAGCTGACATGTAAACATACAGCTCTTCATAAGCATTCTGATTTTCGTGTCCATCAGTTGGTCTAATTTCTTCCTGTAAAAGAAGGGGGGTGGGGGAAGCACAGAGAATAAAACTATAGGTCACATTTCCCTTAAGTTTTAAATCTCAGAAAAATTAAAAAGCACCGAGGTGTCTTCAAACTTCGGAGAGATTCTCAAAGAACAGACTCAAATTTATAGACAAAATAAAAAGCCATATTGGAATAAGTGAAGAAGTAAAAGAGACTTTCGGAGAGATTCTTGATGGGAAAATGTTGTAGATGTAGGGTCGGGTTGTTTGGTGAGATTAGTCAAAGTGTGTGTATGCCCGCGCACTTGATAAACAAAGACTCAAAATATAAGAACTATTTTTTTTAAGGCGGCATTCCACTTGCAGGAGGAAAAAAAGGTTTCTACTCTATTGTCAGTGCTAGAAATGTTTTCCTCCTTGATGACAAGTTATTTCCCCATTTTCTAAAAATATAAGAACAAGATGACAAACCAGACTGTATAACTGGTATAGACCATATTATGACTTTCATGGGTCAAAGAGATCACCTTTTCACATGTCCCTGCTTTAATACCACAAATTTGTATTTTGGCTCCAGTTTCCTGACACGTTTGGTAAATGAAAATATCTATTTAAAGTTGAGGAAAATGGAGATAATCTTGAGCAGAATAGCTCATAGTCTAGTCTAAAATGATTTGTTTACCTTTTCTAATCGCTTTTGATTTTCGCCACTGGGGCCGTATATTAAGCCAATAAAGTTGTAACCAGGATATTTTTTAACCTGCAAAGTAAATTCCACATGGTTATGGAAATAATAGCTTAAACTGGTCTATAAGAACTTATAAACGGAGGGAACTCAATGAATGACTGAGCAAAAATCTAGCACTCTAAACTATCACGATTATGAGATCCCATCCTGTCTTTTATCCCTTGCCCCATAACCAATTTGGAACACAATTGACGCACACACATAGAGATCAAGGATTATTCTTTCTTTTGCGATTCAACTGAAAGATCAAAGAATGACATCAGCAGACCATTCTCAGCAAACTAATAGCATCTACAAGGGCCTTTGGTTAATGAATTATCAAGTTTTTTCCCCAAAAATGATACAGAAAGATGTACATGCAGTATATTGTAATTATGTTCAGACTGAGTTTTTTTTTATAAGAAACAAATTTCATTGATGTATGAAATTACAAAAGAAATTTACAGACGAGCTTTTCAAATATCTAAAACTATTTTAAGGATCTTATAATATTCATTGAAAGTTCAATGATTTTATACATTATCGTAGAAGTTTCATGGAGATGTAGAAATTTTATTTTTCAAAGAAATTCTTTAATGCTTTAAAGCCCTCCTAGAGGGAATGGGTTCAATCCTTGGTAGCCACCTACCTAGGAATTAATTTCCTACGGGTTTACTTGGCAATCAAATGTTGTAGGGTCAAGCGGTTGTCCTGTGAGAGTAGTCGAGGTGCGCGTAAGCTGGCCCAGACACGCTTGAAAAAGATTATTGATAAATTGTTATAGTATTTTAGAACTTGGGAAATAAGAACAACAAATTGATTCAAAAGGAGTTCTGAAAAAACAACCATGGCAAAGTCTTTGCTCTTATGTTTTATTTCATTCATTTAGATTTTAGAGTTAATATCTATTTTCATTGGTTGTCACATTTTATTCTAGTGTTCTTATTAGAATAAATAATTTACCAATGACTTATCTTTATACAGATGAAATTAGAGTTTTATAAATTTGGTAATTAGCAACAATTAATCCTTGTGGCACAATACTCTTTCTTATCACTTTATTACTCTTTTTTTTTATATATGTAAGTGTCCGGGCCTTCTTACGCGCACCTCGACTAATCTCACGGGACAATCGCCTGATCCTACAACATTTGGTAGTGACACGTGCACTTGGTTATTTAGATTTTTTTTGCAACAGATTGTTCACTTATAAGCTCTTAGAAATAAACCTAAGTTTAGCATCGTTATAAAACATCCTTCATGATAATTAGTAGGTTATGGGCTCAAATCCATCGGCGCCTCCTTAAAAGGTAGAATGTTTAACTTTAACATTTTTTTTTTAGTATAAGAAACATCAAGGAGGTAAAATCATATCTAATAAGCTCACTAAATTCACAATATACATATTTCATTAAGCAAAGGAAAATTAACAATCTCTTAACATGATTTTAATATATAAATCAAGTGAATGATCCTCATGTAATAGGGGGATAATAAAAGATCAAGATTGACTTGTCAAAACAGGAATAACAGTGCTATAATTAGATATCCTTCCTGCTACCTTCTTGTAATTTATCATTTCATCAACAAAAAAATGTATTTTTCCTTGAAAGGAGAAAGAAAATCCATCCAAACCTCATCCTATGTGCTACAAGGAAATATATGATCAAGACATAATACATATGGTTATCCTTGGGGACAGAGTAAATAAAATAAAAGGTTAATATGTTTCTAGTTTCTAGTTTCTACGGCATTACTAACCACAGATGAAAGGTAATCCAAGACAAATCTTACCGGGAGAAGCAATCTGTCCTCTTTCAACAAGGGGATATAATCAGGAGGGGCCTTATAACTTGGATTCAGTTTTAGTATTTCACCTGTATAATAAAAAGAAAAATCTACAGATAGCATTCAAAACTAAATTTGAGGGCATAATAGAAACAAGTCACTAACTGAGCATACCAATAACTTCACGTTTTTCAAGTTCCAAAAGTTCATTCTTCTTCACCTGCATATTCTGAAGAAGGCATACATCAAAATCATCCAAAGAAAGAAAAAACCGTCCGTGAAAATAATACGAGCTCTGAAGTTACCTTATTATTCGCTTGGGGTCCAGGGGAATTATTTCCTACATTCTCAGCTTCTATTGCTGAATCTTGTGTTGCTGGAATCTCCAAAGTTCCAGACTTAAGGAGTTCCATGATTTGTTCCAATCGAGTCTGCTCAAAATATGTATAACCATAGAGGCAGTTATGTCACTAAGTAGCACCTGGAATGGGAATCTTCCATGCCAAACAGTCACACAGAAGACACTGACATTTTAGCACCATATAATAAAAAAAGGAAAATTCAATGGTAGCAGATTGAGAATATTCAACGGATAAAAATGGGTCAAAGATGGCTTCAAAAGAACAGTATCTCAATTCAAAGAAAAAAAATAAAGAAATATATGTTTAGAGAGGAAGTTTACAAATCGCTTTTTTCATTTTTTTTCATCCATGAATGATTCTATTTCCAGCCTTATTTATTGGCATGCTTAACACTTGTTGTTTCAAAGAGAGAAGAGAAATGGAAATGCAACTACTTCAATAAAATCTGAGCTTAAATACACTTTCGAAATGCTAAAATAACTTAGTTAACTCCATAAAAACAGCCACTAACTCCACTAACTCTAATTCCACAAAACTAGCCACTTACTCTACTAACTCTAAATATATCAATACTTACCCCACTCACTTCAAATATAGCAATTGACTAAAAATAGACTTGTAGCTTTGAGTTAACTAACATACTCCTCCTAACTCAAATGCTGCAAACATTTAGTTTGCTTCTAACACAGCTACACACTACTTCTCTCATATACCTCACTCAGCAGTCTAGTCCCTCTAACTGGTACATCATCAACCAGTCCATCAGTATCCAGAGAAACTTCTTGTTGCTTCACCTCTTCTTCTTTTGTCCAGTCCCACTTCTCATCATCAAAGAATTGAACATCCCTACTAATCACCATCTTCTTTTTGTGAGGTTGATAGATCTTGTATGCTTTGGACATCATGGTGTAGCCTACAAAGATTCTTTGTTTTGCCTTTTCACTCAATTTGTCCCTCTTCTCCTGTAGAACATGAGAAAAACACAAAGAACCAAACATCTTCAAATTTTCCAGTTTTGGTTTAGCAATAAACCAAACTTCATAGGGTGTCTTCTTCTCCAATACCCTTGTAGGTAGTCTATTCAATAAAAACAGGGATGTATTTGTTGCTTCAGCCTGAAACTCCTTTGACAAGTTCTTCTCATGCAACATGCATCTTGTCATCTCCATAATACTCATGTTCTTCCTCTCACTAACTTCGTTTTGTTGTGGAGTATATGGAGCACTGAGTTGATGCTTTATTCCAACTTCTTCACAAAAGGAATTGAACCTTTGTGACGTGCATTCAGCCCCATTATCGGACCTTACCACCTGAATCTGACAACCACTCTGATTCTCAACCCATCTTTTAAACTTCAGAAACACTTCAGCTACTTTAGACTTATGCTTCATGAAGTAAATCCAACACATTATGGTATAATCATCAATAAAGATAATGAAATACTTGCTACCATTGAGTGAGAGAGTTGGTTGTGGTCCACACAAGTCAGTGTGGATGAGCTGCAACTTCTCTGTTGCTTTCCAAATTGACTTCTTGAATGGCAGCCTCGTTTGCTCCCCTGTCAAACAAGCTTTGCAGTTTGCTTTCAGTTCCTCCAGAACTGGTACTCCAACTTCCATCTCATTCTTCTGCAAATACTGCAACCCCTTCTGATGAAAATGCCCCAACCTCTTGTGCCATAGCTCAGTGTCACTCACTTGACACTTGAAAGCTATTTGTTCCTTCTCGAGTGGATCCAATAAGAAACACTTGTGCTGCATTTTTATTCTGAACAACTTATTCCCATTGGAATCGAAAATAAGACACTTTCCTTCTTCAAATAATACTTTGAATCCCTTATCTATTAGTTGACCAACACTTAATAAGTTTTGATCAATCTCAGGAACTAGGAGCACTTCAGTAATCACCATTTCCTATCTTCACTCTTGACTTGAATGACTTGTCAAGGTCCTTGAACAACTCCTTGTCACTTGTCATGCGATTGGTACACCCACAATCAACCAACCAACTGTCACATTGAGTCACTGATGAGAAACAAGTAGCCACAAAGAGTTGATCTCCTTCTTGTTGTACTGCAACATGTGCTCCTCTTTGCTGTTGAGATCCCTAACAGAATCTCTCTATGTGCCCCATTAAATGACACCTTTTACACTTCACATATGGCCTTCTCCTGGCCTTCTCCAGCATCTGAAGTGTGGATGATTATGCTTCCCACAGTGCTTGCATGCACTGCCCTTGTTGGATCCTGTACTTACATCATCCTGTACAGCATAATCTGAGCTACTGCTGCCACTTTTCTTTCTCCCTCTCCACTTCTTCTCTCTTCTACCTTTCCCCTGCTGCATTCTAACTTTCAGTGCCCCCTCAATGCTTCCTTCTTGCCTCATCAACCTCCTCTGCTCTTGTGCTTGCAAAGCACTTACTAACTCTATCACCTTGAGTTTAGAGAGGTCTTTGGTATTTTCTAAGGAAGCAATGGTTGCTTCATATTTCTCAGGAACTGAAACCAGAATTTTCTGAACCAATCTATTGTCAGATAAATCAGTTCCTAATGCTCTTGCCTTGTCGGCAATCGCAATCAACTTGTCTTGAGTATTCTTTAATGTACTCAGAATCCTTCATTTGCAATCTCTTGAATTCCCTCACCAAATTCAACACTTTCATGCCTTTGATCCTCTTGTCACCTTCATACTCACCTTTGAGGAAGTCCCAAATCGCCTTTGCTGACTTCAAGGCCATAATTCTGTTGAATATGGACGAAGACACAGCTGCATATAGGCAAGCTCTAGCCTTTGCCTTCCTGGTGACTCTCTCCTTGTGAGTCTTGATCTGGTTGATTGTTGAATTATCGGTAAGTGCAGCAACCTCATAGTCGCTCTCAACTGCTTCCCAATAATCGCAAGCCTTCATGTAGGCTTGCATTCTGATAGCCCATGCTTGGTAGTTTTCTCCATCAAACACCGGTGGAGCCAGTGAAGAAAAACTGCTCGATCCTGATTCCATCTCACTCAAATCTCAAAGTGTATCACTCGGTTTCTCTAAGGGATATCTCACTAACTCTCACTCACAGGCCCCTTAAGAATTTTAGCTCTGATACCACTGTTGTTTCAAAGAGAGAAGAGAAATGGGAATGCAACTACTACATTTTCATTCAATAAAATTTGAGCTTAAATACACTTTCTAAATGCTAAAATAGCTTAGTTAACTCCATAAAAGCAGCCACTAACTCCACTAACTCTAACTCCACAAAATAAGTCACTTACTCCACTAACTCTAAATATATCAATACTTACCCCACTAACTTCAAATATAACAATTGACTAAAAATAGACTTGTAGCTTTGAGTTAACTAACATAAATTATTGGCACAGCAATAACTGACATAAATGATACTAATAATGCAAATCATCATCCCAAATATCAGAAGTTAAAGTAATGGTTAGAAGAGAAAAGCGTAGGAATTTATCCCAGATAGTACATAAAATAAACTAACACCCACAGTGATAGTGAACTGTGACACTTCAAAAGCTCCACAAAATAAACAGGATGAAAGGGGGAGATACACATTTTGTATTGTTTGTGAGTTGTGACTATAACAAATGGCATTGATACATGAAAAAGTGTGAGGGTGGGAAAGAGAAAGAGAGAGAGCTCCACAAATACCTGATAAGCTATGAGCCTCCCCTTTCTGACTGCAGTATCCTGTGTTAAATCAGGACCCCACTTCGTTTTTCTTTGGGTCTGTTTCTCATTTTCTCCATTAGCTGATTCATTCCCTCCCAACTTTTTCTTCACTCGAAAGATGGGAACCAAGGACCCTGAAAGTTTGTTTTTTGGTATAACAAACCCAGTCTTTGCTGCAAACATGGAAACCTTTTGGCTTCCCATTGGTGAAGCAGATGAAATAGTCGCTCCAGACATCTTCGCATTTCCAGGTTCAATATGAGATGTCTTTTCAACCTCTGCACTCATATTGTTCTCCAATCACCTAAACAGCATAAGATATACTGATATAGCATATATGAGAAATCCATGAGTACATATAAACAGCTTGTAATTGTTATTTAACACTCTGTATAAAGCATTCGTGAATAATAGATCAAAGGAACAAGAAACTTGTATGGCCCTGTGTAGAATGAAATGTGGTTAATACCAAAGGGGGTATCCATGTAGGGCAAAATCAGACATGATGCTTGGTAAATTAATAACGCGCCCCCTTTACTAATAAAGGAAAGAAAGCCTCAACCACAGCCACATTCCTTTTGCATAACTGCGTTAACCATAAATTTCTACGGGAAGAATGTTCTACTCATTTGACAGTGGATACAGAAAAGAGCAAAAAATCCCAGATATTTCCAACATATAATGCAACTTAACTAACAAGACTCCAGCGAGTGCCTGTTTACCAGTAGAAACATAAATTGTCACTGCAGGAAAACTCAATTGTGCTTTGATTAACATTGAACAACTGTTATTGCCCACATAATATTACAATCACATTGATGCATTCTCTAGAACACGATATCTTTTCTGATCATGATTCATGAAGTTAGAAAATGATATATTTACAAACACACACACACACACACACACACAAAAAAAAAAAAAAAAACCTCCAGCCCCCAGATTGCAAATCTTAGCTGCTGGTCTCAAAGACAACGAAATTGGTTCAAATTTTCTTGCTCCCATGGGAATTACATAGCTTAATAAAAAGTGATCATACAAAAGACGGACTTTGTAGCTTACTTTGTGGGTTGCACTGGGGAGAAGGGGGATTAAGAATTTGACGATAAAGTCCATTATCTTTTCAAAACCCCAAATTATCTCAACAAGCAAACAAAAACCAGACGGTAGAGAAATGAAAGTACCTGAAACGCTATGTTCTTCAGAAATGAACGCGCGATGAAACATTGCTGCACATACAGCTCCGAGAAATGGCTTCACAGTTCACACAGAACAAGGTTTCTCCCATCCCGTACCTTTGTTCTAAGCTCGTTGGGCCGAACCGATTCGTTAATGGGCCTGATCTTGTTATACGAAATAGGCCGAGACCTCTTGGCCCAATTATATTCGGCCCAGTCTTCTTTTAATTATATCTTTTTTTTTTTGCTAAATTAAAATATATATATATATATATATATATATAAAATAAAACAACGTTGTGTCCCTTTCATTAATTCAAATTTCAAACCAACCATTTTCAAAACCAAATTACTATTGAACTCAATAAAATAAAATATAAAACAAAAAACTATTATTGATAGTCCAAAAAGGAAACAGAAAAACAAATTATTGTGGCACACAACAATATTTCAATTGTAGTAAGGCTAGAATCCTAGAGAATTCAAATGAAAATAATTAATTAAATTTAAATCTTGAAATTTTTACATTTATTTTAAAGTTGATTTGATATTAAAATTTAAAAGTATAAAATTAACTGATATATTTATTAATATTTAAATGAAAAGGTTTAATTTGATGTTAAAAAAATAAAATAAAATAAAAAATAATAAAATGATAGTTTAACCTACATAAAACATGGTGTCATCAACTATGAGGTTTGAAGTTCAAATCCTCTGGCCCTATTTATTGTTGAACTAAAAAATATATATTGTACAACTCATTTTTTATCGAAAAATGTGAATGGAATGCTTTATTGTTCAAGAAAAATGACTTAGCTAGACATTAGGGACTTGCCGGGGATTGGGAAGACAAGAAGTGTGGTATATCAGGAGAAGTTATGAGTATAGACATGGTTGTTGGATAAATCTGAGTACTATTTCGAATACATGTTCAAATCTACCAATGGTTCAATCGATGTGTGAAAATTGTAATTTGAAAGTTTGGTTACTTAATTCAAACGTGTATGAAAGTTTTAGAAAATTGATAATTACCGCCTCCATTGATTTATTGAGAATGGAAAATGTGTGAATTTTAACTATGCATCTCAAAACTTTGTCATCATCGTTGAATCTAGTAGATGTCAAATCTAACTGATTGTTTGGAAGTTTGTAATCAGCTAAGTAGAGTTGGAGAAAATTTTAGTGAAGAAAAAGTAAATGTCATTTATCATTGGCGTTGAATTATGCTTATGTTTGCGAATATAATTTAACCGATTAAGACATTATATCTTCGACTAATTAAAAAGCTTGATGTCAAAATCTAAGCACTTATTATTGTTGAATTCAAGAAATAAAATAATAAATAAATCATCTCTATCTTACAACACATAAATAATAAATATTGACCACATTAAAAAAAAAAAAATAAAAAAAAAATAGAAATCTCTCTTCATAAAAGTTATAGTAGTCTATAATGGATATAAAAAATTAATGATAGACAATTTTTTTAATGAATGATATATCTTAACCGGTTGAGCTATATATGGAATATTATCAAGTTGGTTTATGAAATATGGGAACCCTCTCATTCCCTCCACGCTAATGCATTTTTAAATAACTCTAAGACCCTCTCTTTTTTGTTATGAAATGTAGGCTCTTTCGTAATAAATAAAATGGTGTAGAAATTGAATCCAATGATGTCTTCTTCGTTTTTAGAAAGTTTGAATGAATTGTCTTTGGTCCTCGTTGTGAGTAGACTTCTAATTACATGTTTTTTTATAGCACTAATTACATGTTTTGGATTGTTTTATACGACTTCAACTTAGTTTTTATGTTTATAAAATTTGTTGGTGCAAAATTTTAGACTTTCTTTTTCTTCGTGCACTCTGTTGTGAATGATCGTCGCCGGAGCGGTAAGGAACCTGGGGAAGAAAAAGAACTTGCATCGGTGTGGGGCTAGGCCTACGAGGCTCCGATGATTAAGTCAAAAAGGTCTGAGCGTAAATAGAAGCAATAGAGTGAGAACTTGTTTTGCATAAGATTGCATGCGTACCTCGAACATACCCTCATGGGTATGTTTTATTGGTGAGAGATTGCAGGTCGATTGGGTCGACATGTCCCTTCCTCATCATGAGGATCAGGGATTTCCGACAAGGTGGCGTGGATCAATCAACGTTAGCCCATAGCTATCCCCATGATGAGGATCTTCGATCCCCCGATCCTAGGCAGATTGACAGGGACTGTTGTGCCACTGTCTTGTTAGGTAAGGTAGAAGTGTCCCATCAACTCACTCATTCGTCCCACGTGGAGGCGCTGACGGTATGGCAACAGTCGGTATGGAGTGGCCCAAGATTATTGATCGTGGGCATCCGAAGGATCTGTCATTAATCTCTTAGGCGATTCATGATGAGCTCGTGGCTCAAGGCGTTATGACGTCATCGTCATGACATCAGGTGCCCACTTCACGCTGAGGTAGCCCGTAACAAAATTAACAAGTGTGAACCTAAGTTAAATAATTAACTACTTAAAGACAATATATATGAAATTAGAATTTAAATTTTAAATAATGAAGTTTGTTTTTAGATGATTATCATTAAAAATGTGTCAATTAAAAATATGGGTCCATCATTTATAAGAAAATATTAAAAAATCTATATTTCAATGAAAGATTCTAACGTTTTAGTCTTTTTGATGGATGATATATGCTTAGCTGAGGTAAAATTAAAATAGATAGAATTAATACACTCCAATAAGAATGAACCAAAATTGAAGCAACCAATAATAGTAAAGTCTTATTTATTACGAGACCACTTTTTTGGTCGTTGCAAGTTGCAACATTAATTATCTGTGGCGCCACAACATATTATATATATATATATATATATATATATAATTTGATCTCTTACACATTATTGTGGCTGCCTTAATTAACCTAATTCCTTCCCCCATCCATCACCTATAACCTCTCTCTATGTTTAAGAAACCATCCTTTTATGTCTGTATATATATCCTATGCTTTTTATTTCTTTATGGACTATATAGTATGGACCTCCATGTGGCATTCAAACCTAACAATCCTCTAGAAAAGTTAATTAAATAACGCTAAGTATAGTCCACATCAAAATAAATGTATGCCCTTGCTAACATCTTTATATAGTTAATTAAATTATAAGTTTCATCTTACCCTTTTATAATTGTGATTGTTCCATTCATGTACTTTAA
Organism: Herpetospermum pedunculosum; assembly: GCA_028017165.1. Lineage (NCBI taxonomy): Eukaryota > Viridiplantae > Streptophyta > Magnoliopsida > Cucurbitales > Cucurbitaceae > Herpetospermum > Herpetospermum pedunculosum. The sequence goes on along the minus strand of CM051529.1, from coordinate 468,430 downwards.
TTTAAATGTCTTTTTAACTTTGAATTTTTTTTATCTAATAAATTGTTAATTTCATTTGTTTAATTTATACGATACTACCAAATGTTTGTAGCTGTCCAAATTTAGCTCCACAAATAATTTTGAAAGAGTACATCGATTATGTTACATGAACATTAAATTAATATAAAAAATAGAGACTTTATTAAAATATATTTGAAAGCTTAATGATTCACGGCTACAATTTTAATTTTTAATGTAGAAAAAAAATGCTCTGAAAAAAAAGAATGCGCTAACTTTATTAGAATCTTTTTAAAGTATACACGAATCAAATAAACACGACTTTAGTTTTAAATGTTTAGATCTATAAAAATATTTGTCAACAAGAGCATAGCTCAACTGACATGATCTAACAACTAGAGACCAATAGGTCCTAGGTTCGATTCTCACCCCCACATGTTGTCGAAAAAAAAAAACAATGAATATAGTTCAATTGACATAAAGTATAAAGTATTAATGATCGAGAAATAGATTCAATTCTCCCGACATGCTTTAATTAAATACTTTTGAAAAAAAAAAAAAACAAAAAAAAAAAAGAGGACATGGCTATATATAATTTAACCCCCAACCATAATTTTTTTTTATTTAATAAATATGGGTAGTAAAAATTGAACTTCCTATTAAAAAAGAAAAAAACTTTAATTATTTATTTATTTTTATTTTTTTTTTGAAAACATGTAGAGATAGAAATAATCTAGGACCTCTCTCTATTACATCATGTGAGTTGAACTAGGTTCTTGTTGACTTTAATTATTATTATTGAGTTATAGATTTTCAATAACAATTATATTTGATTACTAAGATATAATTAGGGGAATGGTTTTGTCTATGACATTTTAAATACAAAACATGGTCATTCATTTTAAAAAAAAAACTAGACTAGATGCCCACTCAATAATGTTTATAAAACTTAGAAAGTTTAAATTACAAATTTAGTATTTAAATTAAAGTTTTATATATATTTTTTAAAAAATTGATATTTATATTTATTTAGTTGATAAATTTTAAAAGGTTTTAGGTTAGGTTTCTAAACTTTTTGTATATCAAATAAGTTTATGAATTTTAAAAACTTCAGAATTAACCTACAATTTCATTAGATATAAAATTTGATTTTATAAGGAATAGATTAATTAATTTTTAAAAAATTTAAACACATAAATAGTTATTAGATACAAAATTATTAAAATTGAAATTATAATAGAAGGTATATGTATATGTGAGTGGGTACAATAACTCCTAAACCAATCACCACCCACTTGCTTTAATTCCCATATCCACCATATGGGTGAAGATCATACACCATAAAAAACCCAGTTCCCAAAATCTCTCTCAAAACCAAACCAAATTATGAGGTCTCGTCATTTGGGTGTGTGGTGCGCGGTGGTTCTTGTGGCCGGATTAGGGTTAGTGAGCTCAAACATAGACCAGGACAAGACGGAGTGCGCAGATCAGGTGGTTGGGCTAGCCACTTGCCTGCCGTACGTGGGCGGGGAGGCGAAAGCGCCGACGCCGGACTGCTGTAGTGGACTCAAGCTTGTGGTTAAAAACAGTAAGAAATGTTTGTGTGTGTTGATTAAGGACCGTAATGACCCAACACTTGGTCTCAAAGTTAATCTTACTCTAGCTCTTGGTCTCCCCAATGCCTGCCATTCCCCTGTCGATGTTAAAGACTGTGTCGGTAATTATTTCATTAACTCATAACTTTAATTAATTTCACTACTTATTATATAATTCTAATTAATAAGTACTTCTTTATTATAGGGCTTCTCCATCTGCCGCCAAACTCCCCAGAGGCTAAGGATTTTCTCGGGTCCAACGCCAACGGACCAAACTCTACTACTTCAGCACCTGCTGGTAAATCAGTTTTTTTTTTTTTTTGTTTTTTTACTTTCTAAAATTCTCTTATTTTAGTTTCATTCAAACATATATTTTATGTGATAGTTTTGGTGAATATTAAGTGAAAATAAATATATATATATATATATTTTTTTTTTATGCATAAGCATGGTTAGGTTGAAATAAATCATTAGTTTTTACAAATTTATAAACTAAAATACCATTCTGAATGTTGAAGAGCTAAAATGGTTGTTTATTTAAAAACTTTAAAAGAGTAAATAGATTTTTTTTTAAAATTCAAAAACCAAATAGAATAAACATAAAAGTTTGAAGGGAAAAAAAATATACATGACCTAAACCATTTTATTTTTAGAAAAAAATGTATAAAGTGAGGAAAAAATTAATAAACAAAATAAAACATGATTTATATTAAAGAATAATGGCTAACTTACCAGTCTTCCTACTACCCAGTCAGCAAGAAAATTATTATCCTCTTTTTAATTAGTTTAATTGTATTGAATAAATAAGTAAATCATACTGATATTTTTTTGAACTTAAAAATTCAAAATAAAGTGAATAAAGAATAAGTAGAGAAGTTTGTGATGAGGAGGGTTAGGCTTTTTGTGTAATTTTTGTTTGTGTTTTATTTGTTTCAGTGAGTAGCAATTCCACACAAAATGCTCAAGCCAAAAATGATGGTGGAATGATAAAACAAGCTGCCTTCCTTTGGTTTTTTACTTCATCGCTTCTATTCACTTTTATTTCGTAATTCTCTTCTCATCATCATCACCAAATTCCCAACTTTTGCAAAAATAAAAGGGCGCGTTTGAAGTCACGTTTGAGGCAACGACTTGGATACCCCGAATTTGGAAAGTCAAATCCTTCCAAACTCGTGATTTGATTTCTCTTAAAATTACAATATTCGGATGGAGTTTACCATTTTCTTTTCACTTTCCATTAATCAATCATCAAATATTATTAATTTTTTATCTTGAGATAAATTGTTGGAAATGGCAATTGTAATGTGGTTGTTATTATCATAATCATTATTTGTTATGGTTTTCTAAAGTTTTCTTGATCTCTGTAATTTTTTTTCTTTTGATTTTTATTTTAATGTCTAATAATGCTCAATTTATTGAGAGAACAGAAAGGGTTGGTTGGTTGCTCGTTTGATTAATGATTCGCAGATAATAAAAGTAAGTTGTACTGTACAATCATTTTAATGAAATTTGAATATTATTTATTTTAACTTATAATTTGTCTTATATATTGAGGGGATTATTATTATTGTTTTTTATTTTGTTTTCTGAGGAAATGTTTTGATTTCTAATCCTTAATCAAAATTATTCAACTGTATAAAATTACTAATCAAAATCAAATCAATCAAAATCAAAATTTGCTTTTAAAGCTAAGTATAATAATTGTTTTGAAAATTAAAGTTTGTTTTTCTAAATATGTGGTGGTTTTCACGTTGAGAGATGAAGTTGAAACTGAAATCAACTAATGAACAAAGGAAGTTAGGTATTGCTTAGCTTTCAAAAATAGGAAAAAAATATTCTCTAAAACATAGGTCCAACTGTCCAAATGTTCAATCCTTTTCTAAATAATAAATATCAGAATTGGATCTTGGTTATGGATATACCTTAAGAGGTTGATTATTGAGGTCAAACCGAGCATAGCTCTAGGAGGGCATCGAAGTCCCAAGACCTTTTATGACCACTAAGCCGTGAGACCGCCACAATGTAGATGCTTTCTTAAAACCTTCTGATATAGATTATACAATTTATCTGCCCTTAATAATCATTAGATAAAAAATCAAAGTACTTTTGTACTTTCTCTCTCTTAATCTAACGTATCAAAACTACTAATTCTATTGTCGCAGCTTTCTCGAAAATTTCTTCCTATTGTGATACTTTTTATTTTTGCAAAGATAATTAATTAAATGTGGAGTGAGAGAATCAAATCTAACATTTTGATCATTAGTTCAGATTGCATGTCAATTGAGATATGCTCATATTACTTCTCTATATATATATATATGTATATATTTGCAAAATCTATATTTTGATACTTGCACTCTTAAAAGTTTGGTTATAATTAACAGATTTTATACCTCATACCTAATATGTTTTACACAAGCATAGATAATAAGCTAACAATTAGCGTTCAATTTATAAAATGTATTAATAACAAAAGTCTAATTACTAAATAATTTAATCGAGTGTTTACATGAAGATATAGTTCATCTTACATAAAATTACCCTCTCCTCAATCAAGAACACCCGAAAATATATATATATATATATATATGAATAGAGTTATATGGAGAGAATAATTTTCTTTATCACAAATTAATTAATTAATTGTGGAGATATTTTTTTCCGAAAAACTTATTGCTATTAAAATGAACATTAAAATCAAATTATAATTAATTACTTATTAAATACAATACACGTAAATAAATAAATATGTAAGTAGTTTATCTTTATGGACAAGAACCAAGAAGATAAAGCATATAATAAGTTTATTTTTGTGAAGAAGAAGCAAGGAGATAAAATAAATAATATTATATATTTTTAGACAAATGTGAAAATAGAAGCTGAATAATGATGTGAATTATTAGTGTGGAAAATCACATGGCGTGGCATTATCCAATCTAATATTTCTGAATTATCTTTAATGAAATAATGAATTACAGCACTAAAAGCCAATAATGAATAATGTGTGGAAAGATAAGGCTGATTAGCACAAGGATTTAGCTAAACATTGGTCAAATCTTGATCAACAAGAACGACTTTATCCAAATTTCCCTGAACAAAATCGAAGATTTATGTAAACCACCGCCATTTCTGCTTTCATCATCCAAATTCCAACCATGGCTCCGATCCCAAAATCTCATCTGGGTGTGGGTGTAATCTTCTTCATCTTCTTCGCCTCAATCCCTTCGCTCACTGTAGCAAGATCCGATGCTCTCACTGTCCATGAAATCCTCCCCCAGTACGGCCTTCCAACTGGGCTTTTGCCTGATTCAGTCGTCGACTACACCCTCTCTTCCGATGGTCAATTTGTAGTTCATTTGGCCAAACCCTGCTACATCAAGTTCGATTACTTGGTTTATTACGACAAAACCATCACTGGGAAGCTCCAGTACGGCTCCATCACCGATCTCGACGGTATCCAGGTTCAGAAATTGTTCCTCTGGTTCGATGTCAACGAAATCAGAGTCGATTTGCCGCCTTCTGATAACATCTACTTCCAAGTTGGCTTTATCAACAAGAAGCTCGACATCGATCAGTTCAAGACCGTCCACTCATGCCGGGACGATGGTCTGGGATCCTGGAAAAGGATTCTTCAGGTATTTTCGATTATCCTTGTTTAATCTTATTTGGGATTATCCTACTTTTTGAAGGATCCTCATCCCAGAGAGGAAAGTCATTTCAAACCAGATAACCTAATGTTGCATTCGTTTGTGGTATTAGAACTTGTAATTCCACATCTTTGTAGGGTTTGAATTAAATTTCATTGTGTTATTGGGCTGCGGTTGACAACTTCAGTGGACAGTGAGCAGATTAAGCTAGACTGCCTTCATTTTGTCACCTCTGTTTTAATACATACATCAATCAGAAGTTACAAAGAGCTGAAGCTGAATCTATGTAACTTCAATAGCACCTATGTTATTGTTTCAAATTCTGCTGATGTGATGATTTTCCAATGAATATGTTGATATTCCGATATGCTAGTCTCAGTTATTCTCTTTCTTTACCTTTCTTAGCTGCTTGGATTTGGCTTAACTCATTGCACTTGGCCTCTCTGTTTCTCTCACTTATGGCTTGCTGCTAATTGCTTGATCACATGGAATTAGCTTCTCTCACTAATTGCTTCTCGAACATGTTGCTGTTGATTTACATTGGTCTTTGGCATTAGCTAACTTACCCAGGGGGAAATTATGCAAGATATGCTTAATTACAGGGTTGCTTTGTGTGTTAATTTTAGATGAGGCACCAATATGCTTCATTAGGTTCAAAATGCTTACTGACATGTTGCAAATAAGTTAAAAGAATTGTTACAAATCGAGTATGTTTCGAGAGCGATTCTATCATATGCTAATACGTTTTCGTTGGTGCTCACAGCTCCCGACGCCAGTAGATCATGACATCCAGATGCTAATCACCGAGTAGCTCTTCACTTGTCCGAGTTCTCGAAGTTCTTCTTGCTTAACTGTCTAAACGAGCAGCAGCAGAAGAAGAAGAAGAAGAAGTTCCGCAGTTTTTAGACGCCAAATATCAATGTCTATCTTGGAAGACCTATGATATGACTGTGATGTTATGTTAATATTAGATATGAGTCTTTAGTTTGATCCTCATAAAAATGCCTAAAACACTGGCATTTGAGGAATTATAAACTCAATGGATATGAATGACACGTTATGTTTCAAGGAAAAGATAAAAGAAATCTCATAACAAGGGAAAATCTTTTTCAATTGTCTTGTGTTTCTTAGATTTTCTCAACTCTAGTCTTGAAGAAGAAGAAGAAGCTGGTGGGGTTTGGTTGTGTTGCATGTTCCATCTTTTTGTAGAATGAGTTTTCTTTCAAATTTAATGGAATAAGGGTGATGTGATTTTTACAGTTCGAATCATAGAGCACAATGAAACTGCATTAATATAAGGAAAATGTGAATAAAAATTGCTAAGAACTGTTCGTTATCCTTGTCCATAATTTATATTCAAGATTTGATATTGCCTTATTTTTCATTAAGTTTGTATGTTCAAGTATTTGTATTATGTATTTGGCTTGTGTATCAATAATATGTTAATATTAACATGCATTATGAAAGTTAGAGATGAATTTATGAATTATAGATTTTTACTTGGTTTAAGCCTACAAACATGAGTCAACATGTAGGGTGAAAGATTTGTACATCTAACCTTTTGATCTATGATATATATGTCTCAACTAATTGAATTGTGTTGATGTTGAAGACAAAGTAAATAAAATGAAAAAAAGAGATTGAAAAAGGTGATGGAAAAATAGTCCTTTTTGTTGAACAAATAATTATTAGAATTAGATTATGGCATGTGTTTCATGTTAAAGCAGTAATAGAATCTCGTAAAAAAAAAAAAAAGTGTTATCAAATCATGTCTCGAATCTCAGGTGGGAAATTCAAACATCTCATTGAAATGCACCAAATGCAAATCATATGCTTTTCCAATCACTAACTTTACCACATTTATAATAAACGAAATAATGTTGGCGTTTCTTTTCAGCTTCATTTGCCTCTGTTTCTTTTTGAGCTGGTGCTCATCATCTTTTGCCTATAAAACACAACTCCATTATTTCTCTCTCAATATCAAATATCAAATCAATTGCTGCAATGGAAACCTACAGAGACATTTTCATTCAAGTGCAGACCAAGAACAAGGACAAAGATCTTCCCAGATGGAAGAAAGCAACGATGGTGAGGGATGAGAAAGAAGACATAAATAAAAGAGCTGAAGCTTTTATTAGCAACTTCCATAATCAGCTAAAGAATTAGAGAGAGGCGTCGCGGAACCAGTCTCTGCGAGACGATCCCACGAGCAAAGATCTGAAGTATATCACATTACTTCTCTTGCAATGGCAATAAGTTCCTGTAGTTGCTTTGTTCCTTTTATTCTCTTGAATTGATCATTTATATTCGAGCTCATAATAAATGTTAAATTTTTTGGGTCTGGCTGTGATTTAACCATGACCATTGAAAAGGATCATAAATCTTAATTTGAACAAGACCGACCAGAAACCAACTCGTCGATGATTTCAATTAATCGCGATGAGCCATAAATCTTGTGTTGTTTATATTCTGATGAAATGTTTATATTCACAAGGCATCTCCAAGATTACATAGTACTAGCATAAGATCCCCCACAAAATAAACAAACTAGTCTGAGATTGATTAACAAGATTTACTTACAAGTATTTGCTTTCTGTTCAAGAATGTAATGAAATTATCTCAGAACTCCATTCCAAAAGCAAATTCTAGAACTAGGCCCTCCTCCTGAAACTAAATCAACAGCTTCATCATTAGGCATTCTGAAGGCAACTAAAGAGGTCAGAATTGATTTGAACCAAATCTGTGTGACTGTGTTCTCTTCTTCAGCTCTCCAAAATATCAATTTCTCTCTGCCATTCCTGTTTCACAGTACCATTGAAAAATATCAATCTGCCTTTGGCTTCTCATGCCTGGAGCACTTGACAATGCACAATATGACTCTTCAACCCGCTTCGGCCAGCTATGCTGGACAATAAATTAGTAACTAGAGTCCTCAACTGACCTTTCCCAGCAATATTTTCCCACAGGTGAGGATTGCTCTCGACCCTTTTATCTGGACTTGAAACATCAACAAGACTGATACTCATGTTGTTGCGGATAATGCAAAGCTTCCCGTTAAGCGAAACTAAAGCAGCGGCTTCTAGAGCACGAGAGCTTCCAAGATGGAGCTTGCTATCAATGAATTTGTTCCATGAATCTGATGTACTATCATAAACCCTGAGCTTGCATCCATCTCGGCAATCCAAGGCATAAAGTTGTCCATTCAAAGAAATACTCGGGTTACGCCAGCCAGCAACCATCCCATCACTAACCGTTGTCCAGGAATTAGTTTCGGTAGAATAGGCTTCACTCATGACCTCTCTGCGAGTTCCAAGTCCTTTCAGGAACCACAACCCATCATGAACTACACCAATGAATGGCACCATGGCTGAGCTCATATCTGAAATAAAGCTCCACCTATTCTTATTGGGATCATAAACTTCAGCAGAACGAAGAGTTCTCTGGATCCCCTCACATTCACCACCAGCAACGTAAAGGCAGTTATTTATAACACAAGAGCCGAAACAATGACGTTTCCGAAGCATATCAGGTGCTCTGTGCCATTTGTTTGTACGGGCACTATAGAAAATCACCCGCCTCATTGATCCCTTTATTGGATCTTTCCCTCCAAATAAGTATAGGTGGCAACCACTAAGAACAGCACAGCCAAAACCAAGGGCCTCAGAGTATTCAACGGGGACAGGAGGAAGTGATTGCCAAAGCTGATAGGTGGGATCAAAGGCATGCCATGAGATCCTTCGATCACGGTCCCTTTTGATGACATAGACCCATTCTTCTGCCATGCCAAGACTTTTCCTTAGAGAATAATAAAAGTTCCCCATCAGAAGTCGATACCATCTCTTGCAAACAAGGCGGAGTTTCCTGTGTTCCACTCGAGGGACTCGTATCAGACAAGCAATGGCAAGATCGTCTGGAAGGCCTGGTAGGAGTGGAGGCTGGACTCGGGTCCTTTCTCTCCGCGAAGTTTTACTTCTATGTGCATTAGGATTAATATCAGGCTGGATACATATTTTTGAGCCAGGGACAAATTTTCTAGCTCCAACAACTGTTTTCAAGCCTGAATCTACTTTGCAATAGCATGACACAGAATCAACCTGCAACAAATTTTCAGTTAGATGCAAAAAACAATTACATACCAACTTGCCAAAAGGGGGAAAAGAAGACAAAGGTAACCCATATGAAAACCAGTGGATCATGTATGGCATTCAATTCAGTCTTAATTTTTTGTCACTCTATTTGGATTAGATGGTCTTATGTCTCCAAGTATTCTAGAAAAGACAATACTTCAATCGGCATTCGGCATTCGGGGATTGCACCAAAATGTCTATCATTGGTTCAATAAAAGTAAAGGGCACAGCTCCTATGCTGGCTGCACAATAGGAATTTTGAACCAACCACGCCTCGAGGAAAACCATAACAAAATGTAATGAGTTAAAAGATTTGAGCACATCAGGCCACTTTCTCCAAGGTATGAAAACTTTTGTAAATATCAATGGAGAGCAATGAAAATCCTGAGTTAATATGCACCTACTGGAGGTAATATTACATTTATCTTATGAAGCTCATCTTGCATATTTTTAATTGAATCTATTCACCTATCAATGGGTCTTCTTAAAATTCACATGGGTCTCACACTCTGCAGGATTAGAATTTGCAGCAGCATTTGTTGAGATTCATATTTCATAATCCTCATAAGTTCCTCACATGTTCAGCTCCGAAAGAAGTAATAGAATAACAGGCATCAAAACTTGCCGTTGTCTTCCAACACAAAGTAAGGGCCATCCACATGGAAACTACTGTTTCTACAATTGGATGGCAACTGAACAAAACCAGAAAGAATCTGTTCGAAAACAAATCCAAAATCCCCATGAGAGACTTAACTAGAGTTTACACCAAAACTAAGCATCTTTACTAACATACTTGGAATCAATTCTCAGAGAATCTTGAGAAGAGAATCCAGAACGCATAATAGTAGAGCTCAGAAGATTAATTAGAATATTCAACAGAATGCTGGCGATAGAAGCCATCAAGTAAAAAGATGCGCTCATAAAATGTAAAATTCTCCTCAACTTGGGCACAATCCAGTGAACCTTACAAAAACCTACCGCAGAAAACCCCAATAATCGAAGTAAGATGCGAGAATCATCAAACTTTAAATTCTTTCTCAAACTACAGTGCATTTAGATAGAAACCCATCACTGTTTCACCAGAAATTCGCGAAGAGAAAACCGTAAAGAAGAAATGCGAGGAATTGGGGGCGAAGAAAAGCGAAATTACCCAGAAGAAAACTACATAATTTTCCACGGAACACTTACTTGACTACTCTAAATGGGAAAAATGGATAGCAATGATAGGAGAAAGCAAAGAAATTAAATGGGAAAAATGGAATTGGACTAACCAGTGGAGCTCGAACTCGAATTCCCCTTAGAGCACTTGAAGACCGTTCAACCGATTCGTCCATTTGGGAAGCAAAGAACCATAAATTCAATTTGCAGGCACACCCAGCATCCAAATCAAGGTTAAAAAAAAGGCCAAGTAGAGTTTGGGATCACGGACCCTTTCCCTTTGAGCTAAGAACTTCAACCCTTGAAGAATCTGATCTAAGAGAAGGAATTGAACCCTTGAAGAACCGCTTTAGAAGCAACCAAATATGAAGGAGAAGAAACTAGAAGAAGAAAACAAACGTGAAGGGAACCTGGTTTCTCTTCTCTTCTCCTCTCCTCTCTGGCTCTGGCTCTGTCTTTGGTAGCTAAACTAACAAGAATACAGGCTACAGCTGGGAGGCAGTGATTTTTCCAAGTTTTGATTTAAACTATTTTTCTTCAATGATGTTTCTCTTAAATCTTAATTAATTAAGGAGCTAAACTTCCTTTATTTTTTTTATTTTTTTTTCAAGTCTGACAAAAGGACAAGAAATTGTAATGAGAAGGGTCCTCTTTGTTGTTACCATTAATGGGTCAAAACCCAATTTTTAGGGGAAAGAAGAGAGAGACGAGTCAATGTCATTCAATTGCTTTTTTTTTTTTTTTTTTTTTTTTTTTTTTTTTTTTTTTTTTTGTTAAGATCAAAGAACGAAATTGTTATATATGAGTTGAGTTATGTTTATTTTCGTCATTGTTCTTTTTTATTTTTTTTATTATTTTCTAGAGAGAAAGAAAGTGACTTAAAGCACTAAACAGAAGACAATAATAATAGAGTTATTAACGAATATGATCACTATAATGATTGAGTTTTGTGCATTTGCCGATGCTATGATTCTAGTTTCAACAGCATCTTTTTTTTGTTAGCTTTATGGAATACATATTTCTTCAAAATCGATGTAGAAAAAAAGTCTTCGCAAGTTGACGAAAGTGTTTTATAATTCCAAGTAGATTTGGAAGTTTGTTTCTAAAGTTTGTGAAAAATATTTACTGGACAGAGAGCAAAGAGTATACTCTTTTTAAAATAAATTCATTAAATGAGGGACCACTGGTCCATGACCTTATTTTGATGTCGCTAATTAAATAAGATCAACCTGGCTCAAGTTAATCTCTAATGTGAATCGCTATCACTGCATTCATAAAATTTGCTTGGAATCTGTAAAATGTACTAAAGAATAATCATTAATTTTAGCTCTTTATTTTACTTGATCGATTAGTACAATAAACACATACAAATACAAACATGTATCAATAATTCTCAGAAAATTGCAAACAGAAGCCTGGTCGAGAGGGAATTTACTTAAAGTAACAACACTGGAAAATAATCAAGAGCTAAAATGTGTACAATAGTTTCATTCATTGAAGTATGTGATAGAAAATTTAACCCAAACCTGGTTTCTACGTTCTGAAATGATAAAGGCCCTAATAACAGAGTTTCCAATTTATTTCGGGTCAACAACAAAATATTACAAAAACTATGAAATTCTTCAGAAGGGGGAAGAAGAAGACAGCCCCAGAAGCTCGAAGGAGACCCTAGCAAACTGGGTTTTAAAGAACTTGGCCTAAGCGATGGAAAACACAAAAGCGGCCGAACGGTAAGGCCCTGAGATCTCCCCACCCACCATATTATCCAACCGATAAGAGACGAGCAAAAAGAACAAAGTAATCCTACTTTGTTAGTACCATTTTTAACCAACACCTAAGAAACACTGCACACAACTCTACATTCCTAATGGCCCCCAAAATGGACAACGTTTTCTCCTTTTCCCCCATAATGACAATAAGTTTTGACAATAATCACTTTTAACACCAATAGTCAAAGAAAAAAAAAACAGTACTCTATTCAGGCAGAAACGGGTTCCTCTACCCATCACCTAAACACTGTAAATAATTTAAAAGCGTACACGTTAGTCCCATGCACTAGTCACCCCTGAACCACCACTGTATCCTCCACCTCCAACTCCTCCTCCCCCACCTCCTCCTCCATAACCACCAGAAACACCACCACCATAACCACCCCCACTGTTGTTGTTACCTCCACCATAATAATCAGAACCACCTCTGCTGAAAGAGGAAGAGGAATCCCTTCGATAGTCACGGCTACCAAATCGGCCTCCCCCAGAACGACGGTTTCTCCCTCCACCGTATGAGGACCTGGCAGCAAATCGTGATAGCCACTCAGGAACTTCTTGATTAGATTCTTGCATCAGATCAGCCAAGGACCTTGCTATGGATGCATTGTTTTCGTTAAAAAAGGCAGTTGCTAAACCAGTCTTCCCAGCTCTCCCCGTTCGACCGATTCTATGAACATAATCATCAATGTCATTAGGGAGATCAAAGTTCACTACATGTGCAACATGAGGAATATCAAGCCCACGGGCAGCTACATCAGTTGCCACCAAAATTGGCGTGTTCCCACTTCTAAATGACCTCAATGCTTGTTCTCTTTCCTGCAAACACGTATAAATCCATAAAACAGAACCACAAATAAAATATTTATATCCCAAATGCAAGACAATATAATGATACATGGTCAAAACACAATTTTTACGTTTTTTATTCTCTCTCTCATGCATCAGACAATATAAAACATCCAATAGTATAAAACAATACCAAGTAACAATAGCTTGGCCAATAGCAGGCACTCTTATTAATTATAAAAACAATACTTAAAATACTTGGAAACATGAACTAGGAAACAATAACATGTAAATTGTAAACTTTGCAGACGAGAAAAATAGAAAGAAACAATTCTGATGACAAGATCAAAATGAGCTATCACCATCTAAAACACTATCCATCTGAAGCTGTAACTCAAATATCCCAACTTCAGTCTTCACTTGGAAACTCACCGTCAAGATTCAAAACATTCAAAGACAAGTTATGCAAAACTGAATACCCCAGTAAAAGGCTGTTGGCCCTCATGCATTTTCCAAAGTTCCAATAAAAAGTTCCTTGTGATTCTTAAGAATAATGCAAAACCTAACTTGTTTCAGAGAGAAGTATCGCATGCACCATTATATATCCAGTAGTGAAAAAATCAACAAAATAGAGGCTGTTGAAGTTTCATAATAGCATTTAACATCAAATGTCAGAACTACCCACACCTCAGAATATTTTGCAAAGAACAATGAAATGATCAGGAGACAAAGGAAAGCAACAACAGGGCAAGAAAGTGTAAAATATGACATAGAAAATCAATCAACTGAATCAAACTATCAAGTACCATCCATACCCATGAAAAAGAAAACATATTGCCATTTGTAACTGCTATCATAATGTCGTAACATGTCTTCAAGAACTTTGATTACTTAAAAAAATTATCCAAATAATAGGCAAAATTAATTAAGCTCCTTTTTATACAAGACTTGGCTAAATATATTTCATTAATGTATGCATCATTTTCTAATTTCATCTATCCACGGTCTGTTGAAAGTCTAAATTTCATCCTTCGTGTATTATTTTTTTAATTAAATCCTTAGCAGTAGACATTAAAGAATGATGACAGAGAAATTTGAAATTAGTATCTTCCAATTTAATGTTCAGTGAGACAAATATCAAATTACCACAAAGAGAATGGGAGAAGAGGAGAAGATGAAGAAGCTTTAAATTTTAGGGAAATTTTGTAATTCCAGCATTATTTGGGTCTTTTCACGTGGATTTCAAAATTATTTAATATAAGAGTTCTTTTAAGGTGATTCCAGTGTTTTAAAAGGCGCAAGGCCAAGACCCTCTGGAGCCTAGGTGCAAGCCGCACAATAAAGCGCGGACTTTATTTTGTGAGGCGCACTTTGTATAGAAAAAAATATAGAGAAGAGAAGAAGTGGAAATATAAAAAAAAAAAAAAAAAAAACCTTTAGGATCAGTTGAAAAAGCCCTAAGGCGCATAAATGGTGGAATTCATGGGAAAGGGCGTGCCTAACGTGATTCATTTTTTTTGTATAATCACCTCTAAACAGATTATTTCAAAAGTGATTATTTTGTGTCCAAATACTCGCAGATTTTTTAAAAAACGTTTTGGTCCTTCATAATCACTTACAAAGTTAATCAAAAGCATAACTTCTTGTCCACCAAACCAAATTGCCATAAACCCTCTTGTTCAATTAAGAGAGTTCTATTTTTCTTAACCTATATAGACACACACATATACTTTCAAAAGTAGATTGATAGAAGCTACAGCCAAAGGGGTAGCTAGTAATGAAGTTTGAAATGTTAGGAGAATACCCTCCCAGATCAATTTCCTAGGATAAAAACTTAATAATGAAGAAGCGGAGATTAGCAAAGGGTGGGCTATGAGGGCCTATATTCAAATTCAAAAAAAAAAATCATTCAAGCTATGGCAGTAATACCAGGAAAAAGATCCTGTGTAATTTTCCCAGTTGGAATTAGACAACTCAAATATAACTAATAATTCCTCATCTAAGAGCTGCTTCTTCCTTCTTTTTTTCCTTTTTTTCTTGGAGTGTAAAACAAAAAACCAGCAGACACTATATTTGACAGGAGAAAAAAGTAGAACAGCTGTTTTAAGAGGAAGATCAATAAGTATTTTGTATTTAAATAAATTTCATTAGTTGACTAAGGAACTTCATAGTGAACTGCCAGAATAAATGAAACAAAATGTCATGCTTTACGATGGTTCTGCACATAGGATTTAGCCAGTCAATTAATGTTTATATTAGTGGGATTACTTTAAAAACAAAGAAAAATTATATATATGGGGTAGAGCAATCGTAATTCCTCAACAAAATAAATATGCCAGGCACTAATGTACTTACCTGTTGTGTTCTATCACCATGAATAGTAGTGGCAGGAAAACCATTAAGACATAACCAATGTTCAAGAGCATCAGCTCCCTTCTTTGTCTCCACAAAAACCAAAGTAAGAGATTGCTGCAAATTCAGAAATTATATAAGAATCTAAATCCGGCATATTTCCTTAGCAATTTCGGAAAATCAAGATCAAGTATCTACACCCAAAATTTAATATCTTCTCCTAGGAATATGAAACTTATACCTTGGCCTGCACACCATTTGACCTTTGGGCATGAAGAAGGTCCAATAAATGACTTCTCTTGTCAGATTCATGAACAAACTCAACTCTTTGGGCAATTAAATCAGTACTTGAACCCACTCTTCCAACAGCCAAAAATATATAACTTGCAAGAAAATCAGAGGCTAGTCTCTGCAAGAAAGAAATACAGCACAATATAAAATCAAACAAAAAATAAGTATGTTTGTGCTATGAGCATAAAAAGAATATGCTTGATGTCAGAAGAGGATTGCCCAAAATACATGACTGAGGATGTAAAACTCTTTAATTCTAACATGCTCCCTTTGTCCTATTCTATGTAAATATAAAAACTTCACTTGGTTTATGGGGAAAAGAAAAGGCAGTACTATAAAAAATATAATGCATCAGGACATCAAGTTGTAAATGCAAACCTGAATTTCCCTAGGAAAGGTCGCACTGAACAGCATAGTCTGCCTTACACCAGGTGGAGGCATGTCCATTTGTTCTACTATTTTCCTAATTTGGGGTTCAAATCCCATATCTAACATGCGATCTGCCTCATCAAGGGCCAAGTATCTTATCATCTGCAGTGAAACTTTAGCCCTTTCAAGCAAATCTACCAATCTTCCCGGAGTTGCAACAAGAATATCAACACCTCTTTCTAGATCACGTAGCTGTTTAAAAAAGAAGCTAGTATCAATATTGCTAGCCAAATAAAAAAATTATAAACAAGCAATGTCATAAGACACACAAGTGGATCATGAAATGTGACACCAAGGATTAAATGACATAGAAGAATCATACCACTATAAAAATAGAACATGCATGACATCACAAATGAACCCTACGATAACAGAAGGAAAAGAGTCCATGTCTACAAACACATCACATGACAAAACTTTCATGATACTTGTGTCGAGGAAAATTATTAGATCATGGTATCAGTATGTATATGTTTTAAAAAGTTTCAGAACTTCGAGATGTAATACATTTTTCATCAACGGATGGCAGCTAAGTTTCTAAACCAAGAAGTTAGGGCTTGTACCAGCAAAGGAAGATTTAACCAATGTTATCTTGAAAAAATTGTTAATTGTCATTCCATATTATAAATGTATACTCACAATTGTTTATGTTTATGATTATCCTTAAATCATTCTAAAGAAACGCTAACATAGCTTGATTGAACAAGAGATAATGGTGAGATTATTTACTGTCGTGAGTACATATAGAACCTCACAATACCATACAAATATGAGATGGAAATGCAACCTCAGCAACTACATCATGAACAATACTTTGACACAATTAATTTATATCCTGACTTTTCTTATACTAATATGAATATAGATATAGATATATATAGATATATGTATATTGTGAGCTCAAATACTACAAAGAGAAATAAAATGAGGAGGAGGGGGAGGGATAAAAGGAACACAAAACCTGTAGGTTGATTGGTGCACCCCCATAAGCAACCACCACTCTAACACCTGTTTGATAAGAGAATTTCCTTGCTTCTTCATGTATCTGAAACACGAGAAATCCTTAAAATGCTAAATTTGTAATAATGAGTTGATTACTTAATACATAATCTAGGGAAAATAAAATTAAATTTATTTTAGAAGAACTCACTTGCATCGAAAGCTCCCTAGTTGGGGAGAGAATAAGGGCAAGTGGGTACACTGTGCGTGCACCTCGAGCTGGTCTCTGCATATTCTGGCCCTTCATTATGCCACTGATTATGGGGAAACAAAAGGCAGCAGTCTTTCCAGATCCAGTTTGAGCACAAGCCATCAAGTCTCTCCCTCCAAGGGAGATAGGAATAGCATGCCGCTGGACGGGAGTTGGTTTTACATACTTACACCGCCGAATGTTTTGATTAAGTGCTTCACCCAAATCAATTTCAGCAAATGTATTCACCGGAGGTGGTACATTTTCACCACTTGTTTCCACAGGAATATCTTCATAAGCATCAAAATTTATACCAGTATTTTCTTGCGCTCCAAATTCTTCCTCTGTATCATCTTCATCTCCAAATGGGTTCACTTCACGGTCCCCCCTCCCACGATCCCATCCACCTCCTCTAGATCCCCATCCACCTCCACCCCCACCTCCACCTCCACCTCCACCACTACCGCCACCAGTACTGCCACCGGCACCAGCACCTACACCCACACCTGCACCCACACCTGCACGACTGCCACCACCACTATATCCAGAACGATTATAGTCGTTCCTGGGACCACCCCAGCCCCGCCCTGCAGGACCAGATCGATCATTTCCCACTGCAGGCCCACTATTTACTGCAGCAGGTGGTTCGGAAGAGGCTGGGCGATTCCGCAGATGTGGTGGAACATAGGCCGATCGGCCAGGTGCTGAAGTAGTTCCAGCACTACAATTGTTAGCAGAAGAACCAGCAGCTACATTATCCGCCGCGGAGCTTGCAGCCAAATCTGCCCACGAAGTTCGCATAGTCGGAGACCCTTTCACGAGTGCAAGAAAAAAAGAAGTTCGCCAATCCACTCAAAATTGCAATAAATCCTGCACATTATTTATCAAAAAAACAAATTAACCCTCATCGTTGGAAAACAAAAGGTTTAAAACATGCATTAACACAGTAGAAAACACAAGTATATTCGGATGCAAAGCGTCCCGATAAGATAATCCCGCGAGGAACTTAATATTGAAACACGGAAAGCAATGCATCTTCCGATCAACAAAAATAGGGCAAAAAAAACAGCTATCAGAATCGAGACCTCCTTGAAAACTAAAATTAATCGCTCTCAAATCCCCTAATCTTTTTCCGCACAACATAAACCATAACCCGGGGAAGTAAGGAAAAACCTACAACCTTGATCTGCAGCAACAGCAACTCGAGAAAAGCTAATGAAACCCCGAGGGGATAGGAAAATGAAACAGAATCGAGAAACAAGAAACAGTTTGAAATCGTAACAATGCACGCAAGGACAAAGATACGAAACGGAGAAGAGGGGAAGAACCTGAAGAACAGGGAGAAGAAAAAGACGCTATACCTGAAAAGTCGCAAAAATAGTGGAAGATCCAGGAACCCTAATTTTCGTGCGTAGCAGACACAACAGAGAGAGATAAAAAAGCGCCTTGCTTCGAGAGAACGAAAACAAAAATATCTACGTTTGCTGGATAAAATTTATTTATATATAAATATATATCCAATTTTTTTACTTTTCTTTTTTTTCTTTTTTCTAAAAGTTTGGTTGGGCCTGGCTAAACCTTGTGTTTCAATTTAAATTCTCCTCATTTTCTTTCTGCTTATAAAATAAAAACTAAATTACGACGTCCGTACGTGGGGATTAGCGGTCCAAATCTTTCTTTTTCCTTTTTCTCCCGATTTTTATTCTTTCTTCTCTAATTCCACCACTTACTCATTCACTTACTGTGCAGTAAATCTTACTCCCCTAAACTACCACCTCTCTTTATAAACCTTTTTTTTTTACTCTATTTTATACCATATAAGAAAAAAACTTCTAATCTTAAAACTTCTAATCTTTTAAATAATTCTCAATTCCATAAATAATTTTTAAATTTTCTTAATTTGATCATTAATCTTTTTTAAAAAAAAAAATATCTCTAATGTATTCAACATTTTCAATTGCATTGTTTGAAAACAAAATTATTAAGTCTAACCAAAAAAAAAAAAAAAAAATTATGTTTAATTGAATTGTTGTTTTAGGGCATGATTGATGTAGGAATTTGGCCCAATAGAATAGTCCAACCAAAATAAAACTTAATGATATCTGCTCGTATTATAAAGAGAAAATTATTGATGACTACGAATAAATAAAACGACGCATTTGTGTTGTGTTTACCCAACACGCTTCAATACTTAGTTAGATCAATGTTTATGTCGAGGTAAGCGTAAATACGGATTGTGTAACGTGTCTCGTGTGAGGCCTTTCCAAGTAGTTTTGTTGATTGTTTGATACTAATGCCATCATATTATCAGATGGTGTGACCTCTAAGACAATCTTCATAATTGGCTCACGTCTATGATGTTCACCTTTGTACATTAATTGTGTCTCACATTTGGAGTCGATTCGACTCTATTGAGAATTGGAGTTGAGTCGGCTAGGACTAATCCAGCCCGTTTCTCCTAAGCGAGATATTCATTTTATTTTTTAAATTTATTTCGAAGTGATAAAATATGAAATTTCGAACAATGAATTCCTAACACATGCTACTAATCAACTTAGAAACTAAAATAAAAAAACAAACATGTTACTAATACACAAGTCTACGAAAATATGAACATGCAATTAACTCATATAAAATACGTGCACAAGTCTTCCACTTCAAATATTGTCAAACAAATACAAATCCATAAGTGCAAAACATAGTGTGAGACTTGTAAAATGAACAAATATTGTGAGTTTTTATTAAATAAATAAATTATTAAAATATAATTTAATTATTACTATAAAATAAAATAAAAAACCATGATGTTTTTTATTAAATAAATTCAATTAGATAATATAATTTGTCTAAGAAATTCAATTTATAGTAAAATACTTTAAAAAAAATAAAAAAAAAAATCAGATATGACCATTTCTATCGTTATGGTCTATCGTTGATAGAAGTTATCACCTCAGTTTTTTATATAATTTTATCAGTGACTATTACTGATAGTAGTAGTCTATCAATGATAGTCACAAATGTTTTTGCAATATTTGTAAAATGTTTTAAATTTGGTTAAATTTATCATTAGTTTGGGCTTAATTGTTGTTTGTGCAACCAACCCATTTTCCTCAAGTGAATAATTTAATTGATTAGCCAACCATTAAGGGTTGACCGGTAGTCATAATGAGCCTTAGAATTATTAACGTCCTCTTAGAGGGAATGCGCTAATTAATATATATATATATATGTATTTTTTTTTTTACACAACAGGTTGGGGTGGGGGATTGAACGATCTCATGGTTACTAGGCGATACATCATGCCCTTGAACTATGGTTTTGTTCGCATGTGCTAAAAGAAATTGACTACCATGATCACGATGATCGCGTTTTTATTATTATTATTATGTTTTTATTTGGCTAAGTTTTCATTTGCTTCATGAGTTACATATGAACAAATAGTAAGAAACAAAAATTGTATTCCTCATTTTTACGATGTTTATAAACGGGTTAATTGTATAGGAACAAAATGTTAATATTGAACTCAAAATTTGAAATTTTGTTTTTATAAAGTAAAATATATTTTTCTGTTCACCTACATATTCCAAACTAATGGATTTTTTAAATAGAAATAAATTGAAATTCACAACGCAAAAACATATTTTAATTAATGGACGAACTAGTGACCAATAGGTCAAAAGTTTGAATCCTTCATCTCATATGTTGTAAACAAAAAAAAACACACACAATGATAATTGTAAGTACATACATTTAAACTACTTATAATTCAAACATATTACCTTTATGGCACATATGTTATTAACTCGTTGAAATGCACTTAGATCGATGATAAGTTTGTCTCATATACCTTATGAAGTGGTATTTGTTTTCATTACTTATTGATGTTTTTTATTCTACAAAGTTGGAACCACATACCTTAGTATCTGATATTAAATTACTTATTATATACTTTATCATGAGACAATTTTTTAATGTCTTATCATATAATACTCAATACACCACGACAATTTATATATACACTATAAAATATGTATACATACAAAGTTTCGGTCCTAACAAAAACATAAAGTATAAAGACTTCCATCAAAACTAATAAATCAAATTAATATTAAAATCTATATGAAAGTGTGCGTGTATTGACAATTAGTACAACTTAACTTTTGGAATAATAAAAATGATCTTTTTTTTAACGATGTTTTTCTTTTAATTTCAAGAACATTTCAATTGAAGTTGAGATTAAAATGGTCATATAGTTTATAAATGTGATGATTTGATATTTTTGTAATCAATAACCATATGAGGTTGATATTGATACATCTAATACATCATGTGGATACGTTGGAGACACGATATATATGTTGGTGGCGAATTATGATCCATTTGTCGGGTCAAATCTTAGGTAGAACCAAGCTCCAAATAAATCCAAAATAACTTGAACACGGATGTGAATGTAATTGAATTATTTAAGAGTTAATATTTGTGAGAGATCTCCTTGTATTTATATTACTCTTTCTCGATACACGTGCATATCTATGTGATGAGACAATGGAGTCAATTCCACTAGTGTTTGGTCGTTGTTTTTTCTACGGTCGACTGAGTCGTTTTACTTAGGCTCGCGTGCAAGACATGCTTGAACCCGTATGCTGTAATTGAATTAGCCTATAACAATATTCATACTCATACGTTATCACTTAATTGTTTTTATACTTAACGATTTTCAAAGTATTGTAGCCTATAACAATATTCATACACATACATTATTGCTTAATTGTTTTTATACTTAACAATTTTCATGATAATGCTTGTGATGATTTATTTAAATTTGTTATTTTATTTTATTAATATTTTAGTATTTATTTTTTTAGATGGTCAATAGTCTCTTTTAGAGCTCTCTTTAATTTTGTTCTTCTTCTACCTTCTAATTGAAAAGAAGGAAGAAAAAACTATATATGCAAGTATAATCATTGTTTTACCAAATAAAAAAAAGATCCAAATGAAAATTAATGAAAGAATAGAGGAAACTTGATTCATTGACTTAAGTAAACATATTTGTATTATAAAAAAAATAACATATTTTTTTTATAAGAATTTTGTAAAAGCAGTTTAACTACATTTCTTCAAACCCAACTATAAAAATATGGCAATGATGATTTCTATATTTTATTATTATTATTTTATCACTACAAAAAAAAAAAAAAAAATGCGATAACAAAAATTTCACACAAATTACGACGAAACGACAAAAGGTCGCAAACTCGATTCATGTTATTGTTTGTGATATTTTTTTTTAGTTTTTATTAGTTTAAATGGTCAAACATTTTTTTTTAAAGCTTCATTTTTTTATTTTACCTATTGTTTGAACAAAGGGAAAAAAATCGTATTTGCACGTATAAATATTATTTTACAAATAATTACAATATACACCCGAATGAAAAAAAAAACACTTATTGCCCTTCAAGATTTAAAAACTATATTATAAAGAAAACCATTTTTTTTAATAATTTTGTAAAATAAGTGTAACACATTTTTTTAAACCTAAAGGACAATCATAAAATTTATAAAATTTATTTGTTTTAAGTTTTATAGTTGTTACATGAAAATCCATTTCCATATTTTTTGTTTTTGTTTTAGTTTTATAATTGTTACTCGAAAATTCATCAAAATAATAGGGTTATTTAGGTTGATGGGTTTGTTTTGAAAACAAATTAAGAAAAAAGGGATGTTTTCAAATTATTTAGAAGAATGGGTTACTTTTTTGTCATTTAGTGGAGTACGCAGGTTGAAGAAGCGTACTCCATGAGAACCCACGTCACTTTGACTTGGTCAAAACCCAAGGTGTGTTCAGTTCCCAAGGTGTGTTCAGTTTTATTATATTTGGGTACACTTTTTTCTTCTTTTTTTTTCATTTTTTTTTTAAGAATTCCTTTCTTTCTTTAATTATTATATTATTATATACATATTTCATTGCATTTTTTTTTTTTTTCATATTCCTAAAAAAAAATATGTTTAAATTTTATTTAAACACTTTCTTAATAAAAAAAAAAAAAAAATTAACAATTTTAGTAGAAAATGACTTGATTTAAAAAATTATTGAAAAATTAACCTATTAGATGAGATAATTAAATCTAACATGACGTCAATTTTTAGCAGAGAAGCTTATTTATTCTTAAAAAGTATTCTTTTCTTAAAAAGTATTTTTTTCTTAAAATCTAAAACTAAGATTGTCATACCATATAGATTTTAATTAGGAAAATTGTACAATATGCCAATTTAGAGTAAAATAATTAAAAATATAGCACTTTTTTACAAGATTTGCAAATATGTCAAATTTTATTCTTGATAGTCTTCTATCAGTGATAGTCGCTGATAGCAAATCAATGACTATCACTCATAGTTATTTATATATCTCTGTTTTTATAGAATTTTGATAGTCATTTTATCAATGGATATCAGTGATAGTAGTCTATTAATGATAGTCACCGATTTTTTTGTCATATTTGCAAAATGTTTTATATTTTGCTATATTTGTTATTATTTTCTGCTTGATTGTTATTTATGCACCCAACCCTTTTAATTAACGTGAAATATTTGTACTCTAAATTTTTTTATTTTATTTTAACATGTGGGAGTTGAAAATTCAAACGTCTTTTTGGATATATATATATATATGTCTTAATTAGTTATGAGTTACGGTCAGGTTTGCATCCACACACTCCAACTTGATTTTCCTTCTGTTTCTTTTATATTTGTGAAAATGTCTCCAATACAAAACCACCCTTCTTTGTAATCATCATTCCAAAAACTTGAGTAAATAACACAAGACACCTGGAGTATTGAAGTGAAGAAAAGAACTCAGCTTTTTACAATTATCATTCTAAAAAAAAATATGTTTAAAAAAATATACAGCAGGAGCAGTATAGAGGTTAATTTTTTAAAAAAACATGTTTAAAAAAATTGAGTAAATAAGCTTCTCTGCTAAAAATTGACGTCATGTTAGATTTAAATATCTCATCTAATAGGTTAATTTTTCAATAATTTTTTAAACCAAGTCATTTTTTACTAAAATTGTTAATTTTTTTTTTTTTTTTTTTATTAAGAAAGTGTTTAAATAAAATTTAAACATATTTTTTTTTTAGGAATATGAAAAAAAAAAATGCAATGAAATATGTATATAATAATATAATAATTAAAGAAAGAAAGGAATTCTTAAAAAAAAATGGAAAAAAAAAAAAAAAAAAGTGTACCCCAAATATAATAAAACTGAACACACCTTGGTTTTGACTTCACCTTGGTTTTGACCAAGTCAAAGTGACGTGGGTTCTCATGGAGTACGCTTCTTCAACCTGCGTACTCCACTAAATGACAAAAAAGTAACCCATTCTTCTAAATAATTTGAAAACATCCCTTTTTTCTTAATTTGTTTTCAAAACAAACCCATCAACCTAAATAACCCAAAATAATATGAGTATAAGGGTTGTGTTTCGATTGTTTCAAAGAATATTTTTTTTTTTTCGTATCAACTTGAATCCAAACCTTTTATTTTATGTTTACAAAGGTAATATATTACAGAAAAAAAGCATAACCCGAAGTCAAGATACAAAGAAAAACAATGAAATCAATAAAGAATAAGTCACTCACAATCCGAGCACTAAGTAGAAAAATAAAATAAAAACGATATAAGAAAATTATTTTTCGATTAATCACACATTACCACATCATTTGAGTCATTGAACTTGAACGTTTAATCAAGATACAAAGAAAATTCATAATCTAAAAACAGAGTACGTGACAGTTATAAGCTAAATAAGCCATAAACATCAAAGATTCAAAATTAAAAAGATTAAAGACTTAGAAAATTCAAATACTACCGGACTTCAACAAATTCAATAAGCCAACATGTCGATTCAAGAAAATCAACCAACCTGAAACATAAGTCTATATTCGACATAAAACACCAAAAGACTATATATTAGAGAGAGTAACACTTATATAAAAAATCAATAAAAATATCATTTTAATGTATTAAATTTTTTCAAAAGTATCGCGTGAACAAATTATCATTAGTTCATACATTATGTCAACGTGAGCATAACTCAATTGCCATTATGTATGAATTATTGATAAAAAAATTAGAAGTTTGAATCTCCCACCCAATATGTTGTAAAAAAATAAATATTCAAATTTAATTTATTGAAATGAAGTCCAAAGTATAAGTACCAAAAATGACATGTTAACAATATATATATCTATGTACAATAATGTAATCATCATTCCAATCCAAACTTAACTTAAGAGTTAAAAGACTTATCATATTTCTTATAATTAAAGAAACTCCTATTTCGCACCTGAACTAAAAAAAAATGTTGCGTAAATTAGTTTATATTTGTTTCAAATAAAAAATCAGTAAAATTATGGTAAAATACTTTTAAAATTTGTCACCATTTTGTAGACAACTCATTTTAACAACAATTGAAACTAATTGAAACTAATGCCAAATCGAGCATAGCTCAATTGGCATAGGGTTGTGCCGGTGACCACAAGGTCATAGGTTCAATCCTCGCATTAATTAAACTACCGTTGCAAAAAAAAAAACAATTGAAACTAATTATTTTCAAACAATAAAATGATTGATATCAAATTGAAAAGAAAAATAATAAAATACATTTAACAAGTCATCACTCAAATAATAAATTTCAAGAATAGAAATACAAAAACAAAATTTTTAAAAATTGAAAAAGAAAAAAGAAAAGAAACAAACAACATTTGAATGTCTGAAAATGAAAATCGGTCCCATTAGGAATTTAGGAAGGACGATAATAATACCATTTGATATCTCCGACTGATCCATCCACCCATTCACGTCCACAATCCTAAAAACACTTCAAAACTATAAACAGACAAACCTCTCTCACGCGCTTTATTTTCCGGTGTTACAATCGCTTCCACTGGAACCGCCACGCGCCCTTTATGTAGAACAGACAAGCGAGACGTTCATCTCACGCGCGAAGGATGAGAGTGGGGATTTGTTACCCGGCCTCGAACAAAATGGCAATAAGAGTTTATTTTTTTTCTAATATTTCAATTTTCGATTCTCTCAAAAGATGGGAAATTTTTAACTTTTGATTTTTCCATCTTTCTTTTTAGTAATTAGAAGAAGAGGGCGCGGGGAAGAAGACGGAGTCCTTTTTCTAGGGTTTTCCGACGGATCTTTTAGGGCTCACGAATTTCTATGAACTTGAGGAGCACCACCACCGAATCGGCGGGATCTTGATCTGCTATTGGAGAGAAGAATCACCCAAACGCACGCAGGGGAAATCATGGATTCTTTATCTTCCAACTCCCATGGAAATCTCGACGAGCAGATTTCCCAGCTCATGCAGTGCAAGCCCTTGAACGAGCAGGAGGTACCCACTTTTTCTTTGTTTTTTTGTTCCTTCTTCTTGTTATATTGTAGAATCTCGAGTTTGTTTTTGCTTATACTCGGGGGTTTTCGGATGGTTTAAAGGCAATGTGATGGATCCGGTCTGATCCGTTAGGGTTGCAGGACTTGAATTGAGGTACTCGCGTGTTTATGACTTTCTGTGTGGGTTTGGCTACCTTGGAGGCATTTTCAGGCTAGATCTAGCGGTTGGATTGTTAGAAATGTGGTTATTCCGCCAAGATTTGTTTCAACGGGAAATAGATCCCTTATCGTGGAGCCACTGCAGTTGGCCTTTTAAAATTTCACTCCCAGATTATTTCCCCACCTGGTGCTATTTGTCCTGCTAAGATACGCCAAGAACGTGTCTATCTTATTCTTGGCGAAAAGAATTGAGATACTCATCATTTTTCACACTCGCGCGTGTTTGGGGCATTTGAGCGGGGAATCAAGTGAGTTGCCCATCGATGTTGCACGTATTCATCTGCACAGGTTGTTCAGAGATGGGATCATTTGATGTAAGGTTGACAAGCGCTCCACTTTTGATGTCGTGGGCTTTCTGACTAACCATAGTATTCTTCTTTTTATCATAGACATCAGTGAGAAATCCTGAGCAACATCAACACCACTTTCTGACCAACTATAGTATTTAGCTACATATTTCTGTTTGTGGGAAGCTGTTCTGAACATTCTAAGCTGCATTTTGTTAGGCTTCATGTGAATAGGCTCCATTCAAGTTAATTTAGACCAGGATGGGAGAATCATGAGTTAGTAATGTGGAAATGGTGAATTCCAAAAATATCATCCAAGAACCATTAGAGGAAAACAAGGATCATGATCAGATTTATTTCAAATGTACAGTATCAGTGATACACAGCATAGTCAAAGATTTTGACTGGATTGGACATGTTTTATTTTTTATCAATGAACTTTGGAATTGTTATAGTTTTATGAACAAGTCTGCTAATCATGGGATCCAGTCCATTTTAGCCACGTAGGGAATATTTTATCTTGATCCCCCATAATTATCATTATTTTCAAAGAAACTTGATTTCTTCCCTTTTTTCACAGTCTGCACTTTCTAGGTTTTCTCTGTTACTGGTTTTCTGTTGAAAATATTGTCTCTGCATTGTCAATTGCTCCTTCACTGACAATGGTTGGTATTATTTTGGTTATGTATGAAATCAACATGTGATTGTGCCAGAGTCTTTTCTGTTTTATTTGACATCTGGATAAGCAAAACATATCTTTTGACGGCACATATCAATAGTAGGAGGTCGTATTTTTTCTTTCAAGGATCTGAACTTATAAAGTGTTTATTATCTCTACTGCAGGTAAGAGGATTGTGTGAGAAAGCCAAGGAGATATTAATGGACGAGAGCAATGTCCAGGTGTGCTTTAATTTGGTGCCTTGTTATTGATCTTTTATCTGGATTTATTGATGGTTATGGAGGGTTTTTCATGTTAACATCATGCTTATTTTTTCTGTTACTAGTTGTTTGGCCTTTTTGCAATCCTGCATAGGTTGCATATGTATAATTCTAAATTTAAGAGGACTATTCTGCATCTCTCTCAGTGCTCTTGTGTGTGCTACGTTTTATATTTTATTTCTTGTTCGTTTGAAATTCATAATCCTGTAACATGATGTCTGTCTTTGTTGTTATGTGTACATTTCTGCTTATATGATTTTCTCTTAGTCATTAGTTTACATACATTTGAAAAAATATCTTTTCCTTTTCATTAAATAAGATATTCATATCAATTTTATATTTTACTTAAGATGCTAACTTATTTCATATTTCTAAAGACTTTTCAAGGTTTTGTTCATACAAAATGTTTTTTCGTGGCCTCATTTCCTGGGGTTTAGTTTTATGTGTATTGAAACGATAATAAATGATATGAAAATTATTCTCATCATGGGTTGACATAGTGGTCAATAAAGGACCTTGGAAATAATAAAATGCTTAGAGGGAATGAGTTCAAACCATGGTGGCCACCTACCTAGGAATTAATTTTCTACGGGTTTTCTTGACAGCCAAATGTTTTAGGGTTCGATGGTTGTCCCGTGAGATTAGCCATGGTGGCCACTAACCATCATGGGTTGGTCGAGTGGTCAATAAGAAGGGCCTTGAGAATAATAAAGTGTGTTATAGGGAGTGAGTTCAATCCATGGTGGCCACCTACCTAGGAATTAATTTCCTACGGGTTTCATTGACAACCAAATGTTGTAGGGTCAGGTGGTTGTCCCGTGAGAATTGAGATTAGTCGTGGTGTGCATTAGCTGATCCAGACACTCACAGATATAAAAAAAAACCATGGTGGCCATCTACTTAAGATTTAATATCCTACGGATTTCCTTGTCAACTAAATGTAGTAGGGTCAAACAGTTGTTCGTGAGATTAGTTGAGGTGCGCGCAAACTGGCCGGGTCACTCGCGAATATAAAAAAAATGGTTCTAAAATATTGTCAAAGTAAGTAATTATTCAAAAAATGGTTCTAATTTGATTGAAAATTTGAAAGTACTTGTGAAGTATTGGAAATAAACAACAAAGGGAGTTATTATTGAGTACTTTTTTTTTATTAATATTCTGTATAGTAAGAGTATTCTTCTTTCTTTTTTCATTGTTCTTTCAAAACCACTTTCAAACACACCATTACTAAAACAGGTCAAGAAGTAGATTCTATTAGTGCTTTCCTCCCCAAAACAGTTCTGTAGCTCTTCTTATATTCTCTGTCTTCCATGTGCTTGTTTTCTTATTCAGTATTCTGATGTATTTTTCTCTCTACAGTTATATTGGCTTGTTATGAATTTTGACGACATTTATTCTGATGTTTCTAAAATGAAAATTAGATCTGAATCATAATTGGAACTGTTAATTTTTGATCTGGGATCTATCTGGGGCTCTAACTTTTATAATGATCATACTCTTGGACATGCATTCATTCTTCTCTTGTAATTTGATGATGGGGTTGTCACAGACCCTGCTTAATTTTTATGTTTAATACCTTGGGGTTTTATGCTATGCAGCCTGTTAAAAGTCCGGTAACAATATGTGGTGATATTCATGGACAATTTCATGATCTTGCAGAGCTCTTTCGCATTGGAGGGAAGGTATCTAATTTGACCATTGGCAAGATTTTCGTGATTATCTTTGCTGAATGAGTAGTGAATAAAGCATTGGAAGAGAAAATATATGCTCAAGTGTGAAAGAAAAGCTCTTGATATGCTGATATTGTAGATTCTTGTTAATGTTGAATCATTCTGCTTCTCCAACTTCAAGCATAATTATCGAGTAGATAATGAAGGGTATTAGGTGATGGATGGATTTAGATTGAAGCAAAAAAAAAAAAAAAAAGCAAAGATCCTAATGTGCTTTGCCTTGCTAGATATTTGTCATGCATCCTTGATGTACACATGTTAACTTACATTTTTTAATTCAAGCACATGATCTAAAGCAAACATTGAACTGTAGTAAAATTTCTATGTTTATCTAAAGCAAACATTGAGCTGTAGTAAAATTTCTATGTTTATCTAAAGCAAACATTGAACTGTAGTCAAATTTCTATGTTCAAATTTCTACACACAGTTCATTTTTGAGTTCCTTCCCGAAGTTCTAGATTATGGTTGGGATTGAATAGTTTAGAGTAGCCTCTTCTTTCTTTTTTACATTATATCAATATCATACAGTTCTTTATTCCTTTAAAATATCTCTCTTGGGGCAGTGTCCAGATACAAATTACTTGTTTATGGGAGATTATGTTGATCGTGGCTACTACTCAGTTGAAACTGTAACAGTAAGTATAGTTTTGTTTATGTTTAAATGGACCATATACTTTACATGTAACGTGGCAGAATTTGTTTGGCTTGAAATTCTAGAGACATTGCAAATTTTGAAATATTGTTTTAGGCTCTGTGAATTTGGTTTTGCATGCAGTATTTACTATTTATGATTTAGAACTCAGAACAAGCAGTATTTATGATTTAGAACTAAGAACAAGAAAATAAAATAACGTATCACAACATGCAAGCTTTCAAAGGCAATTGAGTTTAATCATTTGGTATATGAACTAGAATTTTGTTTTGTAGTTTTTAATAACAGAACTTGAACATGTGTTTCTTTTTTGGGTAAGAAACCAAACTTCCTCAATGAAAGAATATACAAGGGCATAAACAAAAAAGGGAATTGAATATAGTTCTTCCTCACTTCCTCACTTCCTCACTTGAACATGTTGAGAGCCTACAGCATTCTTACTTCTTCCTCACGTCTGTCTACCTGCTACTACTTTTTATTTCTAGGATTATAGACTTGTGGACCCATTTGAAATTTGTGGTCGCTATTTTACAAGGTTATGAATTGAAAATAGTTCCTTATCCATGAGCATTATAAATTAAAATTTGGCTTGATCCATGAACATTAGACATTACTTAACGAAGCAATTAAAAGACCATTATCCTGTAATGCAAAAGCGGACTTGCCCATTAATTCACTGATGCACAACTCCTTCTACCATGTTCTGTTAGCACCAATTAGTTATTCTGTAATAATTTTTTTCATAGTACGCTGTAAGATGCTTTTTGGGGCAGAAACTCAACTTATGTCCTAATATGAGTCATATTGCAGCTTTTAGTGGCCCTTAAAGTGCGATATCCTCAGCGCATTACAATTCTTAGAGGAAATCATGAAAGTCGCCAGGTAAATGTTTATCATTGTCATTTCTGCTGCTAATGTTCTGGTGTTCATTTTTTTTGGCTACCCAGATATATACTATTTTGAAAAGTTTAAAGTTATAATTTCAGTGAATATTTGTTTGGTACCCTGACCCCTTCACATGTTCTGCAGTTTTAATGTTTTCAACAGATGTCATCTCTAATTGTGGTTTATGTTCCCATATGCAGATAACACAAGTTTATGGGTTCTACGACGAGTGCTTAAGAAAGTACGTCTTTTCTGGCTTATCCTCAGTCGAAATTTTTATTTTTCAACATCCTCCAATGGCTCAACCTCCATCGTTCTTGTCATGTTAGATCATTTTTTTTTCTATATATGTTGCTTTTATGTAGTACTACTTTGAGATGCACTTGTTTTGGGATGCTTATTCAGTTTGAATAAAATGGTTGCTTCGATACATTATGACATGTTCCTTGAAATATCTCATTTTTTCTTTAAAAAGAGTTATTTACTATGTGTTGAAATATCTCATTTTTTCTTTAAAAAGAGTTATTTACTATGTGTTGTTTACATTTGAAGTTGAGTTATTTATCAAAGATGGAAGTTATGTATGTGCACAAGGGAGAGTACCTTTTCTGTGAACCAAGACATCACATCTACATAAAATATGAAGAATACTTTGAAAATGCAACCCAATCCTGACCTGTAAGTTTTATTATCTTATCTCATTTGCAGGTACGGCAATGCTAGTGTTTGGAAGATTTTTACTGACCTGTTTGACTATTTTCCGCTGACAGCCCTGGTCAGTATAATTTAAGCACCATTATGTATGCTCACATTGTGGGGGTTCTATTCCTCCACCATTATGGTTGTCAATTTATGTTTCTGAAATGGATCCTGATGCTTATTTGTCTGATCTTTATAGGTCGAATCAGAAATATTCTGTCTGCATGGTGGTTTGTCTCCATCCATTGAAACCCTTGACAATATAAGGAACTTTGACCGCGTTCAAGAAGTTCCTCATGAAGGTCCCATGTGCGATCTTTTATGGTCTGACCCAGATGATCGATGTGGTTGGGGAATTTCTCCTAGAGGTGCTGGATATACCTTTGGTCAGGTAATTTGCGTAGGCAACCCCCCATTTTACATCTATCCCTTCATATTTCCACCATGGTCTTTGATGAGCTCTTGTTGTTGCTTCTCCAGGACATATCTGAGCAGTTTAACCATAGTAATAATTTAAAGTTGATTGCGAGAGCTCATCAGCTAGTGATGGAAGGATATAACTGGAGTCATGTAAGTCGTTTCTTCCCTTCGATGCCTGCATTGATCTTTTGTTTTGGTGGTGTGGGAAACTTAAAAATTGTGAATTGCTTATTATAGGAACAAAAAGTTGTGACTATATTTAGTGCACCTAATTATTGTTATCGCTGTGGAAATATGGCATCAATTCTGGAAGTGGATGACTGCAAGGCGCACACTTTCATTCAGGTTACTCCCTCCCACCCTTCCTAAAGGGAGAAAAACTCCTCTAATATCACAACTTTATTCAGATCATATGTTTGTGTTTTCTTTGTATGTGTTAAAAGTTTTGAAATTCTTTGCTTCTGCAGTTTGAACCAGCTCCAAGGAGGGGTGAACCAGATGTTACTCGAAGAACTCCCGACTACTTCTTATGATGCGGCTATTGTCAGATGGAAATTTCTAGCAGCAGCTGTTTCCAAATATATGTTTTGGCTGTTTTTACATTGGAGAATTTCAGTTTCCCTATTGTGGGGTGGTGGTTTGGGGGCGGGCCAAAAGCATGTAAATTTCGGCAGGTTGCTTCAGGAGGGGGGAGGAGTGCATCCTTGAAAATCTCAAGGCTTTGCTGATTGAAGCTCTAATAGGGCTGGCGACTCATTAACTGCATTGCATTTGCATATGTAACATCTCCAGAGAACAACGTATTTGCATCTCTTTCTTTTTTTAGTAATTTGTTTCATGTAATTTTCTTTTCCTCTGGTTCACGGGTTCTCTCTTTGCTTTTCTGTTAACTATTTTGTAGGATGCTTGTTTTAGTTTTATTTTTTGAGGGTTTACAGATGGACCTTGAGTTTATTTTCCTAAAATGAGTGCCTTTATCTTTATTATTCTTTCCCATGCCTCTCTCTCTCTCTTACTATGCGCACCTTCCTTTCCATAGCTTTTAGAATTCTTTGCCTTTTTTTTGTTTTATCATTAATCTATAACACGTAAACAATCTCAGGCCCGAGGCCCCGTTATAAGTATTGTATCAATACGGTTGCAATCTTTGTAGGCGCTGAGGCCAATTTATGAAGGTCAAGGTCTTTTTCCTATATTTATGAAATGATAATGCAGTCTGACTGTGATTTTACACGATCTGTTATTGCAAAAAGCTTTGTAAGAATAGTCTCTATCCCAAACTTTGAATTGATGCATTATGACTTGACGCAAGCTAGGTTTGTGTAAGTAAAGAGATTGAGAATATCATATAAAGCCTCTCCCATTTTCAGCGTTTCTTGAACCTTGGATATGTCTACGCAACCCTAAATTCTGCCTCTGCAGTCAATGAAAGAATAGGCTGGGTGCTGAAATAGCTTTGGTGTATGCAAGAGGCAGTGTGAGAAGTTTCTTTGATCTCCCTACGTAAGCTCGCTTTGTGAAGTTGTTGTAATCGTTTCCTTCAATTGCATCCAATATGTTTCGGTACAACATCAACGACGACCATACCTGTGTGCAAAATGCACCATAGAAAGTACCAAGCGTTTGAGATTGTCATTTTTGTCAGATGTAAATAATTGGTAATACTATACACCAAGAAAGACGTACCGGCCAACGGCTTGCCTTGTCAAGCTGAGAAGCTCCCTCTTCTGCCAGATTGAAATAAAACTTCGCCCTTTTGATCTGTTCTTTCATGAATTCTCTCCACTTATCAGTAACTCTCATCGACAAAATATCGTCGTCGCATAACCCGAATTGTGCAAGCTCGTCTTGAGGAAGATATACCCTGCCTCTCAAAGCACTGAAACAAGTTCAAAAAGCAGAATTATTGAACTTGGGGTTGGGTTCATTACTCTTTTCAGGTAGAAATAAAGAGAGAGAGCTTACTCCTCTCCCACATCTCTGAGAATATTGGTAAGTTGATTTCCAATTCCCAAGTGGAGAGCAGCAGTGTAGATAGTCTGAGTAGGAAGCAAAGAATCAGGCGCAATTCCCATAATAGGTACACTCATTAGTCCCACAGTTCCAGCCACATAGTAACAATACAAATACAGTTCTTCAAATTTCTCATATCGACACTTTCTGGTGTCCATTCTCATGCCCTCAATCATGTCCCTGAAAGGCTGATTTCACAAAACAAAAAAATGCCAAAGTGAGCATAGCTCATAGCTGAACGGTAATTGACATGTAGTCGGAGGTTCAAATCCTCGTAAGCAAGTACTAAAAAAACAGCTAAAAAACTGAAACTATTCTCTCAGCTCACAGCACCTTCATGTGTATGGGAAATTTGGACACCGTGTGACTCAACGCAGCGTCCAGTAAGTCATAGGGGCACCCTTCAAAGATCTCCTGCAAACGTTCTTCCCACCGATCAAGAACTCTTGGATTCATATACACTGCATTTGGGCCATCCACAAGTTCATCTGTTCTTCTACACCAAACTGCACCAATTAAAAAAAAAAACAAAAAAGTCAAAACTTTTCCACAGATTTTGATTTGGAAACGACCAAAACTCCTCACTTTAATGGATTTCTGAAATGGGTTCTCTTCAAAAATGCCATCAGACTAGTAATTTTTTTTTCCCTCTTACCATATATTGCCCATATTGCTCTCTGCCGCTCCTTGGTCATCAGCAGAGTTCCCAAATAGAAAGTCTTGGCATATTCTGCACAGATTTTCCTGCAACTCTCATAAGCTTCTTCAAGAAATGAAGGATGAAACTTCAGCTTCTTACATGAATCTTCGCCGGAAAAATGGTTGGCCTGAGATTGCCTTTCAACAATCTCTCCAACATGCAAATCGGCCAAAGTTGGAAATTTTAATGTCTGAGGGGTTTTGGGTGCTGCAATTACTCCAGCTCTGCTCATTACAAGTGTGGATCGTTTTGGAAAAAGCTTCCCTTTGCATTCTCCAATGAATATGTAAGGCTTTGATGCAACAGAAATTGAAGAACTCATTGTATAAATCTTTTGAGAAAACCCAAAAGAGAAGATTGGGATTCAAAAGTTTTTATAAGAAGGTGTGAAGAATTTTGATAGGTGGAGGAGGAATATTCCTATCGAGTTCAATGGCATAAACAGAGTATGATTCCAATGGGAATTTGGGGTTTGTTTTCTTCAATCAAGTTGTGAATAAAATGCCTTGTCTAGAATAATCAGACAGTGGTTTGAAGGAAAAAGACAATAATTTTGTCTTGTTTTTGGGACTTGGTTTTAGAATCTGGAGCCCTGTTGATACCTTTCAAAACTCAGACTCTTTGAAGTTTTTCTAGCATTTGTATTTGTATTGAATTGATTCTTCAAAACTAATTTATTTGGAGTAATTAGAATCTCCCGATTATATTTGTTAAGGTACCGTTTGATAACCATTTGGTTTTAATTTTTGGTTTTTGAAAATTAAGCCTATAAACCATACATCTACATGTGACAATGACTTTTATTTTTGTTAAAGAAACATTCAACTCTTAGCCAAATTCCAAGAACAAAATTTTGAAAGTTTTTTTTTTTTTTTTTTCAATTTTTTGATCGAAATTTGGAAACACTTCAAAAATAGATAAAACAACCAAGAAATTGATAGGTAAATATATTGTTTATAGGCTTAATTTTCAAAATTAAAAAATAAAATAGTTATCAAAGAAGACTTAAATAATAAAGTTCTTACATTTGAATGCTTTATAATGATAACTAAGATATTTGGTTAGTTTGAAGAAATAAATGAGTTAAATAAATGTGTGATTGTGTACATTTTATTTGTAAATCTCAGTATGTAGTATAGAATGTATGTTCTATCCATCTAAATTTACCTAGACTATGAAATTAGTAAACTCACATACTATAGACCACTTAAGTAAATTGTTTTTATTTTTATTTTTGTAAATACAACAAATGGAAGTAGCGGGGAGGGAGATTCCAACCTCCAATTTTAAGGGAGAGGAGAACAAGTCAATTATCGCTCAACTATACTTACTTTCACTCACCTTTGAGTGGATAACTTTTAAAAATGTGAAATAATGTTATTTTTCATCGTTTTAAACTTGAAAAAGGTATTTGGAAAGACCATATTAAAAGCCAAACGTTCCTCTTATTTTGTAAAAAAACGTACCTTTGTTAATGAATGTAAAAATATTTTGCCAAACCGAGCATAGCTCAATTGACATAAAATTGTGCCCTGGACTAAGAGGTCATGGGTTCAACCCTCGCATTAATTAAAATACCGTTGCAAAAAAAATAAAATTATCCATAGTTTAACTCGGAATAGGAAATTCGAACCACATATCTCATAGTTGAAGACACATCTTTATGTCAATTAAGTTATGCTCACTTTGACAATATATATTATAAGTGAAATAAGATACATAATCTGTACTAATTTATGTACAGAAATTTCTCTTTCAAATAGCGTTTGTAGTCCAACGGTTAGGATAATTGCTTTAAGCAATAGACCCGGGTTCGACTCCCGGCAGACGCATTCATTTTTCTAAATTTTGTATTATATATTTAATTTTTAGGCTTCGTCTCTATAAAACTCATTCACATGCAACTTTTTCTCTGATGTTCCTCATCCTTATCCAATTAATTCTACACTATTTTTTTTTTTTTAGTACAATTCGAGGTATTAGAATATGAACATTCGACCTCACAAGAAGGATTACATGCCAATTATCGTGACCTATGCTCACTTCGACTAGTTCTGCATCAACTTTTAGAGAAAAAAAAAAAAATCAATTTTTACTGTAAAATTTTAATTTCATCAAATTGCACCCAAAATTTAAATAAGGGTTGCAATCTTAACTTTAAAAATTGAAAAAAATATTACATTTTTTTTGTTGTTGTTGTTGCAAAGGTAGTATAATAAAACACAATAACAACAAAAAAGACCTCACAATCCGGAGTCAAGGTAAAAAGACAACAAAAAAACGCTCACAACTTGAGCAAAGAGTAAAGGAATACAAGACAACAGTAAGGAAAGACTTACGTCCCAAACCAAGGTGTAAAGAAAAAGAGGAACTCATTAGGAGAAAAGGTTTCATGGCGAGATATACCCTTCAGAGGAGAGGGCACCACCCACCCAAGAAGAACAGCGAGTAGAGATGTCATTATGGATAATATGAAAAGTATGAAGCTATCGAGGGGAGAGTCTTAAACTCGATAATTATTTCGCTCCATTAAGATATGGTAAATAACCGCACACCAAGTCACTCACCACCCACGCCACTTGTCACTACTCACATGATATATTGAATTTAAGTCAGTAAACCCATAAGAGATCTCGCGGGTTGAAGAAGACCAATCCAATATATCTCTATTTAAGAACAAAAATATTCTCACATGCTTAAATGAATTATAAACATATGCAGCATATGCTTTCAATGAACTATAGACCTATGTATGTGATAGATTTGATGTGGTTTAAAAGAGAAATAACATTAATGCTTTTTACAAAAAAAAATTTAATTAAAATTAGTGCGTTAATTAACGAAAATTGAATATGGGGGTAGAAATTGTAATATTTAACCAAACTTATGGTCCAATTTAATTAATTTAAAATTTGGGGTGGAAATGAATACACGTGGACAAGTATCAATTTTTTTTCAAAATTCATCAAATGATTCTTTGAAAAACATAAAGTTAAAATTAGTTAGTCAAATTATTGGCAGTAAGTTGTTAGCTGACTTTTAAATTATTCTATTTTTCAGTTTAACATTAGGTAGGGCGTATATTTAAACTTCTAATATTTTGGTTGAAGTTATCATATTTTAACCCATTGAGTTATATTCATGTTTATTATTGATTACGAATATAAAATTGATTGTTGATTACGACATTTTTATATTGGGTAAGATGTACTAGTTTCAAATCTCAATCTCACATGTGACGTAATATTATTTAAAGAACAAAAAAAAAAAAAAAGAGATTTTAAAAATACAAAGTGAAAACAAAAGCTTAAATCTCCTCTTACCAATAGATTATGATTTCAAGTATTTCTATTAATTTGTTGACATATGCATATATTTGACCAACAATCATTTGGTGAAAAAAAAAGTGAATGAATAGATATTAAGGGAGTGGTTGAGCACAAATTTAGAATTGAATGGACTTAATTATTATAATAATTAATTTTTTTTTTTTTTTTTAAAAAAAAAAAAAAAAAAAAAAAAACCTTTCAAAACTTCAGGATAAAAGTAATAAAGTTTTAAACCAAACATATATATATATATATATAGATATATAGATATATACATTTTTTTTTTTTTTTTTTTGACAACATGTGGGGAGGGGGATTCGAACTTGAGACATCTCGCTCATAGTTCATACATTATGCCGATTGAGCTATGCTCATGTTAGCATATATACATATACATGTATATATATACATATACATATATATATATATTATCTCGAAAAGATAAGGACTCCAAGAAGAAATCAAGTCTGAGGTAAAGAAAAGAGGAGCCAAAGAAGCGAGAAGAAAGAAGGAAGGCTTCATCTTCTCCAAACCCTAAAAAAAATGGAAAGAGCGCGAGACTAGATTTTACTTCAGGAATAGAAGTTTTTGATGTAGTTAATCACTTTTTTGTTTTTTTTGTGTGTTTTTTTATAAGGTTCAAGTCAAGTATTAGAGTGCCAACAAGAGCATAGCAACACTGACCATGAGGCTCTAGGTTCAATACCCCACTCTAACAAGTTATTCGGAAATCCACGTCGGATCGCGGCGAGACGAAAAAGGCAGACTGAAGCGGAGGATCACAAAATGCAACACAACAAGGGGCAAACCAAGCGCTTGCGCGAAAGAAGAAGCGAATCAATCAGAATGGAGACATGGAGAAGAGGAGAAAGAGATATTTTCGAGCCTGCAAGCTGCAAGCAACAACGGCGGATAAGTTACTTCGTAACCTTAACGTACTTATTTTCGTACTTTCTTTCTTACTATATCATATCAGAGGCCTTTGTCGGGCTTTCGTCCCAGGCGAAGGCTCTCTTGTTGCATTCAATAAGCCAACTTATTTTTCTGGGGACATCCCCCTTTACTTTAGGAGGGAGCGAGAAAGCTTCAAAAGTCCCATCCGCATTTTGTTTGGCACCGCTTGCCACATCATCACGACTTTGGCCACAAAGCCCTAGATATTGATAATTTAGATCAAAAAGGTTCATTTGCCGTTCCACCCCGATACTCCTTGGAAGACATTACCATCCGCATTTTGTTTGGCACCGCTTGCCACATCATCACGACTTTGGCCACAAAGCCCTAGATATTGATAATTTAGATCAAAAAGGTTCATTTGCCGTTCCACCCCGATACTCCTTGGAAGACATTAGCCCGCGTAAAAAAAAAAAAAAAAAAAAGTCTAACTATTGGAGCAACTTTTAGGTTATCGTTTCGGGCAGAAGGAATTTCGTCCTCTTTCTCTCGTTATTGGGCCTAACTTTCAAGCCCACTTTCTGTGGGGGCTCCACATCCATAAAGTAGTGATTTTAAATTTTCTTTCACGATTATTTATATTTCGAGACTATAATAATAATAAACCTTAGAGATGTTAAAATACCAGATTCAAATCTCTCCAATATGTATTTATTAAACTCAAAAATATCATTTTAAAAATACTTGTAAAAACATAAATAATAAAATAAAGAAACACAAAAATAAAAATAGTTTTTATAGGCTTAATTTGCAAACATCAAATGATAATGAAAAGAGCCTAAATTATTACTTTTAAAAAATTTATTCACGAGTTTTGACTAATGAACTACGATAAAGTTGATTGATGACAACTTCAACATACTTTGCACACTAACGATTTTTCATTAATATGACCAGTTTTCATCTCTTTGATTTTATCTATTTTTTCTAATTATTTACATATAATTACATGATAATTTTTTTTTTTTTTTTTTTTTTTGTTTTTTTTTGTTTTTTTCTGTACATGTAGAATTTTAAAAGAAGATTAATTTTGAAAATTTAAGGTTTAAATTGATACAACTCCAAAGTTTAAAGGCCTAAATTTATTTTTTTCTTAATAAATAATGTATGTTTTTAAATTAAAAAGATAGAATAATGTAATAGAAAAGTATATATGCGTATGATTAAAAGAAAAAAAAATGTATATACGACAATCCGACAGTTAAGTAGATAAATACACCAATTAACATTTCAATTTTTTTTATCTCTAATCATATGTATAAAAAAGTATCAATTTTTTTATTTTTTTATTTTTTTTTATTTTATACGTTGAGTAGAAGATTCAAATATCTGATATATTGGTCGATGATACATACTTTATGTCAATTACATCATGTTTATGTTAGCCCATACTTTATGTCAATTACATCATGTTTATGTTAGCCCATGTACCTTCTTAAACTTTAAAAAGTATTTTCATATACATCCAATGAATTATAAAACATATATTTTGAATGTAATTGATAAGATTTAGACAAATACGACATTAACAATAGTGATAGTTTTTATTGAAAGTGTAAGTTTTTGTGGAGTTATTTATCGATTGATTTTGTCCCCAAATGAAATTTAATTTGGTGTCAATTTTTTTTTTATTATTATTATTACATTATTATTTGTTAAAATTTCCAATGAGGGTAAAATTACACTTATCTAGGGTTAGTGTCTGAAATTGAAATTTTATAATATATTTAGTCAAATTTAGGAGTATATATATATATATATATATATATATAATTTTATTTTTTTTTGCAACGGTATTTTTAGCATGCAATATGCATATTAACCATCTACACTTTAGAAATTCAAAATCATGTTATAAAATTTTAAATAAAACTTTAACGTTTTTTATAGCAACGTGTCAATCACCTCTGCAGCTGAGCTATGACATAATTTTTTTTTTTTTTTTTTTGTAACGGTATTTTTATTAATGCGAGGATTGAACCTATAACCACGCACAATTTTATGTCAATTGAACTATGCTTGACATGACGTAAAAATTTAAAATTTAATAATAATATTTAAAAACAGCTAATTAAAATATGTTAATAAATATTTTAAGAATTTAATACTTGAGATTAAATTTGACAAATAAAACAAACAAACCAAATTTCAGCCGGCCATGACGCATTGTGATTTATGGTAAGATTTTCAATAATATAAAAAGAAAACAAACAAAGAGAGAAAATTCTTAGTATAAAAACAATATTACTTTTAAAATGACATAATACTATTGACAGATTCCTAATGCCCAAAGTTACTATTATAAGCTATTGTCGAATTTGAATTACTTGATCTTTTTAATAAATAAATCATGATATGATTATGCTAAAAAAAAAAAAAAACTTATTTTAAGCTTAATCAGTAATTATAATAATTATTATTATTATTTAAAAAAAAAAAAAAATTAGTAGTTAAAATTGACCGGCAAAACTTTCGACCTTCTCGGTTTTCTTTTTTTAGAGAGAGAAAAGATTTTAAAATTTCGAAAGAAATATTTTTTTGACTAAAATAATAACATAATAAGTTTTTTGTTTTTGTTTTTAAAGGAACAATTAACAAGTACCAAGTCTGCAACGAATATGTCTCAGATTTGTGAAAATTATGTATCTGTTTAGAATATAAGTGCTTTTAATTAATTTAAAAATATTTTTTCAATTTATATAGTATTTGAATTACTCATTTAATAAACTGCTTCCAGAATTTTTTTTGAATGTTTTAGAGTGCTTGGGGAAGAAGTATTCTAGAATTATTGAAATTATTTGAAGTATTTATTTTGAAATTTTGAAAAATAAGTTCAATATCATTAAAAAAAAAACGTAACATGTATTTTTAATTAGAAAATTATGTATCTCAATTTAGTTCAACCGTTGTAAAATATTAATTATGTATCAAGATGTCATAATATCCCATATATTATTAAAAATATATATATATAAAATGAAAGAGGTTAATTTGAAAAATATTTGTCATTAAATTATTTTAAACGTTAATTCAATTCTTCAATCTTCGACCTATTGAACTTATTTTTTTTTTTTCAGTATTGAACCAATCTCGGAATCTCGAGTGTGGTCATTTCAATTATCATTTAGTTATGCTCACGTCTACACTTATATTTTAGGTTCATATTTTCTTTAAATTTTAAATATTAAATATTAAAAAAAAATTGTCTCTATTTTTTTTTTTATTAGAATAAGTTCATTTTTTGTCCCTAAGATTTGATGTTGATGATTAGACCTTTATCCGTTGATGTGAATTGACTTACATATTATTTTGTTTGTTTACTTGGCAAGGAAATAAAAAAATAATTTAAAAAGTAAAATTTTAAAAATGATTTAAAATATTTAAAAAATACTTTTTTTTTTATCGTGCCTAACGTTCTTTCTATTCATGTCAACTAAGAGTTGAGTCGAGCAGCCTTAGTCACATGTCACCACCATTAGTCCGTTTCTTCACGAAATAGCTATGAAATAGGAGTAAATCTTAATGTTCTATCATTTTGAGTACAATGATAGTAAATTTTTATACAAATTAGAAGTTTAATTTGATGAAATTAAAAGTTGAAATCGAAATTATTAAAACCTTTTAAGTTTGATAATATTGAAAGTTTTTTATTTTATTTTTTATTTTAAGGGAGCATCTTTTATTTTTGATAATGTCGTAAGAATTATGGAATTGAGCGTTGAGTGATAAAGTTGGAAGAATCAAAATTGAATAAAAACTCAAGAAATCGAATTGATTTGGCAGTATTTTTGGAATTTTGTGGAGAGCCGAAATTAGTCGGCTGCCTGATCCAAAAATAAAAAATAAAAAAATAAATATTTCCTCCTCTTTCTAAGAAAAGAAAAAAAAAAGAAAAAAAAGAGGAAATATAAGTCTTCTAGAAGAAAATAATTGAGGAAATCGAGACAGACAGGCATGTGACAAAAACGCAACCTCCGTTTGTCGAACCGGGCCCACTTCCCTCCGCCACCGCCACATTACAACCCACATGCTCTTGCTTGCTTTGTTAAATCTTATTTACCACCTCATAATTTAAATTAAATTATCTAAATTAAATAATCTAAATTTAGATATTTCATCGTCTCAATTCCAACCTAACTTAATAGATAAATATACAAATTACGTATTATTACAAAACTTTTGATCTCCTATTTTTACAATTATTGAATTAAAAAAAAAAATAGTGTAGGTTGCATATTAGACAATCATTCTTTATTCTTATTTATTACATGACAGTTTAACATTTAGGTAAGGATGTTAATGTCAATTTTTTATTTATACTAGGAAAATAATTTTTAGTTAAATTCAAAAAATAAAAGTAATTTTTTTTTAAAAAAACTATATATTTTGTTTTAATTTTTAAAACTAAGTTTGTATTTTGAAAATTTAATAAAAAGTAGTTAAAAAAATATATATATATATATATATATATTATAGATAAAAGAAGTGTTTATATGAATAATTTTAAAAAATTAAATGATTATTATTAATAAAAAAATATTTTGATTAATTAGATTCAACTAATATTTTTTCTTCTTTTACTTTTTGAAGAGATGAATAATAAAATGATTAAAGTTTTGAAGTATATGTAGCTATATTTGGAACACACAGATTGAAATGAAAAACGAGAGTTACCGTGAATTTAAGTTGAAATAAAATATATACAACTTGTCATTAAAAAAAAAAAAAAAAAGATTTGGGTTCAAAAGGATTGCTTCCAATGATCTTATCTGTCACTTTTTTTTTTTTTTTTTTTTTGCCATTTTGGTGTATGCAATAGAAATAGATTATGATGTGACACTACCATAGTGCCAC
This sequence comes from Herpetospermum pedunculosum, assembly GCA_028017165.1. Lineage (NCBI taxonomy): Eukaryota > Viridiplantae > Streptophyta > Magnoliopsida > Cucurbitales > Cucurbitaceae > Herpetospermum > Herpetospermum pedunculosum. Next base: position 424,006 of record CM051529.1, on the reverse strand, counting down.
TCTTGAACAACTTGTTTTGTGAGGCCCCACTTACCAATCAAAAATAACAATTCCAAACAAACACCCCCACCCCCTTCTATATTTTAAATCAATTATATAAGAATCTTTCTTTTTTTGTTTAACAAATTTATGTGGAGATTAAGGTTGCAAATTTAAAATATTGTAACTTTAATCCTATTGATTTTTAGTTGCTAACAATTCATGGACTAAAAATGTACTCGCGTTATATGATTTATATATAGTCACCCTAACCTAACTTGCAACTTTAAACATAACTTAACTATATATATATATATATATATTACTCAAATATTATCTACCTATCCTATTCTTTTGTATTAGAAAAATATCTTCTTATATTTATTTATTATTTACTATCTATTTTAGGAATTGAGTTGACATAAAGTTGTATATATATAGATTATATTGATCCATAAGAAAAATGAGAATACAATGAGAGAAATATAGCATTTCTCCACCAAAAATTTAGGGATTTAAATCCCCACACATGATGTTGAACTAAAAAAAAATTAAAAAAATAGAACAAACTCAGAATTTTCAAAGTATGTTAACCCAAATTCTAGTGAAATTTTCTTATTAACCATATATTGTTTGATTTTTTTTTTACAATGGAACAAATTTGGACATAATTCAACTAGTTAAAAAAAAAAGGTCCTTAATAATGAAATCTTAAAAGTTGGTAGGAAAAAAAAATTGTACAAAAAAAAAATCGCTAAAATAAACTTAGACTTCACAACTCCAGGTTCAACAATTATTTGCTCCAAACATACTACAAACTTCAAAATTTTAGACTAAATAACTTCGTGGTCCAAACATACATACTTCAAAATTCTCCACACTAAATAACTCAAGACTAGACAACTTCAACTCTCTCAAACTCCTTCGATCAAACGCTCCCATAAGTTGTTTTTTTTTTGTTTTTTTTTTTTAAAGAGAATTTGAACTTTGAATATGAAAAGAAAAAAAATATATATATATACCAATTGACAATTACCATTAAATTATGTTGACTTCGAGAATTTATGTCACTATGTCATGCTTATAGTGAGATAACTCCGCACTATAACTTGATTATTAACCATTGCCCTTGAACTTCAATTTACATAGATCACAAGTAAGAAGATGACGATTTTTTTTTCTTTTTTATTAGAAGAAATTGGATGGTTTCAAAAGAAATAAAAGTACTAAACTTTTAAAATGGATATAATTTTTAGACATTAACCATGAAAAAAAAAATAAAAATTGTAGAGAATATGTTGGAGGTGAGGGGATTTGAACCACAAACCTTTTGATCGTCAATACATACATATGTCAGTTAAGCCATGATGACTTTGATAGTTCTTAATTCTAAACAATTTTGTGAAGGAATGTCTTTAGCAATGAGCAGCAGTTAAAAATATACGCTGAGTATTAAATATTTATTAAAGTCAAGATGATATTTTATTTTTGTCAATAGTATTAATTTTAGTAAATGATGCAATTAATAGTTGAATAAAATAAGTAAATGAAAGGTTTGCTTACATCGGACACCACACAATTTCCCCTTTTTATTTTAAATTCAACGGCGTGATGAGCAGCTCATTCATTTAATTGCACCATTATGCAAATCTCTCTACGTTACTCTTAACTCAACAATTTTCAATATTTTCGTCAACTTATTTAGCACTGTCTATTCTTTGCAAATTAATGCTTTGTTTACTTCATCAAAATCAAACCGAAATATATATGTAATGGAGATAAACCTTTTTTAAATTGTTTTCAGAATTTTAATCCAAATCAATTTTCTTTCATTATTTATGCATGTTTAAAATAATAATCGACTTGTCAAATTGAGTCTAACTCAATTGGCATAAAGTTGTGTCCGTCACTAAAAAGTCATGAGTTCATTCTCTGCATTATTTAAATAACTTTGCCAAAAAATAAAAAACGACTTTAAATAAATAAATACCTATTATTAAATAAATGAGAATAACATATTTCTCTTTTGGAACAAATTAAACATTATAAATAATTTTTTAATTGATTAACGTGAACATAATTCAACTAATTAAGACCTATATTAGAGATCAAAAGTCAAACGTTGTTGAAATAAAAATAAAAATCAATTTTGGTGTGAGTCTTATGAATTATTGTTTTTTTTCACTTTATAAAAAAACAAAATTTGATAAAATTTGATACTATATATCTTCAATGACACCCTCATGAAAAAGTGCTAATATTAATATAAAGTAATAAAATTCAGGAATAGGAGAGCACAGTGTGTCAATGTGATTATATTCGAGCAACTTATTCAAACTATTTTGTTAAGGTTTTTTTTTTTTTTAATACGAACATAATTGATATGAGTGTGAATTAATGACCAAAATAATCCTCATCTACATTAATTAATTATTAAAAAAAAAATCCAATCCCTGTCTCAATCTAAGTCTGAAATTGAGATGATAGAGCAGGTCTCCTTGGAAATTAACACCTCCATATTTGGACCACTCTCTTTCATTTTAATAATGGAGGATAAGCTTCTAAAAATTGTGGCTCATTTTAATTAAAGATAATTGTAATGGGTCCAAAATTAAATTTGTCATATTTAAAATAGGTTACACAAATAAATAATTTATAAATAATATTTTTATAAATTTTGAGTCTATCACTATCTATCATGAGATTATTTTTTTAGAAGTCTATCAATACTACTATTTATATGGTCTATAAAACTATTAACAATAGACCTCTAGCATCAATATTATTTTTATAGTCTGATAAATATATATCAATAAAATTATGTCATGTTTATAAAGTTAAATTTATTATTATTTTATATTAGATTTACATGTAAGGGTTGATTTTTGTAAATATGAATGAAGAATAAAAGGTGAAGTAGACACACATCTCCTGACAAAAGGATTGACATTATGCCAAGAATTTAAGATAAAATTTGCTTGGTATGAGTGAGCGTGACAAACAAAAAAAAAATGAGAAAAATAAAAATAATGTGTAATGAGTAATGAGTAAGAGAAGAAAGTGAGATGTTTGCATTGGCATCTGCAACTAAACCTAATATTCAAATTGGGTTTGACTTGTCTTATCTTTTGGTGTTTTTTTTTTCATTTAAAAAAATAAATTAAAAAGGAATGTAACACGAGTACTTCCCAAATAGTCACCCAATTTAATACTACTCTTGTCCAAGTACGTTTAACTGCTAAAATTCAATGCATTAGTGATGGTATCATCGCATGTAGTTATAATTGAGTTCTTTTTAATTGTATTAGACTTTTTGGCATGTGACACCAATTATTTTTATTTGGGGTGCTTTATCTTCTTTTCCTTACTTTCCACATATCATACTCATACTCTTCTTTTCCACATAACTAAGCTTATTTTTTAACACCCTTTGGCCCCACTTTCTTGCTTTTTGCTTCCCTTTTCATTCTTATTCACTCCAATTTATTTTCATTTTTTGCATTTTGATACTTGCACTCAAGTCAAGGAATCTCTCTTTTTGCCCCCCACTATTTGCTTTATTCACAATCAAGTTTACCTTTTTATTAAAAAATAAATATTTAAAAGTTGAGGATAAGAATAATACTATTATTTAATTAGGTTCCTATTCTAATTAAACTTTTAAATTTTAAAAAAACATCTATGAATTACGTTTTTTTTTATTCTTACAACTTTTATTCAAATGCTAACATTATCGTACACGGCTACAACTACTTGTGTCACAAAAGAATAGACTATATAAAATAGATTGGGCAATAAATTAAATTTAATAGGAAGAGTTTATTTAATATATTTTAAATTGAAAATTTTAGTTTGGTAACACTTATTTTATATCCAATCAAACTTATATACCCGTGTTACATCTTTTCACTTTTTAAAGTCAAATCATAATATGATAATTAGTCATTAATGTGATGTATTTTTTTGTTGTAAAATATTTAATTAATGCTGGTGAGAGAATTGAACTCTTAGTTTTGACTTGTTAGTCAATGACACAAGATTTGACTTTAGTGTATAGATTTATTAACATTAAGCTTAAAAATTCCGTAACATAATTGAAAATTGGTTAATGTTTCATGATTAAATAAACATAACTATTAAAATTGAAAATTGTTTAATGTTTTATGATTATAAATAAAGTAAACTCCATGGGTCCTCTTAATTCTTAAATATCAATTTGGGAAAAAAAGGAAAATACAGTGTGTAATCGTGTATGAGAGTTCAAATACTTTATTGGAAAATTCGATTAAAATTGCTTTTGTGATTTTATATATATATATATATATATATATATATTTATTATTTTTTTTTAAAAAAAAAACCAAATATACTGGTTGCTTGTTCACTACCCAGCCATCAACTTTCTAGAAGCTTTTTGGAAATGGAAAAAAAGGTGCAAACACTGTCGTTTTCATAGCCATAATGGACACTTTGAAAAGGGTGAAAAAAAAACCCTAATTTTAAAATTTTGCAAGTTGAGCTGTGAACTGATCTTTTTTCACAAATGAGTATTTTTTAACCTTCTAGAAGGTTTTAATTTGTGAGTGGTGGCAATTATGTGTCTTGCAATTTTTTCATACCCAATCAGTTGACTTCAATTTTTATGGATATGAACTAAATTAATGGGGTTCAGATTGAAAATACATACACACATTTAAATAAAAAAAAAAAAAAAAAAAAAAATAGTCCAGTCGCATAAACAACAAGCCCAAAATAATACAAAAAAAACAGTGACTATCAAGTATTAGTGATAGTTCCAAACAAAATTCTATAAAAAAATGAGGTGATAAATTACTATCGACGATAGACTACTACCAGTGATAGAAAATGTCATATTTACAATTTTGTTTTATAAAGTGTTTTATTTTTAATTCTTTTACTTTAAATTGTCATTTAGTATAATTTTTTAAAATTAATTGTAATTAAAATATTGAAAAATTGTAACCGATGTTGATTTAGAGTAAAATAATAAAAAGTATAGCACTTCTTTAAAAAAACATTGCAGATATGACTATTTCTATCCCTGTTAGTAGTCTATCACCTCAGTTTTTTTATAAATTTTTAGTCTGATAGTCATATATGTGCGATAGTTTCTATCAGTGATAGCCACTAATTTTTTTGTCATATTTGTAAAATGTTTTAAATTTTGGACCTTATTGATGTTTGTGCAACCAATCCTAACATATATATAAAAAGAAGAGTAAAACTTGCTTGCTGTCTGGGCTACAAGTATCTTTTGCAGCCCAACCACCTCTCATGATTTGATTGACTAATATTCAAATCAATTTTAAATAATAAAAAAATATTTCACGCTGTTTATTGTCAGTAACTTTCCTTTTCTTATTCCCGCAAGCAAATTAACAACTTTTCCTACTTTTTCTCTCTTCATTTCTCTACACTCCAATTTTAAGGCCATGAAATTTCAATTGGGGTTATTTGAAATTTGCAGGACTGATTGTGTGTTATATAGACATAAATTTTCAAGTGGGTTTTTAGAGGAAGTGAAGGAAAAAGTGGGAAATTTCACGGTTGGATTCATCTAAGATTGGTAAAGGGGAAGGTAGATTGGATTTTTTTTTTTTTAAGAAAAATCCCAAAAAAAAAAGAATGATAACAATTTTTTTTTTTATTTGTCTAGAGATATTCTTTAGAGTAATGCAAATCTTACTGCGTTAAAAAATAGTTAACAAAAAAAAAGAAAAAAAATACTTATGGTAGAATAAGGAAGAGAGAGTGAGAGATGAAATTGAAAACAAAAGTCATGGAAGATAGAAATGAAGGAAAGAGAGTAAATAAGAGAAGTTTATCTGAAGAAGAAAGAGAAAGTTACGGAAGAAAAAAATCTAAGTAAACGGAGAGAAGATTTTTTTTATTTAAAAAATAAGATAAATATTCAGCCAATCAAATCGTGACACGTGTTGGGCTGCAAAAGATACTTGTAGCACAGGCTGTAAGCAAGTTTTACTCTAAAAAGAAAACAAAAATCTTTTTATAGAAAACAAAAATCCCATAAAAAAATAATAATAAATTACACAGTGATAAACATAACGAAACAAAATTACGGTGATATAGTTGTACATAAAAGCACAATAATGCATATTACTATAATATTATAAAATTTCAAAGCTTTACACATCAGCCATTGTTTCATCAAACAAAGATAACGTTAAAATTATTATAATAATGATACATTATTATTGTTCAATTTTTTTTTATTTTTTTAAATCGAAGTTAATTCAATTAACTTGAATTAACATAAACTTGTAATTGACTTAAAAAATTGAAAGATGATATTAAATGTCTTGAAAAAAAAAATAAAAAAATAAGAAAAGAAAATAAGTGAAGAGTATCTTCTCTTGTCTCCGTCATAAATACAATCCTATCCACATTCGACACGAGATATTAATTAAATAATGTTTTGCCACGTGTCAATCTGCCACCGGATTACTCTGTCGTGGGACCCACACACATGGCAGCAAGCTGACCTCCGAACCAAAACATACTCTTCACTCTTCACTTTTGCCTTATCTTATCTGAATGTCCTCTTTGTTTTTAGGTTAAAAATATATTTTAAATAATAATTTAGTTCATGACTTTTCAATTGGTAACAATTTAACCTAATTTTTGTTTATGAAGTTTTCAATTTATAACAATTTAAGCTGTAGCTAATTATTTGATTTTCATGTTTTTTTAGAAAATATTAATTTTTTTTTTATCAAAATTCAAAAAATAAAAACTCGTTTAACAATTATGGCTAGGATAATTATTTGATTTTTTAAAACTCAACTTATAAACACTATTTTCACTTATAAATTTATTTGTTTTGTTATCTACTTTCTACCCTTATTTTTAAAATTTGACTAAAAAAATTAAATGTTTCGTTAAGAAACATCAAAATCATTATAAAAAAATATATGAAACAAAATGGTTATCAAATCGAACTTATTTTATTTAGTTTAGGATTTTGAGAAATAAACTTAACCATTATGTAGTGTATATACATCTTATTCTAAATGAAAAAAATAAAAGGGGAAACACATATTTATTAGATGGATAATTTTTTTTTAATTAACTTACTATAGATTAACGTGTTCAAACTTTTCTTCCTAGGATAATTTAAAGTTCTGGATTCTTTTTTTTTGCAACGGTAGTTTAATTAATGCGGGGATTGAACCCATGACCTTTTGGTCACCGGCACAATCCTATGCCAATTGAGCTATGCTCGGTTTGACAAGTTCTGGATTCTTGACTGTATTGATGTTAAAAAAAAAAAAAAAAAAAAAAAAAAAAAAAAAAAAAGAAATGTATGTTTTTAATTTTATATCTAAAAAATTATGAATTTTTAAAAAATAATTTGACGGGATGAAGAGAAGTAGATATTTTTATTCTTAACTTATAAAGAGAGAATGAAGGACTGTATCAGTGTATGAGGAACATGAAAGTACGATATAGTCCCTGCGCCTTGAAAAAGGGATAAGGAAAGAATTTGGAGCAGAAGAATTATTTAAATCTCACCGTTAATCCGACGGTGGGAAATTAAAAAAGAAAAAAGAAAAAAATGGTTATTGGAATTATTGTGGGGATAATTTGTATAAATAGCAGAGTGAAGAATGGAGCTCAAAATCAAAGAAAAATCAGTATCCTAATTCCCATCCACTCTCTGTAAGAAAAAAAAAAAATGGAAAGATTCGAATTCGAATTCCCCGAGTTGATTCCTGGTCTCCCTGAAGAACTCGGTCTCGATTGCATAACTCGTTTGCCTTACACCACTCACCGCCTCGCCTCCGCCGTCTGCCGCCGTTGGCATCAACTCATTTCCAGTCCCGATTTCTATAACCACCGCCGCAATTCCGGCGCCACCCGTCTTCTCGCCTGCTTGATTCAGGCTCTTCCTCCTGCCTACGCCGCCACCGGATGGAAACTCTGCTCCTCACTCACTTACGGACTCACTGTGTTCGACCCACTGAGTCAATCCTGGGACCGAATCGACCCGATTCCCCAATTCCCAGATGGCCTCCCTCTCTTCTGCCACATCGCGAGTTCCGAAGGCAAATTGGTCGTCATGGGCGGCTGGGACCCGGAGACCTACGATCCGATTATCGATGTTTTCGTCTACGATTTCACCGGATGCTCTTGGAAGAAGGCCAAGGATATGCCTTCTAAGCGATCCTTTTTTGCAATTGGGGCTTCCGATGGTCGAATCTACATCGCCGGTGGCCACGACGAGAGCAAGAACGCTCTCAAATCCGCCTGGGTCTACGATCTGAGAACTGACGACTGGACGGAATTGCCCCAAATGAATCAGGGGAGGGACGAGTGCGAAGGACTGATGGTCGGCGGAGAGTTCTGGGTGGTCAGCGGCTACGACACCGAGCGACAGGGAATGTTCGACGGCAGCGCCGAAGTCTACGATCTCGATTCCGGCGAGTGGAGGGTTGTGGAACAGGCGTGGGAAACCGGCCGCTGCCCGCGGGCATGCGTCGGAATGGATAAAGACGGAAGACTGGCGAATTGGTCGGAATCGGCGCCGGCGGTGAAAGTCGGAGCCTGCGGGATGGTGATCGGATCCCGGAGTCTGGTGACCGGATCGGAGTACCAAGGGGGGCCGCAGAATTTCTGTGTGATGCAGATGGAGGGAAAGGGAGGGCAAAATGGTAAAATGACGAAAATTAGTGTTCCAGAAGAGTACTGTGGGTTTGTACAATCGGGATGCTGCGTGGAGGTGTGATTTGACGAAAATATCCCGCGAATTGAAAATTGGGAAATAACAGGGAAGGGTATTATCGTAGTTTTGTTAAGTTTGGAAATAGACGATGTACTAGTAGTAGTAATGTACATACATACATATAGAATATTAGAATATAGAGAGGGAAGATATTACGATTGTTTTTTGGTGTAGTGCGTAATTCAAAAAATCCCTAATTTTCCAATATAATATATAGTTTAAAAACTATGGTTAAATTCTGATTTGTGCCGTATGGGTGGGGAATTAAATTTCTCATTCATCTCAAATACAAAAGATATGTTACAAGAGCAACACTTTATAATAATAACTTAATAACGTAGGCAGCTCCTCCAGTCTCCACCAGATGACTCATGAAATTGTTACAATCAACATGTGTTTGTAATTAGGCAATCATCGTCACACCAAATCAACTATTATATATTTCAAAAAAATTGTGTTTCTTATATTTTATAACCATTTTAAAGCTTGACACTAGGTATAAATAAACACCCTATTCAAAATTTACAAACTTATTTAATTATATAAATAAATAAAAGATATGGATCCTATCCCAAAAAAAAACCTTTATATCAATTCATTCTTCTTTTGATTGAAATAGATTAATCATACGAGAAATAACATGTTAATAGGATTCAAATATACTTTTTCTATTCATTTCTATGATCATATAGGGACCCTTTTACCGTTCTGTATAAATGGACTATTCTATTTATACAGATATGGTATAGGGGTGCAAACAATCTTTGTTTATCTATTAGTTCACAGTTCTTCTCTTTATCGCGGGTAGAGCGGCTTGGTAGCTCGCAAGGCTGATAACCTTGAAGTCACGGGTTCAAATCCCGTCTCTGCAAAAAAAAGTTGTCTAAAAAATTTAGGTTGGATCTTGGTAACTACTAATTAATTACTATTAATATTAGCTTTTTTTCGTTCTGGATGGGAGGAAAAGAAAAGAAGGGGGGAGGATCGAACCACTATACTATCACGATCAACTATACTTATCGGGTTTAGGGTTTAATAGCAGCTAAACCGAGTGACAAACGACCTAAAAACTTTTTTATTTTTTATTTTTTTATTATTATTAATTTTCGAAACTTTTTATAAAAATAATGCCGATTTCAAATTATTTTTAAAAATATTGTTGTTTTTAATAGATAATCGTTTTTTGAAAAGAATACTTCTCCAAGTCGTTTTTCAAAAGACGATCTTGTTCCACGTGGCTTTCAACACATCGTCTTTTGAACAATGTACCTTCAAATGAAGATATATGTTTTTTTATTCATATATGCAAAATTTTTGAAAAAGATATGGTTGGAAAGCTAACCCCGAGAGTTTCAATTTGATAGGTGGTTTCACTATTTTTGAAGTTGTATATCGAAAGATAAAGATTGTTGAACTTGAGCTACAATTCTGAAATTTGCATAACCATAGTCCAACTTGTTGAAGTTGAGCTAGAAATTTGAGAACCATAGTCCAACATGTTTCATAGTTCTTTTGAGCCGTGTGCATTAAAAAATCAATATGTTTTTACTAAAATATTCAAAAATTTATAAAAAGATATGGTTGGAAAGGTAACACAAAAAGCTTCAATTTAATACCTGATTTCACTATTTTTGAAGTTGTATATCAAAAGATAAATATCATCGAAGTTGGACTATGGTTCTGCAAATTTCATAATTGTAGCTCAACTTCGACGATCTTTATCTTTCTATATATAATTTCACAAATAGTGACACCACGTATCAATTTGAAGCTTTCGAGTGTTAGCTTTCCAACCATATCTTTTTCAAGAAAATGGCAGTAAAAGGATATCGATCTTTGAAGGTACATTGTTCAAAAAGCAATGTGTTGAAAGCCTCGTGGATGAAGATCGTCTTTTGAGAAGGCGACCTGTGTGGGCTCAAAAGACGATCTCCAACCACGTGGAAAAAGATCGTCTTTCAAAAGACGATATTTGCTCGCGTCGGGAGGTCATCTTTTGAAAAGACGATCTTTCGTACAAATAATAATATTTTTATAAAAAGTTTCAAAAATTAAAATATAAAAAGAAAAAAAAAAAAAAAAAAAACAAACAAACAAACAGCCGCCTAAAGAGAGGCAAAAATTAATTTATATCTTAAAATTTGTGTGGTTGTATCAGTTAAAACTCTCAATTTAAATCTTAAACTTTCACAAGTGTATCAATTTGTATTCCATCTTAAAAAAAAATGTTATTTTTCACATGTGTGAAGACTTATAATTTATCAATTAAACTTCTAAATTTTTATACAATTGATTCACTTATGAAAGTCTAGGAGTTTAATTGGTAAAATTATAAGTCTCCACGTGTTTAAACTAATGTTTGTAAAAGTTTAAACGTTTAAATTGATACAATCATTTAAAATTTTAATTGATACAAGTTTACAAATTTAGGGACATAAATTGATTTTAAAAAAATAATAATAATTGAAGTGACAACCATTCCGAGTTATATTTTATGGATTTGTTCACAGCGAAATATATATGATAATGGTATAATACTAAAGAAAGATACTTCAGAAAAAAAAATAAAAACAAAAAACAAGAGATAATGCTAAAAAAAAAAGAGATTGTTTTGATTAGTTGACTTTAAATCGTTCCGTCCAAAATGTTCTTAAATAGGGTTTTCCGTTGTATATATATATATTTAATTTAAATTAGTATATTAAAATTGCCCATCCTTAGGATACTTATCATTTTCCATATAAACTGATGGATGACATGAGGTGAAAATAAAAAAGAAAAATACTTGAGAATACCGAATATTATTAATTTAAGGTTTTTTGTTTTGGATAAAATTATTAATTAAGTTATATTATATATAATAATATTTAAATTATTGGGCCTACTCTCGAACAAAAAGATCAGTTTAACAGCTTTATAATTCGGCCCAGCCGAACAGTACTATGAAGTTCCCTGCGTCTTTTTTTTTTTTGGTGGAGAAAAGTTTTTCTTTATCCCTAACTCGTTAATTTAGGGTTGAAATTGATAGCTATATACTTTTCGTTTTGTTTCTTTTAGAGTTCATCTACAATGAGAGTTAATATACTAGGTAATTTTTAATACTTAACTACGTTCAAGTTAACAATTTTAGTTCCTCACATTAAACTTTTTTTTTTTTTTTTTGGCAACATGCAGGGTGGTTGATTCGAATCTTTGATCTCTTGGTCACTAATTCATACATTATGTTAGTTGTATTGATACCAATTTTGGTATGATCGGTTAATTTGTATTTGAGCACAAACGAACCTGCAAAACAGCAAAGGGGAGTGAGATAACACCGGTGTGACGCTATGCCACATATACTCATATACTCTGACGGTCAAGTTAGTCACGAGACTTTAGACTATTGAGACTATTGGAATAATAGTAATTTTGTTCATAGAAGTGAACGTACCATTCTCTCCCGACGTTTCCTCTACTTGTAGTAGATCCAAGAGGGTTCCGTTACAATTCTTTGTAACGATTCCAGCCCACTCTCTCTTTCGGTATCTTCACAGTCCATACCCGTAGGTAATGTCGTCGGTCCACTCTAGGGGTTGACACGAGGGTCAATCCTCCGTCGAGCAATGAGTTGACCTATTGGTCAACCATTCATTGGTGGTTTGGGACTGATACGAGGATCGATCCTTCATTTGGCCATGGGTTGACTTGCTGGTCAACCCTTCATTGACATTTAGGGGTTGACACGAGGGTCAATCCTCCGTGGGGCCATGGGTTGACCTGCTGGTCAACCCTTCACTGACAATTTGTCTCCGTTGGGCCATGGGCTGACCTTTTGGTCGGCCCTTCGTTGGCAGTTGTCGAGTCGTGGGCTGACTCACAGGTCAACCCTTCCTAATTATCCTTTGTCGCGTCGTCGTTTGACCCACGGGTGACCTAATTTTAGGCCATGGCTGATGGTAGGTCAACCCCCTCCTCTCGGGCATAGGCTGACCCGTGGTCAACCCTCTCTCCACTTTCCCTCATGTGCATGGGCTGACCAGGGTCAACCCTCTCCCTTAGGGGTGAGTATAGATCGGTCGGAGTCGGTTTTGGGGTCAAACCGTCGCCGACCACCGACCAGTCGGTTTATGTCGGTCGGTTTTGATCGATTTTAGGGAGATTGGTGAGTCGACCGATCGACGGTCAGTCGGTTGATCGGTTTGGGCCGAAATCGAATTGAGGAGAGAACTCCGACAAACTGTGAAAAAAAGAGTAAAAAAGGGGAGATGAAGGCGAGAGAGACGACGATGGAGATGAGAGAGAGACGAATGAAGGAAAATACTTGTAAGAAGAAAGGAGATGAGAGAGATGAGAGAGAGGGAGAAGAAAGTTTAGGGAGAGAAATAGAGAGAAAAAAATGGAAAAAGAAAAATGAGAGGAAGGGAGACGAAATATTAGAGAGAGAAAAATGAAGAGATACAAAAAAAAGATTTAAAAAATATATTTTTGTTTATTATTAAATGGATTCTTGGGAAGAGATGCCTTTTCCAAGGGTACTACATATCAGGTAGTCATTATTTTTATTTTTTATTATTTAAAAAAAAAAAAAATTGTCGGTTGGTTCGGTCAGTTTTAATAATTTTGAGCCAATCGACCGACTGTTCGATTTTTTTACATGAAAAATCGACCCCGACCGACTATTGGCATAAACTGACCGACCGAAGTCGATTCGATCAGTTTCGATCGGTCGGTTCGATTTTTCGGTTAGTTGTGCTCACCTCTACTCTCCCTATCATGCATGGGTTGACCCACATGTCAGCCCTCTTCCTCTTGTGCATGGGCTGACCCAGGGATCAGCCTTCTCCCTATCATGCATGGGTTGACCCGCGAGTCAGCCCTCTTCCACTTATGCATGGGTCAACCTTTACGTCAGTGGGTCGACTCGACGCTGCTTCTTTGTTTGGGTCGTTTAGGTCGGGCCCACTCGACGGGACGGGATCGGGTAATGTCTTCTTCGCCCCCGTCCCCGTCTCCCATTCCATTATCCGTCCCCGCAAAATTCTCCGTTTAATTTTGCGGGAACGGGGCGGGTAATTTTCTTTTTAATTTATTTTTAATCAATTTATTTTTAAGTTTTGTTATTTGTAAAGTTAATTTTTTTTTTTTCGATTTGAAATTTTTTATGACATTATTTTAAGAAATATTTCTCAATAAATTTGTTGATTTAAAGTTATAAAAAAAATTGCAATCCTAGTCCATTATTATTATTATTTTTTAAAAAAAAAAAAAAATCAAATCGAAAAAAAAAAAAAAATGAAAATATTGAATCTCGATGCCCGATCCTGGCCAATGGAAAAATGATAGTGGCCAAAAGCAGCATGATAGTTTTTTTTTTTTTTTTTTTTTTTGGCATAGGTGCCATTCTTGATAATAACCCATATAATTTCTATGAAAACTTCATACAACAAATAGAACTTAAGTTGAGGTGATGACTAAAGTTGACTTCGAAGGGAAAGTTCATCCTTCATCTGTTTTCTCAGAACTCTTCTGAGTAACTTGTTAGAAGCAGTTCGTGGAAAGCTTGGTACAATTTTCACAAACCCAACCTGCAGTTTCATTCATTTCAATGTTAAAGTTTTCTACTGCCCTTGTTCCAATCCAAACCAACACAACTGGAAACAAAATGATTTTTGCAAAAAATCCTACCTTGAATAAGGGGTTAAGATTGCTTTGAATTGCTTTCGAGAACTTGATTTTCAGCTCTTGTGGGGACCTTTTATATCCCTTTCTTAGCACCACCAAGACAACTAGCTGTTCTGGACCACCTTCTATAGGTGATACACCGACTGCAGCCGTTTCCAATATGCTCTCGTCGGCATGGTCGCATATGCGCTCAATTTCAACCGAACTTGTCTACATGGTTTGAAATAAACAGATGTTAAATGTTCTGAAAGTTTGGAAGTACATTATATGTGATCTTTAACAGGGAGGAGTAAGCAAGTGAGAGTTCAAGGTTGCAAGAAATGGCTGCCTACTCAACTTTTTAAGTCTACGTGGTCGAAGCATATACTATCGAGTTTTACTAGAAAAATGTCATTTGTTACCTTGATGCCGCCGAGGTTCATGGTGTCATCAGCCCTACCTTGAACCACAAAATAGCCTCCAACAGTTCTTTTAATGATGTCTCCATGTCTCCTCAGTTGCTGCAATGACAATCAGGTAAAAAAATATTCAGAATGCCTGCTTACTTATTTTGGAATTAAGATCTCCCTTGCATTCCTAAGCATCCTATGTTATAATCCAATTTCATTCGGGCGTCGAAGCGGAGCGATAGAAACAGATAAGGCTTGTACCTCAAATCCTTGAGAACTTGAAAGAAATCTATAAATAATAAGGGTATGCTTGAGCTTGACCATACCATTCCATTGTAAATTGGCATTCCCTTGAAGTAAACTTCATCATGATCAGCGTTTAGCAATTTGTTGCTTCCTCCGAGGTGTAGAGGGAACAACCCTATTTCACCAACACAAGGCTGATCCTCTGGCTGTTAATCACAAGAAAATACAGAGAGAAATATAAGATACTTGATTTCTTCATCGAGAAATTCTCAAAATGATATTAATGCCTATTTCTTTCCCTTACATAAGGTATTCCATGTTCATCAAGGATGACAAATCCTGTGGTCATAGATGCTGTGCTAAAAGCTCCAAAAGCCTGTGGTTGTAATGGACTTCCCATGATGTAGCTAGAAGCAAGTTCTGTGCCACCACAACATTCGAATATAGGTTTGTAATCTGACCTTGAAGAAAGCCAGAGGTCATCATCGACATTCGAAGTTTCCCCGGTGGAGGCAAAGTACCTGCAGATATCACTTGCAAGTCCATTTAACTGATACTATGTGATATTTCAATCAGAAGTACATGCATTATATTACCGGATCTTTGTCCAATCTAAGCCTTCCATGCACTGTGTATCCTTCCAAGTTTTTACCAGGCTTGGAACTGTTCCCAACAAGGTCACTTTTGCATCCTATAACAAATGCAAAGGAAGAAAATTTCTAAGAACTGAAACTAGTTATTGTGGAGATCAAGTCTTATAGTTGGACTCATAAGAGTCCAATATAAACTTGAACAGAGGTATCTAACAAGGACTTCACCTGGACGAACTTTCCGAATCCGTGGCCAAGGGGAGATCCATGATAAAGTGCAAGAGTTGCACCAGCTAACAGACATGAGTACACTGAAACTGGTCCCATCACCCATCCTAAATTTGTGGGCCAACAGAAAATGTCACCAGCCTGAACATCCATGTGAGCCCAGGAATCAGCAGCGCAACGGATAGGTGAAAGTTGTGTCCATGGGATTGCTTTTGGCTCTCCTGATTTGGGTCAGAAGTTGATAAAAAATAGTAAGTGCCAATGTCAAAATATCGTATAAACACCCTTCCTTCAGTACACTGTATAACACATGGTGCTAGGAGAGACATCATGATATATATTTAGCTGAAGATTTAAAAAAAAAATGCCTTGAATTGCTTTTTACCTGTGGTTCCAGATGAAAAGAGAATGTTAGTCACGGCATCTACTGAATGATACATTGGAGAATAAAAATTTGATCTGCAAAATAAAAATGCTCCCATCATGCAGCTGATTCATACAAAGTCAAAACATAATCGGCACTGTTGGTAATCTTTGGAACATTACTTACCTTCAACAGCAGCAGAATTTAAATGGACCTTGTTTATTGAATTTACAAGGGGAGGGTTACAAGAAAGCTACAAGTAAACATTGTCATTGCATTACCTTGAAAGTTCCTTTGCAGTCGAAAGAAATTCTTCCCATGATAGATCCTGTTCTCGCAAACCCACTTCCAGGCTGTTTCCAGTTGCGGGGATCACAATAGCCTTACACGACCCGCCTTCTATAACCCGACTGCGAGGAGAAAAAAAATTCCATGAGAAAGTGCAGTGCGGCTAAGAATCCTTTGAGAGTCAAATCCATGTGTCAAATGGTAACATCAGCACTGGAGCTTCCTAGAAACCTACTATGAGAAGGCAAAAATTCTAAGTTGACAGATTAATCAAGTTATGTTAGCAAGGCTTGAAAAACAAAGAGAAGAAACTATTAATGTCATTCCATCTACAAATATGACTCTTTGTGCATTGCAGATAAAGATATTAGCCACTGTTAAGTGCAATATTAAAGCATGCTTTTTGTCATTGTAACTCATGACTCTCTTGCGTCAAAGACTGGGGAAGAAAGCATAGTTGTATGTTGGTTACTTCACCTGTACAAAGGATACTTTTTGCCTCTTCTCAATATGAAATCCTGATTGAATATGAAATAAGAATTAAACGTTGAAGAGCACTGAAAACAAAGTCAAATGTAAAAATTAATGATATTTGAATATTGTCCCTGTTGTAATGGCAACATACATAATCCTAAGAGTCAAATTCTGTATATTTCTTGTTCTTCACTTTGAAAACAAATGCACAAAGAATCTAACAAAATGCAATGTTTAGTTTTCAAAGTCGAGCAAAACATTAAGACTCAGTTTAATTCATCAGAGAGAAAAATCAATAATAATAGTAATCTCTTTTGAGAAAGGACTACTTGATAAGAGATCATTATATACAGCTCATACAATTATAGGCATGGAAGAGATTCCTTACCCCTTTCTTCTTTTTTCTTTTTTCTTTTTTTAAGTTTTAACAAATTACCTGAGTAAAGATTCCCTTTGCTTTTGATATGCGCAAACGAACTGCAACTTCATTAGCAGCAAAGCTGTCAGCAATAGACACAACAACAAGTCCTGCTAGAACAATAGCTAAATATATGACAACTGCATCAACTGTCAAAGGCATGTCAATGGCAATAGCATCGCCCTTTGAAAATGTTGCATCAAGTGCATTTGCCACCAACCTGAACAGCATGCCAACCAAGATCTCAATTAAAAAGAGTAACGTAATAGTAAACCGCTTTTCTAGAGAATCGCTTAATAGTAAACCTTGTCTCTCCTAATTATCAGCAATATTTATTATAAACTTGATGAAACATTGATTTCAACCATACCAAACAAACATGAAACATCAATAAGAACTATCAGAGAGAGGAGCATACATTACTTTCTCTCGAAGTTCTTTGAGTGTCATATGGTTCACATTTGAATTATCACAACCTTCATCCCTCCATACAATTGCCAAACTACTATCATCTCTAAACGGGCGACTTGAAGGAAGCAAACAACACTCAGCAATATTCAAAATGGAGTCAGGGAGCCATCTTTCCTTTGACTTCATAGTCGTATCTAAAATAGACCTCGGTGCTTTTTGAAAAGTAACAGAAAGCTCTTCAAGAACAATTGACCAGTAAATCTATAACCATCAAAAGACAAGAGACAGTCATCACCAAAATGAATGCAATTTTCCTATTGAACCTATATATGGTAAATCCCAGCAAGGAATTGAATCCAAACCTCAGGATTCTGAGAGGAGAATTTCTGAAAGAGGCTGAAACTTGAGATAGGATCTTTGTAGGAAGCTCCCAACAGCTTTGGACCATGTAACTCCATAACTTTTCCCAAGTTTGTCAGCTTAGATTGATGCCTACAAGTAGAAAACATCAAAATCAATTTATGTTTGGTTTTACAGTTTTAAAAGTGATTTTGATATAATCAAAATGGATTGATTTTGAACATGACAAAAGTAATTTTAACCAACTCAAACATACTCTTAGAACACAGAACACGGGGCAAAATGTGCATTACAAAGACACAGAACTGTATAAAAATTGGGGGAATGAGAGACAGATTACAGAGAAGGAAACCAATAGGGAGGAGGTCCATTGGAAGAGAAATCCCAATTGGCATAGACAGAGTAATAGAGAAGCTGATGCAACCCAAAAGGGTGCGTCGGTTTCAAGAGTCTTCGAGCCATGAGCTCGCACCAAACATCTTTCGGGTCTGATCTTTGGGCCATGAGCACAGCATTCTGCAGAATAGTGTGGAATTTGACAGCATCTTCAAGGTTTAAGCCTGCCTTTAGAGTATCTTCAATACCCAATTCCCAAATGTTCTTTCCCATTTGTTCAGTTCAAAATCAAATATCCATTCGGGCTTATAAATCAGAGTCTGCTGAAAGAATGTGGCAATTCATCGGCCACGCTTGTGTATCAATTTCAGAATTTATGATTTTGTTGAGTGTATAACAAACAACTTACCAACTTTCTTAAAAAAAAAACAAAACAAAAAAATGTTGACTTCAAGTATTGTACAAGTCATCAATTCTAAAACATTTATTTAGTAATTATTTCGCTGTTAATTGATAAGACTAAAATTTTAAAAAATAAATAAAAAAATACGATTCCATTTCAAAAATAACATTGTTAAAAATTTAAAAAATATTCATGAACCATGAAAAAACGTTTTAAAATTACTCTCACTACGAATAAATTTTAACTTGTATTTATGTGACACGGAAAAATAAAAACGTAGACATCTGAGGTCTTAAAAAAATAATGAAAACCTCGATATTTAATCTTTTTTCTACTAATTTTGCCATAGATTTGTTCTATTCCCTGATTTGTTAACACCTCATACATCCCAAGTTAAGTACAAGTTGAAATTTAAACGTTAGAACCTAGTTTTGTTCTATATCATGATTGTTTAACACCTCATGTGTCCCGAGTTTTTGTTTTTTCTATGTCACACAGGTACAAATTGAAATTTAACCGTCAACGTCATAATTTCGTGTATATTCTTAACGATGAGGGCATTTTTGAAACGTTTTTCATAGTTTAGGAATTTTTTTTAAACGAAACTCATAGTTCAGTGAATATTTTTTAAACGAAACTCATAGTTCAGAGAATATTTTTATAATCTAGCCAATTAATTAATACCCTCATTTGTTGTAATTAAAAACACTAAAGTTTTTAAAATCAGTTTTATGTTTTTTAAAAGTCGTTGGGCACAAACTTGGAGTTGGTTAACCATATCGACTAGTATTTATTATTCACACACTATTATTGTAGATACGCAGACACTAAGGGAGAATAATGCTTCGATATGATTTCCTTTCACTAGTTACACTATATATATATATATAGGAAATGTACAACAACAAACCTAGTCTATAGCCTAACTACAAGACAACTAGTTGCACCTAATTTCATAACTCATTACTAACCACAAGATTTAATAACAACTAAGTCAATAACAACTAAGTCACTAACCTTCTTTACAAATGACTCATTCTTCTTAAATTGCTCATTTCAACAATTATAACCCACCCACTATAATAACTTCATCAATGCCAAAACATCTCATTCATTATTGACCATCTATCTTTCTCTCTACATATTTTTTTCTCCCTTATTTTTCTTTCTAAATATTTCTCCCTTAGAAAAGCTGAAGTTTTTCCCTCAAACCTAAGTGGATATTGAAGCTATTGAATAAAATAAAAGGATTGAGTTGGTGACGGTCAATCAGAGCACAATTTAACTAGTAAGAAAACATATTACGTCGAAAGTTTGAATCCTCACGGCTCACACCACTGATAAACCCTAAACCCAAACTGTTAAATTTATCTATCGATAACTTTGATTTACCTTTCTTCAACTCTAAATTCTATCTGTCAAGAGTCAAGATAATCTCTCCAACATATCCCTTTATACTATTCTTCTATTTTGCAAAAGGTAAAGAAATCCATACCACCATAAAATTATCCTGCCCTTTTGAAAATTCACATCATTAGAAAAAATAACAGCTAGAATATTCCTGAAGAGATTATATTACAAGTTAACAACATACTACAATACATAATGCATACACAACAAAGCTAAGAACTTTCAGGTTGTATTCCACTCCATAGTGTTCTTGATAACTTCTTGCCAAACCAGCAGGCAGGTGTGTTTTTAAGATATCGAAAACACAGAGTAAATTACCACCAAGTGAAGGGGGGAGAATTGGGAGTAGTATGCCATCAATATTGATTGATTGAGGTTCCATTCACTTTGCAAAACGTAGCGTCCACTCAGCAGCTATCTCATCGTGTTTAGCTCGATCGGCCAAGTACAAGTGAGCAACACCAGGCGCATTTGGATCATCTGAAAAAGTGTGCAAAGTGGCATTAGTAACTAGATCAAAATCACTCTAAAACATGTCTTTAATCAATTATCTGAGGGTGTTCAAGGTACCAATAACGAATGGATGTATATTATTTGTTCACAAGATATTCATCCCACCAGTAATCATTGTATTTATAAATCTTTCTACTAAATACATTAACCATCTCTATAGCCAACATATATTCATGGAAAATTCCTTCTTCTACCCAGCATATATCTGTCTCCTGATCCATCCTTTCATTTTACACTCCCACTACTTAATGACACAAAGGAAACACTAATTGTATTGTCAAAAAGTAGAACTCCAGCTCTGCAACTTTAGATGGATAGTAATTGGAACTGATGTTAAAGAACCCAATAAACGAACGAAATGAAAAAGAAGAAAAAGAAAAAAGAGCCCAGAAAAGTAAGGCAACTCACAAGGGTTGGGATTTGCAAAAAAGGATTTCACTGCAATTAAGACCTTGGCAATTGTTAAGGCCGGACTCCAATTATCCTTTAAAATGTCCAAACTTACATTACCAGTGGAATCGACATTGCAGTGGTAGATTCGGGTTTTAAATACAACCTGCAGACGTGATCCTTCTTAAACCAACATGAGTATAAAACTCGCAGAAGAGTGTAGCATCAGGACAAAGAATGATGCGAGTGAGAGTACCTTTGGAGGATTGAATGGATAATCAGTTGGAAAAATGATGTCCAGGAAAAATATGCCACCTTCATATGGTGTTCCTAAAAAGAAGAAGACAAAGATGATTGTGAAGAGGTAGAGATAAAATTGGTATCTGGTGTGAAGAAGTAAAGCAATTACAAACCAGGAGGGCCGAAGATGGTAGCGAACCAGTGGTAAAGATTATCACCCTTTGGACCAGCGGAGCAATCGGAAGGAGGCTCGGAGTTGAACTCACTCATTTCTCTTTGAATACGCTTCCCTGAACCAGAAACTGAACACGATCTCCCTCCACCTATCAGACCCAATTGCGCCCGCTGCTCTCCATTTCCCACCATTTCAACACCAATTCAGATTTTGCAATCCAATTCTATCATTGCCTAAACATACCCCTTCAATTTGGTCATTTATCATTTAAAAAAAAAACAATTTAATCTTTCATGTATTTATATATTTTTCAATTTACTCACTATTATTACCAAATAATAAGTTCGAATACCCACCCTTATATTATACTTAAAAAAAAAATTGATATAGCCAAAGCGAGCATAGCTCAGCTGGCATATGTATGACTTGATGACCAAGAGGTCTGTGGTTCGAATCTCCCCACCCCCAATGTTCTAAAAAAAAAAAAAAAAAAAAATTGATATACAATTTTCCTTTGATAAAGTAAAAAGCAATATTTTTTTATTTATAAAGGCCAGTTACTGTATCATTTATATGAATTCTTAAATTTGTGTCATTTTTGCAAGATATTCTATATTATATATTATGAGTCATGATGACAATTTTTATTTTTTTTTTTATTTTTGAAAAGTATGACAATCCTACTATTATTTAAGTAAGATATACCATTACCGTAAGAGGGCCTAAATAAAGTATAAGTTTATAAATAATTACACAACAATAATCTTAACGTTCATAAATTGTACTAAAAAAAAGAACAATTCTTTTTTAAATAATTTATTCTCTTAGAGAGAGAGTATGCAATTTGCAAAGCACAAAAGACCCCTTTTAACATGTTCTATTTATATAATTACAAATAATTACAAATGTTGCGCTGCGCCCATGCATTTCCACAGTAGCTTTCCTTGAAACTGCAAGTTGAAAACTGCCCATTTTAATAAATAGCTCAAGAACGGAAAAGTGCTTCCATCTTCAACTTCAATTCAAAGCAGAAAGAGAGCAGACAAAAGCATGGCCAACAACAAAAAGTGAAATTGCTCGGCTTCAAGTTTTGAACTTGAACCAGGAAAATTGCTGGAGGGTCCTGGGGTCAATGAAGGTGTTGGGGGTAAGACCCCATTACCACCACTTGAATTAGCGCTGTACACAATACATATTAACAAATGTTCAGATAAACCATACTGCAAAAGGCAAACGTATAGAAGTTTTCAGTTTTTATTTTTTATTTTTTTTATATTCGCGAGTGTCAACGCACACCTCGACTAATCTCACAAGACAACCGTACCCTACTACATTTGATTTAGAAGTTTTCAGTTATTTAATTAATAGAATATTTTTGCTCACCTTCCAGTGTATACACAAGATCCATGACCTGCAAGAGAGCATCAATATTAGGAAAACACAGCAAATAGCCTAGAAATTAGAGGAAACCCGAAAGAAGATAATTATTATGAAAAGTTTTCGGGTTTAGCAATGGCCAGATATGAAAGCACTTCCAAACATATACTCAAATTCCATCAGTGTTTTAATATATTAGCTCTTCATACATTCTCTGTCGACGCAATTTTGTTTTTTTTTCTAGATACTAGTAACATCCCCAACAAGATAATGTTGTCAAGACGGAAAAATAATATGTAGCAAGTTCCTTTACATTAAAATCCTGAGGATTGAGAACGAGAACTTCGATAGTTGATAATTAAACACAATACTTTCGTTAAGGTGAAAGTCATACTGTTTAGGCTAGGCTCAATTTGGTTCATGTTAGTGTAAGCTGGTTCAATTTAGGTCCAACATACCTTGTGATCAAGCCAATAGCTCTATTGGTTTAGTCAGGAACCCATTTCCTCCCTCCTAGTTATCTATATTCTACACATTTATTTGCTTCATGCCTCTTGAAAATTATATCTATTAGAGGAACATTTTTTTTTTTAAGTTTTTAATTTTTTTTTTAAAAGATCTATTAAAGGAACATTTAACGATACACAATATAGCAAGAACTTGAAGAAATAACTTACTTGGATTAATATTAGTTAGTGTTGCCATGCCTTGAAAGTCACATGTTCCACCATTGCGTTGCATTTTCTGATAGTAGTCATTATAAGCATAAGAAGCGTGGTTTATAATGTTATCAGGAAGAAAACATGGCTGCCCTGGTTGAATGGCAGAACAATTAGCTCCACCCTGACCACAAGCCCAGTTCAGACCATTTTGCAACTTACCAGGATCTGCACCATCTTTTGCCACACAGTAAACAACAGAAGAACTTCCAGTGACACTACTGGATATCGAACTCAAACCAAATATAGCAGAACCTTCGGTTGAAAGAACTCCCCAGTTTTTCTCTGACATAGGCTCAGGCTTCTGGTCTTCGCTGAACAACTCATATATGTACGTGTTAACAGGATTAGTTGGCTCACTAGGTGAACCTGAACCATTCAAAACCCTACTGATCAGATTGTTAACAAATATCTCAGCATTTTGCTTGGTCGCATAAGGTTCATTGGCTCCACCAGACCATGGCCAGCCAGACTCTGTCACGACAATGGGGATACCAGAAAATTTGAGAGCTTTTATTGAATGATAGGTTGCATCCAACATGGCATCAAACATGTTGTTATAGTGGAGGAGTGTATTCGGATCAACAATCTTCCGGTTTATAGACAATGGCCGGAAAAGAGCATAATCTAGTGGGAAAATTCCATTTCCTTCGATGTATCCATAGTAAGGATAAACATTTAACATATAATACGAATTGGTGTTTTTCAAAAACTGAAGGAGTTGGTAAATGGTGGAGTTCAATGAAGAATTGAATGTGGCAGTAGAGGGAGGAAAAGACGTAAGAATGACATCCATAGACTGGGGAGTTGAAACTTTGACTTGAAGATTTAGGTTTGCAGCAACAAGAGCTTTATGAAGGTATTTCATGGCACGGATCAAGACTGGGGCTGCATTGGGGATAGAGGTAAGAACCTCACTGCCTACAGCAATGGCTGTTATATTGGTGGCAGGTATATAAAGTGCAACATTTTTATTAACCCAAGCTGCAGCAGCTGATGGAGACTTGCCAATTTTTAGAACCTCCTCATTTGTAACACCAACCATTACTTCAGTGCTACTGTTTGCAAAGGCTTTGAGTAATTGGGCATTGGCATCATAGAGTCTAACATGAGTTATTTTGTAGGGTTTGAGCATTGAAACCACATTTGAAGCAGGTGGAAGATTGGAAACATGAGTGCCAATATTTATCCCCACAAATGCTCCTGATCAAATCAAGGAACTGCATTAGCAATAGAAAGGAGAATAAAGTGATGATGTTACAATATCTGTTCAAGACTCTAATACACCAAAAGATCCTCATTTTTCCACAATAAGAAACTGATGTGGGGCCCTAGATACTACTATTCCTTTCTCACGTGGACATTTCAAACCATGTTTTTTAATACAGTTTCCTTATCACAACAAGAGAACGTTCAAAAGATTGTACAGTAGTAATCACACGGCCAACAACTCTATGTGAACTTAGTAGACAGGGCAAGCCCAGAATAACCTCAAAACAAATGAAGATCATATAGGAGACAAATGAAAAGAGAAGGAAAAATAAAAGTTCTTCACTTGAGCCTTTGCATAAAAATTCTTCCTTATTTGAAAATATGAGCAACATAATGATAAGAGTGAAAATATACAAAAACAGTAATATTGGGTACAGAAAAACACAAGTCAGTCTTTAATACAATTAAAGGAAAAGTTGCAGCACATTAATTATTGAAAGGAAAATAGTACAAAAATCTAGAGGCGATAAATCTCCATTTGAATAAAATAAATAACTTAGAATTCCTTGAACCTATCATTGGCTGATAAGTTTATAGAAGTACCTTTTACATGGAAAATCATGGAAGACACAAGAAAAAGAACAGCTGCAGGCCATTTCTCATGCATCCTCCAATTTACCAAAACTTTAGCCTCAAACGTTACTCTTTGTTCCTGCTAGTCGTCCCATATCAGTTAAGTTTAACCGGCCTATAAAAAATGCGATGAGATGCCACCAAGCAGAAACACAGTTCAATAAAAACTGAAAATTCATGAGACTTGATAGAATTCACTTGTTTAAATTGTTGGAAGTCGCTGGAGCTAATTAGCGTACATAGAACCATTAAGGGAATCATACCTGTTTCATATGGGAAAGAACGACTACTTTCTTTGAGTTGAGGTCACAGCATGCAAGCATAATCACTTCTTACACTACACATAACAATCACAACTAAAAATCTAAACTTAAAAACCTAATAATTACCAGGTCAATGCCATAACCAGAACAAGAAAAAGCCTTAAATCGAAAAGAGCAGATGCAGGGTTTTGCAAACAACGAAGAAGAAAGACACAGGCAAATTCATATGAAAACAAGTAGTTAACCCACCAATTACCAAATTAAAGTAAAATAGAGAACACCTAACCACCCAACAAACTACAAAGGAAAGGGACATCACTACGCTCATTAAGTTAGCTCCATAACAATTGAAGAAAACCCTAACCAAGAACCCCAAACAGCAATTTTAAACAAAGAATCTAAACTGTAAACAGAGAACCTCCAATATGAACCTGCATGATGAACCTCGAAGCAATCGAAACAGTTCACAACTCCACCATTACCAGCTCAAATAAAATAAAAACTCCACCAAAAAATGACGGCATTGAAGAATCCAGATAGTACCTTCAAAACCAGCACAGAAAGAAGGAAACTGCAAACCAAACATTGGGTTGGTTTATAAGTTGGGAGTATATTTTTGTGGAACATTACGCATCGGAATCAACGCCATGAGTAGTGATCTTCTGCTACCTGAAAGTGGAATCAAATATATTATCATATTCGAACCACTGAGAGAAAGGAAAGAGACGATCCCGTGATTTCCCTCCAAAATCTGTTCAACTCCGACCTGAAACGAAGCGCCAAACTCAATCGAGTGATGTCAATAATTCATACGGCCCATGGGCTTCTTGGCCTGGTATCACCAATTCAATCGGCCCAATAAATTGTACTTGGGCCACCTGCAGAACTAGGCCTTTTAAGTCCTGAAATTAAGTAAATAGTGGGATCTTTTTCCAGGGACAATTGCATATATTGCCATCTAACCAAAAAAAAATAATAAATAAATAGAAAATCCTAAAACTAATGGTAAATGTAAGTTTTTTTTTATGACCACATATCGGATGTAAACCTCACTCTAGGTTATCTTAAGTGAAGCATTCAGCCAATGGTTATTTGATTTTAAAATTTTGGGGATAATAATGCATTTAAATCTCTGCACAGGTGCATGATCAATTCCACTTTGTGCTATCTAGGCAATGCATCAAGTGGTTGTTTGATAAATTGTTTTAAAATTGTGTACAAGTGCAAGATCGAACCCCGAACTATCTAGGTAATGCACTCACTCAACCATATCTAGGTAAATCTCCAGTGTTTTGGTCGATGATACATATTTTATATTATTTGAGTTATAAGCCAGAGGTAAATGTAAATGTAAGTAAGTTGTTACTTAATCTCCAAAATGGAATGGGCTTTTGGGCTTAAACAGAACCAGACCAGAGCAAAAACGACGTCGCAGAGTGTTGTATATATGAGTAAAAAGTCAATGAAAGTGTCTGGTGGGTTGTCTGCAGGGGGAGAGGCGACTATGTTCTGTCGGATGGGGCTGCATTATTCTATTTCGTTTTCACAATACTAACCCAACCAATTTTGTCCACACAAAAATTGTTAATTTGCAAAGTATGGTATTTTGATGTGAAACCTCACCCATATAAATGTGTTCAAATTAATTTAAACTAAAAGAGAGAGAGAAATGTTTTTGTTAAAAGCACTTTTCTGATTAAAATATATATTTAGACCCTATATTATTTTTTATATTTATACTAATTTAATCTCTTACTATACCAATAGAGATATATGTGTACTGAACATGACATGACAAGTATATTGTAAATTAAAATGAATAATTGAACAAACTTAAATGTTTTATTGTTACTTTTGTGAAAAAAATAAAAATAGGAAAAGGGTTTTTGTGAGTTTGGTATATCCTAAGTTTTTAAGTATGGAAGAATTTCTTAGTTCTTACCAACATTTGCACTTTTTGTCTCCCCTAAGGGTCACGTTTATCTATTATTAATTAATTTTTTACCTTTACTCTTATTCGTGCTCCACAAGCTGTGACGTTTTTTTTCTTTTCTTTAAGGAGCTTTTACATTGAACTTGTCCAACAAGTTCAAACAGGACTGTGACCCAACCATGGGCATTTTGGTCTTTTCCTTAGCATATTTTATTTTCCCTGTTAGCTTGTAGATCAAGCATCATACAATTTTCTGTCCTTTGACTTTGAGACAGATGTGTAGAGATAGCAGCTTTTCTATGTGGCGTTTTCGTTAGTTAATGTACGATTATGTGTTCATTTAAATTAGTTAAGTCTGCATTTAACTCAAAGAGTTGTAAAAGTTAGAATTGTTTAGTCGGTAGTCGAGAATTGTTTAGTTTTGTGAGTTCTAAAATATAGGTGTTTAGGGTATCGAGTTCTGAAGTTTGTGGTGTGTTTGAAGCAGAAAGTTGTTGAACTCTTAGTTTATGTTATCTGTTTTTTTCCGCACGTTTTTTTTTTTCTACAAATTTTCAAAATTTAATTATTAACTTCATCCAATTCCAATAAATTCTAAAATTAATTTTTATTTTGGATATCTTTACAAATGGTTTCTAAGACAACAAAAATAATTTTGCACAATACTTGAGTTATTTTTTCACATTGATTATATATATATATATATATATATCATTTTTTGTTAGGATTCCTCCTCAATTTTATAAATTCTAAAATTGAGATTTTTTTTGTTTTTATTAATTTATATATTTTACAAAAAAAAAAAAAAAAAAAAAAAAAAAAAAAAAAAAAAAAACATAAGTATAATCTTATCCACCCATGTGTCAAACACATCTTTCTCCGTCTCCCCCCTTTAAATTCGTCATTCCATCTTAATTCATTGTACTCGGAAATCAGCATCTCACAATGATGGTTTATTTTAGCTATTTTTTTTTTTTACAATTTTTTTCCATAATTTTTCATATTTTCATTGTTTAAGACTTTTCTTCCAATAAATTTTAAGAATGCAATTTTTATTTTTTATTTTTTATTTTATGTATCATTCTCAAATTTCTTTGAAGATAACAAAAAATAATTTTGTCAACAATACTTCACATTCTATTTTCAATATCACTCACATTAATTATTCATTTTATTTGGATAGTTTTAAAATAAAAGAAAGTCGTACCATAGTGTGTTAAATATTGAATGTGAATTTGAAAGATTTTAATCCATTAATAGGTTGAACTGCATTTTTTAGTCATTTTATCCATTTTGTTTAAATTATGTTTTTTTAAATAATTAAAAATATTGTGGGAGAGAAGGAAAGAGAGAAATATGTTGCCTTGAAAAAACGATACAGAGTTGAATGGTAATTACTCTAGAAGTATGGTGAGTTGAATAGTTGAAGTATGAGGAGTTGATATTTTTTATCCGAGTTCAACAAGTTCGTGGGCTAAACGGGAGTTAACTTCTCCTCTCAACTCCTTCTCCAACAAGTATGTTGGCCAAACACCCCCTAATTTAAATTTTCACTCACACATGTTGAACTAAAATCACTCACACGTGGTTGAACTAAAATAATTTTGCCTTAATTTAATAAATGTGAATTCTCACTTTCACATATTGTTGAATTAAAAAATATTAATTTATATGACTTGATGTAAAAGAAATAAAAATAAAAAACTCAATTTTTACAACCACAAAATGATTAATTTGGGTATAAAATACCAAATTCATCTACAAAATAGTTGAACTTAATTAAGTAAAAAAAATAACATAAAATGTTTTAACTCAATGATAAATGGTCTAAATTCAACTATTAAATAGCATCTAATTACGTGTTTAAATTGAAGGTTAGAATTTATGAGATACAAGTTTGAACTTAAAAAATCAATTAAAAAAATAAATAAACTTAAAATTGACTCATTAAATTAAGCATAAAAAAAACGAACTCATTAAATTGTGTAGTTTATTCCGTAAATTTTATAATATAGAAGGGAATTGTGAAAGTCATTTATGAACTAGCATGTGTAGTTACAATTACACTTCCTGTTTTGACCTTTAAATGTGAGGAATTGTATACTCAAATTTATGGGAAGTGGTTGCAATTAAATATTATTATTAAGATATTTGTTAGGGACAACCCAACCAACACAAACCACTCTTAAATTACAAGGATTGTTATGATTATTAAATTACAAAACTATAATACATTATTAAAGTTAATAGTTGTGTGTAATTATACTATCATTTTTACAAAATTGTTGGAATCAAATTACTAGTGTATTGTTTGATAAAAAAAAAAAAAAAAAAAATTACTAGTGTATTAAAAAAACTTAGATATTAATAAAATTGACTACATGAATAAATATAGTACATAACAAGAGGTTATAAATTGAAACTCCTCCATCTCATATTTGAACAACTCAAAAAAAAAAAAAAAAAAAAAAAAAAAAAAAAAAAAAAAAATAATTAATTAATTGCAACAATTTTTTAAATTTTTTAAAATATTGTCAAATTAAAAGTTTTTTTTTAAGGACAAATAAAAAACTATAAAAAAAAAAAAAAAAAAAATTACCATGAAGAGTAATATTTATCGTATAATACGATAAATATGGAGTATAAAAATTTAAATCAACCCATTAAATAATCAAATAATATAATCATATTAATATATTGTCCGCATTTTAATTATTATAATGTACAAAATATTCTAACAATATTAACTAATATGTAATTTTAATGAATTATTGAACTATGCTTCCAACATTATTGAAAATGTCCAATATAATACAAAAACATACGATAATGTTTATGTTTTTGTTTGTTAATATTGTATACAATTTTATTTTCTTTTGAACAAGCACAAGTTATTAGTGTATTTAATTAAGCATTATATATATAATTTGACATGTTATAAGGTGTAGAATATGATGCAGGTTGTTACAATATTTTCAATAATTAAAAATATTATTTAATAATAATTAAAAACATGATATTGAGTAAAGTTAAACAAAAGTTAAAATTCAAATTATTAAAATTTTATATTTTAATGTCAAACCGAGCATAGCTCAATTGACATAAGGTTGTGTTCGTGACTATGAGGTCATGGGTTCAATCCTCGCTTTAATTAAAATACCGTTGAAAAAAAAAAAAAATTATATTTTTTTTTGTAAACTTGACACCAAAACACAACTATATATAAATATATATGTATTAGTATGTTGATTAATTAAAATATAACTTAAACTTGACACCACAACACAACTATATATAAATATATATGTACTAGTATGTTGATTAATTAAAATATAATTTTGAAGCTTATGTATATATAAAAACGTTTTGGTTTTGTCGGGCACACGGTGTCCATCCTATTAGCTATTCTACTCAAAATTTGTTTTATTAACGTGTTTTAGGTTGTCACATTAGTAGTTAATTTAATTATAGTTCAATTGATAAAATGTTTATAATTTCATTTAGTTGACGGCTTATTTAGAGCACATTAACCACTTGAATGCATAATCATCCCAACTTAAAAGCTAGATTAAATATTCATTAATATAAAATAAAAATTAATATAATATGAAGTAGGAGAATTCGAACTGCATACCCCTTAATCATTCACACATATTTTATGTAAATTGAGTTAGGCCCAGGTTGAGATTAAAGTAGGAATTAAAACAAAAATTTTAAGAGTACAAAATAAATTAAAACAACACTCAAAGTTTTACAACTAGCGCAAATTTATGGTATAATTGGATTGTTTTTTCAAAGTGTTTAATTTTAAAGGGGAAAAAAAAAAACATTTTCACAAAATTTGCATTGTGTAATTGGATTGTTTTTAAGTGTTTAATTTTAAAGGGAAAAAAAAAGTATTTTAGCAAAATTCGAAGAGTGTTTGGCTACCACTTAAAATGACTTTTTTTTAAAATAAGTTTAAAAAATAAGTGTCAAATTTTAGAAAAAAATGTTTTTGAATTTTTAAATTGAAAACCTCTCTCAAATTTTTCATAATACACGAAAATGATCAAAATATCTTCACACTATCCCCTTTCAAAATCTCTCACCTTCCCTTCCACCATGGTCACTGCTCGCGACCATTGCCTGAGCGCCACAGACGGATGGCAATCACAATATTTTAAATACAAATTTGAACTTACGAGTTTATAAAGTTTATTAATAGTTGTCATTTATAGTATTTTTTGGGTCACGTTGAAATAGTTTGTAAATAATAAATATTATTAAAATTAATAGATTAGTTAATTATTATTATTATTATTATTATTATTTGGAGTAGAAACAAATATAAAAATTAATCAATCAAAATGTTTGGCGGGCTACAAGTAAAAGAATCAAACAATAAACAACTAGATAACCATTCAGGGGGTTAGAAACCCACTCGACACACCCCTCAGAAGACAAAGCGTGACCCGCAAGGTTATGGGCCACCTTGTTAGTAGATCTCGGGCTAAAATTGAGACCCTTCACTCCAACTTGAACTATCAGAATCTGATTCTCCTCTAACAAAACTCCACGTGGAGATGTTAGAGGATCGTTAGACCGCAGAACTTGAACCAAACTCTTAGCATCTGACTCCATCCAGAAATTAGACAACCCCAATGAAACCGCCATCTGCAATCCCAGTAGCATCGCCATCGCCTCAGCCGAACAGGCGTCCAATATCACATCCACCACCTCGAATCTAGTCGCCACCAGCTCTCCAAGCTCATCTCTAAAAACAACCCCCACTCCCGACCTCTCTTTCGCCACCGACACCGCAGCGTCCATGTTCATTTTCAACGTCCCCGTCACCGGCGCCTTCCAACGAGGGGGTTCTACATGGACCGTTGAGGTCCCCACCCGCCCCTTTTCTGTTACAAACACATCCCCACCACCCCGCTTCCTCGCCTCTTCCAACTCCTGACAATAGGCCAAAATACCCTTCACCCGATCCTCCACCTTCGGGATCCCTCGCCCGTGATGAACAACATTCCGGTCATTCCACAGAGTCCAACAAATGAAAAAAAAAAATAACACCGGGTCGTCCTCCTCTAACCTAGTAACTGCCTATACACACATATCCTGGACTGAAGGGAGCAGAATCATTTGTCCGCAGACAGAGGGGAAAATGGTAGCCCAGATCGACCTGGCCCTCTTGCACATGAGAAAAAGAATGCCATATGGTCTCCCTGTCTCGACCGCAATGTACACACCATGGGTGGACCGGCACTCGACGCGTGCACAACCTGTCGTTTGTCGGGAGAATATCATGAAAGAGCCTCCACACAAAAATCTTGATTTTATTAGGCATTTTGAGCTTCCAGAGACCCTTCCACCACGCCTCCATAACACCCGGTTGTGAACAAGATCCTTCCATAGTAGAAGAAACAAATAATTTGTAGGTATTTTTTGTCCAAAATTTTTCATCCTTGGAATAATGTCATATCCACCTATCATTCACATCAGTCCCACACACGGGAATAGACAAAATTGATTCAACATCTGCTTCTCTAACACCTCATGTAGCTTCCCCCCACCCAACCGGCTCCACTCAGTAATGACATCACAAACTCGCAACTCATAATTAAATTCATCAAACTTCAAATTGAGAACCAAACGTAGACTATATTATAATAATTTATGGGTCCCAATTTATTTATTTATTTATTTTTTTCAAGTATGAAGTGTAATAATCCGACAACTGTCAACCAACCCAAGATGGGGGCGCTGACTTGTAATTTAATTTAATTTGAGTTTAAAAGAACAAAGTTAACGTTTTGTTAGAAATTTTAAAATATCAAGTACTGACCCACACGCGGCTGGGCGCGTACAGTCACGTACGAATGCAGCATAACAGCGTCGGTGCTGACATAAACGCGTTTATCCAATCCATGGATAACGTTTTCAGTCTCGTCTGGAGCAGGTACGGGCAGTAATTGGTCTGTGACGGAAAGGGGTCGGTGAGGCTATCACTTCCCTCACCAGAAAAAGAAAAAAAAAGCGAAACCCGGCGGCAGGCATGGGATTTGGTTGTGTGAAAAAGAGGTGTATTATTAGCAATAGACAGCATCACGTGGACAAATAAATTTTCGCCAGGTGGATGTTAACCAATTCGTACAATGCAGAGTACCCACGCCTACATCTCATTTATCAAATTTTTATTTTTATTATTTTTTTACTATAAATTGTATTATTAATATTAATTTTGCATGGCAGATCTGAAACGACACTACTTGTACTGCTAACGAATTGTCGGCTTCGAGTCCCCTCTCCCCCTCCTTAATTCCAATCATTTCACATTTCGAAGTTAACTATGAGAATTTATTGCAATTAATTATGAAAGATCCGATCCACTCTCATTTTAATTTATTAACTTACATTACACCACATTTTTCATTTAAATATAATTTAGTGCTCATATAAAAAAATAATTTAAATTAAACATCTCCTTTTATAAGTAAATTAAAATTTACTCAAATGTGTTATCGAGTTATTGAATTCATATGACCCACGACATTTCAATACCTATTTTTGTAGTACCCAATCCCTATTTCACGTCTCTATTTTAAATACTATTTGAAAAAAAAATGTGGTTTAGTTTATTACTATTAAATTAAATTGTTTTGAGTCTCTACTTTTCTATATTCATTATATTTTGATTTTTTAATTCGATTATTTTATAAATTAGTTTTTATAGCTCATTTTGTTAGATAAGTTGGTGGGATGTCTTGCTTTCAACTCTCAATGGAAGCAATTGGTCTATATCTCATCTCACACATTAACTTTATATTCGGTGTGGTTTTATATGATTTTACATTCATTTTATTTAACAATATAACTTAATATTTGTATTACAAACCCCAAAAAATAAAAAATATATATTTTATGGAAGTTTGTAAACTAGCCTAAAATATTTGGACAAGTACAAAAATCTGAAAGGAAACAAGCTCCAAGTCGATGAAGAGAAATAAAATTTAAAACTCAGAATAATGAGTGGCAATAATGTGTACAATGATGATATAATAATAAAGAAATGATGTTGGGAGAGTGCCCAATAATGAAAAATATTTACAAATTAAAACAGTTTGACTTTGTTGTAATGGAATAATGATCGAGGAATGCCATACAGTTGTCCAAAAAAAGAAAATAAAAAAGTGAGATCTAACTATATTTAATTACGTAATTAATAATATTATTTTTACAGTTCACTAATTTGAACAAGAGATCCTCCAAGAAGCATGCAGGCATTATTAAACAAAAAAATGTGAAAGATTCGTATCATTTCATTTATAAGAAATATTACTTAAATTAACTCGTAGAAAATAAGAACAAAAAAATGGAAAGGCATTTTTCTACTCACTTCATTAAATAGATGGCCCATGGCACAAGGTTCCATGTCAAACCTAATCAAGTATGGTTAATTATTTAAGTAGAATATAAGTAGGTTTAATAAAAATAATTACATTTAAAATTCTAGTAAAAGTTGACATGAATGAGATCACATTCACATAGATGTGCAAAACTAGCTAATTTGAATACAACAAAACAAAAATAAGTCAACTAGATAAAGTGTGGTAGATTTTATTTACAGCAATCGTGGTTTAGACATTAATTTTTGTCAACGATATAACATTTTCTTCAAGGCATAAAAAGTAAAAAGTTTCCATTTATATTGTTAGAGAGATAAAAAAAACATCCCCATTAGTATGATGTTATATATCCATTATTTTCAACATCAATTTCTTATGACTTTGCTTTTAGTTCTACTCAAAAGACCTCATATGAATGAGATGTTGTCTCTCATTTATATATACGTGATCTTCCTCTTTTTTTATCTAATGTGTGACACTTTGGTCGAACTCCTAACAATCCTCCCCTAAAATAGTCATCTATATGTGTTTATACTCGAGTATTACCAATTTTAATCAGACCAAAATGTTCATTCGTGCATACCTTGATAAGCTCAACCACAAGACCAATAATTATGACTAAGCATTGATGGACATACGAGCATAACTAAGTCAAGGACATGACTCTGATACCACTTGATAAGAACAACGAATCCTCTTCATATCTCTACATGGTATAATATTGTCTACTTTAAATCTAAATCCTCATGATTTTGTTTTTTTTTTTTTTTTTTATAAAAAAAATAATAAATAAATGGTAATTAGAGTTATCTCAACTAAACAAATCAAATTTGTAAAAAAAATAAAATAGTTAAATTAGCAAAATTCGATGTAGTGGCATCGATAATCCCTCTTGGATTGAAAAATATATTTAAAAAATAGCTTTGATTAAAAAAAAAAAAAAAGAAAAAGAATAGGGCACATCCTTCCTTACATAAAATCCTTCGTTACATAAAGATGTTTTTTTAGTCTAATTTTAAATAGTATTTTAATTAGTAAAACATTGACAATAAGTCAAATCGAGTATAGCTCAATTGGTATAAAATTATGTCCTTGATTAAAAAAAAAGTCATGAACTCAATCTCTACATTAATTAAAATATCGACAATAATAGAAGTATATATATTAATGGCTGATGTGGGACATTTTTTAATGTAACTCAAAGTATTTATTAAATTTGTTTGTATGAATGTATCATATGGATAAGATGGAGCCACGTGTACGTTGATACAACGTCTGTTTTTACAAATTATGTATGCAAAATCCAAAAGACATAGATAGGAAGGTAGCATGACAGATAATACACAAATAAATGTATTTAAAATGCATGCATCACAGCATCCACATTTCTTTAATTATTTTGTTCGGATTTTATATCAAACTTTAAAGAATAGACGTTTTTCCTAAGTTTTGGTTTCACTTTTTGGACTTTTATCACACTGTCTACTATATGACATATATATATATATTTTTTTATTAACTAAAAAAAAAAAATACGAAAATTTCAAAGATGATGATGCATGCATATAGTTCAGCTACAAAATCTAACCAAACCAATTGAATAAATACAAATCTTGACAAGTCATTGATGAATTTTTCTGTGAATTAAAAAAAAATTAAAACAAATCACAATAGTTGATATTTGTCAATCTAAATTTCAAAGTAATGTATAATCTAGACGTGTTTAAGTAAATAATATAAAATAAATAGTCTGAAAATACAATTGAAAGTTTGAAGTTTTAGAAAAAAAACATTATATTTATTATAAAATCAAATATAATATAAAACATATATATTAAGAAAAATCACACTTATGCTACATTTAAAAAATTGTGACCTTTTTTATAATACACATTAAAGTTGTTACGCTGTAAAATATCTCTATAATATTATTATCCAAGCTATGGATCTAATTTCATGAACTAAAAAAACTATTAATTTGAAGAAATAAATTAAAATTACACACCAATGAGTTTCAAACATTGTTATAATTTAAATTTTTGTAAATCACATTCTTCCCTCAGTTAGTTTTTAATTTTTTTTTTTTAAGTATTTTAATTAATGTAAAAATTGATCTCAAGACTTTTTAGTGAAAGACACAAATTTATGCTAATTAAACTATGATACAGTTTTTAGAAAATGATATCATTAAAAAAATAAAAAATAAATGTGTGCTAATTCTTTTAACAACAACGGTGACAACAATTAGAGTATAATTTTTTAATTTTCATTAGAAAAAAAAAAAAAAAAAAGATTTGAAGGGGAGGAGTCAAATCTTTGTTGGTGAGAAAAATGATAGAGAAATAGAAAGGAAACTTCGAGTGATTTAAAAATTCACAATTAAAAAAAAAAGAGGGCATATATCCATCCAAAACCTCCAGCTCTGCAAAGTGCAAATATATGATACAGACTCCATTTTGACTTTAAATACACCAAATATTTTCAATGATATTTAATGGAAATTTTAAGGAAGTGTTTTGTGTTTGGAAATAAAAAAAAAAAAAAAAAAAAAAAAAAAAAAAACTTGGGAATTAAGCTAAGTTTGGCTTAATTAGTTTACCACGTAGAATTTCCAGAGTGTGACATAAGCAGTGGCGATTGTGGTTTACGAAGCAGTCCAATTTTTTTTTTTAATTTTTTTTTTCTGGGACCCAAAGAAGAAAAAAAAAACACTTTCAAAATGAAAATGACTTTCCCAAGAAATTTGAAACTTGTCACAACTTTTATTTAATTTTCCTACGAAATTCATTTTCTAAGGGTGAGGTTATGTTAACACCTGGTCCAGCATGTGAGGAGTGTGGCAATGGCGGAGGGGTTGGCAGTAGTGGAGAAGTTGCGTCTAGCCTGGAAAGCTGGATTTCATTCGATAGTACTAGAGACGGATTCCTCTCGGATTTGTCACTTACTTCAGGAGGACATTGAAGACTTGTCAGAAGTTGGGGTGATGGTGCAGGATTTGTGCTCTCGGTTCTGTCATCCGTCCAAGAGATGTTGTAGGTTCATCCGACGCGAAGGGAATGAGGTGGCACATCAGTTAGCAAAACTAGCATTGACTTTGCGTGGTGGTTTGGTTGGAAGATTTTCCTCCTCAAATTGAATTTTTTATTTTGAGTGATGTTACTCTCATTTAAGCTCTGTACTGAGCTTTGCTCTAAAAATAAAATAAAAAACCACAAATTTAATGTGCTTCCTAAGTTTTACCTCTTTTTTATTTAATCATAAAAAACACTTCTAATTTAATTTATGTATTTTCAATTTTATAAAAAATTAATTAAAAAAAATCCATACAATTTCTAATTAATTTACTATGATCTAGGTAGTACAAGAAATCTCATTAAATCTTAACAATATTTTTTCTATAGAAACTAAATCGTTACAAATTTTAAAGTATATCAATTAAATTGATACATACTAAAGTTCAAGAATTAAATTGTCCATTTACAAAATAAATAAATAAATTGTTACAAAATTAAAAATAATAAATTAAATTGTTACCAACTTAAATTTATATACTAAGTTGTTACTCCCTTAAAAGTTTAGAGACTAAAACTATTTTTTAACCTTGATTTAAAAAAAAAAAAATTTGGGTGCATGAATATTAAATATTTTTTTAGTTAAACAAATAAGTAGAGTAGAAGATTACAACCTCCAATCCCATGAAAAGAAATATATGTCAATTAGCATCGAACTAGGTTCAATTTGACAAGTATTAAACTTAAATCCAAATGTTTGTGTATTATAGTAATCAAGAATTTAAATGTCGATATCGACGAAAATATGAAAATCTCAATTTTATGAAAATATAGATAAAATGTCGATATCGATAAATATTTCTCAAATAATTTTAAAATTAATTTTTTTAAAAAGTATTAAAATTAATAAGAGTTAAAATGTATTTATTATAATATTATATTTACGTTGAGTTACACAACATTTTGTTGCTATTTTTTTTTAATATTTCATCGATTTTATTAGTTAGGATAGAAATATCGATGTCGATAGAAAAACGATGAAAATTTAATACAAGAATAATAACTTGTTACGAAAGAAAATGTAAAATGAAAAGAAAAAAAGAGTGGCAGTTTGATATAAAAATTGAAAAGGTAGGAAGTCAAAGTAGACATGGTTGAAATTGGAAAACTCTCAGAATATAAATAATAAATATAAATAATAATGGACTAAGTTTACGCAGTCCTATATATATATTAAACTTTCATTCCACAAAAGTTCATAATTATTTGGCATTTCAGAATCCACTACACTTCCTCTCTAATTTCCGATTCAAACTTTCATTCCACTTTTTTATTAATCGGAAGCCGGTAGCAATCTCCGTTCATCCTCAAGCTTTAGTTCTTCATCGTTTTCATTTTCAAGGTCACTACTCAACATTACTGTTATTCAATTTCATTGTGTTCTCTGTCTGGTTCTTTGTATTGATTGTGAAATTCGTAATCTGCTCTGTTTTTTTATTTTATTTAAGTTGATTTTCGTATCGAGGTATTAGGAATCGCTGTTTCGATGAAATGGGATTTGGGGCTGCCATCGTGATGGCTTCACAGGGGCGGCCGCCGGTGGCTAAAATGAGTTTTAAAAAAAAAAGGAAAAAAAGAGATACATAAGGATGCTACTGGTTAGGTTAGGCAGATCTATAGCCATACTGTAATAGGCAATGAATTCTATTATATCCTGATCTCTTTTGGAGCCACTTGCTTTGATTTGAACCCGGATAATTATTTTTCAATTTGGTAGTGCTACTAGTGCCATTTCTTTTAGTAGCTTGCTAGTTGCTATATACCCTATAAACTCATCCCTTCTGATATATAGCATCTTGTTCTTACAGGTTGTTAAAGGATCGTATTATGCCATATGGGTATATCTAGTTCATGTCCATTTGCTGAGTATATTGATTTGGGAAACAGTTTAGAATCCATTTTGATCAAATCCATAAGTTTTCGAGATGAAGATAAATCTCTAATGCTCTCTGTCAGTGAACCGAAAGTATTGAAATCTGTAAGTTCTGGAAATGTATCTTTGGAAGCATCTATTAGCTTCAAAGGAAGAGATTTGGAGACTTCATTACAAACAGGAAATGATATAGGTGTTGTTGCATCGATCACCCCAAAGAGTGAAGAGTTTGATAATCAATCTCTAAGTTCAGATAATGATATGGGAAGATTCCAAATGTTACCAGTTTTGGATCCAACCAATCCCAAGCATGCTGCTGCCTTAAAATTGCAGAAAGTTTATAAAAGCTTCCGCACCAGAAGAAAGCTAGCAGATTGTGCAGTTCTTGTTGAACAAAGCTGGTACTTTTCTTCCCCTTTCTTCTTATAAAAAATGATAATCATGCTGCAAGGTTATCTTGTTTTATTTCATTGTTTATTAAACTGGAAATATTTGTAGGTGGAAACTCTTAGACTTTGCTGAACTCAAGCGAAGTTCTATATCGTTCTTCGACATGGAAAAACGTGAGTCTGCCATTTCGCGCTGGTCAAGAGCGAGAACTAGAGCAGCTAAGGTGAATTTAAAGAAATTCATATAATAAAAAAAACTTATGAACAATAGTTGAACATATTTTTGTTTCAGAAATTTAACCAGTTTTTTGTCATTATAGGTTGGAAAAGGCTTGTCCAAGAATGCCAAAGCTCGAAAGCTTTCTTTGCAGCATTGGCTTGAGGCGGTAAGTAAATTTCCTTTAACCAAGTGTTTTTAATGTATGAACTGAACTTCATCTTGTACTGATGTAATGATTTTTTATTTACGCATACAGATTGATCCGCGACACCGCTACGGCCACAACTTACAATTCTACTACTTGAAATGGCTTCATAGTCAGAGTAAAGAACCCTTCTTCTACTGGTAAGATTTCCTTCTTGCAACACAATATATTATTATTATTATTTTTTTTTCCTGCATTTTTTTAGATCCGGACTCAAATAAAAGCTTCGGTTTCTGGATTCAGGTTGGATATAGGCGAAGGAAAGGAAGTAAATCTTGTAGAAAAATGCCCGCGATCGAAACTCCAACAGCAGTGCATCAAATATTTGGGTCCTGTAAGTAAATACTTGTTGATCCAATCGTCCTTCAGTTCCTTTATTCTTAAACTATAGCACATTGAACTTAATTTATCTCTTCTTTGCTTTAGATGGAAAGGCTTGCATACGAAGTAATTGTGGAAGATGGGAAACTCGTATACAAACAATCAGGGAAACTCGTCCATACAACTGAAGAAGCTAGAAATACAAAATGGATTTTTGTCCTAAGCACGTCGAAAACCATGTATGTTGGAAAGAAAAAGAAAGGTACATTCCAGCACTCAAGCTTCTTGGCTGGAGGAGCAACAACTGCTGCTGGGAGATTGGTTGTGGACAATGGTGTTCTAAAGGTACAAAGTCTACAACATGAAATCCTGAATTGTTTTCCCCCTCTAACTTCTGATCCAATTATCTATTACTTGCCCCTAGAAAGGATTTTGACATCAACAACTCACCATCGCTCTTCTTTGACAGGCTGTTTGGGCTCATAGCGGACATTATCGACCCACTGAAGAAAACTTCAAGGACTTCATGTCATTCCTTAAAGAGAACAATGTAGATCTTACTGATTTGAAGGTAATATTACCTGAAAAATGTAGAAGGCATTTATGCTTTCCCCTTTGATATCATTTTTTAAACTTGGATGATTTTAAATAACGCCTAAAATCCATATTTTCATTCCATTCAGACAAGTCCTATTGATGAGGGGGATGATTATCTGGACAACCAAAAGAGTAGCCGCCACATTAGGAATCATTCATCAGAGGAGGACTTCATCGAAAAGCTGAACGGCTTTGAGAGTGAAGAGAACAATACCGAAGAATCAACTGAAGGAAAATCTGATTCATTTGAGCCAACACAGTTTTCCATTGAATTATCTGATTTAAAACGTCGCAACATTGGCCAAAAATTGATCAATCTTGAGATACCAAACAGGGCTGAAGTGATTGCGAGGTTTGAAAGAAAACAACAAGATGTGGGAACCAGTGGTAATAATGGTTTTCTATTGGAATCCCCTGTTGATACTTACAAATATACAGAGAATTCATTCTCTCCAAAGCCAAACGTCTCTGATGAAAATCAAAGGAATACTGAAGTGAAGATCATTCCTGAAGAGTCAGTCCTTAGAAGGTTAAATTCACATAAAGAAGCCAAATCATACCAACTAGGGAAGCAGTTATCTTGCAGATGGACAACAGGAGCAGGTCCCCGCATAGGCTGCGTGCGAGATTATCCGTCGGAACTCCAGCTACGAGCGCTGGAGCAAGTGAGCTTATCACCGAGAAGCGCCACACATTCTTGGCATCACTGCTATCCTAATGGCTAATGTCACCGGTGAGCTGACTCAAGGACAGTAATACCGCCAACTTCCCGGGCCAGATAACAGGAAACATAAGAAGATGAATGACCATTCATAAACATGATCCTCTTGCTTTTTTTGTTTTCAGAGGAACATATCAGTGAATGGAGCAGATAGTAAACCAGAATGGCTACAGATTCCTTATATGTTCATTCTTTTGTATATACACAAAAAGATGATTTAGGAGTTCTTGGTGATTTTTTCCTACTAACCCACTTTTTCTTTTTTGTGTAACAAAGGGAAACTGCACACATTTTTTTTCACTTACTATTCCATTTCTTCTTATTTATAATAAATACAAGCAGAAATTATCGAGTTTTATGAGTTTATGGCTTCTGGTGTGCTGCTCTACTATTTTGTTCTCCGTATTCAGCATTTTTTTTAGTACAATAAATCGAGTATGGAGATTTGAACCTCTGACCTCAAGGGAGGAAGTACATGACAATAACGCTTAGTCACTTGTACCATTTTTTTGTCCTCGACAGCCTGAAGGTCAACCCTACTTGAATAAACAGGGATTAAATTTGAAGTCACGTCAAACAGATAAGAATCGTTGTATTTGCAACCAGTTTGTGCTTGTTCGAATGAGCTGTCTAATAATTTGTTAATGCAAGAAAGGACTCGTTTAATGAGAGTATAGAGGAGAAAAAATGCGCATAGATTAAGGGTTTTTTTTTTTTTTTTTTTTTTAATAACAAGTAAGAAAATATAGGTTAATTATATCATATAAATTATTCTTCGATTTGGTTACGTTTAAAAGTATCTCGGAATAAAAGAACTTCTAATTAAACTCTTGTTAGATAACAATATTAAAATAGTGAAATAGACATTATTGTCGAGTTGAATATCATTTGAATGTTAAATATTTACAATAACATATCTAATTAAAACTTAAAC
Organism: Herpetospermum pedunculosum; assembly: GCA_028017165.1. Classification (NCBI taxonomy): domain Eukaryota; kingdom Viridiplantae; phylum Streptophyta; class Magnoliopsida; order Cucurbitales; family Cucurbitaceae; genus Herpetospermum; species Herpetospermum pedunculosum. Next base: position 380,502 of record CM051529.1, on the reverse strand, counting down.
TACTATTACTTGAACAAAGAAATTTACACAACTGTAGGGTCAGGCGAATACCGAATCACTATTGTTATTTAACTTCAACAATATTGCTCAATAGAAATTTAATTCAAAATCTTTTATATATCGAAGATGAAATTGGAACGGCTTGAATGTTAATTATGAAATGAAAATTAAAGAATAAAAGGATACATCACATATCTAGTCGAAAATAGTTGGCATCATGCGTAGTCGCAACTTGCAAGCTGCCACGGACTGTTAATAAACAATGAATATGTATCATGTTATATGGAAAAATAAATCCACCCGATGTAGAAAATTTTCAAAAAAGAAAAGAAAAAAAAAAATTACAAGTTAAATAAGTACTCTCAATTTCGTATTCAAAAGGTCTCTTACATATTAAAAAAAAAAAAAAAATCTATTAAATATGAAATTGAATTTAATGTCTCACGTGAGACCCTAAACTATTAGTGGATTTAAAAAAAGGTTGAATATGTGAAGTATTAGGCACAAAATTGAAACTATAATTTTAGGGACTAAATAGAAAGAAAGAAAAAAACAACTGAAAGTTCGCAAACTAAACACGTAAATTTGTTGAATGAGGTCAGTGAGTTGGTAAACTTAAACTCAGCGACCAACGTGTTTATTGGTAGACACAACATACAACTTTAATGGAAATTAAACCAAAACCAGGTCTTCCACATATCAACTTTCAACGTAAAATAAAGAAGAAAAAAAAAAGGCTTTGAAAATGGTCAATTCAAACTAGTCCCCAATCAAAATCCATTATGCATTTGATGGTACTCGAGTCCAAATCAACTAGTAAAAAGTGTCATTTTCAGAATGACTGCGAATTCCAAGTGATTCAAAAGAAAAAGTTTACTATCTATTTGTATTTGAGATGAGTTTTGGATATACGATGGCATATGATGAAAACTAGATAGATATCAAACACAACCATTTGATTCTCACTCATGTTTCTCTAATTACATGTACGAATAATTAGGAGATAATATAGCTACCCAAAAGTACTATTAGAGTGAAGTTCACAGCATAATCTTCCCATGTCATCTAACATTTTACCTATTTACATCCCTAAAATTTCACACATTTCAATGAGTCGATTTGGAACCGAGCCCTGTGTTTCCCATGGATCTTTAACCACCTATGAATACCAATAGCAATTTTATCTCTACTCGAAATATATATATATATATATATATATATATATATATATATATATATATATATTGTAAACTAGTCACAGTCAACGAAAGAATGCAAGTTTGAATAGAAAATCTAACCTTAGTTACTGTGAGATTGGTCATGCTCAATAAAGTCTAGAGCATCTTCCTTGGTGACAACATTGACACGGCTCACCCTATTTTTATGGGTTACTCCATATATCTTGTCGGCAACCTTCACAAGCTCTGGCCTAAATGTGGTTGTTATAAATTGAGTATTCGCCATGTCTGCTAGCCGACGAATCATATCTAGAAAGTAATTAAGAACATCAAACAGGAATTATGATTACAGAAAAGGGAATATATATATATGACATAATGCATACTACACAATAAATATAATAGCATCCTCTCTTTTAAAAAACAAAAAAAATAAAAATGGAAAAGCGTTTGATATCTCTTGGACGAGAAATTATAAATATAGTGTGAAGGATACTTCCAACTGCAGTTCTATATTGAGGATCCAATGCTGCATCTATCTCATCAAACAGGTAAAATGGAGCAGGATCGCATCGTTGTATGGCAAAGATAAGTGTTAGAGCAACAACAGTTTTTTGTCCCCCAGACAACTGCTTCATAGATTGTGTCTCTCCTTGCCCAGTAAAAGAAACCTGCCACAAACACCATTTTATTTAGAAAGTCAGGATAGGCCATCCTATGAAACAAAGTACAGACGCTTGTACATGCCTTCACTTTCACTCCTATGTATTTCTCAACCCTGCCTCCAGTATCTGTTTCTTGAGGTCCAGCTTCATCAGGATCATCATCAGCATGATCACCATCCTGTGCGAGAAGAAGAAATGAAGATAAATCATTATGGAATTGAATGTATTCCCAAAGCCATTTGTTGCTGCTGATACCTTCCATGATGTGACCAAAGGGGAAATTATAACTTTCTTGGGAGTATTTGTACTTCCAAATAGGCTTACGCAAGCAATCATTTTTTTTATAAGAAATCACGCATTCATTGAGAAAAAATGACAGAATATAAGGGTTTTTTTTTAGAAATCACGAATTACTTTTTTTTTTTTTAGAAGGGAAACAATTTCATTGATGAATGAAAAGGGGGAGAGAAAACTCTCAAGCACCTATAGGTGAATTACATAAAAGTTCTCCAATTGGAGGATAAGCAAGATAAGCTATAATGAGAAAAAGGTGCAGTTCCTTTACAAATTAGGAGAGCATAACAAATAATTGAATCTCTAAATCGATCAAAAGTGGAAGAAATGTCCCGAAAAGTTCCTTTACAAATTAGGAGAGCATAACAAATAATTGAATCTATAAATCGATCAAAAGTGGAAGAAATGTCCCGAAAAGTCCGTGCATTTCGTTCCCTCCAAAGAAACCAAAAGAATGTTCTGATAAAAGCAAGCCATAATGTTTTCTTCGTTCCCACAAATGGATGACCCACCAGTACAACGGAGAGCAAGTCATAAATGTCATGTGGCAATGGAAAAGACCAATGAAAAGCTTCCAGAATGAAAACCCAAAAACGGGATGCAAAAGAGCAATGAGCAAACAGATGACCAGGTGTCTCAGCATTTGAAGCACACATACAGCACCAAGAAGGAGAAAAGTAGAAATAAGGCATACGTCTTTGAAGCCTATCCGCCGTGTTAACTGCACCAAGACTTAATTCCCAAAGAATTTTTTTAATTTTCTTGGGATAAGCATCTTTCCAAATCACTAAGGACAAGTCTTTTTTCAAAGGGTCAGCCACCCCAATTAAAGCCTCCATAAGAGATTTTACCGTGAACGATTCTTTATGGGTTTGAAGGCGAATGGTGGAAAGCATATTGGATAAAGTAGCCCATTCAGCCGCTTCTCGGTCATTAAGGTTGCGCCTAGGCGATATATTCCAGTTTTGTGAAGAGGGCACCCAAACATTTGCAACCATATTATTTGGATGAGAGGTAAGCCGAAATAGGCGAGGGAAGACCAAGGAGAGAGGACCACGGTCCAGCCATGAATCATGCCAAAAGGAGGTAGAGACTCCATTACCAAGCGATCGAATAGCGCGACAAGCAACCAGATCCAAAGTCTGACAAATAAAACGCCAAGGAGCCTTAGACGAACTTGGGGGGATGGGTTGAGGCCAAGAATGGTTACCATCAAACGAGTAGTACTTAGCTGAAATAAGTCTGCGCCAAAGGCTATTATCCTCCGTAAGATATCTCCAAATCCATTTTGCCAATAATGCCAATGCGGAAATTGCCAATACCAAGACCTCAACTTATGATTGGGGGTTAGAATGCTCTCTCCTCTTTCCTCTCTCCTCTCCCCTCTCCTCCACACCTCTCCGGCTTAATCCCTCCGATCTCCATGGCTCCTGCACCCACCACACAACAACCATGGAACCGTCCCACGCGATCCATCTACATTGATAGGAAGATTTTTGAAATTGCCTTTGATGAATTTTTTCAGGGTAGCCGAGCAAAAATTACTGAGAAAGAAAGATACTCCACAAATTCTGTCTCTCTTACTTGGAGATCTCTAAATTGGTTGGTATCCTCTTTCAATTCCTTAACCACTTCACCTTGTAATCATAGGTTTTTTGACAAACTAAGAAGTGAAGAGTATGATCTTTGGTTGGAGAAACTCAACAACAAGAATGGTCATTTCGTTGAACTCAATCAACTCTTAAGTTCAGGCAAGAGGAATCGACTGATCATTCCCTCGGAAATAAACAAAAAAGGATGGATTTCTTTCCTTTCCCTTATCTCGGAGTATCCAAAAAAGAGCCAAGCTACAGTTCCATCATTCCAGCAACCGTACAAAAAGGCTCTCTTGGCACCAGAAAAGACCAATGCCGCCACCTTTTCGGCGGAGCCTAGGCAGCATAGGGTGCCGTTTGTGCCTCCACCAGCCCTTGCCACCACCGTTTCAACTGCACAAAGGCCACTCCCTGTTCTCAAAGATCCAGTGCATCAATCGGGAGGGGAGTTCATTGTTATTCAACGAAGAAGCCTTAACGATGATTGGCCAAGCATTCGTATGGCACTCCTTGCTAAAACCATCAAGCGTTGTTTAATCAATCCTTTCGCGGATAATAAGGCTATCCTTCATGTTTATGACTCACACATTGCTGCATCCCTCTGTGCCAATATGGATTGGGTGAATTTTGAAACTCACCAGGTACGTTTTCTCCCCTATATTATGAGTTCTTTTCAACAGGACCTTATGATTGCCTCCTATGGTGGATGGATAAGAGTGTTACATCTCCCCCCGTTGCTCTGGAATGATCAAATCTTTCGGTATATTGGTGATGTTTGTGGAGGTTTCATAGAAACAGCAAGTGACTCTGACAGATTGATTACTCTCTCTGAAGCTCGGCTGAAAATCCGCCCAAATGGTATAGGTTTCATCCCTGCGGAGATCTCAATCCCAGACTCCATTGCCGGCGACACCATCAAGGTCCGACTCGCGAGTCTCTCCGGCGGAAAAAGCAAAAAAGGAAAGTCTTTAATTGCCCCCCTCATCACGGATGAATTGAATTCGGAAATCAATATTCAAAAATCAGTATTGAAGGCGAATTTATTTCAAGGACCAGCCGATTCCTTTGTGAGATCTTTTTCGCCTCATGCCAATTCAATTTCGGAGGATTTTCAGGGATCTTTTATGGCTGCCGATATCGCAATCTTTGAAAAATTGGAGATTGCTCCTTCTCCTCCGGATTTCCTTCCCCCAATCAAGCTGCCAAATATTACTATTCGAGATAAAATTCTCCAGCAAGATTTTATCCCTCCCCCCTCACCAAAATTACCTATTATTTTCCCCGCAACCACTTTCCCTAGCCACACTCTCTCTCTTCCCTCGGGGCCCACCACTTTAAAATTTGGAACTAGTTATTCAACATCCGCCAACCTTTTTTTCTCCCGAGATTCAGATACGGAGGCCTACCTATCCAGCCCAAATCCTAATTCCCCACATTCCCTCCTCACCGAACCAACTTCCCCAAATAACTTCGAGCTCACCATCTTCGATGAACCTTCATCAGCCATAAATGACCTCTCCCCGTTGGCGTTTCTCCCTCCCTTATCTCCGATCCCCACCCCTACCCAAGCTGAACCTTCCCTTCCCGCATCACCACTCCAACCCAACCCGAACCCAAACAACCACCCTTCCCTCTCTTCTACTTTGAGCCAACTTGCATCCCTTTTGCTCGAACATGGCCTCTGCCTTACGGCTCTCCCCCCAGCCCCTCAGCAATCAAAAAAAAAAAGCAAAAGCCACCACGGCTAAAAAACCAAGGGTAAACAGAGAGGTTCAAAATCTTCTTTCATCGGTGAATTATGATAAAACAGCCACATTGAACATTTTGGAGGGCGTCAATGTTGAACAATGAAGCTCTTATCATGGAATTTTAGGGGTTTGGGGACATGGCAGAAACAAGTAATTAAAATACCTTTTTGCATCCTAATCCAAGTTTTTTCCTTCTGCAAGAGACTAAAAAGGAGGACAATTTGACCGTCCAATCTCTTTGGATCTCAAATCATGAGAATAAAAAGGAGGACAATCTGATTCTTCCTTTGGTAGGGTGTTAGTTTTAATCTTTTTCAATGCTCTGTATTGGTGTAATGTAAACACCCCTTTTCAGATTTTAGTTTTTCTCTTTTGACCGTTATTTGGTCCGCTTTCTTGTAATCACCTTCGGGTGCTCGAGCTTTAGCTCTTTTTCATTTATCAATGAATCGTTTCTTTTCAAAAAAAAAAAAAAAAAAAAAAAAAAAAGAGACCTCCCATTAGTTTACACCAAGACTTACATTGATCATTGATGTATGAAATTACAAAGGAAGCAAGATGCTCAAACCAAAGGAGTTATAAATTTCTCCAATTGGTCAAAAGAGATGAGAGGCTATATGATTTGAAGAAAGTAGAACATCTACACCAAGACATCGCAAGAAAGATAATCTTGTCAAAAAAAAATAATCATATGAACTATCCTTCTCGTTGAAGAGGCAGTTTTTTTGTAATTACTCTATAGGTCTTTTATTACTTGATTGGACCCCTTTTCTTTAAGGGTGGTTCCCTCGGGCTCTCTTTTTTTTTGGATGTCCTTGTATTCTTTCATCTTTTACTCAATGAAAGTTTGGTACCTTATCAAAAAAAAAAAAACATAATCTTCCTTCGTTGGTGAAAGGATGACCATTGAGAGTATAGGAAAGGTGGACGTTGATCTCATCTGGGAGGGCAGTGACCCAGCTGAAGGAGAAGAGGATATCCTTCCAAAATCTGTCTGCAAAGGTGCATCTGATGAAGAGGTGACTTTGAGACTCTAGTGCTGATTTGCATAATGGGCAACATTGTGGGGTGGGGACAAGGTCCAATAAGGGTGGCGCCTTTGTAATTTGTCAAAAGTATTGATGGCATTGTGACTTTAAGGGGGTGCAGAGGAGTATTCTGATTGCATTCTATGTCTTTTAGGAGAGACTTGACAGAAAATGCCCCTTTAGAATCCGGCTTCCAAATCCAACTATCTTGGAAGAGTATAAGTGAATATCGTTTAGAATATCCATAAGATTGATCCAGGTTTCTATGTCTTCATCCTTGAGGCTGTTTCTTCTCAACCCAAGATTCCAGCCCTGTTGGTTCCAAGAGTTGAAGACAAATATGTCCTTTTTCTTTGCTAGTGTGTATAGATTTGGGAACGAAAGAATATAAGGGGCTTTAAAAAAAACAACCTAGCAAAGGGAGCCAAACTAAAACAAAAATCGTTGTGCATTGAGACCTAAAGAGACACATGAAACCTGAAACCTAACAAGGGACCAAATGTCCTCCCAAGAACTATCAACCCCTCTAAAAAATCTATTATTCCCATACCCCATAAAACAGCACAAAAACCAGCATGCAAAAATAAATAAAAAAAATATAATAAAAAAATAAAAATAAACTCTTATCACAAAAACGGCGAATGGTGAAGAAACTCCTCCACGATATAGCTACAATCTCAGGAACGAGGCAAGTGGACACTAACTGTCTAAATAAAACAGTCCCACACCACAAAAGTGAACAGGCACCTCCAAAGAAGATCTATATCCCTAGCCAATCTCCTACAAAGAATACAACATTGCGGCTCAACTACAACTAGAAAGGAAGACTTCCCCATAATGATGAAAGACACTACCCATCCAGTAATGTCGTAGAAGATTTTGAAGAAATTGTGTCCAAACTAGCCTCTAATAAAGCCATAGTCTCAAGTTTATGCACAAGTCAATCCAATCATTCAACTCAGTAAGGTTTCTTCTATCCTCAACATTCCAGGCATCTCCACAGGAAGAATGGGGAAGGGCAGAACAACTCTTCCTTTTTTGCCTTGTTTACTCGAAGCTGTAGAGGATGTTCCTCAACATATTCAGTCAGCCCCTAACCTGCTTCAGAATTACTTCAAAGACTTCTTAGAGTCTTTTTTGTGAGGATTAGTTCGAGAATAAGGCCAAGTTCCTATGGTTTAATGCTCTAAAAGCTCTTATGTTGAAACTGAAAGTTTGGTTGGAGGGAAATAGGAGATTTTACCAAGGAGTGGAAGGCCCCTGGACAGGAATCAAGAGACTAATACTTAAATTTCTTCTTTCTGGACTTCCACTCAGATATGGTCCGGCAGAGATTATAAAGTTTGAACTTTCTATACATCACTAAAGGAAAACTGTGTGTTCTTAATGAAAAAGCAAGGGGATCGCCCATCACCATGAACGCAGAGATAAAATGGCAACCATGCTGTTAGGATTTAGGGTTTAGTTTAGGGATTATTCTTTACTTATTTGTTATTGGTTATTCTATCCTTATATGTATTTGTTCTTTCCTTATTAGTCATAGCAATCTCTATATAAATCTCCATGTAATTCTCTCTCAATACAATGAATAATATACTTTTCATATATTATAACATGGTATCAGAGCACCTCCAAAAACCCTAGAAATCAAAAAACCCTAAGGGCGGCGGCTTGCGCTTGGCGGCCGTCGCCCCTCGCCCAATTTCATTAATCTCCAATTTTGTTCTTCTCCGATCTTTGTTCATATGATTTCGTTAGTTTTTTATTTGGCTTTTCTTTCTCCGGCTGCCGTCGCACCCATCGCTTTCCGCACCGGAATCAACCGTTGCCCGCTGCCCAGATTCGTTCGCTGTCCACCATTTGTCGCCGTTCAGCCGCTGCCCGCTGCCCAGATTCGTTTGTTGTCCACCATTTGTCGTCGTTCAGCCGCTGCCCAATGCCCAGATTCGTTTGTTGTCCACCATTTGTCGCAGTTCAGCTGCTGCCCGCCGCCTAGATTCGTCCGCTGTCCACCACCTGCAGTCGGCCCAGATATGCCGCTCAGGTTTGTCCGCCGCCGCCGTTGTTTCCTCCGCATGCCGCTGCCGCCGCCGTTTCCTCGGCACGCCGCCACCACCAAAGAGCTCTTCCTCTCTTCCTTCAGATTAGTTGCCGCAGTCCTCCTCCATCTGGCACCTCTTCCTTCGATCCAATGAAAGACCTATTTTGGTCTCGGTTTATTTCAGTTCAATGTTCGGTTTTGGTTCAAATCGGTTCAACCCCGATTCGGTTCTGGTTCAAATCGGTTCAACCCCGATTCAGTTTTGTTTCAGTCCGGTTCAGCTCGGTTTCGTTTCAGCCTGGTTCATTCCAGTTCGTTTCGTTTCAACCCCGGTTCAATCCGGTTTGGTTTCGTTAAATCTTATTCAGTTTACTCTGATTCGGTTCTGGTTCAAATCGGTTCAACCCCGATTCAGTTTTGTTTCAGTCCGGTTCAGCCCGGTTTCGTTTCAACCCCGGTTCAATCCGGTTTGGTTTCGTTCAATCTTATTCAGTTTACTCTGATTCGGTTCGGTTTATTTTGGTTTACTATGTTCGTTGTGCATCTGCCTCCGCATGTTCGCACAAACCCTCCGTCGTGAAGATTCAAATCTGCATTTGTTCGTCCAAAATTATCTAACAAACTCAATTTGGTTTCTCAACTACCATCTTGAGTTTGAGGGAGGGTGTTAGGATTTAGGGTTTAGTTTAGGGATTATTCTTTACTTATTTGTTATTGGTTATTCTATCCTTATATGTATTTGTTCTTTCCTTATTAGTCATAGCAATCTCTATATAAATCTCCATGTAATTCTCTCTCAATACAATGAATAATATACTTTTCATATATTATAACACATGCGAAGCACCTAATCAAATTGACTTCTCAACCATTCGTCAGCACAATACCGAGCAAGGTCCACAGGCCACAAAAATACAATTTTGAGTGATAAAAACTGCATCCAACACAAAAAGGAATGCATGAAATACAATCACAACCATACCTTTTTCTTCATCATTACTAGGTACCCATGGCCACCTTGAACAAGCTCTGAGAAAACTTCTCGAAAGTGCTTGGCAACTCCTTTGAATGTACGTTCGATTGATTCATCCTTCCTTTGATCTAAGACTCCAATGAGCTCTTGAATTTTCTGCAATGTCCATAAGCAACATTGCTTAGCAAGAGTTTAACAACCAAATTACAAACAAAACAATCTGAATTGGATCCGATCTAGCAATACCTCATCACCTGCATCCAATTCAGCTTGCCTTTTCTGAAGCTCTTCCCTTTGTTCTGTGAAATTCACATACTGATCCAATGCTTTCTTGTTAACATGGCTGAATTGTTGCAGTTGTTCATTGCATCTGTGCAACATTTTATACAGTTCCTTGATGTTCCTCCTCTTATACCTAAAATTTGCAATAGGAAAGAAAACCCAACAAAGATCAGACAGCTACCAAGAAAATGAACCACAAACAATAGATTCAGGTGCACATGAAAAGTATTGTCAAATAATCTCAACTATGACCACTAGCATTTTTCAAACAACTAAACACAAGAAGAAAATCCTAATTAAAAGAGAAGGTTACGTTTCAAAAGCATCAGATGACAGTAGACCCAGCTCTCCAATTTTCTTTGAAAACTCTTCTTCTTTGGCAAGAAGAACATTTCTTTTGCCTAGTAGTTGCTCCAATTCTTTAGCTTCGTCCTGAAGTGTCCTCTCGTAGGTGTCCTCAAAAGTCTGCTGAGACAGTGGATCAACCAAGGAGCAAGGAGTTGGCAAGAATAATCAGTGGGCAAGCATGTAAAATTGGGATACCTTTAGTTTATTCTTTTCATCTTTAGTATCCTTGACTTTCTTAGATCTGCCGTCCATATTTTCAGAAACGCCTGAGAAATCACCGCTTCAAATCACTATAGAAAAAACTTGAATGAACTTTCAAGAAATTTGGAAGTTGCTGAATCAAAAGTCTCACTTTTAAGCTGTTGAGTTGCTTCTTCAACTAATATTTTAGCATCTTTCAGTTCCTGTTTCTTCAATTCTGATTCCCTAGATAAAGAGTCTGCTTCTGCAGATGATATTATAGCTTCTAACTCTTGTTTCCGCCGCCTGAGGTTAGTTGTTAGATTCGTCTCAAGCTCCGCTTTCCTTGTTTCAGCCTGTCCAATAACAAAATGCAAGCACAATGGAAAAAGTTAAAGATATATGATACCAATAAATGTACACACCAATTTACTGACCTCAATACGTTCTGCCTTGCATGCAATAAGCTTCTCTTTCAGCTCTGATATTTCAGGGTTCAATCGTGATAGAAGATCTTTTTCCTCCGGTGTCAAATGATCGATGAGGTCTGTGCCCATTTCATCTCGTTTCATGCCCATATTACCTATAAGCTGGTCAATCTGAGTCTGAACATCAGCAAGTGATTTTTCCTACAAACGGGAATAAGAAATATCAATAGAAAGAACAATATTTCTATAACTAACTAAGGTGGACCAATAAGTTATCTAGAACTAGTCCTAAAGATACCTTATTCAAACGAGCCTTGGATATTGATTGTTTCTGCTTTTGAGCATTAGCAATGTCTTGCTTAAGCTGTTCCAATTCTGATTTATCATGACTCTGCTTGGCATCACTTTTCTGCTGCTCTGTAACAAGTTCAGTAATTTTTCTGTCTATCTGTAAGATAAATTAAGTAAAAGACAAATCTATAGACAAAAATGTAGTTGGTGACCGATCATGATACAAAGAACACACAAACTGGAGTCAGATTGTCAAGTTTTAATAATTAATAATAGAATTGAGGTTGTATGATATGTGAAAGTAATCTAAAGTTTGATACTTATCATTCAAAATCTTGTTATACTTCTCCTTCCAAAGAACCCTTAGAAAAGTTTTGAAGCACTAACCAAAAGCACTCTTAACTATATTTTTGAACCACCAATCCAAGAGAACTTCAGGACGCCAATCTTCTATATCTTTAAGAGGGAGACCAGGCCAACCCAAACATTTAACAAAGAAAAATCCATCCACCATATGCAGGATAACAATGAATGAATAAATGACTATGATTCTCCTCCTTCATACTCAACATAAACTTGAGAAGATGAAACCAAGTGAAGACTCCTCTTTTGAACTCTATCAAAGTGTTGATACTCCTACATCCTGTCCAAGGGAAAATCTTCATTTTCCTAGGGTGTCGTTTTTTTTTTTTTTTAAAAGGTACCGGACTTTCATTGAGAAAAAATGAAAGAATACAAGGGCATACAAAAAAACAGCCCCAAGGAAAGGAGGAACCCCGCTATAAGAAGGGGCTCCAATCCAGAGTAATAACACTCAACGAGTAATTACAAAACAAACGCGTCACCGACGCCCATAAAGAAACATGGAACCTACAAAGGGACCAGACGACCCACGGATTCGTCTCCACCCCTCTAAAAGTCCTATTGTTCCTTTCGCCCCAATAGCCCACAAAATAGCACACACACTCGCTTGCCAAAGAAACTTTCCTTTCTCCCGAAACGGCGGATGGAGAAGGAACTCCTCGATCATCATCCTAAGGTCCCTGGGCCTGGCTAACTGGAAGCCAAACACCTTCATAGCTATTGAGATTGCTAAGATCTTTATAACCTCTTGTTTTCCTAGGGTGTCGTTCATCTCAAATGAGATTGCTAAGATCTTTATAACCTCAGGAAGACTGGTTTGAGAGGTCTATCCATATGACCCATTTGTTGTCCCAAAACCTGGTGTTGACCCTACTGCCCACTTTGATAGACAAAAACTCTTCATAGTTATTCTTGCGGTAGACCAGAAACTTCCTGCGGCTGCTACACTTCAACTTGCGATGATTGCACGTGAACCGTTTTCCTCTATGTAAGCCATTTTTGCACGATACAATAGTGTACAGTGGAGAGTCATTTTCAATAAGAAATTTGGAATGGCGCATTTAATTCTATCTGCCACAACTTCAGAAAGCAGTTAATTGATGCTATTGACCAGACCAACGGGCCTAAATTTGGAATAAGGCTCGACTTCCCATAGATTTGGGGGACTAAACATGTGCACCTTAAGAACCATTCCCTTTTAGCAAAATGGATTTTGCAGTTTTTAACGAACAAGGAAGCTCTTTGGAGAAGAGTAATAGTAGGAAAATATGGCTCCTCCCCTTTGGACTCTGGCTAGATACTCACACTTTACACTCGTCCAAAGGACCATGGAAGAACACCATGATACTCAAAGATCCAGTCCACAATAGAGCTAGATGCTATACCTATGGCGCCTCTACGTGTTTTTGGACTGATTGATGGATGGGAGAAGCTTCTTTAAAATATATCTATCCTAGAGTCTTCTTCGTTTCAAACAACAAGTTCTCATCTATTAAGGAGTCATGAAATAGTTCCGATCCGATCTTTGTTGGAACCTAAACTTTGCAGGGCTGCTCATTGAGGAAGAAATTGAGAAATGAACTGCTCTTTCAGCTTTTCTTCTGCTGCCCTCCTTAGAACAAACAGATAATTGCCTTTGGCCCCTTGTTACAGATGAATAGAGTTTTATTTTTTGGAAGTCTAGGGCTTGAAAGAAACGTGAGAGCCTTCAACAAGAAAGGGAAGTCTTTTGACTGATTTTTTTTAATCAGTTTTAATAACTGCTTTATCTTGGTGTAAATTTTACTTCCCTTTTTGCAACTACAGTTCGAATGATCTTTTAGCCACTTGGATGAACTTTTCGTAATTGGGGTTGGCTATCCTCCCCTTTTTTTTATATCTTCATTTAATCAATAAAATAAATCATTTAATCAAAACGAACTTAGTCCGTGGAATTTAAATCCCTTCCTTTTGGTAAGTGTGCACATTGGAGGAAACAACAAAAAGGATATCTTGAAGTGCTGATCTAACTTCTGCCAGGTCATCTTCCTTCATGTTAATGGCTTTGGTATGTTGCATAACTATATTCATAAACTTCAATTTTGAACGTCGGTGATCATAAAATCCCCCTGTCATACCACCTTTTTTGCTAACTTGGTCACCTGTTATAGAGCCAAAGGAAACTTGTCAAGAAACATACATAGTAAAGCTATCATAAATTGGCAAAGATAACTTCTACACCCACCCTCCAAAGTTATACAGTCCAAACCATCGGTACGAGCAACTTTTGTGGCCACATCTAAATCTCGACAAATCACTGTTCTAGCAAACACCTGATAAAATGAATTGTTTTGCGTAGGATCAGACTTCTGGTTGTGAATTTCTTTTTTTCCTTTTTTACAGTAATGAAATTGACTCATATAAGAAGAAATGAAACGCAAGCCACTCCTGGAAATACATAATGGTATTTGAAACTACCTGAGAAAAAGCTGCTGCATAATTGGGAGAGAATTTTAATTTCTTCAACAACGGTATCACATCAGAACTCTGTGGATAAGTAATATGCGGAGCTTTCACTCTGTTAAGTGGTATAAAAGTAACCCTTCCGCCTTTCAGTGAATTAAGGTGTCGTATAATCTGGGTTGATATTTCATCATTTTCCACCACCACATGAAATAAGCTGATAAGAAAATGAAGGATATCCATCAAATCTTGATCTGTATGGAGGCACACAACCCACAACAAGGACACAATTTCTGTATGCCAGCTGGCTAATTCAACTAAAAAAAATGTGACCTAATGCAACCTTAAAGTCAGAATATAAAAAAAGATAATACATTCACCTGTTTCCAGCCGTAACTTCAACAGCAGTAAAAAATTTATCATCACAATCGAGCAACTCAATAATTGGACCATACACCCCAGAAATTTTGTATTCTTTACAGATCCTCCGAACAGAATTTAGTCCCCTTCTTACATCCTAATAATATATCAAACAAAATATTAAGGAACTTGGATGAGAGATACGATCCAGCCATCAACTAACCATACATTCACCAAACACAGTATGTAGTATCTATAAAACAATAAAAATCTCTCTTGACATTAATATATTGATGGAAATGATTGTCCTGTAACTTTGTAATTATACATTATTAGAATTTTAAGAAAGATAATAGACAGATGAAGATAACGAAAAAACAAAAAATGACAATATAATAACCAATGACTGCAGAAAACAAAACAAGAACCGATTGCCTGTGGCAGCAGTCAGCAGTGGAACCGATTGCCTGTTCCACTCAAGGGTTGGGACTCCTCAATTCCCCATTTGCTCTTATTAAATTACCAATCAACTCATAAGCCTGAGTTGATGGGTTATGGTAAATTTAATTATAACTCCCCCTCACTTGTGAGCTTAAAAATTTATTGAAGGCCCTACAAGTGGAAATCAATATTAATTGGGGAGGAATCATATTATAAGTGTTTGAATGAACACAAGACCTCCTGCTCTGATACCATATTAAATCACCAATCATCCCATAAGCTTAAGTTGATGGGTTATGGTAAGTGTAATTATATCAATAATTCAACCTTTCTCTTAAACTCTTTATTCAATAAACTAGCACTTTGAGTTCTATCAATTTTCTCCAAAAATATAATTAATTTAGACACTAAAACCATATAAATGTCCTGAGGTTGATAACATATTAAAACAGAAAGAAATGATTTTTTTAAAGAAAACAGAAAGAAATGATGACAAATGAGAAATTTTCACACCCTAGAGATGAAGCCAGATGGAAAAGACAATTCATTTTTCTGCCTTCTAGGTAAAGGGAATTGACCTTCCACTACAAAACATTTACAATCTAAAATCTTTTGAGCATTAGTGTCTTTTCATAACATCAATGAAAAAGTTTTGTTTCTTGTTTAAAAAAGAACATTTCCAATCTAAAATGAATGTTTTATTGACAAAAGTGGAAATAATTGAGAAACGCTAACAGTTAATGCAGTCGTAAAACCAATATCAAGAAGAAGGGTTATATTAACAAAACGCTAAAGGGGGTTGATGCATTTCATCCAGAATTTAACCAGGAACTGTACTGTTACCACAGCATGTTTGGATTTCATTCTACGTCAAACAAAAAAATGTCTTTAACAGACAACTTAAGAATTAAAATTACGCTAAAACAGTTCTACTTCATATCAAGTGGCGTGCTATAAGTTACAATTTAGACCTGCTACAGAAAACCTGATATATTTGACAACTAGCTGGAACTAGGATGGTTTAGTAATAAACTGTGGTAACTTGTCATTCATTTCAGAAGATTTACAGAATAATATGGTGGTATCCCACGGCATCATTTTATCATGTCCAGAAGATACAGTTTTCAAAAGTACAACGAATAAGATGATTCTTTCAAATAACAAAAGTTGCTAAACAAATTAAATTATACACCAATTACTTACACCAGGAGTAGCATGATCAAGACTTTTTTCTGCCTTCTCAACTTCAGCTTTCAGCCTATCAATTTCAGCAACAAGTTCACTTTCCTTGCTCCATAACGACCTGTATATTGATCAAAACACTGAGAAAAAGCTGGCAAACTGAACAATTAACTATGCTTTCCAGATTCAAATAATAGTAAGCTTTCAAAAATTGGACGTATGAGAACATACTTCCGCTCATCCTGTAGCTTGTCTCTCTGTGCTCTAAAGGTATTGAACCCGCGGGACGACTCAGTTATGTGGGACTCTAAAGTTGCAATGTCCATTCTGCGACTCTCAATATAGGCATCGCGCTCGTGTAACTCAGCATTAAGCTTATCAATTTCAGCCTGAAGCTTGTCTCTCTGTTGTCCAAGAAGATGAAAATCTTTAAGCAAATTACAAGAAACCTAAAAGCATTGAAGTGAGCATTGGACCATGCTACCTCCCAAGATTCAACCCTATCCTGAAACACCTTTATATTCCTCTACGACCAAATATTTCAAGATGGTGAAGAAATTTACTTGCTACAATAGCCTACCTTTCTCATGGAAAGAAGGATGCAACGAAGTATTTTGCATCATAACAAAAAAAATCCTTGAACAGGCCATAACAACTCTGAACAACAATAAACATCTATACAAAAGACAAGGGCCTCTAGATGATACCCAGCGAACATGCCTCAAGGATACAGAACCAGAGGAGGAAACCCGAGGTGTTAAATCTCCAATCCCAAGCAAACAAGTTATTTTCCTTCAAAATCTTAATTCTCTATAATTTGGAAAAAAATGGGGAGCGCCTAGAAGGAGATAAAAACAAGTGAGAGAACAAGAATTTACAAGAAATGGTACTAAGGAACTAAGTGTCCACATTCACTGATCCTTGACATCAAAAGAAGATGGAACCCATTGTAAACACGAAAGTAATAAAAGTAGCCCAATCCCTCCTATCAATTGAGACTCTTCTGATGTAAAAAGTGTAGGAGAGAGATCCCTCAGACAGGGAAAATAAAAAAATAAAATATTGAAGTTTACATTTAAAAAAAAAATAATATTGTTTTTAAAAAATGCAATTGGGGCACTCCTCGCAAAAAACAAATTATACAGATGAGAGAAAGTCGAGCAAAGTAGGCCATTGCTAACCAATGGTCCTCCAAGAAACATAAATGCCCACCACCCTTCCAACCGGGCGAATATGACTCAAGAAACGAGACAAACACAAGGAAATGGCTTTCCAAGGACTCCGAAAATTTCATTGTCAACAACTTCAGAGTTCCATCCATTAGAATGAGCCCCATTCTTACTCAAAATGACCAAGTGCAACAAAAACTCTGACTCTAACAAGAAGTGCCATAACCATCTAAACAAAAGTGCAAGCTTTACATTTTTGCACCCTAAACACTAGAAAGCCCTCTTGTGATCTCCATTGGCATCAAGACTCTGGGGAAATATCTTTAAATAAAGAGAGAGGCAATAAGGAAGAAAAATGCTTTTGTTGGGTAATAAAGGTTCAAGTACCAATGGGGGACATTACTCAAAGGGTCCAAATAATCTTACATTCTAAAATGTTCCCAAGGGAAATGCTTAGAGGTTATTGTCTTTCTCCAACTACACCATCCCACTCTTTTAGAGTCTCCAATACTTTCACCTCAAATAACAACTCCTCCTCACCTTCCTTCCTTACCAACAACCAAAACCCATTACTCATTAGGATTACATTAATTTTACAAAAATGAAGTATTACAAATTGACCCTACTATCTCAATACACAAAGTAGTTCTAATTTTCAGTTGTATTGAGATTTCTTATATGAAGCTATAGAATATATAATACTATTGACACAAAATACCAGTGAAGCTTCTTTAGAAAGACAAAATGGTAAATATTACCTGCTGCTCATTTGAAGATAACACTCGTTTATATTCATCCATTTCCTTCTGGAGCCACCTATCACGAGCAGCTTTACTTGAAAATTGGGTGGCACGACCTTGTTTCTGATAAAGAATACTAAGTTGCTTTTCCCGCTCCATTATTCTACAAAATTCATGAGATGTGTCAAGGTGAAACAACTTAGCTACATACAATGAATATGCACATGTTGACTTAATATGTGAATCAAATTGAGCATTCAACTAATTGAAAATAGAAAATGCAAGAACTAAATATAAACTCAATGGCATCAAAAGTTGAACCTAGACCACTTCTTTGTTATCGTCTCTCTCTCCTCTTCTTCGTTTTTTTTTTTTTGGTGGGGGGGTCATGAAACAGGAAAGTGGAAATAAATTGAAGCACTAGCAGAATCCCATATTACAAACCCTTTCGATATTTTCTTCTCCTCTATGACTTGATTATCGTAAATTGGACTTATTTTGTCAAGTTCGTCAGAAGAATTTTGGATTTCTCTTTGTAGCATCTGAAGCTGCCTCCCTGCATCCTCCTAGAAGAAAGATAAAAAAAAATGTATGAAATATTTTCATTGTGGAAGGATATGACCATGAAAGTTATAGAAGAAAAGGTGTGTCCTCGTAATAATACCTTAGCCCTCATGTTTCCAGAGATCTTCTCTTCAAGGTCTTTGACATCAAGTTCAAGCTTTGTGTGCTTTTTTATAGCTTCTGTCCGTCTCTTCTCCACTGCCTCTTTCTCTTTAACTAAACCTTGAATTTCCTTGGTCAACTCTTTCATTTTTTTGTCCAAGTCCTTGGACTTTTCATGAGCATCCAGAACACTGTTATACATTTTAGTTGATGTTACAGAAACCTTGGTTCGAGCTTCATCTACCTGAGTATAGTAAAATATTGAAGTTTTAGCATTCATCACGAGCATATTCACATGACAAAGGTCAAGCAGATTAGCATAGTGTACCACATTATCAAGGAATGAAAACCATTGGATTCTAAACCACTCTACAATCCCGAAAGAACAAAAGAGAGAGGCAAAAAATGGTGGTAATAAGCCAATAAGCATTAATTCATATTCCTTTGAAGCTAAAAAGACTTATCGACAGCATAGATGACCGCTATTTACTATGCACCATTTCTTTTCAAAATTTTAAAACATGCCTTCATGGTAGCTAGTTACACCATCCACTTGATTTGCATACATTCTAAATGCTTATCAAATAAGTATCAATCAAGTCAATTGCTTCCCACAAGTTGCCCCATGAACGAAAAATAAAATACAGACTAACATAACAAGAGAAATAGTAATAAGGTCCATTCCAATCCAAAGTTCCATAACAGCTAACCTCCACAAGTTTCTGACGAGCATCATGAAGTTCTTTGTCATAAATAGTATACTCTAAGGCTTTTCGCTGCTTATCCAGCTGTTGATATTTTCTAAGTTCTTCTTTTTCTTCATCAAGTTCTTTCAATCTCTCATCAAGATACTGAACAACTTGAATTATCTGTTTTCTTTTATTGCCTGATAAGCAAAGACAAAATCGGACACGATTAAAAGTCAAAAATCTCGCTCAGTTTATAATAACATGGTGAAGACGTACTGGTTTCATGCATTATTTTCAAACTTTCACGTCTTCTCTCCTCATAAACTCGAGTACCACCAATTTCCTTGAGTAAATCCAGTCGCTCAGCATCCTTCATCAATGTCAATGATGCTATCTGTGCACAGTTAGAAAGAGATTTAATGGAACTAGAATTTATAGGAGATGAGATCAACATTAAAACTCAAGTACTTGTATAACTGGTAATGAAGTTCAAATATACTCATACCTTTCCTTGCTGCACAACATAGTAAGGATTTGAGCGAGAAAATCCAGCACTTTCCAATAAATTCATTACTTCTGTTTTCCTAAAAACCATTATTGCTCAAATCATAAACAGATACTGAGATGAACATTTATGAACCTTCATACATCAAGGGGGAGGGGGGAGAGGGAGGGGGAGGGGTGGGAGGGGAGAGAAGGAACAGGTTTCTAACGTAATATGCTTCCCGTCTAAGAAATACTCATCCTTTTTCAGCCCAATTGTTCGACGCAAGCGCACCTCTTCCTTGTCTACCTTTCAAAAAACAAATAAATATATGTAGGGCATATCAGTTAACAATTTGGATGGATATTGCAAATGTTTAGTTTGCAATAAATACCATTAAACGACGAAGAATGAGATGTGCTGGAGAAAATAATTTTATATACATATAACCATTCGTAATGAGGGAAAAAAAAAATACTAGATGGGGTCAGTGTTTTGAAAGGCGCACCCGGGGGCGCCTTAGGCGTGCGCCTTCCCATGAAGCCCAACATATATGGGCTTGCGCCTTAGGTATTTTTCAACTATTAAAAAAAAAAAAAAAAACCCAACTCTAAACGCAAAAATCCTTGCGTTTAGGGTTTTTTCTTCATTATTAATTAAAAAATGAATAAAATTTACTAATCCTAAGGGTTTTTTTTTTTCATATTTCTACTTCAACCATACTTTCTCTTCTTTATATTTTTTTCTAGACATAGTGCGCCCGGCAAAATAAAGCCCGCGCTTTATCGTGCACCTTGCGCCTAGGCTCCGGAGGGTCTTTGCGCCTTAGTGCGCCTCGAGCCTTTTAAAACAATGGATGGGGAAAATAAGGATACAAAAAGTTCAAAACGGAGATAAGCTCAAGGAAACTTGAAAATAGAAAACGTTTACAAACTCAAAAGTGTTGAATGTGTTAACTAGCAGCAAACAAGAATAAAAAGGAAACCGACATAAACAGCAATGTTTTGTTTATGTCACAAACAATATATATTCAATTATATAATCATTCCACGCATAAGAATCAAAGAAAACCCGTTTGTACAAGAAAGGATAGCAGGCAGAAAAAAAACTTACTGGTATACGATTGTCAGTGTTATCAAACACAATTTCCACAAAAGCAGTTAAAACTTGGTGCCCTGCACCTTCCTGTACAAAATTAATCACAAAATATGTAAAATAAGAGAACGAAGGAAATCCATAGTTGAAAAGAAAATGTTTGTTAGATTTAAAATTTGTAAACACATACGTGGAGCAGAGCATGCCTTTCTTCACTCCGCAAATTTTGAAAGAGGTCGCTCAGTACAAACCGTATGGCTATTCAACATCCAAACCAAACAATTAAGTAGACAACCAAGATTTTAGCGTAAAAACTACCAGACACTGAAGGGTAAAGAAGAGCAGAAACAGTGATGCTCTCTTACCATGGAAAAAGTTAGTCTTGCCAGATCCATTCGCACCAACTGCATAATATGTTGAACAGGAAGATAAGATCATAAATGAAAATTCATGAAGTACCCACAAATTGGAGTTTCAAAAGTCGGTGAAAAAAACAAGTACTAATACGGAAATGTAAGAATGTGAAATAAGACAAACATAATAATATGTCAAGAACATGACTGAATCGTGATGAATATAAATTCAACATTATCTTGATAGGTATTTATAAAACCAAGAGAAACAAAAGGTTGGTCGCTCATTTGGATGGAGATTGAGAAAAGGAGCAACAAGCATTTGAGACCATGCTGGATAAGATCCGGAACCAGTTCATTCTCGATAAACACAGAAGTGAGGAAACTGTAAAAAAAAAAAGAGTAAGCATACACCCAAGATTATTATGTCCTTACCAACACAATTTATTTTTGAACTGAAAGGCTCGGTGGCAACTTGTTCTTTGTAGCTCTTATACCCTTCTATTATAACCTATATGAAAACTTAATGATTATTTCCATGTACATCACACCAAAACACACTAATAACAATAATAATGTTGGAGAAAATGATAAACGACAGATCGACTAATAATTACCTGCTTTATGTGCATCTTGCAATCGCAGACTGTTGAATTTCTGTGAGACAGGGGCAAAAGAAAAAACTGTCAGTAACTTTCATACTGATTCTCAAAAGACATTTGTAGGACGAGCTTGAACCTAATACTTCGTCAACCAATAGAGAATCAACCCAGCAAAAACAAAATGCAACACAACTACTCACACGCATAACAAACCAGCACCAAAGAAAACCCGTGGAATTAGAAGACAAACCAGTCAAAATTAAAGTGTAGGGTTCAGTCGTAAATCAACTTGAATTTCCGCACCAATTCACTTGCACCCGTAAACGTCAAGCTCTGGAACAGCTTGAAAACAGAAGAATCGTGCTGCGAATTACCAGATTGAGGCAACTATAAGAGCTCGCATACTGCAACAGAGTGAAATGGAGCAGTTTCTGCAGAGCTTAAACATAAATTATAGCAGGCGAATTGGCTCAGAGCGCAGTGAGAGAATGGACTGAATCAAATTGTGAAGGTACCTTGTGATTCCAGAAATTAGGGCGTAGGAGAAATTGTGCTGAGGGTCGCGGCAACGTTGAGAACCAAGATTCAATTGGGTGGAGAAGGCGCGAAGAGCAAAAGGCGGCAAATCGAGAACTGCCGGAATTCGTTGTAAATTGTAATTTTACACTGATGTGTGAACCGAAGCATTGACCGAAGTAGCACTTCCGCGCCGTGTTTGTCTTCGGTACACCAATTTCCTTTTTTCTTTTTTTAATTATTCGGTATGCTACACCAATTTTATCACTTCAAATTTGACATTGAGTCAAAAGTCCTTAAAATATTGTCAAGAGTATTTATTTCTTGGTGTTTAGAGTTTAATTTTCTGATAACATTTTAGTCAATTTTTAACGGATATTATAGTTTTGGTCCATATGAGCATAGGCATAATGTATGAATTATGAATCTGAGGTCTCAATTTCAAATCTCTCTCTTCATATGTTCTGAAAAGAAAAACAAATATTATAATTTTGTTGGACAATAGATTGAAGTAAATTTATTTTAGTTGAATTGTGCTCATATTTATAATTTCATTGTCTTTATCGAGTTGTTATTTGAAAAATAGTTTACTTCACCTTCACTTTATAATAGGTCGAAGATTCTACAATTGATCGAGCTAGTGTCATTTTCTTACCAGTTGAATTCATTTACCGTTGTATTTGATAAGTCTATAAAATTTTAAATGACTCTAAGTTCGTCAATCTTTCTTTTAACAAAATACATTTCATAACTAGCATTTTAAAAAAAAAAATTGACTTTCAATTAAATGTCTTATTAAGGGTATGAAATTTGAATTTTATTTTTGTTTTGTAAAAGAGAAAGTGTTAAATTGTCAACGTGCTACTGTGAATTATTTAAAAAAATTGAGCGGTAATAATGTATTAAAATTTATGCACATGTGTGTGGTTGTTTGCAGGATAAATCAACTTCCACTTTGGCGCGAGGTGACGTGTTCACTCATCTATTGCACCGAGTGATTGTTTTATATATCATATTTTTTTCAATTAATTGTAGGCATAAAATGTCGAACCTTCCAGTTTTTTTTTTTTTTGTTTTTTTTTTTTTTTGTCAAATACTATTGGGTCAGTGATATGCTATAACTTATAGACATGATTGAAATTCAAAATACTATTGTTTTCTTTTTAAAGATTGTAGACCAATTAAATGCAAAATTACAAATTTAGATATTTATTAAATATTTATGGTGGTTTAGAACTTGGTAGAGACAACTTCAAATAATTGAAAGTTAATGTTTCGTTTAATAACCACTTGGTTTTCGATATTTTAAGGTTGTAATTATTTTATCATAATTTCTTATAATTGTTTGTATTTTTTTTTTAACATTTGAATTTTTAGTCAAATTTAAAAAAATATATATATATTTTTTTAATTTGACTTGAATTTTAGAATATCCAGTAACGACGTAAAGAGAGTCTAAACCTGTAATTTAATATTTCCAAAATATAGTATGACGTGCATAAGGGTGATAGCTTGAATCTTCAACCGGTAAGAGATAAATTTGTTATAAAAAAAATAAAACAAGGACAAAATTACAAGAGATGGAGGTTGCTAGTTTCAGTTTGTTTTAAAAAAAAATAAAAAAAATCAATAACATGGGAAAGTAAGAAATTCGAACATTTGTTATTGTGGTCGAGATTGTAATACTTTCAATAATTGAGATATACTTAGGTAAGTAGAATGTTGTTAATGCTTTATTTAATTAAATTTTTTAAATATTATGAGTTAGATTCGACAATCAATTTTAGACGTTATGTTACCAACACAAAAACTTTAACCGACATAATGTATTAATTAGTGACTACGAAGTCATAAGTTGGAATCTTCAATGTCACATGTGGTAAACACAACAACAAAAAAAAAAAAAAAAAAAAAACATTAGTCTTTGTGTTTGTTGTGTTGGGTGTTTAAAATGTTTGCTCAAGGTTCGCCATACTCGTACACGTCAAGGCCATTGTATACTGTTACATTTGTTTTTTTTTTTTTATGGCAATTGGGCAACTAACTAAATGCATTTGAGTCAACATGAGCATAGCTCAACCCGCATGATGTATGAACTATGAGCATGAGTTCTCAAGTTCCAATCCCACTTCCAACATATTGTCAAAGAACAAAAAAAAACTAAATGCATTGACAAAAAATAATGTCTTAGAATTCCAAAACATCATTATTTAATAACAATATTATAGTCTTCAAACCATAAAAAATGAAGTGAATTCTATATAACTCAACTCATTAATGTATTATACATACATCTTCAAGACTATAGTTGATCAATTGTTTTCTATCCTTCATTGAAGAAAAACAAAATATTAACAAAAAAAAAAAATATATAATTTGTAGACTTATTAAAGTTTAGAACAAAAGTATAGAACACGTGTTCGTTGATTTATGTTCAAATTATCTATACTTTATTTACGGCAAACATAAAAGAGGATAGTTGTACTATTGACCCTTATTTTTGCCTATTTGTCCGAAGGACCTGAATTTGAAAAAAAAAACTAAACATGTATTTTTTTAATATATTTTCTAGCTAGCTCTCTCGTTTTTATCTGAAAATATTTCATCATTTTTGAAAAAAAAAAAAAAAAAAAAAAACTAACTTTTTTTTCAAATTTGAAATTTTCCAATCTGAAAAAAAAATTCAGATATGAAATGAAGCTAGATTGAAAAAAAAATTATCAACCACGTATCCATCCATTGTTAATAATAAAAAAAAAAATCATCAAACATGTTTACTCAGATTAATTTCTCTTCCTTTTAAACGTGAAAAAATCGAAATCAACCATAATTTTTATCCGCTCGCAAACATATCCTTAGAACTGAACATTGGTGATAAGATACGATTCCAATGGCTGCTTCTCTTTCTCCTGCTACAGCAATTCCACGCCCAAGCATTAGCATCATCAATTCGATCTCTTCATTCAACGTCTCGATCAGCTTAAGCAATCGGTCACAACCGCGAAGCATCGTCAAGTGCGAATCAAGTGCATCGGCAGTCGACGAGACGCCGCCGGCAAAGAGTCGGAAACTCGAGATCGGCTCTCCCGTAATTGTAATCGAAGCTCCCAGAATGATAAAGACCGCAGCCTCAGTTCCATGCCTCAGAGTCAATTCCGGCATAATCAACCCCGGCGACGTTGGCAGGTGAGTGGCCGATCGATCAATCACTCTTCGTCCCCTGTCTTTGGCATTTCGTCGAACACATTGTGTGCGTCGTCTGTAATCTAATTCCTGATGCGTTGCGTTAACTTGTGTGATTGAACAGAATCGTGTCGAGAAAACCGAAGGACGTGTGGGCCGTGCGGCTTAAAGTCGGGACTTATCTCATCGATGGAAGGTATTTTAGACCATTAGAGCTCGATCAATAGCTTGATGTTCGGGCCATATTGCCTTCAATTTGAAGGTTCTGAGTTTCCAAATTCACCTTCCATGGCTACCTGTAATGGCGATTGCGTCGGAATACGGCGTGTGTTTGAATCCGCATGGAAAATAATTTCGTTTTCGATGTATCGATTTGGATGAATGGATGGTGCTTGTTTCTTGTGCAGATCAGCTTCATTATCATTTATCTCTACCATGGAATCCTAATTCGATTTCTCTGCAGCAGAAATGCGACTAAGCCATGAAGTTCTTTGACGATATTTTATTGTAAATTTGTAGTTTGTACTGCAACTTCGTGGATTTCACGATGAAATTCGAACCAAGAATAAACATATTACTTTAATAGTTAATTGTTATTCAAACTTATATATCATTGCAATAAAGAAAAATACAAAATATTGTCATTGCAATGATACTTGATGTTATTAAAAATGTAGCCACAACTTTATAGTGGACGATTTTTGTTGCGTATATACTGTAGAATTTGTGTTAAAAGTTTGCTAAACAATTATCAAAATAGGTTTTTTTTTAGAATATAGGATTCTTTTTTTTAGTACATTGGGGGTGGAGGATTCGAATTATAGACCTCTTAATCATCAATACATATTAGTTGAGTCATCCAGAATATAGGAATCAAAACTTGTTCTTGAAAGCACAAGACTAACGGAAACCAAAGTTGAAAGTATACATTACCAAAATGAACATTTTAAGATGAACAAAATGGACAAAAGCAAAAAACACTACAACAAAAATAATAGTATTAATCCGAAGCATTATAATTCAATATCTTCATCATAAAAAGACATCTAAAAGTACTATATATATAAAAAAAAATTAGGCTATATTAAAAAAAAAATACACATGGACTATGGGTTCCATTTGAAAAATAACCATTAACTTTCAAAAGTTTTAGAATAACCTTCAACTATGAAAAACATATAAGAATATGGGCGTTTGGCCTAAGGAGTTAGGAGAGTTGGAGTTGTTTAGTATGAAAAGTTGTTTAATCTGAAGAGTTTTGAAGTATGTGTGTGAGTTGAGGAGTTGAACTTGATTAGTCTGAGAGTTGTTTAATCTAGGAAGTTCTGAAGTATGTGTGTTTGCAGAGAGTGAGTTGTTTAGTCTGAAGTTCTAAAGTTTTTGGTGTGTTTGAGGCAGAGAGTTGTTTAGTCGTTCTAGAGTTTGTGATGTATTTGGGGCAGAGAGTTGTTGAAACTGAAGATCTGATTCATTTTAGCTGTTTTTTTCAACAATTTTTTTTTTCTACAAAGTTTCAAAATTTAATTATTGAAAACTTCTTCCAATTCCAATAAATTCTATTTTTTTTTTCTAAGAAAAAAAACAACACATAAGTATACTCTTATCTTTACCCATGTGTAAAACACATATTTTTCGTCTCCACCCTCTTAAACTCGTTATTCTATCTAAATCCACTACACCCGTAAATCAACATTTCAACAACGAGGGTTTATTTTAGCTATTTTTTTTTTGTACCATTTTTTTTTTTTTTTTTTTATAATTTTCCATATTTTCATTGTTAAGGATTTTTCTTCCAATAAATTTGAAGAATGCAATTTTTACTTTTTATTTTATGTATCTTTCACAAATTTATTTGGAGATAACAAAAATAATTTTGTCCACAATACTTCACAGTTTTTTTTTAATATCACTCACATTAATTATTCTTTTTTTAATATCACTAACATTAATTATTCATTTTATTTATATAATTTTGAAATGAAAGAGAGTCTACAATCATGTGTTAAATATTACATCTGAATCTGAACGGATCCAAATAAGTTAATATTTTTATTTTTCTTCACTGTAATAATACTACATTTTGAATTTGGTTTAAGTATCAATTTTGATTGAACAACCTAATTTATATGTAAGATAATAAAAATAGGTTGAATTGCATCATTTTACCGCTTTTGTTTAAATTACGTTTTTTTTTTAAATAATTAAAAATATTGTGGAAGGGATGGAGAGAGAGAAAAATATGTTGGCTTACAAAATCGGACAGAGATGAATAGTAATTATTGTAGAAGGATGAGAACTTGAATAATAATTATTGTTGAAGTTTGGTGAGTTGACATTTTTTATGCGAGTTCAACAAGTCCGTTGGCCAAACGGGTAGTTAACTTCTTCTCCCAACTCCTTCTCCAACAAGTCTGTGGCCAAACACACCCTTAAAGTTTAAAAAATACTTATGAATTATGAAAAAACGTTTAAAAATTTGCCCTTAACCTTAACAACATACACAAAATCATGATGTAGACGATTAAATTATAACATGTACTTACGTGACGACAGAAACAAATGAAAACGTGGACGTCTAATATGTTAAAAAATCACGAAAATCATATATGATGGATTCAAAAGAATATGAAAAAGAAGATTAATGTTTACGGGTATACTAAATTTAATCATAAGACTGATTCATCAATGTACTGATTTTAATCACCAATGTACTTATTTACTCTTTGAAATTTTATTTCATTTTCTTTTATAACAATTTATTTTGGATAAACTTTCATTTCATTCTTGTTTTCCAGTCCTTGATTGGATGTTTTCTTTGTTTTTCCAGCAAACTGAAATTTCCAAATAAACCACCCTTCAGTTTTGGATGATTTTTTCTTCATCTAA
The DNA here is from genome assembly GCA_028017165.1 of Herpetospermum pedunculosum. Classification (NCBI taxonomy): domain Eukaryota; kingdom Viridiplantae; phylum Streptophyta; class Magnoliopsida; order Cucurbitales; family Cucurbitaceae; genus Herpetospermum; species Herpetospermum pedunculosum. Next base: position 352,280 of record CM051529.1, on the reverse strand, counting down.
AATTAATACTTTTAACCATTTAGAGAGATATACATACCCGTGGTCGAGACCCTGGCTGCAGATGTGACTTCCACGACCATTCAAGAGGAGCTTTGGCATTTTCGGAGAGCATTCCTTTTAAATTAAACACAAATGTTACTGTGTGGATGTTGTCGTGGAGACGAGTGCAATTGCTCGGGAATTAGATTTAGTGGGCAATACAAAGCTGTCGGCATAAAACTTTTAGGAGCTATGAATCTTGGTTGAACTTCCTCAAACTCTCGTTTTAACTGAGGGTGTGAATTTAGTCATTGATGCGGGTCTTACACCTTTATGGGCATATGTTGACTCTTCAATTGTGTAAAAACTTTTGTTGGGTCATGATCAATTTGATAACGAATTACAATATTTTGTTGACAATTTACGCATAAATGAATGTATGAAACTTATAAAGGGTCTTTAACTTTGTCTCTAAAAACTGTAATTTCGTGGCTCACGACCTCGCTCGTCATGTTTGAGGTCCTCCATGGACTACCAAATTTGTTATCTCTAATTTGTCAACCACCATCGCACACTTTGATCATTATTTTTGTTTGGTTGTTGTTTGATTCTCTTTGTATTTTTTTTTTATAATGTAATTATTATTTTTGTTTACACAAATGTATTTGTTGTTTCTATGAATTAATTGTATAATTGTTACATCTATGTGTATAAAAAAATCATTTATTTATTTATTTTTTATTGATTTTTTAAATTTCAATAACTTGTATGTTTAATTTAAACATAAAAGCAACCCTTAACATGTTAGATTTGTTTTTTTTAACACGCTGCAACTGATTGAACCTAAAACTCAATTCTTACAAAAACACCAATGAACTATGAAAATATTAAAAAAAAAAAATACCCTTAAACTTTCAAAAGTTTAAAACATACCTTTGAACTATGATTTAAAAAAAGACACACCACCAGACTATGAAAAACGTTTAAAAAATTACCTTCAACGTTAACAACACATAATTATAATGTAGACGAATAAATTATAACTTATATAGTTATGTAACATGGAAACAAATTAAAACGTGGATACTAAAATCATCAAAATCCTATTTAATCTAATCAAAATATTTTATATATATTTTTTTTTTTTTATAATTTAGTCTATATATTTATATTTTATTTACAAAAATTGAAAGGGTGGAGCCGGTCATAGTGTGGAGTCTGGCGTCGAAAATGGGCCTATGAGCGAAACGGCCCAAAAGTGAGAGTGGGGGGAGCAAGAGGAGAGCAATATCCATTCCATGGGAAGAAGTGAGTAGAACAACGAAATTCCAAAACTGCCCATTATATAATGAGGAAGTAGACATTCCTCGTTTAGCACTTCGCACTCATTTTTTGGTTTTCCATTTTTCCCCCACCCCCAACTCTCTCTTCCAAGGCTGCAGAGGAGACCATGACTGTGATGACTCCCGCTCCCGTCGATGTAAACTTTCTATCTCCAAACCTCTTTCTTCTCTGTAATTCAGATGTGGAACACCTTACTTTCTTGCGAGCTCACTCAATCAATCAATCTCTTCTTCTTCTTCTTCTTCATCTTCTTCTTCTTTTGTAATTTGAACTATTAACCTTAATTTGATTGTCTGCGACTTGCCTGCTTTTCATCATTTTTAGCATCTTCTTGCTCGATAATCTAGGGCTTTGCCCTCAATTTCTGCCTTTTCTTCCACTCCGGTGCAATTTTCTTATTGTCCTTGCCGACTGCCGCGTTTGGATTTTACACAGATATCTCAACTAATCAAGATTTTCTTTGGTGGATCCGATTGCTATCTTTAATTTACTGCTTCGTCTCTTTTTCATTCACAGCAACAAGAGGACGAGGAGATGCTTGTACCGCACTCGGATTTGGCCGAGAATAATAATCACCAACCTATGGAAGGTTTACTTTCTTCCTCACATTTGATCTGTCTGCAATTATCTCCCCTAACTAATCGAATGTTTTTTTTTCTTGTCTCTTGATCTAATTGAATTCTTTCGGTGTTTGAGATCATTTCGTGGCTGTACGGTTTACTCAAAGAATCTCGATTTTTTTAGCATAAGTTTCCAATTTGGCTACTGTCGAACTTGTTATGTTCTTTTATTCTTCGCCAGGATATCTTCTTGCTTTTTTTTTTTTGTTTTCCCCTTAAGAGTTGCTACAGATGATTTTTAATAGTGATATATAAAAGTATGCATTGTCATGTCATCTGCTACTTTTGGGAATTTAGCTGTTCTGACAAATTAGTTCGCTGTTCCTCTAACGGAGTTATATTGGAGGTGGTTGTGCAGATTTTTTTTTTAATAAGTTTGGAAAGTTCGTTGATAGTCTCAGTTTCTTTTAACGAGATTTTAAAGAAGTTTTCCCATTTTTTGTTCCCTCCCCCCCTGCAAACCATTAGTTGTTCCAACATCGGAAACAGGAAACACAGTAGAGAATCAGCCTGTCGAGGATCCCCCATCATCCAGATTTACATGGAGAATTGACAACTTCACGAGGCTCAACATAAAGAAGCTATATTCTGAAATCTTTATTGTTGGTGGATATAAATGGTATACTTGCCTTTTGATACTGGTCTTTTACTTCAATATTTGTATTTATTGGGCATATGTCACACCTAAGCAATTCCAACCTCTTTTGTATAGGCGCATACTTATTTTCCCGAAAGGAAACAATGTAGATCATTTGTCTATGTATTTGGATGTTGCCGATTCTGCGAGTTTGCCATATGGGTGGAGCAGATATTCTCAATTCAGCTTGGGTGTCATCAATCAAATCCACAACAAATATTCAGTGAGAAAAGGTTCATTCTTAGTACTTTATTATTTTGGATCAATCTATTGGCAATCTTATAGAATCGTGCACTATGATTATGTTGATCTTCGTTATACTCTTGAAAATTTGGATGAATTTTTATGTTTCTTAAACAAGAAGAGAAGATAACGTGATTTTTTTGAAGTTGTGCGAGCAAAGATTTGTACACATTCCGTCTCATGTCTGTGATGGAAAATATAAATTTTATACAGCTGTTATTGATGGAATGACTTCCCCTTGTTGTCAAGAACTTGATTTTTTTATATTACTATTATTATTTTTGGTTTTTTTCTTCTGTTGAATCACCCTATTATGGTCAAGGACTTGAGTTTCTTTATTACTACTATTAGTTTTGGTTTTGTTATTTAGTTGGGACATTTTCATCATCTGATGTTGTACTAATCCAGTGATAGATCTTCCTATGACACTATTCTACTGAACAATTGCAGATACACAACACCAGTTCAATGCAAGGGAAAGTGATTGGGGCTTCACGTCATTCATGCCCCTCAGTGAACTGTATGACCCCACCAGAGGATATCTTGTTAATGATACCCTAATAGTTGAAGCCGAGGTCCTTGTTCGAAGAGTGGTTGATTATTGGACATATGATTCAAAGAAAGAAACAGGTTTTGTTGGTCTTAAAAATCAGGGAGCAACATGTTATATGAATTCACTTCTTCAAACTCTTTATCACATTCCATATTTCCGGAAGGTCAGTGATTATGCTGTTTCTTCTGGTCCTCTTACCTGTCTACATCAATTTATAGATATAGAATGAAATCAATTAATTTGAGTAACTATTTTGACCATGCGCCATGCTTTTGCTAACGAAATTGATGTACCATCTGCAGTCCTCGTTCCCTCATGAGACATACACATTCTAGTTTAACATCCAAAATTAGTCAGTCTGTTCGATTTTTTTTTTGATACTAACCAGTCAGTCTGTTTTGACTATTATTTCAGGCTGTGTACCATATGCCTACTACAGAAAATGATATGCCATCTGCAAGCATCCCTTTAGCTCTGCAGAGCTTATTTTATAAGCTCCAATACAGTGACAGCAGTGTAGCAACAAAAGAACTTACGAAATCTTTTGGATGGGACACATATGATTCTTTTATGCAGCATGATGTCCAGGAATTGAACAGGGTTCTATCTGAAAAACTTGAAGATAAAATGAAGGTAAAATAATATGACCATGCTTCTCTTCATAATTTTTGTAGGATGTATCAAATGTCTAATTATACGGACCATGCTTCACAAGTTTTCCTCATAGAAAAGAAAATTTGACTTGACATGAGGAAATCTTTACAATTAGAAAATCTCAAAGACATTCATATAAGTACCATTACTTCATTCATGTATACAGGGAACTGTTGTGGAGGGAACCATACAGAAATTGTTTGAAGGGCATCATATGAATTACATTGAATGCATAAACGTGGACTATAAGTCAACAAGAAAGGAATCGTTTTATGGTAATTACTTTTGAGTTATGAATCAATATGATTACGCATGGATTCACTTCTTGATTATGCATGGATTCACTTCTTATTGACTGAACAGTGCCAATGCCTTTTTAATGTTTTAATTTCAGATCTTCAGCTCGATGTCAAGGGCTGTCGTGATGTGTATGCTTCTTTTGACAAGTATGTAGAAGTAGAACGCCTTGAGGGTGATAACAAGTACCATGCAGAACAGTATGGGTTGCAGGTTGGTTGTAAAATAATCGCTGGGACATGGCAATCTTATTTGGCCAGTTCAATTAACTTATTTTAACTAGTTAAGCAAATTCATTGATATCACTTTGCTTAGTTATCAAGTAATATTAGTGACTAAGTTTCCAGAAGTTGAGTTGAATCCATACCTTTGTCGTTTTTATTTCACTGTTCTATTTTACATTTTATGCTATCCTTAATTTATCCATTCGCAGATGAGAGCAGACTGCAAGTGGATAGTTTTGGTCTTTTGTCTTGGGTTGTCATATTGAAAATTGCTAGGATATGGATATCTTGTCCTTGATTTGGATATGTAGGACAAATAAGTGGCGTACATGTGTGTCCCTCTGTAGTTGTTAGGCTTTGATATTTACTCTTGGAAGCATGTTCCTTCAAAGGTTTCATACTTGGTAGGGCGCTAATTTCAAGTTTAGTTTGGAGAGCCAGATTGGGGTTTAAATATAGTATAGTAATCATATTACAGTTTCTTTAATAGACGACAACCAATCCGATATTACCGTAACTAGCAACTTGGTCGTTTGTATGAGAATATAGGATATCACAATGCTGATTTGGATATTGAGGATGCATAAGTATTGTAGGTGTGTAGCCCTGGCTAAGTGGTTAGGCTTGAAGTTTGCTCTCAGAAAGTATGGCTCTGCTTTGAAGGTTTACTGGAATGGAATGGTGTTAATTTTGAAATTGAGTTTGGGGAGCAGGATCAATGTGGGAACAGAGAGCATAGTAGTTATATTAGAATGTCTTTAATAGACTGCAATGAATTTCTATTTAACATAACAATCATGTTACATTTATTATAAAAAAAATACAATCATATTACATTTATTATAAAAAAATACAATCATAATAGACTGCAGCGTATATACTTCCTTGATGTTTCTTATAAAAAAACAATCATATTACATTTTAGAACTTAAGGCATTTTAATAGAACTTTTTAAAATTTTGGGTAAATCTGAGGGTGAAATTTTAGGGACCAAAACTATATTTTAATCTTTTATTCAAGCTACATGCACATGCATGGTTGTTTGCCCTTTTTATTTTTATTTTATTTTAAGCTAGATTTTATCCCCGTCAAATTTAAGGTTTTAAATGTACTTGTACATTCATGACATTTCATTCTTATTATCTGCATTAATTGGCATAAATATTTCAATCTACAAGGGATTTTAAAGATTATAATTTTTCTTTCATTAAGCAAGAAAGAACAACACAAGGGAAGGATAAGGATTCCTCACACAAAATCATAGAGCTCGCTAGAAAGCATTGGAATTGGTGTAAATAACTAAAGAAGGAAAATTGCAAAAATGGTTATAGAGGGAAGGATCAAGAACCCTCACACCAAACCAAAGAGCTACTAGAAAGCACATCAGTTGGTATAAAGAACAAAAGAAGGATAATTACAGAAATGGTTACAATCTGGCACCAGAGAGAGTTCAAAGCTTTTGCAGAATTCTAGAACATGTCATTTTCCTTGAAATAGTCTTGGAAAATTCTTCTATTTCTTTGGAACCATAGTCACTAGAGAAGACATGCTTTTTGGCAAAGCTAGATGTTGCGTGGTTTTAGTTATCTATCTTTATCTCTCTCTCTCTCTCTTTTTTTTTTTTTTTTGGTTTGTGGTTTTCGGGTGAATGAAGTTTTTACTTTTAGTAACTATGCTGTAGACATGTTGGCAACTTTTTTGGTTCTTGGTGGTATTTGATTTTTGTTTTTGTTTTTTTTTTTGTTGTGTCAAATTCTTGTTGTGGAGGTCTTTGATAGAATGGGAGTTTTGAAGAGAGAGAAGTAGTGGAATAATATTAGTATCTTTTCAACTCAGTCATAGATGGTAGTGTTTCCTTAGTCACTTCCGTGATTTCAGATTCTTTCCATTGTTTCATTTTCTGAGGTCCCCCCATGTGAAATTACCTATACAGGATGCTAAGAAGGGCGTATTGTTCATTGACTTCCCCCCTGTTCTTCAACTCCAATTAAAGCGATTTGAGTATGACTTCATGAGAGACACCATGGTAAAGGTCAGTAGCAGATATGTTTATCTCACCATCATTCTTTTAATGGTTCGTCCAGTGACCCAACAGTTATAAATATTTGGGTTGCTTTGACATTATAATTGGCCTGCATTGAATAGATCTAATAAGTATAAGATATTGACATTTTTTTTATTATTAATTAAAAAATATATGATAATTATGGATTCTTTTTCATGTTGCCGACTATGGTATAACCATATAAGCAACTGTATTTGCTTTAACTTTCAAATAAGGTTAGTTACAAGAATGAGCTCCTTTTGTTTTTTGGTATGTCCTTGTAAATTCTTTCATTTTTCTCAATGAAAGCTTGGTTTCTTACAAGGAAAAAAAAAAAAAAAAAACGAACTTGCAAATAAGGGTAGTGTTTATATTTCTTTCATTTTTTTTTTTTTTTTGGGGGGGGGGGGGGGGGGGGGGGTGGGGTTAGGGTTTAGGGTTTATATTTCTTTCATTCAGGCAACCAATTAGATTGTTTCCTTGTGTCTAATTCTGTAGATCAACGATCGATACGAATTTCCTCTTCAACTGGACCTTGATCGAGAAGATGGGAAGTATTTATCGCCGGAAGCTGATAGAACTGTGCGGAATCTTTACACACTCCATAGGTACAAAGGATGTCTGATAGTTCGCTCATATGGAGCCACCGACTCTAATATCTGTGTGAATGTCCTGCCAACTGCTTATGATATTGTCTTTAACTTATTAAATATGGATATGAAAATTTTGAAATCTTCTTGGTTCTTACTTTTTCTTTTTCCTTTTTTTTAAATAAAAAGCTAAAGAATTAATTGTTTCAACTTTCAACTTAATTTCTGGAAATTATTTTTTGTTTTACAAGTTGGAGGAAAAAAGGAACAAAAATGATAATGGTTTATCACTTTGTTTGTTTTGTTGCTTATGTATTTATGTGCTATTTGAATTTGTGGATTTAATATACAAAGTGTCAGTCTCAGGTTCAAGTTCAACCCTTTTAATAATCTTAAAACGTCTTATAGAAACATAGTGTTGGATGCGTGCATAGTATTCATGAGAGATGCCTTTTGTAATTGCTCTTTTGATAGGTCTTTACTTTGTAACACGTTTCATACTATCAATGAATGGTTTCTGATTCCTATAAAAAAAAAAAAAATTGCATGCTTTTCATAATTATATCGCAGGTCACCACCTTGTACTTGGACTCTTAATAACTCTATGTTCAACCCATTCTTAAAGTATTTTATACAGTTAATTCCTTTCTCCTGTTTTTTGGGTTCAGTGTCTTGGTTCACAGCGGTGGGGTGCATGGTGGACATTATTATGCCTTTATCAGGCCAACCCTTTCAGAGCAATGGTATTTTATGGATTTATGTTACCAATAATCTATTTTTCGATTTTCATTTGGCACTTATCCATTTTAATATCTACATTATTTTGCTTTGCTGGATCAACTCAACTATATGACATTTCTACATTGTAAAAGGAAACTAGAACTATGATTGTAATGGTTTTTAGCTTATGTGGTAAATATAAAGTGTATCTAGTCACTTTTTTGCCATTTCTTTCTCATCAAGATTTTATACTTACCCACAGTCCTTATAAGGGGCTGCCCAATTCGTTGAGGGTGTGACTACACATATACAAAGTGTCAGTGTCTGTCTCAGGTTCAAGTTCAACCCTTTTAATAATCTTAAAACCCTAAACCCTAAACCCTTTTAATATACAAAGTGTCAGTCTCAGGTTCAAGTTCCCTTTTAATAATCTTAAAACGTCTTATAGAAACATAGTGTTGGATACGTGCATAGTATTCATGAGAATAGTTGGGGTGGCTTCCTATCACTATAGTCTATATCCATGATTACAATTAAAAGTCGGTTTAGGTTAATTTGTGTTGCTTTCAACGTGGCATGAAATTTTGGGCTTGCAGGTACAAATTTGATGATGAGCGGGTAACAAAAGAAGATGTAAAAAGGGCGCTAGAGGAGCAATACGGTGGTGAGGAGGAGGTATTATTTCCATGTGTCTATTTCATTAGACTTTATTCTGATATAGATATATTTCTGCTTATGATATTCTATCTGGTGGTTAACAGTTACCTCAGACGAATCCTGGATTCAACAACACTCCTTTTAAGTTCACCAAATACTCAAATGCATACATGCTCGTGTATATACGTGAAAGTGACAAAGACAAAGTAATTTGCAACGTGGATGAGAAGGACATTGCCGAACATCTCAGGGTATGGTATGGTGCTGTTGTTGCATGCTTCTTAGGCGTGATATCAGACAAATGCTAGCCAAGTAGTAGGATACTTGGTTTGGAAACTAATTAAAGGATTTTGAGCTTCACTTCTTTATCTCGTAAGGATCTGATGCATAACAGATCTACTTGGTTACGTTATCTTGTAAGGATCTGAAGTATAACAGATCAAATATCTAGTATTTTAATTTTTAGGCCACCTAAACCCAAGAGCTTGTTCATAGAGCAAAATATTGGGAAAAATATGGGCTGAAAATAATTGGTATCCAATGCTTGTCTGTCTCCTAATTTTTTTCCAACTTGTTTTTGTGTTACTGATCCAACTATGTTTACATGAACAACCTCAGGAAAGGTTGAAGAAAGAACAAGAAGAAAAGGAACACAAGAAGAAAGAAAAGGCAGAGGCACACCTTTATACTATCATAAAGGTTTGAAGTTGAATCATCCTCCCATTAGTTTACAAGTGGCTTTCAATCATAAGTTATTGAAAAGCCTGAGTGTTTATTTAATCAATCTCATGATCATTAGGTTGCTAGAGATGACGATTTAGTTGAACAAATTGGAAAAGATATATTTTTTGATCTTGTTGATCATGACAAAGTAAGGAGCTTCCGCATCCAAAAGCAAATGCCATTTAACCTTTTCAAGGTACTCCCTCTGCCTTTTTTTATTTTATTATTATTATTATTATTATTTTTGTTGTTGTTGCTTGGTTGCTAGTTAAGCAATTTCTGGGTATACATAATCTATTTTTCCAACTAAAATATTGTTTTATGGTATGTGCAGGAGGAGGTGGCCAAAGAATTTGGTATACCCGTCCAGTTTCAGCGATATTGGTTGTGGGCAAAGCGTCAAAACCATACTTATCGGCCCAACCGACCATTGACAACTATGGAGGAAGCACAATCCGTATGTATCTCTTTTCTTTTAAAGAGATAGGAAGTTTTATAGGGAGGGGCCAAACTTTGCATTCCAAAATTATCTCTTTAAATGGTGTTAATACATTTATTCCAAAGGTAGGGACAAATCTAGAAACTTTTATAGGAAGGGGTCAAACTGTTAGGATACCAATATCAAAATAACTAACCAAAACACACTGATAGAATATATTGCAATATCAAAGACGTTACAATATAACAATAGCCATTCAAGATGGCTATATCTCTCTCAAGGAGTCCTAACGACAATCCACCAAAATGATTCCTACCTTCTAAGGCCCCTAACACCCTCTATTTATAACCAAGGCTCCCTTAGCTAATTACCACTATACCCTTTACTAATAACCCCATTATACCACTAACTAGGTCTCTCACACAAACTTTGCATTCCTAACTTATATATAGGGAAAGACTTTAAACCCTATTTTTTCTAATAAATCTAAGACAAATTGAGGGGTGCAATTCCCCGCAGTTTGGTAAATTTTACTGTTTCTCCATGGATCGTTGATCACTTTTGTATATTTCATACATCAATGAAAATTGTTTCTTATAAAAAAAGAAAAAAAAGGTAAATGTTACGGAAAGAAATTCATGAGTCTTTTAGCTAACAGGAGCATAGCTTAACTGACATAAAATATGTACCCTCGACCAAGAGGTCGGAGGTTCGAATCTCCCACCCACATGTAAAAAAAATAAAAATCATGGGTCTTTTAACAAGAAAAAGGAAAAAATCATGGGTCATTTATTGATTCCACTACTTTAATAGCTTTATCTTGGAGCAAGCTAACTCCTTTTTGTAATTATGATCTCAATACCCTCCACAATCAATGGAGGTGTTTTTTTGTAACTGTGCTCGTTTGAGCGTTCTTTTGTAATACTTTCATTTTATCAATGAAATGGTCTCTGATTTCTTTAAAAAAAAAAAAAAAACAAAAGCAAGAAAAAGGAAAAAAAACCCTTAATTGTTGTCAACCAAAATAAAAGGAAAATGCCGAAATAAATTATGGCTAGAAACTTTAAGGGAAGCAGTGAAGTGAGCATCATAATTCATAATCAAACATCTTCCCTCCTGAATATCCAAAAATATTCATGAACATCCAAAAACTTACTATTCATTTTAAATCTGCATTTTCTGATTGATTCGGAAACTATAGATCTATATATTGGGTCTTCGAAGATAAGTCTTCCTCTTATGAATTTTTTTGTAGAGGAACTATAGATCTAACTAACTGGGAAAGCCTATTGTAACTCTCATGGATCTATGATCCCTTTTGTATATTTCATTCATGAATGAAATTGTTTCTTATCATTTTTTTTTTTTTTTTTTTTTTTTTGTAGAAATGTACAGCTTACTTCCTCTTGGTGGTGTTTTACTTTTACTCATGAAAATATTTTGTAATTACAAATTTACAACCTTTCCATGATCTTTAACAACTGGAAAACTTTTTTGTTGTTTTTTGGGAGGGGTTCTCTCTATCCCCGGCCCCTAAGGCTTGTTCTTTCTCTTGTTTAATGTCATATCGTTTCTTATCTTAGAAAAACTATAGATCTATATCTACTTCTACAAATGTTTTCCCCTTGTTAAGGGCAGTGGCTAATTTTCTGAAGATGCTCATTTCTAATCTATGATATAGGTTGGACAATTAAGAGAAGTATCAAATAAGGTTCACAATGCCGAGTTGAAGTTATTACTGGAGGTGGAATATGGACTGGTAACTTTATTTTACATGCAGACTTCTTATTTTTGTGATTACTTTCTCATCCCTGTTATTTATATGGTTTTTTACAATTTCATTCAGGATTCACGGCCTATTGCTCCACCAGACAAGACAAAAGATGATATCTTATTGTTTTTTAAGCTTTATGAGCCTGAGAAAGAAGAGCTGAGGTATTTTATAGTTCGTTTGTTCTTCTTCCCCTCCAATTTTATTCACGTTGATTGGGTGATGAGTGACATGACGTTTCACTCTTTTAATCTTTCTACAATTTTAGATACGTGGGAAGACTTTTTGTGAAGGGTAATGGGAAGCCTTTTGAAATATTGGCGAAATTGAATGAAATGGCTGGTTATGCTCCAGAAGAAGAGATTGAACTTTATGAGGTTTGGGCTTCATCCTTCCAATTTATTGTTATGAAAAGTTTTAAATTTCCGTCTATAATTTACTTCATTTACGCTCCCCCCCAATTATTTCTTTCCTCTCTTATTTAATAAGAAATCTTTATCTTGGTAAAATGATGCAGCGAAGGGGTGAGTTTGAAAAAATCAACTGATTTATCCACGGCTACGGCTTCCTCAGTTCCTTTTTCTTTTTATACTTCTTTTTCCATATGTAATAAAGAAGGTGTCTAATGAAGTGGGCTTGAAAAATCCAACTGATTTACCTATATGCACAGACCCAAAACGAAAATAGGAAAAAAGAATCTGGATCAACGGAAGGATAACTTTAACTGCTCAATAGAGGATGGTGTTAGCTCCTAAAGTGGAAGGAATTATACCCTATGCAAAGGCATTCTGACTAACTCAAGTAGAAGATTATCACTATTTACTATACTACCTGTCGTTCCATGAAATTCTTCTTTAGGGATTGAGATTCTTATGCTAGCTGCTACTTCCTCATTCCGTTTTTTCGTTTAAATTTAAATTTAAATTAAAAAAATTATGGGAAACTAAGAGAAGTTTTATTAAGTCGAAAGGAAAACAAATGGGGGACATAGGGTCAACGCCAACTACCAAGGAGGTTGTAATAAGTTCCTGGGTTTTATGTTGATATAAAGATAAAGGAATCATAATTAGAATTACACAAAATTTTTAGATAGGAAGTTTTTTCTATCTTCTTCGTGAACATATTTACCATGTTCTTTATTCCTAATAAATGCTTATCTTTTGGTAATCATCTTTTGGTGTTCTTATGGTCACTATGATTAAATGTCTTTGTACTGAGAATTGGTAGAATTTCCAATCCTATCTCTCGTCTTCTGAAACCATCTATTTTAGTGAAGTTTGTTGGCTTTAAATTATGACCATTGGTTTTTTGTGGCACTGGCTAATGATTATACAGATATCCCTAACACATACACATGCTTTATTTCAGGAAATTAAGTTTGAGCCTAACATTATGTGTGAACCTATTGACAAGAAATTCACATTTCGGGCAAGTCAGGTAATGCTGTTTTTATAAGTACCTCTGTGTGCTGATTTTTTAGAGTATGTCTGGCAGTTGGTCTAAAAGTTAATTTTCTGATGCAGCTGGAAGATGGAGATATTGTTTGCTTTCAAAAATCCCCTCCAGTTGAAAATGTAGAACAATATCGTTATCCTGATGTTCCCTCATTTTTGGAGTATGTGCATAACCGTCAAGTAAGACATCTACATGTTTGGTGGATTGAAACTACTTCATTTGGGTCATATATTCCAATGCTCTTTCTTTCTAGTGTTCATGCTGACAATTTATATCTTTTTAGTGTTCTGGCTCTTGAAATTTAGGTGTGCATGTTTAAAATTTTCTCTGTCACAAGAAAAATGATTTGAAAATCGGTAAGTTATACGGATTGATGTTGGAGTCACTGTTATTCATGGTAACAATTTAAGTTCTTGCTCTGAAAATTTAGGTTTGCAGTTTTGAAATTCTCTCTCCTGACCACAAGCGGGTTAAAAATTCTTCAAGGCTCCTTACCTCTAGTGTATTATACTTTTATCCTTTTATGAATGCTGAAGGTTAAAAGTTTAGAGGTCCTAACTCAACAATTTTTTTTTGTGGTGAAGAAGGGAAAATATTTTCGTTTCTCTTTTGAAAAAAAGAGGGAGAAGGTTTATTACAGAGAAGGAAATATAATAGGATTAGTAATTCTCTCTTAATATTCACAAAGTGTATGACAAATGAAACTGGAAGGAAAAAGGAAGTTGAAACTTCTAATTTTCTAATAACCAAGGTGGCAAAACCCATAAGCTGAATTGAGCTCCATTTCAGATGTCGGGAATCTTTTTAGCATCATCGAGTTCTGTTCTCGCCTAAAAGTGCTTGCAGCTTAGAGAGAAAAGCTAAAAAATTCCTCTTGGTATTCCCTAATGCAGGATATAATTTTGATAAATTTGTGTTGATGCAAGCCAAGCACCTTGAATTGTTGTTTTTGTTCTTTGAGTTGTGTTTTTTACTGTTGAGATTATTCTGAAATTTAGAGCTTCCCAACATAGTGTATGGTGTTTAAGAGTGCCATGCTTGTAATTTTTAGAACAAATGTATGTCAGAAATCACTGAACCTTCCCACTCTTTAGATTCGTTATTGGACATGCATAGAATTATCTGGCAAACCTTTTCCAAGCACTGGTTGGCTGTGCTTTATCGATTGATTTGTGTGTGTGGGACAAGAAACAAGAACTTTCTTGTTTGGTTGTACATTATTTTCCAGGCACTGATTTGTTATGCACTATTGATTTGTGCTACTAGGTTGTTCATTTTCGATCCCTAGAGAAGCCCAAGGAAGATGATTTTTGTCTGGAGATGTAAGTGGTATAGATTATTTATCACCGTAAATAGCATTTATAAAGCGCATACCACTTAAATTCATTTATAACAAAATTCCTCGTGACATGCTGTAATTTTGCATTGTCTTTATTTTTTAGGTCAAAACTTTATACGTATGATGATGTGGTGGAGAGACTAGCCCAACAACTTGGTGTAGATGATCCATCCAAAATTAGATTAACGTCACATAATTGTTACTCTCAGCAACCTAAACCTCAGCCAATCAAGTATCGTGGTGTGGAGCATTTGTCTGATATGCTGGTCCATTATAATCAGGTAATAATTCCCCATCCCTTAGAAATAAACACTATTAATAGTTCATAATCTAATGACTATTACCTAATTGTTTTTGTACAGACGTCAGATATATTATACTATGAAGTATTGGACATACCTCTTCCAGAGTTACAAGGTCTGAAAACTCTTAAAGTAGCATTTCATCATGCAACTAAGGATGAAGTGAGTATATACTATATAGTGATTGAATTCTAAATCTAGAATGAATATGTTACCATATAAGTATTTGCATATGTATTTCTCGCGTGCTTATTTGCATGCATTTGGGTCTGCATGTGTATACGACAATGTGTGATGAGCTTTCCCCCCCTGACAATTATATGCTGTGTTATCAGGTTGTTATTCATACAATAAGATTGCCAAAACAGAGCACTGTAGCAGATGTGATTAATGATCTTAAAACAAAGGTACTTTGTCTCGACTTATTTTTATCCAAATCTATGGTGGGTTGGTAAATATGTGTGATCTTTATAGAGTGTACATGCAATTTCTTTTATTAGGGTAGGGGGTTCTACAACATGCATCTCTGTTTTGTCATTATTTTTCTTTGCACTTACATTTTTCCTTCAAAAACAGGTTGAATTATCTCATCCAGATGCAGAGCTCAGATTGCTTGAAGTTTTCTATCATAAGATCTACAAGGTGTGACCGTGAGAGGTCTTTGCATGGCTATTACTTTATATCACTAATATTTTTCTTAATTCTGATTCTGCTAATAAGTTTATACAAAGATCTTTTCTTCCTTTTTTTTTTTTTAAAAAAAAATATATATATATTTTAAATAATCTAGTCTTCTTACCAAAAAAAAAAATCTATTCCTAATCGTAAAATTAGAACCTTGTTCCTTTATTCGACATTGCAGACGAACAGCCTATATCCCCCATCATAGTTTAATTCTGTCATCTCATGATACAGGTGTTTCCTCCTAATGAAAAGATTGAGAATATTAATGATCAATATTGGACTTTGCGGGCAGAAGAGGTGCATATCTTATGCAAGGAAATTTCTTAGATTTTTTTTAAAATGTGAAATATCTAAGCATTGGTTATTTTTTGTCCAACCTTATTTTGTCCTGTTCTGTTTACAGATTCCAGAAGAAGAAAAAAACCTTGGTCCAAATGATCGCCTAATCCATGTGTACCATTTCACTAAAGACACCGCCCAAAATCAGATGGTAAGTACAAAGCCGTATCCTTGCCCAAACAATAGTCATTTGATGATGTTTGGATATTCAGTATTTAGAGCAAATAGGATGGTTGCTTGATATAAATAACCTCTTTAATGACTACGGAGTTTCTTTGGTTATCTATAGCAAATTCAGAACTTCGGCGAGCCCTTTTTCTTAGTCATAAATGAGGGTGAGACTCTGGCCGATATTAAATTGAGAATACAGAAGAAGTTGCAGGTTCCAGATGAGGAATTTGCCAAGGTATTTTGTTCGTTTTTCCTTCATACTGTGTTCTTTACTATGGGAGGTGGCACTTCTGCATTCATTATCATCTTGGACAGAGTCTTATTTATCAAGTCGTTTGCAAATTCAAGTTAGGGACTGGCTTAAAAAAACATTGATATTATTACTAAGAGTCTAAGACAGACAAATAAATATCCTACGCACTTCAGATTAATCTAACAGTGTTTTGGTGTTTATGTTCTGTCAGTGGAAATTTGCATTTCTTTCACTAGGTCGTCCAGAGTACCTCCAAGAGACGGACATCGTGTCAAACCGTTTTCAGGTTCGTCTTGAACTATTTCTTTCCATACCTTTTCTCAGCTTTGAGATAGAGCAGCATTCTCAATATATTTCTGTGCATCTGATGCTTTAGAGAAGAGATGTTTATGGTGCGTGGGAGCAATATCTTGGACTGGAGCACACTGACAATGCACCCAAACGAGCTTATACAGCAAATCAGGTAAATTTTTTTCATGATGTACATCTTTTATTTGCTGACCACAAATCAAATAAAAATGTGGTGATAATTTTCTGTTTGGTACTTTTTCAAAAATTGATGCAGAATCGTCATACATTTGAGAAGCCAGTAAAAATCTACAATTAGTAAAAGACAAGAGAAGACAAGACAAGAGACATGACTGGGTTGTGTCTTCATAGTATTAGACGACACATTTGGTTGTTAGAATGAGCAGCAAAAATTGATTGAATGATGAGCACTTCCAAGTAAAAAGCTGGCATATAGAGCTTGTTTGTTGCCATTTTGATTCTGTTGGGGCATTTATTCTCTCTAGCAAATAGCAATTATGGATAATGGGGGAAGGACTTTTTCGTCAATGGATGTGTTTGTTTTTACTGTGAATCCCCCGATCTCTTGTTATTACAGACGGCGGAGAGTTTCTTCTTCCTCTTCCTCTTCCTTACCCCTTTGACCTTTGACCAAGCAGAGAAAGCCCCCCCTCCCCCCCTCCCTCAGCATCAGTTGAGAGTTTGTAATCTAGTTTTATAAACAAATATCTTTTTTGAGTAGTAGTTTAATGAATGTACACAAAGTATAGTTGGGGATCTGAAATATTATTGTTATTATTATTATTATTTTTTTTGGGGCTGTTTGTTTTCCTGATTTTTGTTTAGTTCAGAATATGGTGGGGTGGGTAGTAGTTTGTTTGTAACTGAACTTGTCCCGGCTCTGTTGTGTATGCATAACTTGTCAACCAGGCATTTCATTTTGACATTTTGAAAATGCCCTCTCTTTACTTAGCAAAGAGTTACCTGCTGCTGCCTGCTTGGATTTGGTGGTCTACTTCTTGCTCTTCTTGACCCCGCTTGTATCAAAACTCAATAACGTACTCTCTTGTCATTCATACTTTGCATTTGATGGTATATAAGTTGATAGGTTGAAGATAGGTGGTGACGTTGGGTAGTTTGTAATGTTGTATTTGAAAAAATCAAAACAGGAGCATAATCTGGCCGGTTATTTGTCTCTATATATGGAAGCGACAACATATAATATAATCACCGACTTTGCATTGCACTTCATTTTCTTTCAAATTATTATAGTTTTCACAAAATAAATAACACTAGTTTGTTTAATGTATAGACAAAAAAAAATATATATATATTTTCGAATTTGTCTTCATTCCAGATTGATACCAGAATTCAGTAAACGCCAATCAGGCGGTGGTCCGGCAAGCCGGCCACTCGCCATTATCTCTCCTTTAACTCTTCCCTGCCTCAACATTTTCTTCTCATCACTTCTCTTTGTGTGTGTTGAAGGCAAGCCATGGCCACTTCCACTCCATTCGAAGTCGATGAGTGTCGTGGCGTCCTCCGCGTTTACAGTGACGGCTCCATAGTCCGATCCTCCAATCCAAGCTTCAATGTCCCTGTTCTCGACGACGGCTCCGTTCTATGGAAAGACCTCATTTTCGACCCCATTAACCATCTTCAACTCCGTCTCTATAAACCTTCTATTTCTTCTTCTTCCAGGCTTCCTGTCTTCTTTTACATACACGGCGGTGGCTTCTGCATTGGCTCCCGCACCTGGCCCAACTGCCAGAACTACTGTTTTCATCTTGCCTCCGAACTTTCCGCTCTCGTCATCTCTCCGGACTACCGTCTCGCTCCCGAGAATCGCCTTCCGGCTGCTATCGACGACGGCTTTTTGGCTGTCCGGTGGCTCCAATCTCAAGCTCTAGCGGACAACCCGGATCCCTGGCTGGCCGACGTGGCTGATTTTGAGAGAGTTTTCATCAGCGGAGACTCCGCCGGTGGGAACATTGCTCATCATCTTGCAATGGGACTGGGCCTGGGTTCGCCCGAGTTGGCGCCAGTTCGTGTGAGAGGCTACGTTCTTCTGGCGCCGTTCTTTGGCGGGACAGTGAGGACTCGGTCCGAGGCGGAAGGTCCCAAAGAAGCCTTCCTGAATCTTGAGCTCATAGACAGGTTCGATTATCGGAAATTTCGATTTCAATTAACCTAGCCTAGGGTTTTGAGTTTTGAGTTTTGAGTTTTGAGCAGGTTTTGGAGATTGTCTATCCCGATCGGAGGCAGCACTGATGATCCGCTTGTGAACGTGTTAGAAGATGGAGACGGGGAGGCGGTGGAGGTGGATCCAATATTGGTGGTGGTGGGCGGCGGTGATCTGCTGAAAGATAGAGCGGTGGAGTACGCAAAAAAGCTGAAAAAAGAGGGGAAGAAGATAGACTTGGTGGAGTTTGAAGGAAAACAACACGGATTCTTCACCATTGATCCTAATTCTGAAGCTTCTAACCAATTAATGCTACTCCTTAATCACTTTATTGTTCAAAATTCAAGCTGATTCATTCATCCCTATTCCCGAATCTGCTTAATAAAATCTCCAATCTTCCCCATAATCCATTTAATAATTATCTCTGTGGCCTGTGGGTGTGTTTTCAATATACTTAACCGTCAATGATTGAGGGTGGATCCAACCATTCAATTTTCAGTTAATTAACTTGCTTCCATGTCTCACATTATACTAAATTGTTATACTAAATTATCACTGTTAAATGAATTTATCATTTTTTTAATTCTTAAACCAGTTGAGGTAGATTCAAAGTGACAAAGGAATATATCAAATTATCATTGATCTTTAAGATGATAATTGATGTGTACAAACTATTCTTGGATTGACCATTAGATGTACTAATGAAAAATATTAAATTTAACAAAGCAATGGTGGAGATTATTCTTACTAATTTTTATGTTAAATCACAAATTTGTTTCTATAATTTTATCTCTATAGTTTGATAAAACTTCATAAATAATATCTACATTAGAAGTCACTCATAAATGGAGTACATGGTAGTTCATGTGTCAACGAGGTGATCTATTGAATTTGGCTGACTCTGTGGGTAAAGTAATTTTTTTTTCCAGTTCAACTCGGGTGGGAGGATTCGAACCTCATGGAGCCGAAGGCAAGTTAAGTAGTTGATTAAATAAAAACTAAGTTGAAAATTGACATCTCCGTCTAATGTGATCTCTGTATAAATTTAGCCAAAGCAATGTTTAATACAATAAGAAACTCAATCACAAGTACTCATTAAGTCAGAAAAAGTACTCACATAGTCTCTCTCAAGTCAAGTATATTTGGAAGAAGAAAAAAAAGTTAAATAATAATAATAAAAAAAAATTGATCAAAGCAATGGGAGCCTAAATTATAATTTTACTAAAATAGAATATTTAAAAATATAGAAAAAAAGGAATTTAGAGTTTGAATTCCAAATAGTATACGATAAAATGAACCACTTGTTATCTAAAAAATAGAAAAGAAGTTAAAAAGGCAGATCAATTGGAACCGAGAATTGACACGAATGCGTTAATATTCTTCTTCTTCTTCTTCCGTATTCAAATTCATTCACAATTCAACACACAGATCACCGGCAAGCCAAGACAAAAGCTTCTTGAGAGGTAATCTTCCGTCGGTAGTTTCCGATTACAATTCACAGGTTCGTTCGCTGGCCGCCTCCAATTCAGACTTAGGGCTTCTATTTTGTCTTGTGTAGGAAAACTCGCTCCCCTGAAGAAGAAGATAAATAACTAGTTTACTCAATCCAGACCGACAGAGGAGGACATTGTATCGAAACGGGAATGATGGATCCGGAGCTTATGAGACTGGCTCAGGAACAGATGAGTCGAATGTCCCCTGCGGACTTCGCCAGAATCCAACAACAGGTATGTAGTTATTACCATTCAAGATTTCGATGCAAATCTTGGTCCAAAATCATGATTTTTATATCCCTATTAAGGAAGTTTTTGAATTTTATAATCTATGGATATGAAGATTACTTAGATTTACCCCGTTCTACTGTCTGCGCTTATTCTATTTTGCGAATGGGCTCTGCTGTTTCTTTCCCTTCGGATCGTCTCAAAACAAAACTTCTAGTTGTTATGTAAACATCATGGGATTGGTTGTATGGATTAATTAGCGAGTCTGACTGAATTTAGTTTGCAATTTAATTAATTCTTTCAGGATCGAACAAACCATTTGGGCGCTCTGCTACTTTAGCGTTAATTGCTTGTAGCTAATGTCTCTTGTATTTGGCATTGTGGTGTGTATATTCAAGTCCTCATGTCGCTATATAATATAACTGAAGTTGCTGAGTTCTCTCAACTTTCAGATGATGGCCAATCCAGAGTTAATGAAGATGGCCTCAGAAAGCATGAAGAACATGCGTCCTGATGACTTGAGATATGCTGCAGAGCAGTTGAAGCACACCCGTCCAGAGGACATGGCTAAAATTGGCGAGAAGATGGCTAGTGCGTCAGCTGAAGAGATTGCGACAATGCGTACCAGTGTTGATGCACAGGCCAACTATGGATTGAATGCAGCTGAATGGCTGAAGACACAGGTAATATTTGTAGGGTTTGATTCAAACATGCTCTGTGGAGACATGGGAGAAGTTTCCCTTTTTTAATTGATCAAGCTTTATCATTCTCTTTGTTTTCCCTTGGTTTCTCCCGGTCCACTTCTAAAGACTGATACCCGCCTTAATTTTCTTGATTTTATATCAATTAGAAAAATAGTATTTTTAAGTCCTTGGAGGATTTCTTATTTGCCTTTTATTTTATTTGAACTGAACCTCCTCTCCAATAAAAAAAAAGCTTTGTCTTTCTTATAAATAAAAAAATTGAATCTTTCTTATGTAGGCTAAATATTTTGTTTGAAAAATGAAATTTTGACTTCTTCAAGCATCAATCAATTATCCCCGATATATTATTTTTGCTGTAATAGTTCACTCACTTTGCTGCATAGATCTAGGGATTAGGGCTCGTACATACAGTTTCTAATTAGTTTGCTTGAAGCCTTGAACATGCGAATAGCAGTTATTCCACCCAACAATTATCTGGATTCCATACAGGAAATTGTAGTCTATAGAAATTTATTTTCCCCATTTTTAGGTTAATATTGTATCCTAGACTGTGATCATAACCTTGGATGAGACACCATTCCTCGAAGAGGTAAGTTATTATGGTACGAGAAAAAAAGTATTAGTTACTTCATTATTTTATATACTTCAAAATAAAACCTAGGACCATTTATCATTCTCGTTCTTCAACAATGTATCTGATTCTATTGTGCATGTTCTGATTTGTATTTCATTATGTAGGGGAACAAGCTTCACAGTCAGGGAAGGTTCAATGATGCCTTGGAAAAATATTTGCTTGTGAGTATATTAAACTCCTTAGATTGTATTCTCTCTCTCTCTCTCTCTCTCTCTCTCTCTCTCTCTCTCTCTCTCTCTTTAATCTGATTACATTCTCTCATTGAACATAAGGGCAGCTCTATCAAACTCATGAACTCTCTGTCTTTGCATTCGAAATTCTTAGGCTAAGAAAAACCTCAAGGGGATTTCATCTTCCAAAGAAAAGACACTTCTGTTGGCTTGCTCACTCAATTCGATGTCATGTTACTTGAAAACAAAACAGTATCATGACTGCATCAGGGAGGGTTCTGAGGTAACGCAGATTCTTTTTTCCTTTTTAATATTTAAATTCCAGTTAACCCTGTTGATGTGATATAGTATACTCTTAGCTTTTCTTTTTGTATGCTATCGACATAGTGTAAGACCTTATATGCTTATTAGTTATTACAAAGATGATCAGAATTGATGTAAAAATGAAGTTACTACAAGCTATGTGATCAAGAACATGTATTTCACCAAATAAAATGCATGATCGTTCAAATGGTGTGAAATCTTGAAGCATGAAGTTCTATGGAGATAAAGTGAAATTGTTCATACTTTTTATGGTAGAAGGAATTTCTTATTTCAATTAACACACTCAGATTCCATGTTTATCCACAGCTTTTAGTTCTGAAAGGCAGCAAGCCCAATTGATTGGGGAGGGATAGAGTTCATGCTTCTAAATATCTTTTACATGACATCACATCTTGACTGAAAAAAAAACATATGCCAAATAATTCACTCTAGCCATGCACTTTAAGAATTCAATTGTCTCATGGATTATGATTTGACAACCTCCAATGTGTGAGCCTTTAGAAAAAGAAAAAAATACCCCCTATGTGTGAGGTTCTAGAATCCTTTTTATTCAGTCCGCAGTTTTCACGCCCGTAACTCTGACCTCAGACTTCCATTATTCTAGGTTTTTTGCATATGATATTATTTGATTATTTCAAAGGTGGCATTTATTCAAATGATTAATTTATATATCTATGATATCGATCATTTCTCTTACTGTAGGTGTTGGCATATGATTCTAGGAACGTGAAAGCACTTTACCGGAGAGGTCAAGCATATAAAGAATTAAGTCAATTTCACGTGAGTTTGTGCGGATAGGATACCTAACTGTTTTTTTATATTACACTCATTCAAATTCTACTGTCTGCAGTCTGCTCATATTTTCAATGGATTTCATTCTGTTAGGATGCTGTTTCTGATTTGAGCATGGCACATGAAATTTCTCCCGAGGATCAAACTATTGTGGATGTTTTATCGTGAGTTCTTTTTCCCCATTATTTCATGCGACTTGTCTATTTGAATTTTCCAGCCAAGTTTTTATGTGGCTCAGATGGACAAATGGGCTCACATTTCCAATTTATTTATATTTTTTTTTTTTCTTTTCAAGAGTGCTTCTGTTTGTGATAAGTTTGGACTAAAAATTTATCACCTTGTCAAATGTCTTCCCTTTGTAATCTATTGTATCATATGTAATCAAGTGGCTTGCTACATGGGTGTTGATATATTATGTGGAACTTATTGTTGCCACAGGGATGCCAAGCAAAGATTGAACGAACAAGATGGGGGGAATGCACCCAAAGGTACATCCTTTTTGCTCATGCAGTATATTCTTTTCTCCACTGTATTCTCTGTAGTGTGACAGTGGTGGGATGAAAAATTACGTTAGAATTTGAATTTGACATTAAATTTCTTATTTCTTTCATAGGAATTGTCATTGAAGAAATAGTTGAAGAAGACAACCTTACATCTAAGAATATTTCTGCTTCAAGACCACAAGAAGTTGTTGAAAATTCGAAGACTGCTGAAGCCCACATGAAGAGTATAAATTCCGAGAGTTTGCAGGGATTGAAAGATGATCCAGAAACTATCAGGTCTGCATGCAAGTCTGGATTTTTCTTCTTAATTGTTTGATAGTTGTTGCTCAGAGAATCACTGAAGTTTTTGAGCTTTTAATAGCGTGGTGGTTCTTATTTCTCTCTTTTTTAAAAAAAAAAAATTTTAAAAAATGTTTCTTGGGTATGCTTGACTTAATAGGTGTTGAACTTCTTTATCTTCTACATGTTCTACTTTTGCCGTTTTCTGGGAAATCTGGAAAACCAGTAGGACAAACTTTTTGGGAGAAAGTAAGGTTAATGTCTCTGTTTGGACTTTGAACGATTTTTTATTCTTTTACTTTTTTGTAGATCATTTCAGAGATTTGTTTCGAATGCTGATCCCAATACTTTAGCTGCAATGAACTTTGGAAAATCTGGAGGGGTATCTCCAGACATGGTTGCTACTGCCTCAAATATGATCAGCAAGATGTCTCCAGATGACCTTCAAGAGATGCTTAAATTGGCTTCTTCTTTCCAAGAGACGAACCCCCTTAAGGCCAACAGTTCAGGTCCAAATTTGGATAGTCCAAACATGACTCCTGAATTACTCAATTCAGCCAGTCGTATAATGAGTAGCATGCCACCTGAAGACCTACAAAAGATGTTTGAAATTGCATCATCTTTGAAAAGGAATGATGCTCCTGGGAATGTCAATGTACTAGATTCTGATACTCGATCAAAAGCTTTTGAGAGTCAACAATCCAGTATCAGCGGAACTAGTACTGAGAGCAACATTAGTTCTTATGGAGCGTTTTCAAATTTAAGTTCTTCTAACTCAACTATTCCATCCTCTTCTGCTGATATGCAAGATCAAGTGAGAAATCAAATGAAAAATCCAGCTATGCAGCAGGTTTGTAAATCTTAGCCCCTAAAAAAGATATAATGAGTGAATATACATTAGAGACTGTTTTATCTTTTTTTAGTTCAAAAAACTTTTGTATGAGTTCATTGATGCAATTGATCATGATGCATGGTATTACACATGCTCTTCTAGAATTTTTTAAGTCGAGGTGAGATGCTCTCTCACTTTTGGTGAAGGTCAAGGCATAGGTATGCCACCCTTGACTGAACAGTGGCCACGAGGGACACATTTACTTACAAATTTTTCATCTGTCATTTGCATATAGTAATGGTGAAATAGCTGATTTCCCTAGGAAGTGGTGGCTTTGAATGCGGTTTCCTGTGTTCTCTCTGGGTTTTACCGAGGAAGAAAGAGACAGAGAATTTATTGGAAATGGGACTAGAATCCACATTGGCTAGATAAGGGAAAGATAATGGGTATATAAAGTTAGGGAAAACATCTACATTAGTTTGAGACATTTTTGGGTGAAACCAAAAGATTAATCTTTCGAGGTCTTATGCTGAAATGGACACCATCATATGATTGTGAGAATTATTGGAAAGGTCTATTGTCCCTTTTCACTTAAAAGCTTATTTTAGCTAAAATTCAGTCAAGTTCTATCTGCCCTCTCTTCAAAAAATAAGCCTTATTCAAGTAGAGCAGACCATCCTTCTCGTTGCTACCAAGTCAATTGTCAACAGCTTCGCACCTGCGGCGTTTTCGCCAGACTTATGAGCTTCAATTTCTCCTGCTCAAACCACAAGCAAAAACTTTTTCCTCTCTTTCGTTACTTGTTTCACTTTTTTGTGCTCCTTTCCTTCCAGTCAACTGGGCTTTTGCCTCTGAAAATGCTGCTGCTTTCAGAAGACTTGTTTGCAAATGGTTTCTTTTGATTATTTTCCGGGAAAAACCAAATAAAAAATCTAAATATAGAAGGAATGAGATAGGATTACCTAATTCCATGTTCCCTTGAGAGCTAATTGAATTCCTGGATATAGTATGCCCGCCCAGTCTTAATTATTGATTTTGTGCAATCTGTTAGATGTTCACATCAATGATAAAGAATATGAGTCCAGAGATGATGGCAAATATGGGCGAACAATTTGGTCTGAAGCTTTCTCCCGAGGATGCAGCAAAAGCTCAGGAAGCTATATCATCTCTCTCACCGGATGATTTAGACAAAATGGTACGTTATTTGGTAGAGGGCACATGGTTTATGCCAATTGAGATATGCACATGTGGTTGTTGGTTACTAATTCCGTTGAAGTGATGAATTGCAGATGCGTTGGGCAGATAAGATTCAAAGAGGCGTAGAAGGTGGAAAGAAGGCAAAGAATTGGTTACTGGGACGTCCTGGTATGATTGTAGCAATATGCATGCTGATATTGGCCGTGGTTCTTCATCGGTTTGGAATAATAGGTGGTTGAAGCCCTTACAGTGTTACTCCCCCTATTTTTACTTACTTTTTTGTACAACTTGAGATCATTGCCATTGTTGGTCCACACGAGCATATGGATTACTTATCAGTTATGAATTCATTTTGCTCAGAAATTCTTTTAATATATCAATAGAATGCCCTTTTTTATTTTAATAAATAAATAAAGCCAATATTAATTATTAGGTCAAATTGGGGCGACCCCATAAAGGCAGAACAGCCATTATTGAACACTACCGATATCAAAATGGACTCTTTATAGTTTATGTTGCCACGTAACAATCATGTGGCCTGTGTGGTGGGCGGAAATAAAAAACAAAGAATGAATTGGTCTTAGTTACGACTTACCACTTCAAAATTCATATGTCACCATCAACCAACTATTAAATGTTTAAAAATCATTTTTAAACACTTCAAAAGTTATTGTGTTCAGATGACTTTTAAAAATATGTAACCAACTTAAAAAAATTATTATTCCAACGAGAACTTCAATTTTATGAGTGAGATGGAAGGATAATATCGTGTCCCCTAACATAAATTGTATATCAAAACCTACATAAATGTGTACTAAGATATTGTTTTGTAATGTGTACTAAGATATTGTTTTGTTTTTTTGCTACTTTAACTTCATTTCCATTTTCATTTGCATTTTGCATTCCTAAAACGAAGGAGAGGAGATTATTCAACAACTTAAATATCATATGGGCTCTCTAAAATGGAATTAGGTTAAGGATGGGGACTATTTTTAGAAATAATATTTTTGTATTATTACGTTACGTGGTTATAAAAGTTAAAACTCTTGTGAATCAATTTTCAATCACGAGTCCAATAATAAAAAGAAGAACTTCAACAATAAGGTAATTATAAAAACAATTATTTTAATTGAAGAATTAACCAACATGTGATTGGTAGTTTGAATCCACATCCTCCTATATATTTATAATGTTATAATTTAATTTAATTTATCTTAAAATGATGTCTTCCAATAGGAAAAAAAAAAAAAAAAAAAAATTGTAGTCGTGTTAGTGTTAGCGAAAAGAGTGGTGGAGGACACGTCTGGTCTGGCGTTTGAATTTCCATAAAAACTTGCATTAATTAAATTAGAAATTAGAACAAAAAAAGAAAAAGAAAAAAATCTTAAATCTTAAATCTTGGAGGTCGTTTTCCCTTTTTGGAGGTTTCTTTCCGATTAATCGCATCCTCAATTCTCTCTTGTGTTCCACAAAGAAGAAAGAAATCATCCTTCCAAGCAACAACAAGAACACCCAATTACCCATTAATCGCTGCATAGTTAATGCACGCTCGGTGATCCATCCAACACGTTTTCTTTTCATTCAAATTCAACTCCGATCTTCTTCAATCAAAACCCCCAATCAATCAATCAATTTGGACCTGGTCGACTCATTATGAATCAGAGCGTTCTCCTTCCATCGCCGCCAGGGATTCGCCAGCAACCGCTACTAAGAGACAAGTCACCCATTCGAGTTAAGGAAACGCGGCGGTTCGCGGAGGTAGCAGGCGGAACCGCGGCGGAGTGCGCGGCAATATGTTGTTGCTTTCCATGCAGCATGATGAACTTTCTGATATTGACGGTCTATAAAGTTCCAGTGGGGCTCTGTAAAAAGGTGTGGAAAAAGCAGAGAGGGAAACGACGCCTCATCGCAAAGAAAAACAAGGCGGCGGCGGCGAAGACGGTCGGTGCAACCACAGGTACCGAGTGGCCGGAAAATGATGGTGAAAACGAGGATCGGGGAGATCAATGGTCGCTTCCGTCGTCGTATTTGTCATCGGAGGATATGGAAATGGAGAAGGAGATGTGGGAAGGATTTTACGGGACAGGATTCTGGAGGACATCCTCTCAGAGAGAATCCTAATTCAAATTGTACAAATTAATTTTGCTTCTACAACACACAACACAACAACACACTTTTTTTAGGGTTCATCGATCAAGATCCTCATATAATCATATTCAAACATTTTTCGACCGGAAAATTCTCTTTTCCTTTTCGATTGCAATTACAAAAATCAACACTTCATGTATTCCAGATTGTTGATTTTAGGTCATTTTTCTCTTCTATTTTCAAGAAATTATATGTCGCAAAATATTTCATATATATTTTTCAATGTATATATTTCAATTCTTTTTTTTTGCACAACAAACTATTTATTTATTTTTTATTATTATTATTTCTTCTTTCCGATAGAACGTTGGAATGATACAAACTCCACATAAGAGTGAAATGAAAGTAATAAATGAAAATACGCAAAGACATTCCAATTAAAACATAAACCTAACAAAGAGAATTCGAGAAAAACATAAACCTAACAAAGAGAATTCGAGAAAAGGCTTGGCAAAATAATTCGACATTGACTAAAGCCTAAAGAAAGATGCTTAAGAAGCACATTGTCTTTGAAGATGTTGAAGAATACTCAATAAAGATTAAACATCCAAAATAATTTGAACCAACATAGCCGAGAATATGAACATTCAAAGAAAATGTGCACAAGTATAAGCAAACACACAAAGATAATGAGAAGGAAGTTTCATTTGAAGAACTTTATAGCATTATTTCAAATTCTTGGTGATCATAATTCACATAAAAATATTAATGCATTCGAGACTTTTAGGTTTCTACAAATAAAAATACATTTTTATCTAAAGAGAAGAACTCAAATAATAAGATAAGGATTTTACTAAAAGGGTTCCTTAGAAGGTTCAAAAGATACATATTTTAATAAAAATGCTCAATTCTAAAATGTATGATTCAAGTTTGAATTCTATAAGTTAAAAGGAGCATAGTTCAACGATAATTGTCTTATACTCTCTGCTTTTAAGTGGGACTTTCAAATCTCACCAACTTCATTTGTTGACTACCTCTTTTTTGTTAGTGACTTAACAGATTGATGACGTGGTGTCTACCTTAAAAGAAATAAAGATCCATGTGGCTGGGTGTATAAGATCCATGTGGCTGGGTGTGGATACATGGGTTGGGTTGAGTTGCCTTCTTCCCTAAGCTTAGAACCATGTGGTTGGTTTGCTGCCAAATAAGTTGGTTCGAGTATACATGGGTTGGAGGGTTTTTAGTCAGATTCGGATTAATTTAAAAAATTGGGTTAAAAAAAATTCAACTTCTGAAAAAACGTAAACTCCATTTGATAATCATTTCATTTGTATAGACTAAGAAAAAGTTTTTTGACGGATCAAGAGTATCAATGAAACTTTAACATTTTTCATCCAAAATTTAACGGCAAGAATATTTTTTAACATTTTTTAAAGGTCGAGTAATTTTTAAACTTTTTTAAATTTAGGAGTACCATACTTCAGAAGTATTGTGTATAATTTCACCTTTATTTTATTCACATAAGAAATTATTTGCCATATTTTCAAAAAAAAAAATCCTTGTCAATGATTAACAAAATAAGGAAACTGCAAAGTGTTTTTTTTATGAGTTCAAAAACAAGAGTGGAGATTCCAAACTTAAAAAAAAATTGTCATATCTTACTATCTTAGGCTAAAGTTGACACAAAAAGTAATTCATAACTCGGACTAAATTACTATTTCAAATATATGCTAGCAAATTCAATTGTATACAGAACAGGACCAGAAGAAAATAAATTCTAACATATATGATCTACAAATACTTTGATTCGCATGTATCTTTCAATTTAAAATCAATTAATCAACATAATCTATTTATGTCATATGTTTAAAACCCTGCAACTAAACTCAAAATGAATAGATTCCCATAACTATTTCAGCTAAAGAATTTCCATCACATGCAATAAGATATAAGATAGAAATGAAAGTTTCCATCACTTATACTAGTAATAGTATACAGCTTAAAGAGCGCAGACAAATTTACAAAGGAGGAATGACACCTCTAAGAAGTACAAGTCTATACGCAATTGAATTAGGATTTAGGAGATGGATGATAGACTTACAATCTTCTGGTTGTGGTGCCCCCTCTTGTATCACTTTTTCTTAAATATATTTTCCTTGTAATATTTGAGTTCCATTATGCTTTCTTTGATATCATCCATAGCCCTATGTTTATTCTCTTTGGATGGGGCTTTCTTGTGATCTGGAAAGAAAATGAGTTGTTAATGTCTTGACAAGTAATCGAATAACCAAATGTTCAAAGATGAGTCGCCAACACGAGCATAACTCAACTGGCATAAAACATGTACCATTGACCAAGAGGTCTATGACATATTGTCAACAACAACAAAATGTTACAAGGTGAGTCTATGTTTGGCTTATAAAGGGAAACATTCATACTGGCAAACAGTCAACAAAAAGGCTACAGATTCCTAAGATATCATACACACCTCCTTCTGGTTCTTGTTATGAATCAAGTAAAAGTTTGATGCAGGAGTATCATGCTAATAAAATCCAACAAGCCTCCTGAATTATCTTTCAGAAGTGATATTATATGGCTATGAACTCACAATTCCATGAGGCAATAAGGAACGTTATCAATTCGGTTGCGATTGACATACGGATTTCTTACTGACATGGCATAAATAAGAAACAGAATTGCAATAAAATAATACACGTCTAACTTTTTTTTTATTTTAAATAAGAAACAGAATTCAGAACAACATGCCTGTCATTTTGCTCAAAAACCAAAAGAAACCTCAGTTGTTGAGATCTTTACCTCTTGGATACCAGCGAAAGCATAGAACCTTAATACTACTGACATCAACAAGTACGTGTGAGAAAAGTCCAGCCAAATCTGGCATATATTTCTGAAGGGAATAAAACACGACGTTAGGACAAAAGAACAAACCAGTATTTACGAAAGCATTAAAGAAGATGAAGATATCTTTAAACAAAGAAGAATACGCACAACTACCTAAAAAATCGGTGAACAATAAGAGGCGTAATAAGCCTACAACCTCGGAAGAGCATATTAATTATTACATGCTAAATCAGCCCATTCGTCAAGTTTCATTAGAGGTGTGAACATGGGAAGGATCGTATGAAGGAAGTAGAGGGAGATGGTGAAAAGAAACGTGGCTCGGATAATGAAAAGAAAACTCAAGACTTTGATTTGGATAGTAGGCAACAAGGAGTGTACCATGTCGCTTAGTTACTTGGAATACCATCTCACAAGTCACAACCATAATACAGTGATGGATAAGGCATTGGATAAGGAGAAGAAATGAGGTATTTTAACAGAATGATTTTGGCAATTCCCAAAGCAATCTAGCGAACTCAGGCATAAAAAACTAACACACTATATGCAATTCCAGCCAAAGATGTGAGATATTATGAGAAACTGAGACATTTACTTATAAACTGAGGTATTTTAACATAATAAATTACATAAAAAATGTATATTGACATATTAACTAAACTGAGACATTTACTTACACACTATATGCAATTCAAACCAAAGATGTACGTGATATTATGAGAAAATAACGAATATTGCTGTGAAACTACCTTCAGAAAAATATAATCCGTATAAATTGAATTTCCAGCCAAATGTAGAGTACAGCTACCAACATGTTTCTTCACAAATTCTATAACCTGCAGAATTAAAAATGCCATTGCATAAAATTTGAGCAAAAAGATTGATATTAACCAGATTACCACGCACATTTATGGTCATGTTGATGATCACTAAAAAGTACAAATACAGGTCTTTTAAATGCCGTTGGCTTTCTATTTTCAACCAAGATCATTCAATTGTGTCCTTAGAAAATGTCTATAGGACATGGCTCTATGATCTGGTTTTCAGAGAATTGCTGGGTGGAACTTGTTTCCCAAGCAGCTATGTAACCTAAATTAATCGACCTTCTTCACAGTAAAAACAAAACCATTAAGGATGTATGGAATGTCAGTCATGCTAGTTGGTTTCTAATAAAGGAAGACTTCATTATTCTACTCTTCCTCGTCATAATATTAAAATGAGAGCCAGACAGCTTTGGTTGGGTGGTGTTTGTATAATTCTTTGAAATCTTTGGAATGAGAAAATAGAATAGTGTTCCAAAAAAGTGATACGATAAGGGATCGGATCCAAGTATTATTGCTCAATCTTGTAATTTTTTTTTTTTTTTTGGTGCAGCTGGTCAAACTTTTTTTCCCTCTATAATTACCAAGTGGGAAGCCTTTTTGTAACTCCCTTGTACGTTTCATTTTTACAAAATAAGGTTTGAGAAATGGTAATGGCCATCGGTACTAACACATAAAGTTAGACCTTCAAATATAAGGTATGAGAAAAAATGGTATTATGAAGAAGAAGAAGAAAGATTCAAATAAACATTGTCATTATCATTCAAACCAGATTATAGACAAGAAATGCTTCTTTTTGGTGTTATTTATGATTGTGAGACACCGAGTTTATTCATTGCAGGATTCTTGACCTATCTGTGCGATACCAGGACAACTAACATTTTTCAGAGAATTTTTTGTAAATAAAAAACCAATTTTCACTGTGTTAACAGAGTGAACTGTCAGAGTTCTTGTGTATGGCCGCAAGGCACCACAAAATTTATCACAATAATATATAGATCAAATGACATACATTAGTGAATAATATACAAATAAAAAAAATACATCCAGAGGGGAGAAGCCTGAGGATTAGATAAATTTTTACAAACCTGTTTTTCAGCTTCTCGTTCACTAATTGTACTTTGTAGCACCTTTTTTGTCAAACCTGAATAATGACATAGTTAAATCGCAATTTGTTTCATTTCATCTTCATCCTCAAGCAAAAAAGTAAGGCAGAAAGCCAGGCGCCATTAAAATGCAATGAAGTGCTATATTGATTGAGCTTGTTTGTTCTTACCACTCGCTGCATGATGACTTTGACACCATTCTCCCATTTTTTCTAGACATTCTTTTGATTGGTGAATCACTAAATCAGGCCCCTAGAAACATAAAGTAGAAAACATAATGAAGCAAAAAGAAGTGATGAGACTAAGGTTGCAACTTTTGAACTGTTTTCGTTTGTTTTAGGCTTTTGCAAAGACAGACGCTGATATATTGAGGTCAGGTTTCTTGTCAAACCTATATTGTATTTTGTTCTTTACTTTATTGACGAAAAGGAAATTATTGACAAATATAATTAAGATAACCAATAATAAACAGGGACAAGTATTTGGCAATGGTGTAGTGAAGAAAAAGAAGGTATAAAATTCAAAAACACAAACAAACAGGGGGCGAATGCATTCATGGAAACACTGTTGAATAGCCAATAGCAAAGATACCTCGACCAATTTGGTGAGACTGCCATTGGTAATTATACAAGCTATCTCCAGTATTCTATCTGTTTCTACATTTAAACCTGCATGGTAAGCCAAAGAGATAAAAAAGAAATGTCATTAGAAGTTAAGAGTTCACCTTCTTAAATAAGTATAGGAATGTATCAACATAAAAAACAAGTACAGAAATGTGGGGGATAGACTAAAAAAATAAAAGAAGTGTGGGGGAATAGAATCCTACAGAGAATAAGGCAAAAAAGAGATTGGAAACGGATACCAAAAGCCACATTAGCACACACGAATGGAAAGTTCTAAAATTCTTTGGCATTTGAAAAGGCCTATTAGAGGCATTAATCTTTAACCCCCCATCCCAAAACTTCATTGAAGGTATGAAATTACCAAAAAAAAAAAAAAAAAAAAATCCCAAGCCAGGGAAGTCATCCCATTGGAAAGAAGACTAAGAGAATTGTAAGGGGCAAAAATTTCCATAAAAAATGAGTTGCAATAAATAAAGATTGTAGGTGATATGTTGAATGTCTAGTCCATTCAACCTCGGGAGAAGATAAATCTTTAAATTCCATTGAACTTGATTTCAATATCTAGTCATAAAACCCCAAAAGCATCTCCTCATTATGCGAATAAAAAAATTAGCAAACATCAAACATAGCCATCATCATCACAGGGTAGGATTTTGAAATCTCTACATTATTATTATCTATCCCTCCCATGGAAAGCAAAGAAAAGAGGGAAGGGGGGTTTCTTATAATCTACTCCCGCTCCCAAATCCATGTTTTACAAGTTTAAAGCATACTGATTAGTTAATAGTTGTTAGTTACCAGTCATTTCCAGGTCAATCCAAACAAGAGGCGATTTGTACCCTTCTGCAGCTACATCTGGTTGACCTTGTTTCTGTCTTTCTCCCGTCAGAATATCACCAGAGATATCAACTTCCTTCTTGCTTTTTCCTGATTCAGTTAATCAGACCACAGGGTCATGTTCTACTTTTTTCAAGGATTAGAATAATCGCATTAAAGGACTAACCCATGAAAACGAAGTCGTTACAGAATGTCTTTTGAAATGAACCGAACAATTTAATCAGAGACATAGATGAAAACTTAACATATGACAGTATAAAATAGTGGCATCATTCCAAACTTGAAATTGAATGAAGCTACCTTGCAACGCATTGCCTAAATCCAGCCAGTAATGAAACCCACAACTATCATGTCATATAGTCTACAGCAAGTACACGACAAGTAACAACAAAAACATTGGTCATGAAGCTATGTGGTTTCTTATATGCCAATTTTTTCAAGTGTTATCGAGTTAAAAGAAGTTAAAATTGGCAGTTTAGATACAGGGGTGGAAGATCGAAGAAAATCTTCAGCCTTGCGAGTATCAATCGAAACTGGGTAGGCAGAAGAACAGTTTCTTACTAAATCACTTCAAAATTGGAATACTGCTGAAGAAACTACCTGAACCTAAAGCCTAATGGTCTGTAAGCGACCAACCGAAGGTAATCGAACTCGCTTGCACTTGTAAAACAAGAACAACACACTAAATCACATTATTGAAGATACCTGTTCTTGAAGAGGAAGAAACAGCAGCGTCATCTTTGGAGAAAGTAGAAAGAGAAGGAATTTGATCGTCTTCAACATCGAGCTCCAATACTGAGAATGCATTTACGAGCGGCTCCATTCCCAAATCTTGCCGCCGAAGGAAGGGGAGTAAACAGTAATCGTATCGCCAGTTCCGCTCAAATGGCCGAACTTTCCGCGCGGAGATCTCCTCTTCTCAACTTAACTTTTCTTTTTTTTTTTTTTTTTGAGTACATTGGGGGTGGGGGGATTCGAACCACAGACCTCGTGGTCGTTAACACATACATATGCCCGCTGAGCCATGCTCGCTTTGGCCTCAACTTAACTTTTCAATCACACTTTAAATTAAAGTTTTTCGGTCAATAATTTTTTTTAAAAAAAAATTATAAATTTACTCCTTAATTTTTTATTTTGCGTTTATTTGGTGGTTCCAAATTATAAATTTTAGTCCCTTCAACGATCTATCATAC
Source organism: Herpetospermum pedunculosum (assembly GCA_028017165.1). Lineage (NCBI taxonomy): Eukaryota > Viridiplantae > Streptophyta > Magnoliopsida > Cucurbitales > Cucurbitaceae > Herpetospermum > Herpetospermum pedunculosum. The sequence continues at coordinate 317,089 of CM051529.1, read as the reverse complement.
CTAAAAGTAAAAAACTATGAACATAGAAGGTTTTTTTTTTTACTTCAGTGATTAAATAGACACAATCATATAGTTGAGATACTAATTTCATCTTTATGTTCCCACTGATACCTAATCGATAACGAACTTGATGTTTATGTTTGTGAATTTTTAAAAAGTATATAATAGATCTCCAACTTTGTGGAGGAAAAATTAGTTTTTGCCAAATTTGTTACATTGGATCAATTTTCACCATGAACTTTAAATTTCATCAATCAAATCAAGTTTTGCACAAAATAACTGTCAAAACCTACAATTTTTAACAAAAATTTAACTCTAATGTCATTTTTCTTTGATATCTTATCAAAGTTGTATCATACATTTGTTTTATAATACATTGAAAACTTATGAAATTTTATTTTTCAAACCAAAAAATTATGAAAGGATAAAAATTGCAACATTTTTTCAAGTTTGAAGTTAAGATCACAACACTTATCTAAGTTTGGGGTGCAATTTGATGAAATTGAAAATTTAGAGTAAATTTATAATACAACTTTACAAATTTAGTTTTTTTCCCAACTTTTAATTATGTGTCAAATAAGTTATTGAATTTTTCAATTTTGTGTACAATAAGTCATTAACTTATTCGACATTGCCAAATCGCAAAAAAAAAAAACTTATTCGACATTTCACCAAACCGAACATATCTCAATTGTCATAAGGTTTGCTCTTGACTGCGAAGTCATGAGTTCAATCCTACATTAATTAAAATATCTTTGCAAAAAAATAAACTTATTTGACATTTTTAAAATTTAAAAATCCGAATAATAGAGTAATCCTAAGATAAAGATTTCAATTTGAGATTATCATATCCCTCGATTTTAGTGTTTATTTCACTTTAATTTTGTAACTATAAGAATTATTATTTTCATTTTTGTTGTTAACATTGATGGTTCAAGAGATAAATAATGTTGCCCGAATTTATTTACTAATGGTTTAAAGTAAGATTTTATTTTTAATTCGACGATGAAAATTTGAACCTCTTATCTTATCTTGTAGTTAAAATTGTAATGCTTAAACAATCTAAATCATGACATATACATTGTTTTTAGTTCAACAACATAGAGAGTTGCCAACAAGAGCATAGCTCAACAGCATGATGTATCGTTTAGTGACCATGAGGTCTTATGTTCAATCCCTCACTCCAACATGTTGTCAAAAAAACAACATAAATAGTTGGATGGATTCGAATATTTAACCTATTAATCGAAAATATATACTTTGACCAGTTTAGGTATGTTAAAGATTAGCCATCATGATTTGTTCAATTGAGTTTATCATTTTGGATAATTTGATGCATGTTATACTTTAAATCATTAATAAACAATAAATTGTTGATGTTTTCTTGATCTTTTTTAACTGAAGTTAAAATCCTCATTACCAACAAAAATATATATATATATATATATATATATATATATATATAATAATAATGTAACACGAACATAGTTGGTCGTTAATTTACACATATAAAAAAAAAAAAAAAAAAAGTGACTCACAAATCCCCTAATGATGCTTGAATACTATTCAAATTCATCTTGCTCCTCCTAGGTCGTCGGTCAGTAGGCTAAAGGACCAATTGGGACAACTTTTCCAAATATTTCCCTCAACCTCTAAATTTTTATTTTGGTCCATAAACGGTTAAATTCGTTCCATTTTCGTCCCAAAACTTTCGAAAAATGCTCATTTTAGTCTTAAAAAATAATCATTTTAATCCTTGCTAAATTATTTTTCCATCTAACATTTCCGTGCCCAAAACTCATCTCATCCCTAACCTACTATATGTCTTCAAAACATGCTTATATTATATTATGATGCTAGTACATATACTTAACGTTATGTCATTAATTTATTAAAATAAAAATAAAGGTATGTAAGAATCAAAATAGTTAGTTTTGTTTAAAGTTGAGTGATTTATTAGACATTTCAAAATTGGGTATAAATTCAGGGACAAAATTCATAAACAAAATGGAATTTAAACCTGAATTTTGATTTCATGTTGTCGACCATAACAGGGGATTCAATTAGTATAGTTGGTCGAAAAAACTTATTCACACTTGAGCTGCAAACTACAAGAATAACATTAACTGGATCTATGTTGGTCTACACTATTCCAATTGAATTTAACAATCTAGGCGAGTTTCATTTGTTGTACAATTTATCCTTTTTGTCCTCCAAACCTCAACCAATTTCTAACTCACATTTTAACATAACACATACTCAATGCTGCTTCAACTAAGGCCCTTTCATAAACGGTTTTTGGTTTTTGATTTTTGAAAACTGTGTTTGTCTTCTCATCCTAAAAAGTTTTTGGTTTTTGAAAATCGTGGTCGTCTTCTCATCCAAATGAACTTGTGTTTATATGCTTAGTTTTCGAAAATTAAAAACCAAACGATTAAACAGGAAACTACATTCTTTTCAAAGCATCAATGTACCATTTCAAAGAAGAAAAAACACAGGTTATCTGACCTTGCTTCCATCGAGAGGCCAAATAGTTGAAGCCTCGAAGTTGACAAGAACTGTAAGATAATCTAATAATGCCTGCTTTCCAAAGTTAATTCTTTTCTAGTTTCTTGTTTGTAACTCCCACTGGTTCCACTTCATGTTCTCTCCATTCACAAAATGACACTATTTTCCCTGTATAAGAAAAGAACTTCTTCTTGTTGGAATTGCAGAGTTTAATTCATTTTCTGCCATAGCCATGGATGCCCAGAAAGCTAGAGACACACCCAGAACAATTTTGATGCTTCCATGGGTTGGCTATGGTCATCTATCTGCTTACTTGGAGCTTGCCAAAGCCCTCTCAAGGAGAAACTTCCATATCTACTTCTGTTCAACCCCTATCTGCCTCGACTCCATTAAACCAAAGCTAATTCCTTCTTCTTCTTCTTCTTCCATTGAATTTGTGGAGCTCCATCTTCCTTCTACTGATGAATTTCCTCCCCATCTTCACACAACTAATGGCCTCCCTTCTCACCTTATGCCCAATCTCCACCAAGCCTTCTCAGCGGCTGCCCAACTCTTTGAGGCAATTTTACAAACACTTTGTCCGCATCTCCTCATTTACGACTCTCTCCAGCCTTGGGCTCCTCGACTTGCTTCCTCCCTCAATATTCCCGTCATCAACTTCAATACCACCGGAGTTTCTGTCATTTCTCGTCTCATTCACACTATTCACTACCCTGATTCTAAATTCCCATTCTCAGATTTTGTTCTTCACAACTATTGGAAAGCCAAATACAGCACCGCCGATGGAGCCACTTCAGAAAAAACCCGCAGAGGTAGAGTAAGAGAAACGTTTTTTTATTGCTTGAATGCTTCTTGTGATGTAATTTTGATCAATAGCTTCAGAGAGCTCGAGGGGGAATATATCGATTATCTCTCTGTTCTATTGAAGAAGAAAGTAATCCCGGTTGGTCCTTTGGTGTACGAACCGAATCAGGATGAGGAAGATGAAGATTATTCAAGGATTAAAAACTGGCTGGACAAAAAGGAACCATCGTCGACCGTTTTGGTGTCATTTGGAAGCGAATTCTTCCCATCGAAGGAAGAAATGGAAGAGATAGGGTTTGGATTGGAGCAGAGTGAGGCTAATTTCATATGGGTAATTAGGGTTCCAAAAGGAGAGAAGAAGATCGCCATTGAAGAGGAGGCGTTGCCGGAGGGGATTTTGGAGAGGGCGGGAGAAAGGGCGATGGTGGTGAAAGAATGGGCACCGCAGGGGAAGATACTGAGACATCGGAGCATCGGGGGATTTGTGAGTCACTGTGGATGGAATTCGGTGATGGAGAGCTTAGTATTTGGCGTACCTGTAATCGGAGTTCCGATGCATGTGGACCAGCCATTTAACGCCGGAATCCTGGAAGAAGCCGGCGTTGGAGTGGAGGCCAAGCGAGATCCAGACGGCAAAATTCAAAGAGACGAAGTTGCGAAGTTGATCAGAGAAGTGGTGGTTCAGAAAACCAGAGAAGACATTTGGAAGAAAGTAAGAGAAATGAGTGATATTTTGAGGAGAAAAGGAGACGACAAGATTGATGAGATGCTGGCTGAAATTTCTCTCTTGCTTAAAATATGACCAAAAAAATAATTTAGGAGAAATGTGAAAAATCAAACCCTAATTTTTTTTTAAAAAAATGAGCAGATTTCAAAACTATTAAACTTATACGTGAGTTTAGATCAACTCAGTTAAAGTATATGACCCCGACCAAGAGGTAGGTTTGAATCTCTCACCATGCATGTTGTGTTGGCTAGAGCTAACTTCTTTTTAGTTATAACAAATATGTACGGGAGGTTCAAATTATTTCCCCCTCACATATTGCTGAACTCTACAAAAACAGAGATGAAACTTCAATCTTTGAAAAAATAATAAATATTGTATCCACTAAATTAAGTTTAGATGGACAAAATTAAAACTGATTTAGTATATGATTTTTACTGAATTTAATGAGCATGTTGCCTACCACATTATTACAATGAATATGGAAAAAGAAAGTGTTACCTTACCGAACAAGTCAAACTAAGTCTCTACTTAATAGAGATCATATGCCTAAGTTGTTAAAAAAAGGGGACAAATTTGTTTGGTCAGGGTTGCCTTGTAGAGAATAAGTCAAACTAAGTCTTTCTTAACAGAGATCATATGCATAAGTCATTTGTTTCAACAGGCTAGCGCAATAAATCATGGTAACTTGTTTCGTTTTTTATGGTCTCAAACAATACACTCAAGGCACGTGAAAATAAAAAATAGTTTTGTTAATGCGTAAATCTGACCGAGTAGACTATGGTTAGGCGACGAGTATAGATCGCTCCGAATCGTTTGAGTCTTGCAAGATAAGATCTCGCACCGGTATGGTGTTGTACCCAACACACTCTGATATTTTTTTACAACATGTAGAGTGTAGAATTTGAACCTCTGACCTCTTGATCAATAATTCATACATTATGTTAGCTGAGTTATGTTCATGTTGGCACACACTCTGATGCTTAAGTGAATGTTTAATTAATAGTGATGTTGAGCATAGCAAATGGTATTTTAATGAGGGATGGTTGTAGTTCCTCGTATTTATAGATAGTCAACTGGTGTGTCAGGGTTGTACAATTAGCCCTTCATAATCTCGAGGGAAAGATTTTGTGCCTCGGCTCGACCATAATTTCTTTTTTGTTGTCAAATTTTTTTCACTCCACCAATCTAATGTTTGATAGAAGGCCATGATGGTGTTTAATGGTCTTTTTTGTGTTGTAACTTGTAAGTACATATGACAATAGTTTTTTCATAGCCGATGAGTTATTTATCATGATCCATTTTAACTTTATAGATTTTTCATAGTCAATAAGTTATTATATTATGGAGAAAAAAAAACTATATTAACTAGTATTGGTATATATCTAAAAATAACTATGTTTTTTTTCTTCCCATTTTGTGGTTATTTTTAAATGCGGGTGGGATGAAAAAAAGCAAAAACAAAAATATAGTTAATTTTAGATATTAATATAGTTTGTTTTTCATAATATAGTTAATATAGTTTTTTTTTGTGGTTATGAGAGTGGTAGATGTAAAGTAACTAGTATTAGTATTAATATTTAAAGAAAAGTATATGGATGGAAAATTGAAAAAATAAAAGAGTTAATAGGCTAAAGCACACAACATTGGAGGATGCGACTCTTGCGGTGGCCACGTGTTTTATTATCATTGGATTCTTTCTTGGATTTCCTTGACTTCCTCCACGCTCGCAGCATCGCTTCCGCCCGTCTATCCAAATGAATAACACAAATGCAAAAATATTACCCACAGAGCCCTTCAATTTTAAAAACAAACTACTTTATTTCATAACTATTTCTTGTTTCTACTTTTTTCTATTATTCATAACTAAATTACGCGAGAATTTCTAGTACATCCGTGGTATGGAAAAACTCCATACCACTGCCTTTCAAAAACTGACACGTGGCAAAATAGTTGAAAAAAATAATATATTTAATAGTGTGGGTCCCAATTAAACAACCATTTTGCCACGTGTCAGTTTTTGAAAGGCAGTGGTATGGAGTTTTTCCATACCACGGATGTACTAGAAATTCTCCCACTAAATTACTAACGTATTTAATACTCATACAATAACTGTATTATACTGTTCATACTAGATTTAAATATCATAGGGATGAGCTATACAAGAGACATCCAAATACAATGTACGGAAACTTCAATGGTCATGAAAAATTGATAGAGCGTAAACCGAATGGTTATCAAACAGGTAGCAATTCCTTCCTTGACCTGGGAGGCTTCTCATCCTAGGTTGGTAAGGGGTATCCTGTGAAAGAACAAATTAACAATCCTCCATGTACTTCTTTACCTTTCAAACCGTTCTTTCATGGAGTTTTTTCACAAATTGCTAGAGCATTCAGGCAATCTCGTAACAATCCTCCATGAGTGAACGGTTCGAAAAATACAGGTGCATAGAGATCATAAACGAATCTCCTCCGAGTAGGCTCTATTACCCAACCAAATGATTCATCCTAATGCCTAAGGACCTAAGGTTGTGGTAGCTTCTAAATTTTATACTCCTCTCCCAGAAGCTCAAATTTCAAAGACTTGGAGGAGGTAGATGTAAGACATCCTAACCTATCACGTAGAGACTTGTAGTCATCCTTCAAACGATACAAGCTTTGCAATCAAACTCAATTTAGTATATAAAACTTCAATATAAAAAGGATCAGATCTAGATCTCGAAAATGTAAATAAATAATCTCAGGCAAAGGCAAATTTGGCAACCAAAAAAAGGATGTGATGTTTGGGAAACTGGAGACAACTATAACTTCTCACAAGCAAAATCTTCTGATTCAATCAACAAATTGTTCTAGGTTCATAGCATCATAGGTAGAAAGAAATAATAAAATTAAAGAGACTACCGACACGAACAGCCATGCCAAACTACAGAAAAGCATTGCAGCAAAGAAACAGGATACTGAAAAACAGTACCGCAAATAATGGAAACGAGAGAGACAAACATTAGATAGTAAAAGAAAATGGAGACGACCTACATGGGAAAACAAATCATCATATCATCAACTTATCTGCCCATATCCCTCTTCATTTTTAAGCAGATTAAGGTTAAGATTTCAGTTGATTGATTCTCACTTGGCCATCATGACTTTGACAAATTCCTCATAGTTGATTTGACCATCGCCATCCACATCTGCCTCACGGATCATTTCATCAACTTCCTCGTCTGTCAACTTCTCACCAAGATTTGTCATTACATGCCGGAGCTCGGCGGCAGAAATGAACCCATTCTGATCTTTATCAAACACACGGAAAGCTTCCTTGAGCTCCTCCTCTGAATCAGTGTCCTTCATTTTTCTTGCCATCAGATTAAGAAACTCGGGAAAATCGATAGTTCCATTTCCATCAGCATCAACTTCATTGATCATGTCCTGTAGCTCAGCTTCAGTTGGATTCTGGCCCAGTGACCGCATTACAGTCCCCAGTTCCTTGGTAGTGATGCAGCCTATAAAGAATTGGAAAAGGTAATCAATATTAAGAACCAAAGGAAGGACGCACCATCTGATTTATCTAAGCAGAAGCAATAACCAAACACTAGAACCAAAATTTTAAGGGGACAAAATGTGTTCCAGAGCTTCAAAATGGAAATTCCAAAGATTATGACATAAAGTTCAACGCAGGTGGGTGAAATATGTATTAAATGCCAACAGGTCTAGGTACTCAATTCAATGCAAAAGTAAGGTTCAAACACACTTTGATTATACACGTAGCAAGTAACTCAACTAGTGCAGGAAAGGAATACAATAATGAATAAACCTACGCAACAGAAATAAAACAAACAAAATACAACTCATACAATCAGTGTAAAGCTTGACATATAATAACAATAAAAAACATGTTAGTCTTTTTTGAGTTAAACATGTGGAGGTGGGAATTTGAACCTTTGACCTTTTGGTCGAGAATATATGTCTCGACCAGTTGAGCATAGGTTGGCCTAAATACATGTTAGTCTTGAAAAGTATAATATTAAATGAATTCAATGAAGCATGTTACAATAAATAAACAAGGGGGAAGAAGTAGTAGGACACTATTTTGGAAGGATGAGATGATGTACTGTTCTGGAAGGATGCTTGGTTGAGCAGTCACAATCTTGACAGTTGAAATTTTGCAGTTGTTTTTAGCTGACACAACAGAAATTGTGTTTAGTTTTTTATGCTTGGAACATGGATTCTAGTTCCTAGAGAATCTTGGAAAGATGAAATCTGCTCGAGGGTGAAATTGAAGAGTTTAGAGGCCTGATTGAATAAATGGTCTTTGAAGTCCAGAGAAGATTGAAGAATCTAGAAGTGTGATCCACAAAGCAAATTTTCAGTAAAATACTTGGTAAGAGCAACTTCTAATTGTACTAATGTAGCATATTTGGATTAAATCTTGTCAGGAAGTCGAAGAGTCCCAGCAAACAAAGTCAGTATTTCCATGTGGATTGCCCACTTGGGTGGTGGGTATAGTACCAAAAAAAACACCTTCGGTGGTTATCTCCTACAGTTTGTGGTCTTTGTTTCTTAGTGGGAGAAGACCAATCTCTTTTGCCCTCTCAATGTTCCTACAGTTGCAAATGTTGGGAACACCTCTTTGTGCCCATTGTGAACTTTTCCAGGCATTCGATTCAGTTCCCTTACAGACCAAGGAAGCATACCTAATTTAACCCAGGCATAGATAAACTTTGGAGAGAGAGAGACAGATTACCACTTAAAGGAATATGTAAAATCAACTAATATTTACTAAACAGTAAGCAGGGAACGTGATCCAATACATAGAATTTAAACCCAACTAGTGGACATTTCTACTATGGAAGTGCCGAACTCGAGGGCAGACGTGTAAACGGAGCATACTCAATAAGTATATTCGATAAAATAGTAACATATATGGAGGGTAAACAAGCAAGAGCAACCCATAACCGAAGCCAGGGGAAGAAATGTATCGTTCCTTATATACCTAAACCACCTCGAAAGACAAAATGTACAGAAATGCAACGATCCAATTTGCAAGGAGGTCAGGTTATTCTCAACATTTCAAACTATAGTACACAACCCATCATAACCCATCACCCATCATCTTGAAACGAAAAAATTTACATTCCACAGGATCTGGTTACCAAGCTTTCAAATCGCGGAAGTTTCATCGTAATCGTTAATTTGAGATAACAGAAACGGATCCAGAAAACCAGGAATACACACGATACCACATCGAACACACAAAAAACATTTTATAATCCATGCAAAAATCCTACAATATGCCACAGGAGTATGATCTGATACATAACAATTCCAGGAGCAGGGCAATAGATCTAAAATGGGGAATTATAAAATGATTAAAACAGAAAGAAAAAAAAAGAGTGAAGCGAAATGGAGAAGGGATCTGAAAGAAACAGACCATCGCCGTCCTTGTCGAACAAGCTGAAGGCCTCCTTGAACTCGGAGATCTGATCGTCGGTAAGCTGGTCAGCCATGGAGATTGATGATGAGCAGCAGGGGAGGGGGAGGGGAAGGAGAAATGAAGGGGGGAGGAAAATGAGAAGGGAGAGATCCAGACGAGGCGCTAACTTAGAATAGTAAAACCAGCGAAAGGCATATAAATAGGAGAATCATAAACAAAGGAGGAGGAGGAGGTGGTCCAATCTGCTTCTCTTCTCTCCTCTAATTATATATTTTTCCCCTTTCCCTCTCTTTTATCCCATTTTCCTTTTATTACTCTTTTTTGTTTTTAATATATATATCTCTTTTACAACATTTTGTTTTTAATATCTATCAACTCAATCGAAATATATATATATATATATATTTTTTAACAATATGTGAGGCGAGATTCCGGTTGAGCTATTGGCTTGTTCCATTACACATATGTCTTCTTTAACTTAAATTATAGAAAAATATCTCAAAATTATGAATTTTGTTTTAATGACTTTAAATTTAAAAAGTTTCAAAAATATTTATGATGTTTCAAAAACATTAAAAAATATTCTTTTTTTAAGTTTTTTATTAAAAAAAAATTATGAAAGTTTCATTTCAATAATACCTCTAAAGTTTTAAAAGTTTTAAAAATAGCTTTAGCCTTAAAAAAATGTTCAAAAAAATTCTGACTGTTAAGTTTTAAATGGAAAACAATAAAGTTTCATAAACACCCTAAGCATTATATTTAAAAAAAAATATATTAATAACGTTAAAGTTTCGTTTCAATAATATTCTTTGAATTTGACCTTCAAAAAACGTTGAAAATACCCTATCGCCACTCATTTTTTTATGGAAAATAAAAACATTAAAGTTTCATAAACATTCTTTTCATTTCAAAAAAAAAATATATATATATTCTTACGAGAAAAATGTTTATCCTTCATCTTCTGCAAATTGTTCCTCCATTGAAATTAATGAGAAACTTTAATTATTTTTCATGTATTTGTAGATCAAAAGGGAAGGAGGAGCACGTAAAAATGTCGATCACTACATAAACATGTAAGTCATTTGTGACTAAGAGAAAGCGAGCAACACCTTATCTTGTATAGGTTGTGTCCCACTTTAAGAAAAAAAACGAGTCCAACTCAGAGAAAGTCATTGCACGCTAGCCTAGCTAACTAGTGTTTTTCAACTTGTTATTATGTTATTTGTAGCACGCCTTCAATTTTAAAATTTAATGATACATTAACGATTGCTAAGGAAAAAATCACAAGTTTAAAGCAAACACAAGGTTACAAGTAAACTACACAATTCAACGGTTAATCTTGATGCAATGAAAAACATCCAACCTAGAGATTTAAGCCATAGGTGGGTCAGGGAACGTCAAAATTAAGCATTTGAGTAGTTGAATATTAGACGAATTCAAGATAGGAATCGATCATACAAACCAAGACGACTACAAATTATACTTCAATCTCAAGGAATTGAACAAATCCCTACCTGAATATGTTCATTTAGGTTTCTAAATTCATCACATTATAAATTTAGCTTCTTTTTTTTTCATCTTTGGAGAGTTAGGAGGAATGGTTATAGTGGTGAATTTTAGGTTTATTTTTTTTCGTTTATAATACATAAATGTTTCTTCTTTTTTTGCAACGGTATTTTTAATTAAAGCGAGGATTGAACCCATGACCTTTTAGTCACGGACACAACCTTATGCCAATTGAGCTATGCTCGGTTTGGCAACATACGTGTTTCTTATAAACAAAATAAAACTATGATGCTTAATAAATGCTATTAATATTTTAACCGAGTTAATTATATTCATGTTAGGCATATTTTGAAATTGTAAATTAATAATACGTTGAAAAATTAATAATATATATAAAATAATTTGCATATATATATATATATGTATATATATATATATTATCAAATAATTTGCAACTATATATATATTACAAAAAAAAAATGTGGGACATGGATGTTTGATTTTTCGATTCAAGGGAAAGAATAATTACCGTTAAGCTCAACAAAAATTACGATAATTTACACGGATGAAAAGAAAAAATTATAATAATACAAATAATAAAAACTTGATTAAAACATGTATCTTCGCTAACTGGTCATAAATTTAAATTGGCATCCCATTTATTGTTGAAGTTAAAAGAAAAATTATTAGAATTTATAGGTTTAGTCCTTCATTTGTATATTAAGTACATGTAACTTGGTTAGAAAACAAGAATATATATATATATATATATATATATATATATATATATATATATATTATATATATTTTTTTTTTTTTTCTGATTGGATGATTCAAATTTCTAAACTCTTAGGAAGTAGTTTATATTTTATATTAATCCAACTCCATTCATGTTGATAAATATTATATTTTTCTAAGAGGTAATTATTATATAGTTATTTAATATCTTTATATAATATGTTTCTAAATTATTAATGGTGTGTTTAACCGACCAAATGTCACTACCAAACGCTTGAATTTATTATCAATTTAACACCGAATTTAATTTAAATTCTAAAATTTGTGTGCATGTGTTTATTTATTTTAGTTTAGTAATATGTAGGAATGAAAATTCGTTCAAGGTATAAAGACTTAATTTGTTTGAATATATATAATTATAGTTGTTTTATTGTTATTTTTTCTACTTTAAAGAAAAGTTGTTTATCTCTGTCTTAATTATTTAATGTTTAGGTAATCCAAATATATAATTATGTTATTGTTGTTGTTGGAATGTTGAAGTTTCTATAGTTTTTCGACAACATGTTGTAAGATTGGCATTTTTTATTTATTAATATCTTATTAAAAAAAATAAAAAATGATGGTTGTTATTTTATTTTTTTACAACATATGGGAGGAGAATTGAACATGTAACCTCTTATAAGGATTGAAAATGAGATGTCAAGCATATTCTTTAACGTTGATGATGACCAACCACCTTTTACGTTATACATCGTACTAATGGAGCTATATTCACATTCACAAGTTATTTTATTCAATTCGATAAAAATTAACTTCAAACTAACGACAAATAATTTTAAGTATGGTTGGAAGTATAAGACTAAAGTTTGGACATTCAAGTGGTGTAACTTATGTTAAGGTTGATTATATTTTTAAAACAAAATAAAAATATTAATTGAGGATCTATCGGAGGTGGGTGTGCTTGTTGCGGACCATATTGCGAGTATTTTGGACCTTTCCATGGTGCATTTCATTTAAACTTTTTCGAAATAAAATATGGTGGCTCATCATCTCACTCGACTAGCTTTAACTAGAAAGTGTGATCATGTACAAATGAAATATTTTTCGATTGATGATGAACGTTTTGTTTTGGATGATTCTTTTAATGAGAATTAAGGGGACATTTGTTTCGATGACATTAAAGGGTGAACATGGACTTGGGATGTCCAAACCCATATTTGGTTTGAAATTTTATAATTTATGCCCGAGCATACCTTTAGCCCATGCATCATTTAGATGATTTTTGAAAGTCTCTGGTTAGACGACTTTTCTCCGAAAACCACGGTGGACGTATGACATCTTATTCCCATTTGTTTGTTTGTTTTTTTTTTTTCTCGCATAGCTATGACATAGCTGTGGTGTTCATCTACCTAGGGGCTGATTGCATAGATAGTAATTTGTGCGGAGGAGAAAGATACGATAAATAAAATCAATCAAATAAAGGTAATACGGTTTAAAATCAATTTACCAAATTAAACTTAATTGATGAAAACTATTTATCATTAATTAATGAAAACTAAATAAAAATAAAAGCTAACCAAATTGAATAAAATGTTATAAAATTTAATTATATAGAAATAATTTAATAATTAGACGTAGCTAATATAAAATGTATTTTTAGAATATTAATATAAAATATAAAATAAATAATAATTTATATTATTTATTTAAATTAATTTTATTTAATTATTTATTCATATTTATAAGATAATAAAATTTATATTCTTACTAATCACACATCTATTTTTTTTAAATATGTGATCTCATTTTCATGCCAAAAAAAAAAAAAAAAAAACGAATGCGAATGGGGTTGTAGCTCTATTTACGTAAAAAATGTAAAAAATATAAAAATATAAAAATATGTAAAGACGAGCCTAAGTTAGTCGGTTGAAGGGGTTTTGGAGTTTTCATTTCGAGTGGAAAAGGGCTAGTTTTGTAGGAGGGGACTTAGTGGGGTGTCTCTTTTCCAAATCCAAACGGAGGTTGAGTGAACGGAGAAAAGAAGGCCGTCTTCTCTTTTCAGTAGATCGCCACTGCTTTCCACCCATCGCCTCCGCCGTCCACCGTCCACTTTGCAATCCACTCTCGCAACGACCAACCATGGGTTCCGGTCTTTCTTCTTCTCACTCTCGTTATGTTATTGTTTTTTGCTTTTGGATTCTACCAGTGCTTAGGGTTTTAGTTAGTTGTTCGACGCGTTTACAATGCCTTCCATTTCCCTTTTCTTTTTATAATCTGATTCGTTTCTGCGACCGTAGTTAACTGATTGAAGAACACTGCATAATTTTCTGTTTGAATTATCGTCTTGCACATGGAAACCCGATTTCTTTCATCTTACACGGCCGTGACGCTTGTTATTTTTGGATGCCCATAGAATTAATTTATCTTCACTCGTCGTGATTGTTGTTGTTTCTTCATTCATCATCTCTTGAACACCACCCGGAAAAGAATTAAGTTTGCCCATGTACTAATTAATGTATTAAACTGCAAGGGCAGATGCGGATATGGAGGACTATGGTTTTGAATACTCGGACGAGGAACCTGAAGAGCAAGACGTTGATATTGAAAATCAATACTACAACTCTAAAGGTACCTGGAATGTTGTCTCAAAGCTCTGCAGTCGCATTCTTTATTGTCATATGTTGTTTTCCTGTTTTGAGCTATTTGATCCAATTCCTGCTCATTTGGAGCTTTCGGTGGACACAATGGCTATATAGAACAGAGAATATGTTTTAACTGTTTGTTGCTTTTAGTATAATCTCCGTTCTTTTAAATATAGAGAAGAGTAAGATAAAATATCCCTATGGAGTTTGGACAATCACTCAAATAAGCCAAAATAGTTTTCTGGATTTTAATCTGAAAAAATTATAACTCATCAAAAAGAACTTTTACTAAACACAGTACACATTCAGAGTTATGTGAACGATTCTTGATTACAATGGAAGTTGTTGGGTTTTCCTTGTTTTCCGTATTCATTTGCACTCAACTAATAGGGCGTATCTTTATTTTTGTTGAGAAGGCAGGAATTTTTGACCTGACACTCTAGATTCATACAATTATCCAAAATATAATATTTTCTTTAAATAAAAGAACTGGCTCTCACACCCATGTAAGCATCTCCAGTTTTCTCCTGGGGCTTTTGAACATCTTTTTCTCTGTCCCTCTCCTCATGCACAGACGTGAATACGTGATATGTATCTATATTATCTGCCTCATCTTTATAGGACTTTTGAGTCACTTTTCCGTGGTTATCTCTTTCCCTCCTATCAATTTCTTCATAAATAGGTTTGGTTGAAACGGACCCCGAAGGAGCTCTTTCAGGGTTTGCTGAGGTGGTACGCATGGAACCTGAGAAGGCAGAGTGGTAAGTGTGGTAGTGATTGTTTTGTTTGTGTTTGCTAGATTCCTAGAAATGGATTCTATGCAGGCTCATTATCCAATAATTTTTCACTCATTCATTTCGGACATTTATGGTAACAGGCTGCGTTTTATAAGTTCTTAAAGTGGCGGGGGGTGCTTATGTTAGGCTAACTTTAATTCTTGAAACAAGTTTGTAGTTTTGCTTCTTAAGGACCAGGTTTATATACTTTCTGGAAATCGAAAGCTTTGGATCAAAGGAAACCTAATTTCTATTGTTTATCTCAATCCAATATGGCTTGGGATTCTTGGTAATAGAGATAATGTGGCCCTTCATATTTTTTCATGACTTGACCACAGCTCATTAGTTGCTCTTAGATATCTTTGATCGAAAGCCTCAAGATGTTACATTCAATGATACTTATGAGAAATTACTGTAATTATAGTCTTTCTACCATTGCTAATCAATGGAGGATTTTGTTTTTGTAATTGTTTCTCGATAGGACTTTTGTATCCCACTTCATCATATCAATGAATGCTTATCGTTTCCTATCCAAAAAAAGAAGAAGAGAAATTACTGTTTCTCTCTCTCTCTATTCTATCTATAATTATATCTCAGTTCTAGCTCTGCTATTGTAACTGGTTTTTTATTTTTTGGATTTGCTAGGGGCTTCAAGGCTCTCAAGCAAACTGTCAAGCTTTATTATAGACTGGGGAGGTATAAAGAAATGATGGATTCATATCGAGTGATGCTTACATACATAAAATCAGCAGTGACCCGTAATTATAGTGAAAAATGTATAAACAATATCATGGATTTTGTATCTGGATCAGCAAGTCAGAGCTTTGGTCTCTTGCAAGAATTTTATCAAACCACTTTGAAAGCCCTTGAAGAGGCAAAGAATGAGGTAAGAAAATGATTCTACTTTTACTATCTCATGCATTCTATAATCAAGATGCCTTTGCCTTATGTTCTGCTGCTCTCTCGTGGTGTAGAGGCTTTGGTTCAAAACCAATTTAAAACTCTGCAAGATTTGGTTTGATATTGGTGAATATGGTCGTATGATTAAGGTAACTTTCTTTTTCTTTCTTTATTTCCTGAAAAAGAACATTAAGTGATTTATATTTATATGCATGTTAAGTGATCAAATAAATTCTTTTTCACCTCTAGATTTTGAAGGAACTCCATAAGTCCTGTCAAAGAGAAGATGGTACAGATGATCAAAAGAAAGGAAGTCAACTTCTGGAGGTATATGCCATTGAGATTCAAATGTATACTGAGACTAAAAATAACAAAAAGCTCAAGGTAATGATTCTATAGCATTCTTGTGCATTCCATTCTGAGTTACATGATATTGACTAATTATATGTTGATTGCACCTTTTTTATTTTAGTGCTAGCTGTGTGTTTCCTCGTAAAAGAATTGCAGTGTTCGTTGATTGCTTTTGTTTTTCCTTTTTTATTTTTTTTTGGCTGGGTGGGTGGGTTAAACCAAGAATTGAAATAATGAAATGAACAAAGCAAGAATCCAACAACGCCTTAGCATATCTTATAAAACAACAAGCAAACAAAGCCTCAGCTTAATCATTTTAATCACAACGGAACTATCGAGAGATTTCCAAGAGGAGGAAACAAAGACCGAGCACCTGCACATGGTTAACATCATTCTCCACCACTCTAAAAGCCCTATTCCTTTGAAGACAAATTTCCCCCAAAATTGATCTAATAGTATTAGCTTTTACCCATAGAACTTTAATTTTCTTCGTAATGTGGCGAGACATAAAACTGAGGAGAGGGAACCTCTTGAAAGATCTAGGGAAAGCCACAGATGTAACAATGGTATTTTTGCAGCTTGTTGCAAGCCCAAGAATAAAGGGGGCACTGCAGAAAAGGAACAAGTGGTCAACAGTTTCTTCTCTTTTTCTTCTCTTTTCTTGCACAAAACAACACTAGTGAGAAGGAAAAACATTAGGATTCATGGTCTGAATCTTGTCTTCTGTATTAAGATCTCCCAACCAGCATTAATTAAGATCTCCCAACCAACATAATGCTGGAACATTCGCCAGAGGAGTCCTGGATAGCGAGATTGAAGAATGGGCTGACCTCTCAAACTAACTCTATAATATTTGCCCGAAACACCAAGGGGATGACAGAAGATGGGATCTGAGTTCTTTTATTTTGTCCCTTTATTAATTGCGCTTGGAACAGGTTGTTTACCTTGTTTGGTTTGGATTAGGTGGTTTCTTGTTCTTCGGAGTATCTTTTGGTGTATTTGTTCTGTACACATCCCTTGAAGCTCCAGGCTAGTGTCATTTGGTGTTATGCAATCAAAACCATCTCTTGGCCAGTTTTGTTAGAAATGAACCACAATTTTATTTATTTTATAAAAAACATGGAGATTTAATCAATGCCAATCAATTAGAGTGTCTTTTTAATCTTCTACAGCTTTTGTATGAGTTCATGTCTCATCTCCCCATCCCTCCTTTTGTATCAGTTGTTGGTTTAAATTTTAATAGGTTCTAGTTTCTTATTGAATAAAGAGCTCTGTAGAAGAGTCCACAATTTTTTTTTTCTTTCCTTTTTGGATAATGATTCTTTAAATTAATCCAGCAAAATGAAGAGCAGCCTCACCTTCTTACGTACATGGTCATTGATTACAAGAAAGGACTCCAATCAAAAAGAAAAAGGCTCAAAGATAATTACAAAATTCTTTTGAAACAAACACCCAAAGAGAAGCATAAAAACTGGCTCGTTAATATGGTTTATTGCCAATAACAGATGTTTGTGTACCTTGAGATATTTTTCAAAACTCTTATTTGTTGAATGGAGGCTTTGAGAGTTTTGCTAAAATTATGTGTTCTGTTTACACATAATTTGAGTCGATCAAATAAAGGTCACAATATTTTTCAAAACTCTTATTTGTTTGTCCTCTTTATCTCTCTCTCAGATGATTAGTTGAACTCCCATAACAAGCCCTTTTTTGGCTGTATGTGATTGCTTTGTTTTGATGCAGCAATTATACCAGAAAGCTCTTGCAATCAAGTCGGCCATACCCCATCCACGAATTATGGGAATAATTAGGGAGTGTGGAGGAAAGATGCACATGGCTGAGCGTCAGTGGCCAGAAGCAGCTACTGATTTTTTTGAGGCTTTTAAAAACTATGACGAAGCTGGGAACCAAAGACGTATCCAGTGCCTGAAGTATGCTTCCTTTCCAAAACTGAATTTAGTAAAATTACCAAGTACATGAGAACTAGGTTCCATAAATAACCAATGGTTTTTAACCAACTCATGGTACAATTCATACTTCTAAGCACTCTATCAAACTCGGGATTAATACAACTAACTCACAGTTAATACAATTTACAGCTTCTCAAAAAAAAAAAAAAAAAATACAATTTACAGCTACCAACTATTTTTTTTTCCGGAAAGAAACCAATTTTTTGTTGATGCGATTGAAAACTACATAAATGTAGCAGCAACTTTCAGCGACCAAAAAAAATTAAACTCCCCATTAATAATATCTAGCAGGGGCACTTAGTGCCAGAGTTACAGCGACTATTCTTATTATTAGAAGTTTATGGGGTCTGAAGTCTGCTAGTAGCTTGAATTGGTGAAACTTAAATCTGGAAAGGAAGTTTTTTTCTTATTCTCTTGTTTCTCAGGTGTCCATTTTATTCAAGCAATCAATTTATCTTAAATCCATTTGTAAAACAGATATCTAGTTTTGGCTAATATGCTGATGGAATCTGAAGTTAATCCATTTGATGGTCAAGAGGCAAAACCGTAAGTTTTAACTGTTGAGTTCTGCTTCAAGTTTTCTTTTGTTCTCCCTCTGATATCTAGTTTGCAGGTATAAAAATGACCCCGAGATTTTGGCAATGACTAATCTTATTGCAGCGTACCAAAGGAATGAGATACTCGAGTTTGAGAAAATTCTCAAGGTAACTGTGAGAAAGAGAAGTATATGTATGCATTTTTCAGCTCTCTTCTCCACTCCCTCTCTGGTACAGTTTTGATGTCATGGCTTTTGATTTATTTATTCTCTATGATTTATTTATTCTTTTTACAGAGCAATAGAAAAACAATAATGGATGATCCGTTCATTCGGAATTACATTGAAGATCTATTGAAGAATGTCAGAACCCAAGTGTTACTCAAACTGATCAAGCCTTACACAAGAATTCGAATTCCATTTATATCGAAGGTGACAGCTTTAGTTGCCTGTCTCTTTTTCCTATTCCTTTCTGAAACCAACTTGTACAATTTCTTGATATCCGGTGTGTGTGTGGTTAAAACTTATCACACCTTGCACAACTTGCACATCACCTTGTGTGTGGGGTTGTGAATGTGATGTGAATTCCCCCACCTCCCAAAAAGAACAAAGAAAAAACCAAATTACAAGTTTCTTTTTCCTCACTTTTTTTTAAAGAAATTATTGAATGTTGTTATGATGCCTAGATCTGGGATAGATGGAAAATTTCTTGCTAAGACCCTTTCAATTGTAGCCAGTATCTTATTTCCAATAATTCTAACAAATCCATTTTTTAGTCTAATAGAATCACAAATTAGAAAGAAAAAAGATTAAGTGCAGATTTTGATCGGAAAATGTTCACTTATCAGGAACTTAATGTGCCGGAGAAGGATGTCGAGCAATTATTGGTTTCACTAATCCTGGATAATCGCATTGATGGTCACATCGATCAAGTCAACAGGCTCTTGGAGCGTGGCGACAGGTATGTTCTTTCTGGTTATTTCAATCCCATTTCTTCAAATGATGCAGGAAATTAGTAATATAAAGCGTAATCGATAACTCCTGCAGGTCAAAGGGAATGAAGAAGTATACTGCGATAGATAAATGGAACACCCAGTTGAAATCCCTCTTTCAAACTGTCAGCAACCGAGTATATTGAGCCTTATTTGGATTATCCCAATTGTGAAAATATAAATTTTAGCCTTGAACTTGGCAGGGTGGATATCACTTTTTTCACCTTAAACTTGAACTTTTCATGTGCTATATCATATTTTTGTTGAATGGAGCTTAGAAAATAATTATACAAGTTTAAATAGAGCGTTTAAACCTGGAATTTTATTCAGGTACTAGCTTCCCCAGTTGGCATGTACGCTATGCGTATAGCGTATGATACTAAATCTAGTACTGCATTGAAAACTAAATTGTGAATTTAAATTGGTTAATTAAATGGCAACCTTGAGATGTATAACAAAGACTATTGTTTGAGTCTTTTATTTTTGGAGTATTACAATTCAAATTCAAATAAGAAGTGAGAAGATAAGGTCTATTAGAGTTAGTTGTAATTTGTCACTTATATCAATTTGGCTTTTTGTATTTTTAGAAATTTTTATTTTCGTTTGTGTTCGTTGATTAACTCATTAGTGAACACTGGTACTTTTGTCATGAAATTGACTTAGGTAAATTAACTTATTTAAAACTTGACGTAGGCTTATTAAATTCATTTAAGCAAGTCAATAATAGCTCGAACTTTATATAATTTAAGGCGTTTGGTAGATGTCAGTGTCACACATCAATGTGTTTAGCTTTTGCATTTTATTGTCTTCCTTAGTTTTCTTTTTATCATCCTCATTTGAAAAGAATCGGCTCAGTTTAGACAACTTCTTGCAAAAATTAAATTGACAGAAGAGTCAATGGAAAATGCCTTTTCAATAACGCCAAAATAAATTTCAAAATAAAAATTAAAAAATTTCTTTTCTTTTACAGTGGAGAGATTGGATGCATGCTTCAAATCTTCGTCTTTTGTATCACGTGAGATTAAAAAAAAGGTTGATTTTTCTTTTTCTTTGTGGAAAAAAAAAGTTGAATTATAGCATTTAGTGTGTGAATCTTAATAATCCTTCAATCCGAGTATAACGTGATAAACACAAATTATCATTTTAAAGGTCTAAGTGATAAACACAAATTATCATTTTAAAGGTCTAAAAAAGAAAGTGTAAATTTTGAAAAGTATTAATTATATTATTCTACCGCAATTTATGTAGATCTTGGTATTAATATATTGTTAAATTACAATTTTAATCCATGAACTTTGATGTTTTTGTCTATTTAGTCTCCAAATTTTTAAAACTACAAATTTAGTAACGGCTTTCAAATTTTTTGAAATCACAGACAGAACTACTAGACATATAATTAAAATTTTAAGGTTTCATTTCACATAAAATTTAAATTATATAAAATAAATTAATTAATTTCTTTAAAATTTGAATTTGTTCGGAACTTATTAAATAAAAAAAATCAAAAGTTTAGAAATCTATTCCATTTTTTTAAGATTCAGAAACCAAATAGATTGAATTAGATTGAATTTGTATCATGATTATATAACATTCTCGTTAGATAATTATGTTTTTCTTTTTTAAAATATTTAAACAAATTAGATAATCATGGGTTGATTTAATATGACATAATATAATATATATATATTAAAGGAAAAACATAACGTGATGAAACTGTATTATTCAATGCGTCACAGACGTAGTCATCTAAATTAACGTAGAGTGTATAATTTATTAATTTAAACTAAAAAATATGTAGAGATGGGAGAGAGGGGCAGCAATGGTAAATTCGGTACAAAAGTTGAGCTGAGACTGTGACTGAGAGCAGATAGTTATGTCGGCTTTTTTTTTTTTTTTTTTTCTTACAGCTTTTTCGATATCACTATTTTACTTCTTTTCTACTCTACATTTTCTAATTTATAATTCGTCGTTTTCAATTTGAATGGTTGGGAAATTTATATTCAATTCACAAGAAATCGAGAAGGTCAGTCCGAAATTCCCCTCGTTTTCCATGCAATTTCTTCTAAATTCGAGCAACTCCAGAGTGTGTGTGTTTTAATGGAGAATATTCAAAGCTTTAACAATCCCCCTCCCATAATTCATGAGACAGAGATGGGAAGAGCATATACCCATTTTAGAGAATCTTGCATCAAGAGAAATCTGTAGGAGAAAACACAGCCGCACACACAACAGTTTCGAATTCGGTCCATATTTTCTCTTTCTAATTTGATTGTACAGCCGTCTACAGTGGGTGGTCCAATCAAAGGGACCATGTCGTTTGGACTATGTTCTTTTTACAGTCTGGACTTGGAGACGGAAATTTGGGTTTCTCTTTTGTTAATTTGATTTGGGTTTCTGAGCAATTTGGGGTTTACTGGATTGATTTGGAATTTGGAGTGGATAGATATGAAGAAGTGGTGTAAAGGTGAAATGGGTAAAAGGGATAATGATCGATCATGTTAGGAGAAGCTGGCTTTGTCTGCTTCCAATAATCTATCTATCTATCTATCTATCTGCCTAATAAGTCCAGTGGTTGAGCAGGTGAGGTCGAGCTTCTCTGTCTTCTGCTTCTTTTTCTCCAGAATTTGCCCTTTGAGTTATCTCAGAGGTCGTTAATTCTCTTCTCAAGCGCCGGCGGCGGCTCCATAATTTCTCTTCATCTTCCTCATATCTGTATGTTATCTCTTAACTCAACTCTCTGCTTGTCTGCTTGTTGTTTCTCTTCTTCTTTGTTTAGATTTCTCTCAATTTCTTTTCTCGATTCCTCCGCTTCTAACTTGATTCATTGCTAAACCAATCACGCATTGATTATTCTTTTATTCTTTTTGACTTTCAAAACTTTCCCTGATTCGTCTTTGAGGATCTTGAGGTTCTGCTTTGGAGATTTGCGTCGGATCTTGATTTTTTGGTACTGGGGTATTGTGCTTTTTTAGTTCTTTCGTTTATTTGTATGATTTTAGGAACTGGGCAGATGCCTATCTGTTTGGTTGTAATTGTACTGATCATTAGTTTAACCTTTTATTTTTTGAAGTATCGTCTTGGACTTTAGTTGCCGGAAAATAAAATAATCTTTTTCTTTTCTTTTGCTCTTTTGTTTTTCTTTTTCTTTCAGGAAAGAGTTTTTACTTCAGATTTTGATTTCGTTTTTCCAATTTTCTCTACATTTGAACCTGCATAAGCTGTTGGTTCGCAAAGCTTAGGGAGTGCTGCGCACTTGTGGTTGTTGTGTTGAAGGTGAGTAGATATTTAGTTTCTATCTTATTTTATCCTTTTTATCTCTTGGACTTCACTTCACATCTGTGGGGCATTTTCCTGACTGCAGAAACTGATCTAGAATCGCGGGATTGCCATATTTAACTTCGTTAGTAGGAATTGATGCAGGAACTTGGGAGTCAGTGGTTGCTTAGTTACTCGTAGTTTGCTAAATTTAGTTGACTTCACATATTGGTTCCTGTTATTCTATTTTTCTGCTGTGTCAATCATTGGAATACAATAGGAATGAGTTCTAATTACACAGCTATATTCTGTCAGAGTCTCTTCATTCATTCATTTATTAGTTAAACAAAGATACGTGTTTAAATTATTAGTAAAATTTTGTACCACGAGCAACTTCAGTTCTTTTAAGTAATATTTGATGTGCATGTTTCTAGAAAGAGCTTTAGAAGATCATACATCCATGAGAAGATCAAGTGTAAATCAACCAAAAGTCAAGCGTCTTGTGGGAAAATATGAAATTGGTCGAACAATTGGCGAGGGTACATTTGCAAAAGTGAAGTTTGCCAAAAATTCTGAGACTCAGGACCATGTAGCAATAAAGATCCTTGACAAAGAAAAAGTTCTGAAGCATAAGATGGCTGAACAGGTTTCCTTACGATTCTTTATACTTGTAAATTGTTCTGTATTTTCTCTTCTGGTCATTCACCGAATCTTCGTTCTCAACATCTTCTGCCACCCCCAATCCCACTCTCTCCCAATAAAAGGAAAAACCCACACCCAAAAAGGGAAAAAGAGGAAGGAAAAAAAGAAAAAAAGAAAAAAGAAAAAAAAGAGAGTATATAAAGTTCTTTTAGATATAGGAACTCATTTCAGTTAAGAGCAAAGTTAAAGGTACTTTTTAATGCTTTTACAGATCAAGCGGGAAGTAGCTACAATGAAACTAATAAAGCATCCACACGTCGTTCAATTGTTTGAGGTATCTCTCTCTCTATATATCTATCTATCTATCTATCCCTCTCTCTGTTTCACCTTCAACAAACTTTTGTTTTATTTTTTCTTTTAGGCTATATGGAAATATTATGGTCTGGTGTATCTTCTAAAAGGCTAGTCTATGTCTAGAGGTAGTTTTGCAATTTGAAGGCGGTAATTGAAAATGTAGAGTGCTCTATTTTCTTCTGAGGCCATTTTCTTAAAACAATTATCAGAAGTGCTCTCAGCAGTTAATATTTGATTCATATTATTGTGAAGCTATTTTTCTTTACAGTTTTCTTTATTTCCAGGTGATGGGGAGCAAAACAAAGATATTTATTGTTTTGGAGTTTGTTACTGGAGGAGAGCTTTTTGATAAAATTGTGAGTATTCCATTTCTCAGAATATCCATTCTTCTAACTTCACTCTATTAGTTATAAGTTTTTCCCCCTGATCCAAGATGGTAGAAACTGTAACAATGAAAAGAGACGGGGATTGTGGGGGGGAAAAAAGACAAGAGAGGCAGATAAAAAGAACTAAAATGTTTTTTTGAAAGGAAACAATTCATTGATAAATGAAGAATGGAGCAAAAGCTCGAGCACCCAAAGGTGATTACAAGAAAGCGGACCAATTAGCGGTCAAATGGGAAAAACTATACTCCGAAAAAGGGTGTTTATTCTTACACCAATACATTGCATTGAAAAAAATTAAATCCAACACCCTACCAAAATGAGAAAACTCCTCCCTAAAGATACGAGCATTTCTTTCTTTCCATAGAAACCACAGAAAAACCCGATTAAAAGCCAGCCATAAAGTCCTAGCCTCTCCATGGAAAGGGTGGTGGACAAAGATGGTAATCATAAAGTCATTCATATTATTTGGAAAAACTAATGACCAATCGAAAGCACGTAAGATGAAAGCCCAAAATTGAGAGGCAAAGGAGCAATGAAGAAAAAGATGAGCTGGTCGTTCGTTGTGAGCCTGACACATAACACACCAAGAAGGAGAAAGACTCATATATGGCATACGACGTTGTAATCAATCTGCCGTATTAATAGCACCAAAGCTTAATTCCCATAAAAAAAAACCTTTTATCTTCTTAGGATAGAAATCAGTCCAAATAGCTTCATCATCGCCGATCCAGACCCCAATTCACCATTTTTGGACCTTGGTATTCTGTTGACTTTTTTATATTCAAATTCAATATTAAACCTTCTACTGTTAATCTTGGAGGTAAATCATGGACGGATGAGTGAAAATGAGGCACGGAGATATTTCCAACAACTTATAAATGCTGTTGATTATTGTCATAGCAGGGGTGTTTATCACAGGGATCTTAAGGTATCGTGCCATTTCTTGTTCTATTTTCTTGAAATTGAATACAGAAAATGTCAAATAATCTGTAGTTAATTACCATGATGGTTCTTATTTGCAGCCAGAAAATCTCTTGTTGGATGCCTACGGAAATCTTAAAGTTTCTGATTTTGGATTGAGTGCATTGTCACAACAAGTTAAAGTAAGATGCATTTTAACACTCCATTTTTTTCCGTTTAAATTTCATCTTCTTTCCTGCTGTTTAGTGTGGTGGTCTGGGCATTGAACGACAAACAAGTTTACCTTTCTAAAGAACCAACTAATCTGTATTGATAACCTTAGTATCTAACAATTTATGTACAACAACAGGACTTCTTATCAAATGATGTCACAGATCATTATTTCCCCTCCCCTCTTCATGGAATAATATTTTGTGTTCTATGATAAAATGAGAAGAAAAACTCCAATTGGTGTGCTTTTTAGGTGTCTTTGGTGCTCTAATTTTTTCTAATCCTTTTACTAAAACATTTGATTGGCAGGATGATGGCCTGCTTCACACTACTTGTGGAACTCCAAACTATGTTGCTCCTGAGGTGCAGATGCTTCATAAACTTTTTTTTATATATATACACATTCATATCTACAAGGTTATAATGAACGTTTTGATATTTAGGTCCTTAATGATAGAGGCTACGATGGTGCAACTGCAGACTTATGGTCTTGTGGAGTCATACTCTTCGTACTGCTTGCAGGTTACTTGCCTTTTGATGATTCTAATCTCATGAACCTTTATAAAAAGGTGAGAATTTTTTTTTACCTTGTCTTCTTTTCTTTTTTGAAATTTAAATCCTACAGTGCAACCCTACTTCTCTTTGCATTCTTCAGTGTTCACTTCTATTATTTGTAGATCTCGGCTGCCGAATTTACTTGTCCTCCATGGCTTTCTTTAGATGCCATGAAATTGATAACTCGAATTTTGGATCCCAACCCAATGACTGTAAGTAACATGCTTCAAGTCTTATGTTGTCACTTCCTTTCGTATTCCTCCTGCATGCTCTCTTCTATGATCACCTTAGGAAGGCTAGTAATGAAATTACTGTAGTTATACGTTTACATATGAAAGATAAATAAGCTAACTTTACCTGTGTACATACAACTGCCTGACCAATGTTTTTTGGTGCATTTATCATAGATCAAAGTTATTTGGATTACACGTTTGATTTTCTTCTACTGCAGCGCATCACTGTACCTGAAATGTTGGAAGATGAATGGTTTAAGAAAGATTATAAGCCCCCTATTTTTGAGGAGAATAAGATTGCAAACCTGGATGATGTAGAAGCCGTCTTTAAAGATTCAGAAGTATGTCAAAATTGATTTCCTTCTGAGGATTTCTCTGACTTCTGAGTTTTATAATGTCGCTCATGATTTCCCAATGTTTATGGGCTTTTTCCCAGGAGCACCACGTGACGGAGAAGAAGGAAGAACAGCCAGTAGCCATGAATGCCTTCGAGTTAATTTCAATGTCGAAAGGGCTCAACCTGGCAAATTTGTTTGGTACAGAACAGGTTTGCATTTTGCCAATCATGAACATCGTTGTTTGTTTCAGTTGCTACTGTTGTGTCCCAGCTTAATTTGATTATGAGCATATTTCTCCCTCGTATGTTTCAGAGAACCAACAACATTTTATATATGAATCTGGTTAAGGGATTTTTTTATAAAATATTTCTGTAGGGGAGGGATAAGGCAATTGAAAATAATATTTAAAAACAAAGGTGTTGTAATACCGAGAGAGAGTACACCAAAGTGACCCAAAAAACCGAATGATCTCCCCAATATCTTCCATGCGCCTATGGTACCTTTAAAAATTCTATGGTTATTTTCCTTCTGAAGATACAAAAACTGCTTTGACAGCACAATTTCAAAGAACTCTGGCCTTCCCAGTAAAGTGATGATCACTTAAAAATGCTTCAAGCTGTTAACCGAGCTTGATCTTCTTTGGGTGAAGCCTTCCCATTTTGATCAACCCTTGGTGGAAGATATTTGTAGTAGCTGGAGGAGGAATAAATGGAAGATAACTCTTGACTGCGCCATGGTGGAAATTTTATGGTGTATTTCTTATATTTATGTATCTAATTTCTCATTGGGGAAAAACTCATCTTGGATAAAATGAATTTCTTTGATGGCCTTGAGCAAATAATGTAGCAAGTTTCTGTTTCACGTCTCAGCTGGGTCATGCTCTTAAAAAAAAATCTGTAGTATGAATTTGTGCATTTGCACCTTCATGAGTTGCACTTGTCTTGTTGTTGGTGCAGGAATTCAAGAGAGAAACAAGGTTCACCTCTAAATGCTCAGCTAATGAAATTGTAAATAAGATTGAAGAAGCTGCCAAACCTCTTGGTTTTGATGTACAAAAGAAAAATTACAAGGTGAGCCAACTCCACACGATAGACTTGCTTCTGAATGGTTTTGAACTACGAGTTGCGTAGTTTCTGCTTATTGATATTTTATAATAAGAATGATCGTGCTATTTCTCTTACAGATGAGGCTTGAAAATGTGAAAGCCGGTCGAAAGGGAAACCTTAATGTTGCCACAGAGGTATTCAAATGAGGAAGCATTGTGTACTTGAGGGAGAATTTGCACTAAATCTAACACTTTTTTTCTCATTCTTTAACAGATTTTGCAAGTGGCACCTTGTGTTCATGTGGTTGAGATGCGAAAAGCAAAGGGAGACACTTTAGAGTTTCACAAGGTACTATGAAAAATCATTTTTTGTCCAATAATAATCATGAGTTGCCCTAGTGATCAATAAGGCTCTTGAAAATAATAAAAAGTTTAGAGGGAATGGGTTCAAACTATGGTGGCCACCTGGTACCTAAGATTTAATAACCTACGAGTTTCGTTGGCAACCAAATGTAGTAGGGTCAGACAGTTATCCGTTTGATTATTCGAGATGCGCGCAAGCTGACCCAGACACTTATAAATATAAAAAGAGTTTCATTCTTTGTTCATATATGATACAAGATGATATGTTTAGGATCATTATTTAGCTTACTTGATGCCATGAGCATGCAAATTTGCATATTGCGAATTAAAGAAGTTGTTTTTACGGTTTTCACTGAAGGAAACAAGGCAAATCATGTGGGTTAGGTTTCCTTAGGGATGAGAAAGAACTCTCTTTCTTTTAGTTTTGTAATTCTATACTTGTTCTTTGAAACTGTACGGTTCTGTATTATCTTTGCAGTTCTACAAAAAACTCTCCACCTCCCTGGAGGATGTTGTTTGGAAGACTGAGGAAGACCTGCAAGAAACAAAGTGAAACTCGGTGCAGTTCGAAAGAATTGTGAAGAACAAAATATTGTAAATGCTTCATGACTGCTGTTTCCTTAACACTCGACTCTCGTGTGTTCGATCGATTGTTTTCCGTTTTATTGTAGGAAAGCATGGAAAGCTCCCCAAAAAAAAAAGAGTTATGATGTTTTTTTATCTTACATTTCAAACTTGTGTTCTCAGTGATAGTAAGAAAGATTTGCAATTCTTTTAGTCATCATATGCTTCCATTAGTATTTCAAACACAAAATGACTTTCTTAATATATATAGTTGTGCACTTGGAATAATCTTCAGGTGTTTCAAAAGTGTTGCAGTTTGGGAACTTTGGCCTGAAAGCAACCTTTGATCTGCTATAAACAAAAGAAGGAAGGAAGTTGCAATTTATTGGAACTTTATATATATTATATATATATAAAGGTAGATGGGACTTCCAAAAATGTATTATTTCCTTCAATAATTGTTCTTTTTAATTAATCTGCCCTGGCTTTAGAATGTGATTAAAACTCGTTTGATTGAGTCAATAATTGTTCTCTTGCGCCGCTGGAGATATTGGGAAAGTCAATTTATGATTAAAATAAGTTAGTTAGTTAATTAATTGGAAAGCTGGGTCGATTCTTTGTTCAATTTGCTTGTTGAGAACTTGAGAAAACTTTAAAAGGTGGATATAGAAAATTAATTACATTTGTTTTAATATTATATTTTAGGTTAATTAGTTCCTAACCTTATCTATCAAGCCATGCTGGTATGGACATCTCATTCCTTAATCGTTGAAAGAAAGGGATTGATAATTAATTAGTAAACGAGAGAAAGGGGAGAGTGAAGAGTAAAATGGAAAGTTGGTGCCGTGAGCGGACCGCTTCCTCTAGGGTTTGAAGAAATTTGATGATGGGCCGTCCATGGAGTTTTTTAATTTGATTTTTGTATCATCAATCAAGATGGGAGTTTCTGGCTTTGAGTGATTCAAACGTTGAATTCTTTGAGGTTGACTGAAAATCGAAGAAACAAAGAGAGGTTGATGATGGATCACTCTCTTCTATTTATTATCTCTGTTGACCTTGCCCTCCTTACTGTTCTTCCCCAATTTTCTCTCATTCATTCATTCATTCTTTCTTCTCCCCTGTGTGCCTGTTACCATCATGGGAATCTGCTGCGCAAAACCTGCCAAGCTTGCCCATGCTTCTTCAACCAACATTTCTGGTAAACTCTCTCTCTTTCTCTTTACTTTTCAAAAGCTGTTCGCCATCATTAGATCATTGTGTTGGTCGTGATTTAGTAATACCAACTATTTATCAGCTTCAGAGACAAACGATTATTATGAATTGAAAAACCAACGTGAAAGGAAGCAATTCTCTGTAGCTAAGCAATTTCCAGATATCCATGTCCTCTAATTAATTCGTTAAGCCAGCCTGCGCCTACATTGCTATTTATGAAGACATGTTCGATCAAACAAAGCTGGGGGTTTCAAATTTTAGCCGAATTTATTGTTTCTCTTTTGGATTTCCTCATATTTTATTTTATTTTCCTGGCAGGAAGGGATAATCCAAATTGCAAGTCCAACGTGGAATCAACCGATTCTAGTCTGAAAACTGTAGTAACTCCTACCTCTACTACGCCTTTTGTCAAGCCGAAATTCGATCTATCTGGTGCCTCTGCTCTCAAGTCTTTTAACTTCATTGATCTCAAGAATGCCACCAAGAACTTCCGCAGTGAAAGTCTCCTTGGCGAGGGAGGATTTGGATGCGTCTTTAAAGGATGGATCGATGAGCATTCTTTTCTTCCTACTAAACCCGGAACTGGAATTGTAGTGGCTGTCAAGAAACTCAAGCGAGAGAGCCTTCAAGGCTACAAAGAATGGCTTGTACGTAAACTACGAATCCTGCCATTAATCATAGTCTGTTTTCCAACTAATTCACCTTTAACTTCGTTTGAATCACAACATTTCAGGCGGAAGTAAACTATCTCGGCCAGCTTCGCCATGAAAATCTTGTCAGGCTCATTGGGTACTGCTCAGAATCTGATAACAGACTTCTAGTTTATGAGTTTATGCCAAAGGGAAGCCTGGAAAATCACTTGTTTAGAAGTTAGTATGCGACCCCATCTCACTACCTTTGTTCTTTTTTTATGTTGCTGCTCCTGTTATAAGACGGCAAAACTATGCTGTTTGTAGTGAAGTTGAGTGAGCCAAAAGCAGATGAGAGTAAATGAGAACTATTATCCAATGACTCAATTATTTCCCCTGGGAATCTGTAATGATACTAACGTTGTGTGTCTTTACAGAAGGTGTTACACCTATTTCTTGGCGTATTCGAATGAATATTGCAGTTGATGTGGCACGGGGATTATCATTCTTACACAGTTTTGAACCTAACGTTATATACCGGGATTTGAAGGCTTCCAACATTCTGCTTGATTCAGTGAGTAATATTTTGTTTTATCAAGGGAAAGAAAAACCCGTGTGAAAATTACTCATTTGTGTGTGTGTGTTTCCTTTGAAGGAATTCAATGCAAAACTCTCAGATTTTGGGTTAGCAAGAGAGGGTCCTACGGGAGACAAGACTCATGTTTCAACCCGGGTAATGGGAACTCGAGGCTATGCTGCCCCTGAATATGTAGCAACAGGTTGGTTAAGTTATAAATCTATTTCATTCTTCATTCTGTATGTAGAAGTGTAGAAGTAGAACAAATATATTGTTGTTTAGGAAATAGCCTGGTGATTGGTTTGACTGACTAAAACAGGTCACTTGACCCCGAAGAGTGATGTATACAGCTTTGGCGTTGTTTTGCTAGAGCTGCTCTCAGGCAAACGTGCATTGGATGAGGAGAAGGTTGGGAGAGTGGAAGAGACCCTTGTGGATTGGGGGAAACCGCTCCTAAGTGACGGTAAGCGAATGCTGAGGATAATGGATACGAGGCTGGGCGGTCAATATTCGAGAAAAGAAGCTCAAGCTGCAGCTTCGCTTGCTTTGAACTGTCTCCACACAGATCCAAAAAACAGGCCATCCATGGTTGATGTTCTGGACGAATTAGAACGACTACATACTGCAAAGGATGTTCTAAGGACACCGGACGGTCATGCCGTCCGACGCACTCCTGCTAGAACTCGATAGTATCGTGTCTAAGTTTATTTAACCACGTGTTCTTGAAATGAACTCATTTGGGGTTTTAGAGAAATAGAGTTTAGGTATCAAGTTTTAATATGTTATATTTAAAACTTATGGTTTTACCATTTTGGGATTTTAGGTTAAAATAAACACCCAACAATATACTAAGAAAAAAAAAACAAAAAAAAGTATTGGCAAAAAAGTATTGGCAAAAAATGATTGATATGACCGTTTTTAGAAGAAAAAAATTTGAAAGACTTTGGTACAATTTTTTTTGGATATTATTTATTTATTTTTTTTTTTTTTTTGTGCAAAGGTATTAATTTAATTAATGTAGGGTAGGGAGATTAAACTCCTGAAATCAACTTTATTCGTCGATTTTTTTTTATCTTAACAAAAATGGTTCATATTCATATAAAATTCATATTCTTCACATTTTAATTGACCAAGTTTGACCTAACTCAGTTTATTTAATCACGTGTTTAAAATGAACTCGGTCGGGAATTCTTGGATTATGAATAAAGTTTAAGATGTTATATTTAAGGCTTATAGTTTTACATCTTTGGAATTTTAGGTTAAAACAAGCACCCAACCATACATTAAGAAAAAAAAAAAACGTATTGTTAAAAAAAATTGATATTAACATTTTTAGAATAAAAAGATTGTGGTACACAATTTTTTTTTTACTTTTGTATTCACAAAAATGGTTCATATTCATATAACATTCATATATTATCCACTTTTTAATTGATCAAGCTTGAACTTGACTAAGTTTATTTAATCATGTGCTTGAAATGAATTCGTTCGGGTTTTAGGAATTTAAGGTTTACATATCATTTTTTAAGATATTATATTTAAGGCTTATGGATTTTACCTCTTTAGGATTTTAGATTAAAATAAGCACCCAACCATATACTAAGGAAAGGAAAAGAGTATTGCTAAAAAAAAATGAGTGATAGGACCAGTTTACACATCACGATTTTATTTATTTTAATTTTTTTTATCTTCACAAAAGGGTTCATATTCATATAAAATTTATATTCCCCACTTTTTAAACGACCAAGCTTGGACCTAAAATTTAAAATGAACTCGTTCGGGGTTTTAAGAATTTACAGTTTAAGAATAGAGTTTTAAGATGTTACTTTTAAGGCTTATTGTTTTACACCGGAGTTTTAGGTTAAAATAAGTAAGCAACCATACATTGAGAAAAGAAAAGGAAAAATGTATTGTTAAAAAAATGATCAATATTACCATTTTTAGAAGGAAAAAGAATGTAAACATTATGGTACACTATTTTTTTTTAATTTTCTTTATTCACAAACATGATTTATATTATATAACATTCATTTTACCCACTTTTTAATTGATCAAGGCTTGGACCTGCCTAAATTTATTTAACCACGTTCTTGAAATGAACTCGGTTGGAGTTTTATAGAAATAAAGTTTAGGTATATATAGGTTTTAAGATAATGTTATTTTTTTTTTTAAAAGAAGATAATGTTATATTTAAGGCTTATGGTGTTATAGTTTTGATGTTTTAGATTAAGATGAGCACCCAACCATACATTAAGAAAAGAAAATGAAAAAAAATATCGGTAAAAAAAAAGATAGATATGACAATTTTTAGAAAGATTTTTTTAAAAATAAATTATGGTACACGATTTTTTTCGAATTTTTTTATCTTCACAAAAATGGTTCATATTCATATAACATTAATACTCTACTTTTTAATTGACCAAACTTGGACCTAACTCAATTTATTTAACAACGTGCTTGAAATAAACTCGTTGAGAGATTTAGAGAAATAGGGATTACAAATCAGGTTTTAAGATGTTATATTTAAGTCTTATGGTATTACATTTTTTGTGGTTTTAAGGTTAAAATGAGCATGCAACCATACATTAAGAACATAAAAGAGAAAACGTATTGGTAAAAAAACTAATTGATATGACAATTTTTAGATAAAATGGAAATACACGAATTTTTTTCGAAATTATTTTATTCACAAAAAGGGTCGACCTTCATATTCCCCACTTTTTAATTGACCAAACTTTGACCTAACTCGATTTATTTAACCACGTGCTTGAAATGAACTCGTTTGGAGTTTAGGGATTTAGGATTTTAACAAATCAGGTTGTAGGATGTTATATTTAAGACCTATTGGTTCTACAATTTTGAAATTTTAGGTTAAAATAAGCACCAAATTATACACTAAGTAAAGAAAAAAAATATTGGTGAAAAAAGATTGATATGACCATTTTTAGAAAGAAAAAATGAAAGACCAAGTTCATATTCATATAAACATTCATATTACTCATTTTTTTAATTGACCGAGTTGAAACTTAACTAAGTTTATTTAACCAATGTGCTTGAAATGAATTAGTTCGAAATTTTAGGAATTTAGGATTTATGAATCGGATTGTAAGATGTTATATTTAAGGTTTATGTTTTTACATCCCTTGATTTTTAGGTTAAAATAAGTACCATACATTAAGAAAAGAAAAGAAAAAATGGATTGTTAATTTTTATTTTTATCAATATTACCATTTTTAGAGGAAAAAAAACTGAAAAACTGTGGTACAAGACTTCAAACACAAGACTTCTTTGAAAATGTTGTATTCGCACCAAAAAAAAAAAATTATATTCATATAACATGCGTATTTCCCACTTTTTAATTGACAAAGGTTGGACCTAACTAAGTTTATTTTACCACGTGCTTGGAATGAACTCGTTTAGGATTTTAGGGATTTAGGGTTTAAGAATCAAGTTTTAAAATGTTATATTTAAGACTTGTGGCTTTCTAGCTTGGGAGTTTTTGACTAAAATAATCACCCAACCATACATTAAGAAAATAAAATGAAAAATGCATCGCTAGTAAATGATTGATATTAACATTTTTAGAAACAAATGAAAGACTATGGTACAAAAATTGTCCATATTCAAATGACATTCATATTACTCACTTTTATGTTTATTTAACCACGATCTTGAAATGAACTCGTTTGGGATTTTAGAGAAATAAAATTTAGGTATCAGGTTATGAGATGCTATATTTAAGACTATGATTTTACAACTTTGAGGTTTTAGGTTAAAAATACACACCCAACCATACATTTAGAAAGGAAAAAGAAAAAAAGTATTAGTGAAAAAAAATTGATATGACCAGTTTTAGAAAGAAAAAAAAAATGAGAGACTATGGTACACAATTTTTTTCAAAAACAATTATCTTCACAAAAAAAGGTTGATATTATATAACATTAATATTACCTACTTTTTGGTTCATATCCATATAACATTAATATTACCTACTTTTTAATTTACCAAACTTGTATATGTCTAAGTTTATTTAACCACGTTCTTGAAATGAACTCATTTGAGATTTGAGAGAAATAGGGTTTATATATCCAGTTTTAAGATGTTATATTTAATACTTATGATTTTACAGTTTTGAGGTTCTAGGTTAAAATAAGCACTCAACTATATATTATGAAAAGAAAAGGAAAAAAATATTGGTAAAAAAATGGTTGACATGACCATTTTTTTTAAAAAAAATTGAAAGACTTTTGTAAATAAAAAAAAAAAACTTATTTTTGTTTTTATTTTTTTTACAAAAATGGTTCATATTCATAAAATATGAATATTTATATTCTCCACTTTTTTCTATATTTCCTAATTGACTAAGAAGATTAGACCTAACTCAATTTATATTAACCACCTGGATGAAATGAACTCATTCGAGATTTTAGAAATTTAGGGTTTACAAATCAAGTTTTAAGATGTTGTATTTAAGACTTATGATTTTACCTCTTTAAAATTTTAGATTAAAATAAACACCCAACCATATATTAAGAAAAGAAAATGAAAAATGCATTGTTAATTTACCTGCATGCATCGAGTATTAATCCAATTAATAAACAGGATGTCTCAAAAACAAAAAATTAAAAACGATAACAATACACAGTTGGAGTTTTTGTTTCATTAGGCGGAAAAAGATGCGAGGAAGATCGGGCTGATTTTGCAGGTAGGAAATTTGCCTTGTTTGGTAATCGATGCTTCCTGATCACCTCTTATAAGAACACAAGCTGCTAAAAGATAAGACAATCTCATTTCAGGAACAAATAATATTTTGCAGACAACAGCACAGAACTTAAGACCCTAATTTCTCATTTGCTATTATAAAACATCGCAAAGAAAAATTACAGGAAAAGTTGTTCCATCTGTGCATACACTAATTTTGCGAAACAGCTGCTCGAGCTTAAATGCAAACACGGCTTTGATCGATTACGTACTTCTCAAGAAGCAAATGCACGTTATGACCATATTTTGTCACTGTTGCCACCCATATTGTTGGTTTCGGTTTCCACCCATCGCATTGGAGCCACGGCCAGTACCAGAACTACCAGCATATGGACCATTCTGTGGGTAATTTGGAGCTCCCACGCCATAACCACCACCGGCTCCAGCTCCAGCTCCACCTCGGGGACCAGCACCAGACATGTTACCAGACCCATAGGGTGCAGCTCGTCCTTGAGCATATTGTGCATTGCCATAACCACCCGCACCTTGACCACCACGACTTGGGTGGTTGTATCCAGAAGGAGGATTTCCACCTGAGGGATACCTACCGGGACCTGGGGGTCCACGAGGCTTCCCCCCAAAATGATGGCTAGGCCCGGCAGCAGCAACTGGCGGTTGAGACCCATGAATAGGTTGGTTAGGTACCGGTCGCATTTGTGCATGAGCTTGCCCCGACTGCTGAATAGGTGGAAGGCGTGCATGCTGTTGCAACTTCTGTCGCTTTGCAGTTTCTTCCTGTTGTCGCTGCTGTTGACGCTTCTTCTTTGTCTGGAACTCGTGTGATGCTTCATACTTGGGTAAACTGGATATGAATAGAATATTTTTAGAAATACATTGAAGAGTAAACGGAAATGATGTGACATGAAAAATAGAAATGTCAAATATATAAAATATTTACCTTTTAGGGTCACAAGGTAATGGATCTGTCCAAAAATACTCCCCGTCTAGGGCATCCTTGGCAGATATCCTCTATATTTATTGTGAAAAAGAAGTATAAGAGTCTGAATGCAGATTAAGAAATCCAGAATATGGATCAAGTAATAATAGATACGAGGGTATATTTGAATTCCAGTTTTTAAACCCCCAAAATGGAACATAATGGGCAAATTGCACGTGGTGCCTCAGCCCCAATCCCACCATTTTCTATCCCCGACCCGTGAACATCCCTACTTGATCCCACCTACACCCCCACGGCCCATTAATGCGACCATCGGTGGCGGTGCAGGACATCATACTAAATTGTAAGAGCATGTTTTGCAGTTATGATTTATACTAAAATTATATTGAGCTGAAGGCCGTAAAAGTGATACCTGAGAAGGATCAAGATTGAGCATCTTCTCCAACAGTTCTAAAGCATGACGATCAAAACTACAAACGACAAAAACATCAAAGACAAATGAACATATTAGGCTGATGATACGAACTGCAATGCACTAAAAGAAGGTAAAGCACTAGCTGAACTTACTGCCTGAAAACTTCTCTAAGACGTCTCTTCATCGGCCTCGTGGGCTTGAAATTGTTGTACCAAGGGATTTTAGAAACCCCAGGCCAATTGACTTCATCCGGAGCACCACATAGCTCAAAGATCTTATTTAATTGCTCCGGCTACAATAATTAACAAAAATATTCAAGGATGCCTGTTTAAACAAACTCATGATACAAGGCTTTGAAATCTAATATTTGATTGATCCACATTATACTTCTACGTGCACTGATAAACAAGTTTAAGTACCAGAATAGTTGCTTTGCGCACAATTTTAACAACTTATTGGTCACGGAATCTACGAACATAAAATCAACAAACTACTATTGACTAAAATCAAAATAGAAAGCCCTAAATAATTAATTATATTTGATAGTATATATATCTGCAGTCTGATTAAAAATTACTTGAAGCATACTATGAATTACATGTGCAAGTAAAAATGACCTTATAAATATTTTTTTTCTTGTTCAACAATTGCAGAGGTGGAGGATCAAACCATCGACCTTTGGAGTGGTAATAGATGTCTTTATCACTAAGATATGCTCGAGTTGACAGATAATCTCGTACATATTGTTCATGTACGTGATTGAATTTGAGTCATGGAGGATGAAAATGCTTCTTATCTGGTTTTTCGGTCACATAGTTCATTCAAGAATACAATCATGGGAAATTAAAAAATTATTAGGGAATTAGACCTCAGGGTAAATGATTCAGATGTCACATAAATTAATGATAACAGAAGACACAAAAATACATCAAAAATTTAAAATAAAATCAAATAGATTGCAAATCTGGTGAATTGAAGATTACTTTTGCCGAATACAGAATGAAAAAGGATAATTTATGACTTATGAGAAGAAACTGTAGTACAATATGACTGTTTGAACCTGGTGTAAATATAATAGAGTTGATTATTTACCTAATACATAAAATATAGCATCTTAAGACAATATTGTGTTTCCTTTCTTTTCTTTAAAGCATAAAAGTTACACAGAAAAGCCCCTACCTCATCCTTGCCGGGGAATATTGGCTTCCCATGTAAAAGCTCTGCAAAAATACAACCAACGGACCACATGTCTACAGCTGGACCATATTTTGTTGAACCAAGCAGCAATTCAGGAGGTCTGTAAAATGATGATGATCAAAACTATGTGCAACCAAGATACATACAAATAAATGCGGAGAACTGTAAACGAGAAAAATTTGCAAATTAAGTGCGAACTTTTTTTTATTAGCAGAGCAATATACCTGTACCATAAGGTAATGACACGATTCGTTAGATTTGCATTGTGATCATTAGAAAATGACCGGGCAAGCCCAAAATCTGCAAGCTTCAGATTTCCTTCATTGTCAATAAGCAGATTTGAGCCTGCAGCATAAACATAAAACAATAAAATAAACAGCAAAAAGGAATAAGAAAGAAGGGATATAAATGAATAATGACTTTTTAATAACCTTTTATATCTCTATGTAGTACTTGATTTACATGACAATAGTGAAGCCCTGTGAGAAGCTGCCTCATGTAGCACTGTCAAGAAAAGACATGCCACCAAAATTCTCATATACCAAAATAGCTACTGAACAATGAAAACGACGCGTGCATCTTTTTTGTAAATACCTTGATTTGGGGAACTGAAAATCTCATCCCTGGACGATCAGCAAGACCAGTCAAATCATGGTCCATGTACTCAAAAACCATGTAGATGCCACCTTTGTACTTGTTACCATCTGCACATCCAGGTGAGCATGAGCTATACATAAAAAAATCAATCCACACATTCTATACTACAATTTAAAAGAGAAAGCTTGCACTGATGCAACTAAATTCTGCTAAAATGAAAAGGACAATTATATGGCATTGAAGGCTAATGCTGCAAATGACGACAGAGAACATGCCTGGCTTCCCTTGTTCATCCTTCTCGGGACCTGCAAAAACACACCAAAACTTAGAAAATTGAAGAAAATAGGGGGAAAAAACCACATAGTACAAGTCACAACAAAGCAGATGAAATGTTAAAATGATACCTGGAGATGTCACAATCTCTTTCAACTTGATTACATTTTCATGATGGAGCTTCTTTAGAATTTTGATTTCTCGTATGGCAGTAATAGGGAACTACAGGGACAAATGAACTGAATTTTACATCACAGAACAAGCATCTAGCTTAAATAGAAGTATTACACTAACAGTATATTTTCCTTCGCAGATAGCGCTATACTGTAACAGAGCATATTAAAGGCTCCAACTTAAATGTGAACTACAATGCTTTTATAATAGCAGGGTTAACTACAATGCTTACAAACAAATATAAACTACCCGAAAAAGCCAGATGGTGAAAAGATCGAATGAAAGAGAAGCATACCCCTTCCCTCTCATTATCCATTCGTATTTTCTTCAGTGCAACAATTTCACCTGTTTGTAATTCTCTGGCCATGTAAACTTGACTGCAAGCACAAAAGCACGTAGGTACAAATTACTCTACATTATAGAAACTAAATTGACATTGAACTACCAACGAGAAATAAACTATCATCAACCTTCAGCAGAAAAATGATTGAAATCTTTGATTGAAGGGGAAGTTCTCATATTACCATGAACACTATAGTCAGAAGCATGCATATAAATCATATCAAAGTGAGGAACCGGCGCACCTAGAACACGAGCTATGTCTACAATAATAATGGAAGTGGACATGGAAAAGGAATTTTGATTGTTAAGTCCATGTGATCTCGGTTCATTGATAGAAAGAAACTCTTTTCTTTTTAATTAGATTGACCACGCTTTCAGTGCTCGATAAAGGTGCAGTGCAGTTTGGTGTTTGTTAAATGATCCTTAATGTTCTCAGTTCATTGCCATTATATATCTGTCTGTGTCTAAACATTTTACGGTTTTCCATCTAAGAAATAGAGGTTAATAAGATACCAGAAACATTAATTCATTGAAAATGCAATGAATGTTGAAAGGAAAGCAGAAAATTTGACATGGAACACTGAGAAAAACAGATGCTACAAGCTTGAGTTCGGTTCCATTTCCATTTGATAACTCAAATTATGGTACACATGACATGAATTCCCAACAAAATCTCACCCACGTAAAGCATAGAGGAATATACCAGTAAATACATATTTTTTAAAACAAGCAAACAAAAAAAAGGAACGCCATAGCAGTATGTTATCGATTAATGAGGGAGGACATAACACGAAATTAACTGCAAAAAAAAGATTTTACCAACAAACAATAACTACCGCATATGATAATTGAAATAAGGCGGGGAAGGGTATAGGCACAAATAGCAGACCCGTAAGTGCCTTCGCCAATCTGCTCCAGTTTTTCGAAGCAGTCGACACCTCTAGATCCCCACGAAGGGGACTCGTTAACATTGAGCTGCCCTGGTGCTGTTATAGCCATAGTCTTCCCTTGCACACGTATTCTCCTTCCCTTGGAGACCTTACTGCGGAGAGAAGGGAGCGATCAGATAAAAAAGAAACGCGTCGTCGCTGCCTAGGGGAGTTTGCGCCGCCGAGAATCAGGGTGTTGCCGTAGTAGAACTTGCGCTTGGCTCACTGTCGAAGCGCTGGAATGCGTCGCTCGTGGATGTTCCGCTTCGCCGTCGAGGAGACGCTCAGCGCACCGTCGCTTAGCTCGTGGCTCACCGGTGGATGGAGGCTATATCGCCGTCGCGGGGGTTTGCTGCCGGAAAATGAAAAGACAGCTGGGGAGTTGTGCGGGTGAAGAAGAGAGAGGGAGAAAGGGAGCGAAGGAAATAGGAGGTGATTAGGGCTTCCTTGAGAAAATAATAAGATGGATTGGTCAAAGCCCTAATTTTGACCCAAAATATCTAAAGTTTGATGTATGTATATACTATATACTAAATTTGTGCATGTATTTCCTAAATTTTGAAGTGTTTCGGATCCTTAAATTATGTTTATCTTTAAACAACATTTTTTTTTTCTTCATCATATTTTTTAATTTTGGATTTAAAATTTTATGTATTTAAAAACATAAGTTTTTTAATAAATATATCATTTCATTTTTGGTAAATTAAAAGGCTGATTGCACAAACAACAATCAAACCCAAAATAATTCCAAATTTAGCTAAGTTTAAAATCTTTTTGCAAATATGGCAGAAAATCGGTGGCTATCATGATACTTTATAACTATTATCGATAGACTTCTATCACTGATAGACTATTATCACTGACAAAATTCTATACAGTGATATTTTATGACTATTACTGATAGACTTTATGACTATTACCGATAGACTTCTATCACTGATAAATTATTATCGACAAAATTCTATAAAAAAAAAACTGCTATCAGCGATAAACTTCTATTAGCGATAGATCATACTATCAGTTATAGAAATTGTGATATCCGCAAATTTTTTAAAAATAATTAATTAATAGTTTATATTCAACTAAATATTTTTTTTTTTACAACATGTGGAGAGGAAAATTCGAACTTGAGATCTCTGGCTCATAGTTAATACAGTATGTTGGTTGAGCTATACTCATATTGGCATATTCAATTTAATACTTAGTTAATAATTACAATTAAATTTATAATTTATAAATGTCTTAATCTATCTCGAACGATGAACTAAATTAAGATCTAATTTTTAAATCTATACTAAATATATATTTGAAAATATAAAATACAGGTATATTTTTATTAAATCACTTGTTTTCAATTTTTTATCATCAACCAAACAACTTTTTTACAGCCAACTTTAAAATTTGTTTCATAAATATTTCTGTACAATTTTTTTGTTAAAATAAAATGAAAATTAACTCGGTCGCTAATATATAAAAATTGAAAAAAAAAAAAAAATGAAAAGCATGTGTGATATCATTTACAATATTATTCTTATAAATTGATGTGGCAGATGTGTAAAATTTTATTATATAAATAATTTTAGTAGTCAAACTGAGTCTAACTCAATTGACATAAGGTTGTGTCCTTAACTAAGATGTCATGGATTCCGTCCTCACATTAATTAAAATACCGTTACAAAAAAAAAAAAAAAAGTCTTTTCCGTAATTGTAGATAATATAACATATGCATAATCAATTCTACACATTAGCTCACACACCAACTTCATTTATTTAAAGGAAAATCTTCATTTATTTAAAGGAAAAATATGTATTTTGGAAACAAAGTTTTGAGGGTAAAAACAAAACTTTTTTGAAGTATAATAGCATAATTGAAACATAGTCATTTTTTTTTTTTTACGACATATGCTAGGTTGGGAGATTGAACCTAAGATCTCATTGTCACTAGACAATACATCATGCCGAACTATGCTCCTGTTGTCAACTGACACATAGTCGTTGGTTCAAGTGTATTTTGTACAATTCTTAAAATAATTAAAAAAAATAATAATAATAAAAAAAAAAAAAAAATTATACCCTTAAATTTTAGAGGTTGTATAATTGAAAACATTAAACTAATGATGATATCAATTTAAATCCTAGCCAACAAGAGCATAGCTCAACGGCATGATGTACCGCCTAGAGACCATGAGGTCCTAGGTTCAATCCCCCACCCCAACATGTTGT
The DNA here is from genome assembly GCA_028017165.1 of Herpetospermum pedunculosum. Taxonomy (NCBI): domain Eukaryota; kingdom Viridiplantae; phylum Streptophyta; class Magnoliopsida; order Cucurbitales; family Cucurbitaceae; genus Herpetospermum; species Herpetospermum pedunculosum. The sequence continues at coordinate 274,123 of CM051529.1, read as the reverse complement.
CAAAAAAAAAAAATCAATTTAAATCCTAGACTTTTATAAATGTATCAATTTACACCTTTTGTTTTCTTTTTATTTTAAAAACGTTAATTTAAACATTGAATACTTATAAACTAAACCCCTAAAACTTAGAGGTTTAATTGATAAATAATAAGTCTTCACACTTGCAAAAACTAACATGTTTTTTAAGAGATGGTATAAATTGATACTCTTATGAAAGTTTAAGAGGTAAATCATACGATATTAGTTTAAGATTTTAATTGATACAACCTCCAAAGTTTAAGAATATAAAATTGTTTTTTTTTGCATAAAAAAAATTGGTATAGTTTAACCTAAAAAATAATGAGAAAAGGAAGAGAGGGAGGGTTATTAAGTATGTTTGGGTCAGTATTATTGGATTGTGGATATAGATATTAAATATATAATAGTGAAATGTCTAATATTTAAATGGTAGTGTTAAACAAATATTTATGTTTGGATCAATAGAATAATTAATGCGTGAGAGCTTATTTTTAGATTAATTAATTATGTCAAAGTTAAATTTATGGGTTTTTTTTTAAACAAGTTAAATGTATGTTTGTACATTTTGATTGTGGGAAAATAATATATATTTTTTATTAAATTATAAATTCACACTTTTAACATTATATTACCAATTTCTACAATTTATTTATTATTTATTATTTTTTCTTTATAACATAAACCAAATAACTTAAAGGCCCAAGCAACTTCATAAATGAAGTGGTCGGGCATACATGTCACTCAACTGAATAATCTCACTTGCTCAGGGCAATCCTCCATCCACGTTTCTTCTTCCTTCAGAGTAGTAGCCAATTTTGCGATTTCATGCGCCAATTTGTTGGCATCACGAGGACACCAGGCGAATGAGCAAAACCTCCTGCGGAAGCTTTGATATCGTCGATGATCCTTCCAAAGTCAGAGTAGTCAGAGATGGAGTTGTGGAGAAGATGAACAATTCGGCCGCAATTTGTCTCCACCTCCAGCCGATCAAACTCCATCTCCAACGCCACGATCAAGGCATTCCTAACAGCAGTAGCCTCCACCACTTCCACCTCCGTGACCCAAGCAATAGCCTCCACCAATTTCTACATTTCATTCTCTGTTCGGGCCGCCTCAAATAAAATGAGAAAAAGAGAGAGGTCTATTGATTCAAAACCACTACGAAAGGGTTAGTCAATAGCATATATCTTTATTTCCCACGTCTCCTTCCGAAGGAGAAAGACCTTCACATTCCTAATACTTGGGGGCCGGATGACTTTGTTTGCCCCAGCTTGGCGAATTGCATCCCCGTGTAGGCAAGCCCCTAATTCAAAATATAGTGTGAGGGTTGCGAAAACAAGAGAGTCGGTGACTTTTTGAATTAAAGTAGCGACGAGTCGAGTACTATGACTACAGGGGGAAGTAAAGTTTTCACGACAACTTCGCTTCCTCGTCGCTGATAAAAAATGCTATCGTCGTTGATAAAAAATGCTATCGTCGTTGATAAAAAATGCTTTGGTTAGAAGTTAGACGTATTAACTAAAAGAAAATGTCACGCGGAGCGTGTCACGAGATATGGGGCCAATATTCCACCAGCCAGTCGGTGTGGTGGCGAACACAATTCACTGCTAAAAAAAACAGATCAAAAGTGTTCAATTTGTTTTTTTTTTTAAAAAAAACAAAAAAAATTGCTCCATCAAAATATAAAAAAAAAAATATTGTGCAATGCTTTGATGCTATGCTAAGAGAAAATCCATTTTTTAAAGGATTTTCTATTTTCTTCCTCCAAAGTTTTTATTTTTTATTGCTTTCCAATTTATTGTTGCTTAAATTTTAGAGGTTAGGGATTATAGTTTAGGATTTAAAATTTAAGGTTTAAATTTAGTAGGTAGGGTTAATACTAAATTCTAAGCCCTAAACACTAAATATTAAACCTTAAACTTTAAACTCATAAATTTAAGAAAAGATAAATTGGAAAGCATTCTGAAAAAAATTAAACAAAAAGAAGAAGGAAAAAGACCGAAAGTTAGATAGGAAAAGAAAACCGGAACAGAGAAAAAAGAACTTTGGAAAAAGAAATCAGAAAATCTTAATAAAAAGAAAAAGAAAAAAAAAAGCATCATCTGGGAGCAACTACATTGAGGTCGCCCCTAAGAATTTCTCCTATGCTACCATGTAAAAGGATTTATAAGTTTAACTTGGGGTTGAAGAATCGAACCTCAAACTTCATGGTCAAAAACACATCTTTATACCAAAAGATGTAAAAAAAAAAAGTAAAATTCAATTAAACCACAATCCCCTTGGTTGAAATGCAAAGTAATTTTGGTTACCTTGCATAACTTTAATCATAAGAGTGCCATCCTAGAGGGAATGAGTTCAATTCTTGGTAGCCACCTACCTAAAAATTATTTTTCTATGGAGTTTCCTATGAAGTTTCCTTGGCAGCCAAATGTTTTTGGGACAAACCGATGTTGTATGGTCAAGTGGTCTCTTCTCGTGGGACTAGTTGAATTGTGGGAAAGAGATCCCAACACTCCCAAAGAAGAAGAAAATAAAAATCCACAACTTTAACGATCACCTTTAGAAGGATACATTAACCGCATCAAAACAAACGGTCATTGCAATTGTGCAAAACAAAACCATTTCAATTGTCACATTATTATCTCATAATCCACAACTATTTACAAGCATAGACCAGAAAAGAAGGGACTCATCTAGCTAAAATCACTGGAAGGATCCGTCCAACTCCATGCTTCAAAACTTGTTCAAGAACAAAACAGTCTAGAAAACAGGTATGTATGGCATCCCTGTACCGTCTCTAACAGAGGAACGGTTTGGCAAGCTTCTTCGACGGGACGATTCATCCATTTCTGCAATACGTCTTCAGCAACAAGCGCAAGCTGATGCTGCAACACAGCTGCACCCATAGGACCTACTAAATTCAGTCTTGTTGCAGCAGAAATAACATCCCTCATGGTAATAAACAGATAAGCCCTCTGTGACATTGCGCTATCCCATCCGAGTAGACCGCAAATAAGCCCGAATATGGGAGCATGGTGGAACGAAACAACCCTGGTCCGGGAGAAGGTTTCCCTCATGGTTTGCAGAGATGGGATTTCAGAAAATACTACTGCTGCAACTCTCAGGAGAGCTGACCCTTGCGTAACTGATGCCTTTCGACTGACTTCGTTAGTCAACATTGCATCCAATAATCTGTCATTTTTCTTCCAAGTTTCTAAATCAGGAGATAGTGTGGCTGAATGCACAAAGGGAAGAAGCAAACTTGCAGTATTGTCCAATACATGAATCACAAAAGTTTTGAGATCTTCTGGATGTGAGACAATGCGAGCTTGTATTGCAGCCTCGAGACCGAGCGAATGGGCGAAGCCACCAGTAGGAAGGACAGAATCGAGCAGTTGCCACTGGCTCCAGTGCAAATGTTTATCATCCATGTTAAGTTCAGATTATTGCATATAACCTGCAAAACATAAAATTGAAAATACAGCTGCATTCAAAATACCTATCAAGAAAAAGGACAAAACAAGTTCAAGTTGTAAGTGGCTGGCTTATAATTTATCCAACAAGTGACAACTACAAATCATGTTTACACCGTCAGCAAGATTTTAATCAGGAAAGCCTAAGGCAAGCCTCTAAATTAGGAAGCTCGCATCGCACTCAGAATGGTTTATGGGAGAGTTCACAGAGATTAGGCAAATAACAAACAAACAGCCTTTTCAAAGGAAAGCTACACAGATACAAAGGTTCCCGCAATCAACGTTCAAAACCGTTTCATTTGGTTAGGTTCAAAATCGTTCAAAACCATGTTTTTAATCATTCAAAATCAATTCTAATGGTACGCAAATTACATTTTAAAGTGTAAAACCAAAAGTTAAAATGATTTTGAATGACTAAAGACATATTTTTGAGTGATTTTGAATATGACAAAAGTAATTTTAACCATTTCAAAATTACTATCAAACCTACTATTCTATTCTCTCTACTGAGGCCACAACATTCTGGATCCAGAAAAATGTGTAAGCACATGGTCTGGACTCTGGAGAGTGAATTCCAGGAGTAACGAAAGCTAATCTAACCTCTAACCAACCAAGCATTTGCTTTTCAATTCGAACCATCTGAAAACCTGAACAAATTCAAGACGATCAAAATTGTACTGGCAACTACCAAAAAATTCATATCGCCTAATTCAGATCCAACTATACGACTCCCTTCCAGAAAGAGAAGAAAACGAACAGAAATGCAATGAGAATTGAAATCCAGCATTTCCATGTGACCCTAAAGCCATGGTGGAAGGCTACTGAATTCTGCATATTTATACTAATAAACTAGTTAACCTCCTCCGCTAGGGTTCTTCAACTGCCCCACCACTCACTTTTGGACATGTTTTTTTTAGAGAGAAGAAGATAAGGAAAAAAAGAGAGTCTCTTCTCTCCACTGGCTATAGCAAGAAATTCAACATCAAAAAGCCATACATACCATACATAATGATGGAAAGAACGGAAGGAGCGAAGCCGCAGAAAACCTCTCTGTTCTTGCCGTGAAGCGCCACCACCGCCAAACGCCCGCGGATATTTAAGTACACTACTAGGGCTACAATACGAAAAGGGTAGATTTTTATTTTTAAGAAAATGGCCCAATTTGATAACTTTTTAGGTAATTTTCAACAATGACCTCCTCCTCCGGATACTTGTTTGAGTAATATATTTATTATTTATTGTGAAGGGGCGACAGGTTTCCCGCCTTTAGAAAGCGGCCATCTTTGGAGAAACTTCAATTCCGGGCTCCGGGCTCCGGCCAAGTCTCAGAAATTTCTTCCCCCACACCACAAGCCACAAGCCACAAGCCACAAGCTTTTCTCTTCTATGTTTTGGTTGGAATTTCTGTATACAATCCATCAATGTCTGAATCTTCTAAGTATTAGTCGAACCTGATTTAGGGTTCATAATGCGAGAGCTGAGTTGGAGACATCACACTCTCATTCAAGCGCTACTCGCTCGCGGCCCACTCAGAGAGGATCAATTCCATTTGCTGTTTATGCGCATCACTGGAAAGAATCCAGGTTTTAATTTCTTTTTCCTTCCTCTCAGTTTCGTATCCAGTAATGATTTTCTCTAACAAATGATCTAGGAATTTCAATTCTAATAGATTTCTGTTCAAATACTACTTATTATTTGCAATGGAATTGCTTTTTAATCTAATGTTATTAATGGAACCACATCCCTGTACGTATTGGAATTGTGTCACCATTCTTATAGACCTATCCTTCATCAATAGCATTAACGATTGAAAAAGAAGAGCTTTTTAATTGATAATTTATCTGGGAAATAGTATACACATATTGCCTGATGCTTGAAAACTCATATCTGTTCAATGTTTATTTTGCTGCAGATAATGACCAACACATTTTTAATAATTACCTCCTGACGATAAATAAAGCACTTTCTTTTGCTCAGTTTGAGTTGCGAGGCTGCAGAAACCAATATGATGGTCGTGTTTACTATGGCTTCGTCAATAATGTATCTGATGAACAATCCAAACTCGGAACAAAGTATTCAGTTCCACAGATTGCCTTTTATAAAGCCATTGTGAGGTTCTTCAACTTTTTCTTTCTTTCTTACTTTTCAGAGTTTGGTTACCGAACAGACATCTGTAGCATAAAGATTTTTAAGTTCTCATCATTGCCATTCTTACTGGATTGGTTATGAATTTATATAGATGGCCTTCTCATCCTCTTCTTAATTAAACTAGAATCAAATATGATATTCCAAAAGACGCTGAAAATTGAACTGGCCCTTCTGCTAATTTGTTTTTTTTTTCTTTTATATCCGTGAGTATCCGGGCTCGCTGCGCACCTCGACTAATCTCACGGGACAACCTTCTTATCCTACTACATTTGGTTGGCAAAGAAACTTGTATAATATTTAATCGTTGTAATTTGCTTGACAATCAACCGCTTGACCCTTCTGCTAATTTGCTTAACAATCAACGATGGGAACTTTGTGTATACATGCATCTTTTATTTTGTTATCGTTGTAGTATTTATTAAAAAAAAAAAAAAAATGCTATGTCAGGTTGAAGCAATTGCACAAGATCCATCTGCTCAAGGTGGAATATCCAACATTGCTGCTCTTCATCTGCAGTTGGAAAATCAGGTTTCTCTCGTTTTTCTTTGATCAATATTACCGTTTTGTCTAGCCCATTCTACCGAAGTGTGATGCCAACATTCTTTTGAGTATATTATTATCTAAGTGAGCTGCATATTTAATTGAAGTTGGCAAAATAAGACTAATTCCAGACACCATGTTATATAGGGTTCTGTGAACAAGAACATTCTTTACAGTTGTCATGTTTCTCGGGAGAAAAGAATTCTTTGGAATGAATTCCACAAGAGTATCCATTGATATTTAGATTGTATCATTTATAGAAGGTATACTAGCTCTTGAATTATGATTTGATGCGAGTGGCATTCTTCCTAAATTTAGATATTGAGAATGGGGAGTGCCAAGAGTTTTCTACAAGGTAAAGGCTCGTATCTTATCAATCAAAGTTGGATATTGGGAACTGTTAGTCTGAGAGTGGTATGAATGACTTTAGTATTTATTGATACATTCACTTTGCGGCCACTTGACTAAATTTTGCTTGAGAGTCACTCTCAAGTTTGTTATTTACTTCTTTCTTTTCCAATACCTGAATTTTTATAATTGTTAAATTTGAAACTGAGTTTATGCCCGCTCTTAAATTCTACACGATTTGGTTGCAAGGCTTTTGATTTGCCACTCCACTATTGTGGGTAAAGTTGAGTACTGACAAAAGCAGCTCCTTATATTTGTGTCAATGTATGCCTTTATCTTCTTCTTCACATATTTAAGGATCCTATTGTATAATATTCGTATGCATTGTTTGACTATTACTGTTTTATCACTGCCAGCTGGGGGATACAGGATCCGAGTCCCAAGTCATACCACCTGCTTTCAAGAATTTCTCAATCTCTCTCAAGGAAAAAACAATTGCCGAGCTTTCTCAGGATCACTGGCTTAATTGCACCCCTGATGGTGTTGTAAATTTGGGTGTCAGATCGTTTCTTGATTTGCGAAGTTGGTTCCGCACTAATGATATACCTTCATGTGAAGTGTGCAATGAAGCTGGAGTGAAGGTTCTCTTCTTCTATGTCCTTTTTATGATTTACAAAGTTGATTATCATTTTATCTCAATTTTGTATGCTGCATTATTTTCCCCAATACCCCCACACTGATGATAGGAGAACCTGAACATTTGATGAAAAGGATTTTATGTTGGTAATGCAATTGGTTTGGATTTCAACATGATTTAAGCTCCATGTAGTTCTGTACCGTAGAGAACCTTAAGAAAACTTATTTCCTCGATGATTTATATCTTTGCTGGACTTGTTATTCACAGGCAGAGTTGTGTGATAACGAAGGTTGCGCTGTCCGTGTACATCGGTATTGCCTTAAGAAAATGTTATCCAATAAAAAGGTAATATGATGTGGTACCCTCCTATTTGAATCTTTAACCAGCAAGATCTCTTGTGCCTAACAGTTCTTAAATTGACTATTATTAGAGTAAAAAGGCTTGCCCAGGTTGTGGCACTCGATGGGGATCTACAGCAACCAATATGGAGTTCAGGAAGGAAGAGGACGAGCCAGATACACGCACTCAAGACCGGTCATCATCACATAAGAGGAAGAAATCCAGATTGCTTATAGATATTGATTCAGAACCAAATGGAGATAGTACGGCGCAAGCTTCCCAACTTCCTCCAGATACAAGGAGAGTAACGCGAAGTTCTGCACGCCAGCAGTAGGTGCTTGGAATGAGGTACTGTTATTTTAACATAGTTTCATGGATCCTAGTCTAGGAGTTGTAAAGTGTGCAGCAACTGCACTTTTTGATGTCTTGTGTCACCTTATTTAAATCTAAAGTGCATTATACAATGTAAGCCAAAAGTAAAAATGGTCACCCTATTTAAATCTAGTTGAATGGGTTGTTTTGAATGTAAAGTGCATTATACAATGTATTTTTTTTTAATGTAAAGTGCATTATACAATGGTCACCCTATTTAAATCTAGTTGAATGAGTCATCTATTTGCATTTAGTATCATTGTCTTAGATTAATGAAGATGATTGACAAATACATCAACGTGATCAAATTCAATTAAGCAGATTGTTTGAAGGCTACATTATTTACATTCGTTTGTATGCATAATCTACTGATGCTAAGTCTGTATTTTACTGACCTTTTAGCTGGTTAATCAGAGAGTAGTAGGCTCCACCTTGTCCAAGTCCAAGTAGAACGGCATGTGATCCTTGTTCGATGATCTTACCGTGTTTTATCACAGCTATCGAATCTGCCTTTTGTATGGTCGACAACCGATGAGCGACGACTAGGCTTGTTCTACAAACCATCATCTTTTCCAATGCTTCTTGGACTAAAGTCTCTGACAGGCTATCTAATGCACTGGTTGCCTCATCAAGCAGAAGGATTTTTGGATTTTTCAATATGGCTCTTGCTAATGCTATTCTCTGTTTCTGCCCTCCTGATAACTGGATTCCTCTTTCTCCACATTGAGTTTCATAGCCATCCTTCATAGAACTAATGAATTCATGAGCATTGGCAAGTTTTGCAGCCTTTCTAATTTCGTTTTCTGGGCGATCATCTTGCCCGAATAGAATGTTCTCGCGGATAGTTCCTGCAAAAAGTGTGGGTTCTTGACTCACAGGAGCAATGTGTGACCTCAAACTTCTCAGATTATAGCTCTTGATGTCTTTTCCATCAATGAGGACTACTCCTATTTGAGGATCGTAAAACCTTTCGATTAATCTGATGGCAGTGGATTTACCCGAACCACTCTGCCCAACCAGTGCAATGGTTGTTCCAGCTTCAATCTTGAGATTCAGTCCCTTGAAGATCAATTGGTCAGGTCTAGCCGGGTATGCGGAAAAGACATTCTTAAATTTTATTTCTCCACGAATTCTCTTCAACTTTTCTCCCTTCAAGTTGTTGAGGGTCTATTTCAGTTTCTCTATCTCGGATTGCAAAGATTGATACTATGGCATTTGCACCTTTTGCTATATCTGATGTCATGCTTCCTACATCTGCAATGTTCTTTCCAGTGCTCATCAAGATGAAAAATACTCGGAAAAGCTGTTTCGGCGTTACTAATCCTCGGTTTATTAGCCTCCCTCCATACCACAGTGTAAAAGCTGTTGTTGCTGTAGTCAGAAATAGGGAGCTGAATAAACAAAAACCTGAAATCCATGATTGTTTTACATTCTCCTGCTTGGGGGATTTCATTGAAGCTTCAAACAGACTCAAAATCCTATCCTGAGAGGAAAATGCAGCAATAGTCCTGTGGTTGGTAATGACTTCACTGGCTACTTGACTGCCTTCACCCTGTGCTTTCCTGGCCTTTTCAGATATACTTCTCATCAAAACCTTTCTTGAATAGAAGCATCCAATGATAAGTGGTTGCATAGCAATTACTACAATGGCTACTCTCCATGTCACAAGCAATCCAAGCACAAACGCGAATGTGGCAGTCACAAATACCTGAACCAATAGTGATGTTCTTTCTGCTACAAGAGATCGAACCAAGTTTCCTTCAATGGCTAGCCGTGCGCATATAGCAGCACTTGTATTCTCATCTTGATCAAACCATCCAATCTCAAAGGTCATGATTTTCTCAAGCATTTTTTCTCTCACCCTCTTGGTTAAATTCTCTCCCATGATTGCAAAGCTGTAATGTTGGACTAGATTGGCTAGGCAGTTAAGAACTGTTATACCTAAAAATATGAAGCAATAGAATACCTAAAAAACTTATAAAACAAAAACTGTTATACCTAAAAATATGAAGCAATAGAATCTAATGTTTGATTTAACAGCAGCATTGTCATTTAGGAAGTAAACTGAGGCGATGGTTCCTAAACAATATGAATATATTGGTTGAGTAACTCCAGTGCCTACAGCACCCATACAACCAAGTAATGCTTGTTTCCACTCGGGTGCATTCAATCGCCAGAGACGCCATTGTGGAGAAGAATGAGAGGTATTCTTCAAGCCTTCACAATAGCTGTAATCACTAGAGTCGATGTCAACCGAGTATGGACATGACATGCTGAATGCTGATGGAATATATTGGGTTGCTCTGATAGATTGGGCTGCTTCGACGAACTGATATCTGGTTTATTGGAGTAATGGGAGTTTGTTGGCGATTTGTTTCTCTAGCAAAATGATACAAAGAACTAGAAGCTTCATTACCCATCCAAGATTGCTGCATTTGCACCATTTTTCTGTAAATCCCTCTATTATTTCTTTGAATCAACTCCTCGTGAGAACCTGATTCTACCACTCTACCTGATTGAAGAACCAGGATTTGATCAGCCTTTTGAATTGTTGAGAGTCGGTGGGCGATGACAATCGTAGTCCTTCCACGTGAATAGATCATGCCTGAAATGCCCAAGCTGCATATATCATTGTCATGCTGCCCATCATAAGTCCTCTCCCAAGACCTTGTTTAATGCCAAAGTGCATGACTGAACTTCTCTAACGTTTGCAACTCTCCTACATATGAATACACTGTGCGGATTGACGAGATTGCCTGTTCGGCAATGCCACCGGCAACCCCATAAGTAACTTTGGCCTTAGCACCCAAGTCCTTATAAACCTTCCCAAACCCAATCCCTGGAATAATAAACATCAAAGAGAATGGAAGGGCAGCCAAAGCAAGCTGCCATGAGAGCACAAATGCAGCAGGAATGCAGAAGATAAAGCCTGAGATGTGAGCCAGAAAGTTTGGTATCTTCTCAGCCATGGTATCCTGGATAGAGTGGCAATCAGAAGTGATGGAGGAAACAATGAAATGTAGAAGAAGCAGCTTGGTTACTGTCGAAAAAACCAGCTTCTTGCCTCAGAAGTGATTTTAGGTACTCCATTCTCATGCGGGATGTCTGCCTTTCTGCTGTCCTGGTCCAGCACATTCCCTCAAAGAAAGCAGAGAGACCAACACCAATAGCAATATAAAGCAGCCTGAGTGTGTACTTGTCCACAACATGATTGGAAAAATAGTTGGAATGAGAGAGAGAGAGTACTGATTGATCAAACCACTGAGAACAATCATAGTGAGGGGGGTTGTAAGCCCATCTCCAATACTTCCCAAAGAACCCAATAAAAGCAGCAAGTGCATTATACAATGTAAGCCAAAAGTAAAAGTTTTTTTTACCTTTCTTAGACTATAACAGTGAAGATATGCAGTTCAATGCTGAAAATTTGACCGTTCATTTAAGTTAGCATGTTTAGATTTAAGGGTCAATACCCAATAGTCATCTTTGGCATAGAATAGAATAGAACATGTTATGCCTAATTACAATGAAACGCTTCTAAATTAAGCTGTCTAAATAGTGAAATGAAAACAAAGTAGAGAGCATTCTGGAGAAGTCATAATAGCAGTGAATCGAATTGATGTTTGGCTAATGTAAATCATTATGTTTTAAGAAGTCATAATTGATGATGAGACTTTAGATGGTGGGAAAGTGTAAAAGAAGGAAAATAATATGGCTACATGTTTGTCTTTTTTATATTATAATGATGCCATCAGGATTCTTACAAAAATTTCCCATTCGTTATTATGAAGCTGTCTCGGATGTGGATGGAGAAGTTGATTTAATTAGCATCTGCCGAATGACATTCCATTATTCTTAGATGTAATTTGAATATGTGACATATGACTCAAGTTTGACAGTACATTTGAATATGTGACATATGACTCAAGTTTGACAGTACAAACTACAAGTTTTAGTATAGTATTTGATTCCATATATTAAAAAGGTACATTATTTGGATCGGGTATGTGTCCACAAAACGACGTAGCATCTGATAGGATGTGAGTGGATGCTTTGCTATCCTAAGGGCACACACATGGCCTTAGCTTCTCAGCTTACTTTGAGATTCTCTGCCTTGCTGTCATTTGTTACAACCTCTGTTTTCTTTTAACCTTTTTTTCTCCTTTTAAGAGAATCCAAAACTAAAGTCTAAATTCAAAGAATATTGTATTCATCTTCCTTCCTCAAAAAGGCATAGCCATTTTGTTGTCCTTTAATATCACTTCTATTATTATAAATTAACCTCATAATCAAATATTAACAATCATACGTCCTTCTCGTCTACTATTTTCCCGTTAAATTAAATGTGTGCTCATTATTATCAAAATAAAAAAAACACATACAAGAGATGATTATATCTATAACACAAATATGGACCTCATAGTAGGTTGAGATTTGATAATCTATGAAAACATATATTTCTTCTCATTTTGTTTCACAAATTTCATACTTTTGCGTCGTGACATATTTATAAAAATAAAAAAGGTTAAAATTTTATCTTTGAATCGACAAATTTCGTAAATAGATATTTAATTGTCAAAGTTTAGAAGTCTCCCGCCATTAAATTGATTATATATGTAGGTCAATAATAAGAAGTTAAAAAAAGTGAGCGTCCTTATCAATGGAGAAAAGAATTTAAAAAAATGTGAGAATAAGTCCAATTGTTTTTTTCTTCTAAATTTAAAGAAAAAAACCTTTAAAACAACTCAAGGAACTTTTACGAGTTGTAATATTAACTTTGACTCCATGTTTCGAAACCACGATTAAAATAGAAAAATTGTTAAAATATTGTACTCTCCGAGAACGTTTTTCTTTCAAACTTAATTCATACGAGTATTTTAGTTATCAATAAGATTACTAGCACTTCACATATAATTTTAAAACCTTCATAAAAGGTGAAGAATAATAGTTATTTTGATTTTGGAAAGAAAAGAGGAAGTTAGGGTTATTGTTTTATTTTTAAGAAAAATGAGTGCAGAAGCGGAGGTTAAGGATGTAAGAAAAGGCGGGGGGCTTTTTTGGGTCCACGCTTGAGCATCATCATCATCATCATCCAGTAACAGTTCAGGAAATTGTATTTGCATGGAATCGTGGTTACTTCTTCATCCTTTTTTCTCTCTGTAAAAAGAAAAACCCCATTTCTGAAAGACTCCTACTTTTCTTCTCTCTCTGAATTCTGAGTTCTGTTGATGCCTTTCGTCGACTCTGGTATGCTTCACTACTGCAATTTCTTTCCCTTTTTGTTTCGTATAATTCCAAGTTCGTTTTAGATTTTTGGATCGCTTCTTGTTTTTGTATCATAATTCACGATTCCAGTGAGCTTTCGGTTTTTCCTGGTCCTGAATCTTGTCTATTTGCAAATTGGTTGCCTGCCCAATATTCCCACTCTTTGATTTTTATGTATTTTTTTTCTCTGTGAATTGTAATTGTTCCTATATACGGAGTTGAATCCTTTGTGTTGAGGAGAAATTAATATTTCCCTGAATCTTCGTGGAGATTCATCTCTTCTTTCCTTGATTTTCTCCCTTTTAGGGCTCATATCTTTACTGAGCTACTTTTTAGTCTTTTGTGGCTCTCCTTTCTGTTCAGTTCTTTCTTTGCGAATTTCAGGCACTGTATGTTCACTACTCTTCTCTACATTTCTAAGAAATTGTTGTTTCTTTTGCCATCTTGATTTAATCAAACAATTTGCTGCTTCAGAAATTAGTTGCTAATATCAGTTACACATTTCAAGCAAACAATTTTAAAGAAAAAACATTGCATTTTTGTGCAGTTAGATTTTATTTGCTGCTTCATGGTTTCTTACTGTATTATGCTTAACTTTAATTTTCAGGATGAGTATGCTATCCAAGTTCTGTTTTAAGAGGGATATCCAGCAGTAAGGTCTACGGATATGGGAGCCTCGAGTTCGAAAGTAGAGGAAGATAAGGCCCTTAGACTATGTCGTGAAAGGAAGAAGTTTGTTAAGCAAGCCCTTCATGGAAGATGCTCACTAGCGACAGCCCATGCTGAATACATTCAGTCATTAAGATGTACAGGGTCTGCTCTCAAGATATTTGTACAACCTGAAGGTCCACAAGAACCACCCTTATACACTTCCACTAATGCGACTCCTGGGCCCCTTGCCTTCACTGAGAAATCTGTATCCCAATTCTCATTTCCCTCTCCATCCTTCTCACAACGTGCGGATACCGTTGGTAATCTTTCTCCATCACCTTCTCCTCCTACTTCAAGTCGGTTTCATGCAAATCATATGCAATTCAGGGGTAGTTTTGCCAACAAGGTTGAAGAAAAAATACCCTCACCTGTTATTGGAACTATAACCTCATCAGACATTCCACCAAGTGCCACACCTCAAACCTTTGGAAGGCCTCAAACACTATCATTTGAAGGCTCTTCTGCAACTCAGGAAGGAGATTGGGATTACTTTTTTCCTTCAAATAATCATGAATTTTCATTTCAAGATGGGAATGGTATGAGTAATGGAGGGTTTGAGTTTGAGAATGCTGGTGGTTTAAGACACTTTAAGGAAGCAGATGGAAATTCTGAATGTGGAGATAGAGCAGAGAAGGGTTCTTTACATGGAGGGGAGGAATCTCAAAACTCAGAAGATGAGTTTGATGAACCTGCTTCAGAAACTCTGGTGCGAAGTTTTGAAAATTTTAACAGGGTAAACGAGGATGGAGCAGTAAATGCCTCTTCTACTATGCATACTGTGAAAAGTGTAGCTTCAGAGCCTGAGTTATTGAATCAGGGGAAGAACCACTCTCCTGGTTTGTCACCTTTAAGAACCACGTCTTCAGTAGTTCCATTTACATCTGTTTTTGGTAAAGCAACTGCAAAGGAAGACAGTATTGAGAATACAGCTGTTCCCAAGGACTTCTTTTCAAGCATGAAAGAAATTGAGATTCTCTTTACAAAGGCTTCTGAATCTGGTAAAGAAGTTCCAAGAATGCTTGAAGCAAATAAGTTGCACATACGCCCAATTTTTACTGGGAAAGAAAGTAATTTCTTACTCTCTCCCTCTCCCTCTCCTTCTCTGTGTGTGTGTATTACACTCAAAGCTTCGGCTTAAGGTGAACTTCTTAGATTTGTTTGTATTTTTTTAATTGTTAATGTGATCTAATCTACCCCATACAAGAAAGGTTTTGGGGATTTACCTAATGCCTAATGGGGTGATGGTGCTTCATGATTTGGTATGGTTCTTTCATTATTCCAAAGTTGCAGTTAAACTATTTGGAATAACTGTGTAGTGATCAGCTTGGCATCCCATCTTTTGATATTATAATTTTTTTGAAGGATTTAGATGTCTGGAAGGGTTTTCTCATAAATATCCTGTTGAAATATTTTAACTCGATTGATTTTCCCCCCTGTGCAGACCAATCGTTATCATCAACATTGTTGAAGTCCTGCTTTTCTTGTGGAGATGACCCAAGTGTTGTTCGTGAAGGTATAGGCACCTTTGTTGGTTTGGTCTTCATAAATTATAAATCAAGTCTGTTTATTAAGTATCTAGCCCTTCAGTTCATTTGGGAGATCCAGACTCTCTTTATTAGTTAAACTCATGAGGGGACATAACTTGTCGGTGTTTATTTGTTGAAATGTCTGAATTCCCAATGTTGATGACTTCCAAACATGATTGCCTATAAATTGAGTGACATCCATCCTAATAATGCTAGACGCTACCTGTTCAAGTATAAAATAAATTAGGACTAATGGAAGTACTCTACTCCCTTTCCTTGGTGGTTTAGTACATTAATATGTGATGTTGTGGGGGTGTGAGACCATAAGTTGATTGTACTCATCAAACATAGGAGGGATAAAACTGAAAGAAGAAAAAAAGACAATAATTATTCGGTAAATACATGAGGAATATTACATCTGAAATGGGTTTTACTCATTACTCACGTAACTACAATACAAGGAAATGTCACATTTGAGCTTGGTACTAAACAGCCTTTAACCTTGCCAAATGCTGAACATGGAAAGAGAAATATGCCCCTTCTGTTCCCGCCTTGGTTTCTTTGTGAAATACCGCTTGGCCGATCCATTTCCATTGTACCCATAGCTATATTAATTTCAAATTTGTGCATGTAGAAAGTATCGTTTGTGTTATGATATGAGCTGCAAGTTTTGTTGCATTATCAGGATATTTATAGAATTTCCTTAAAGCCTTCTATTTATATTGGATTTTTTGTTTTTCCTATTTGTTATGGAACCTCCTACTGCATCTCAATAGACTAAAATGTAACCAGCTTCTATATATCAAGGTGGCAGAGAGCTAAGCCAAGAAAAGGGGCTATTTTATTAACTCTGAATCTTGGGTTAAAAAACGGGAGCCCTACCTTTAAATTTATATATAGGTTAGTATTAGGCTAGGTGACGGCTTAGGTTATAAATACTTACTAACCAAAATGAAACCAAGATGCAATATTACCCCTAAATGTCCTATGTGACAATACCAATTGCTCAAGTGAGAATTGAAAAGCGTCTTAATTGTTTTTTTGAAGTTAAGCTTTACTCAAACAAGGACAATTGTGCATTGGCATTTTCTCATTTTTCATCAATATTATTTAGAGGTATCTTGCCTAACATTATCAGTGACAGGAACATAATGTTGGTTCAGTGTTCAGCTTATGTTTGTTGTTTCTTACAATGCTTGTTGCTAAACATGATTGGTTGACAAGTACACAACGAGCAGTCCTTATGTCTTAAAGTAGTTTTTTTTTTTTTTGACAACGTGTGGGGGTGGGGGATTGAACATCTTACTTCTTGGTCACTAGTGCTTACATCATGTTCATGAGTTATGCTCGTGGCTTAACTAGTTTTCTTGTTGAATGAGCATATGAATATGTGCTGTTATGAAAGCAACTTTATTTTTCAATGTTCTTTCGTGCCATTGACTTGTATATGTTGAATCAGCTCGGAACGTACAACTAATTTTGAAACATGCTTATCTTGTTCCCACTAACTTCATTGAGATGCATGTGTAACTCGGTTGACATATTTTATGAGCCCACCATTACTGTATTAATAAGCTATGACTGGATGATAAATGTAGTCGATATCCTACCTGTTCTCATGTAACTATTCACTATGATATCTTCATTAATCAGTTGTTGTTCTTTGTGTTATCTTAGAACCGGTTCAAACTGCAACGAAATACTTGACTTGGCATAGGACGGCATCATCACGCTCCTCTTCATCCAGGAATCCTTTGGGAGCAAACTCAAAAGAGGATGTTGAGGACCACTCTAGCAACTTATTTGAGAACTTCTGCATGAACTCAGGCAGTCATGCTTCAACCTTGGATAGGCTATATGCATGGGAAAAGAAGCTCTATGATGAAGTCAAGGTACTGCCAAACTTTTAGAGGTTGTTTGGGGTGCTGGGTAGGTTATTATAATCGGTGGTTATAATAGTTGTGAATACTAAATACTATTGAAGTCGGTATAGTTATTTTATTGATTGTGGGTTATAATAGTCGGTGGGTCAAACGTAGACTGAGTTATAATAACCCAGTCCACCCAACTCCAAGTTCGTGTCCCAAAACACCCCCTTAACATTATGATTGATTATCCTTTTAATCATTTCTGTTATTGTATTCATCTTTTGATCTCCGAAATGACTTGTCATGTCAATGTAAGTCCTGAAAATTGATTCTGTTTTGTAAATTACAGGCTAGTGAGATGGTCAGGAAAGAGTATGACCTTAAGTGTAAAATGCTACGCCATTTAGAGTCGCAGGAAGTTGGTCTACCAAAAGTCGATAAAACACGAGCTGTTATCAAGGATCTACATTCCAGAATCAGAGTGGGAGTTCATAGAATAGATTCTATATCAAAGAAGATTGAAGAATTGCGAGACAAAGAGCTCCAACCGCAACTTGAGGAGTTGATTCAAGGGTGAGTTCCATTTTGCTGCCATCATGCTTGGTTGGTTTGCCACAGATTGATTTTAGAATATGCACAATCTTTGTTTGCAACATGTAGATATTATATCTAGCACGTATGCTTGCATACAAGTCAGCCTCTCGATTTTTTTTATCCTGCGGTATAATTTACAATTTACGAACACGTTTTTTTAATTGTTTTTTTTTTCTGGTAAAAATTAGTTTATCTTGATATGTTTGCATTGTGTTATTTTGGGACATGGTTTTGAAACTTTTCGTTTGGACAATGAACAGGTTAAGTCGGATGTGGGAAGTGATGTTTGATTGCCACAAGCTTCAACTACAAATCATCAAAGCAGCGTCCTACCATGGCAACATGAAAATCTCAATGCAATCTGAAACACGGAGGCACAATACCATTTATCTAGAAACTGAACTCGCATCCCTATCATCGAGTTTTACGAAGTGGATTGCAGCACAGAAGTCGTATCTGCAATCGATAGATGGCTGGCTTCTCAAATGTGTCTCTCTACCTCAAAAATCATCCAGGGGAAAAAGGAGAGCACAAGCTCCATCCATCAGAAATTATGGACCTCCCCCTATATACGTTACCTGTAGTGTCTGGTTGGAGAAGATTAATGGCTTACCTACGAAGGAGGTTGTAGATTCGATAAAAGACTTGGCAGCTGAAACAGCCCGGTTTTTGCCACATCAAGAAAAAAACAAGGGGAAGGGTGCAAAAAATCTTTCGATCTTAACATCGTTCAAGGCTGATAACGACAGTGAGTCAATGGGAAATAATTTGTTACAAGACGAAGCGTCGGAGAGCTTGATATCGGGTTTTGATAATTTCAGACCAAGCTTGGTTAAGTTTTTTGAAAAGTTGAATAACTTTGCAGAGTCTTCTGTAAAAATGTATGCAGAACTTGGGAAGGCGATCCAAGATGTTAAGAGTACTTACAATCAGTGGAAATCCCAGAAATTGGAAAAACAGTCAGGAATCTGACCACTTGGATGGATGTGTTTATGAGAATTGGAGAAATGCGAAGCTTTAGAGGAAGAAGGTCACAGGATTTGTAGATGAAAAACATAATAAAAAAAATCTTTTTTTTTACTGAAATTGAAGCAGAAAATAAAAGGAGGAGCTGCAAACAGCACACACATATATTATATATATATATAAAGATAAGAACATTATTAGAAGGGGTAATTAGGAGTGTTTGTTTTACACATCAAAATAGAGTCAATTTGCGAGTTGCATCATAACATTGTATAGTTTTATTATTCCTCCCATAAACGAAACAATAAAATTTTAACCTTCCAAGTTCATTTACTTTATTTTAGAATTTTTTATTCGTGGTGTTTGCGATGATGTAAATATATTAGGACATTATTGTAATTTTACGAAAGGAATTTAAAGCTAATTTCTGTCTGAGTAGATGTAGATCACAAAATTTATAATTTTTTATTTCTCGAAAAATTGTTTGTTAATTAAATATTTAATTGTTTTCAAATGTTTATGAAATGAGTAGCATTGAAATATCGTCCTCATTTCTTGTCGCCATCACTGATAATATAATATATATATATATATATATATATATATATTTAGGTATTTAATTAATGCGGGTGAATGTATTGAATTCCTGACCTCTTTGTCCGAGCACAACTTTATGTTATTATAATATTGCAGAATTTATTCAAATAAGAGATACAAATAAAGGCTATACATTATGGATGGACTTTTTCAATTTGGTCCCCAATCTTTTTAAAAGTTACAGTTTTATCACTCGTAAATCCAAAGCCATGGAGGCAAAGATGAGACTTAAAGTGAATTCAAATATTAAAGTAGCCAAATTAAAATTATTCAAATAAGACAATTCACATAATTCTAATTTCGTGACTTAAATACTTTAATTGATTTCGAATTTTTATTTAAATCCGAAACCACGAAGGCAGCTCTTAAAATTAAATTAAATTTCGAATGAAAAGGAAAAGGAAAAGAAAAGAAAATGGCGAAGCCATAGCACTCACGAACACGCATACAATCTTCATTTTGTTTGTTTTTTTACAGTAAATAGAAATAGTTGAATAATGGCAATGCCAATTGAATTAACGAACCTGGACGGATGGAGTTTTCTACCACAGCTTGACGCTATGATCACACTTCTCCTCCATCAATTTGGTCTCCCCCTGACCTGTTACCTTCTGCACCAAAATCTCGCACGTTACTTTTGCCCTAATCCTCCATGTCTTCACCGAGTACACCTTCAGCTTCATCGGAGCTCTTATATCCACCTTCAATCCCACTTTCCCTTGCTTCTCCGACTCCTCCAATGTTCTCACCATACTGCTCGATAATCTAATTCCAGATCCTTTAAGCTTTGCCGCCATGATCGTCACGTTGCTCGCCGGCTGGTACAGCGCCGGCAATGCGCCCTCGCCCAACATCAAATTCGAGAAATACACGGTGATGCTGCTATTTCTCTCGTAGTAGATTCCGATGTTTTTGTTAGCGTTTTCGGCTCCTAGTGTGACGTTGAATTGGGGAGAGAAGGAGGAGTTGGGTTTGATCCCGTTGATGGACATGGCGAGAATGGAGAAGCGAGGAGAGACGGGTTGGAGGATTAGGAAGAACATGCCGGAAGAAATTCCGAGAAGGAGGAGGAGCACGGTGGCGAGGAGGAGAATGAAGAAGAGAAATTGGCGGCAGAGGCAGGGGTGGTTGTTGTGGCCGCGAGTGTAGAGGTTGAAGCGTGTAGCATTTTCAGGAGGAGGAACTCGGTAGACTTGGTCCTTGGGGAGCTGGATAACGTAGGTGCCGGGAGGAGGCTTTTTGTGAGGCGGAGCCGGAGACGGAGACGGAGGGATAGCATCGCCGGAGTTGTTAGAAGCAGAATCATCGGGCTGAAACGAGTCAGAATCAGTGGGATGAACACGTTCCGCCATGGAAGCACGACGAAGAGAAGTTAGAAAAGTTCAGAAATGGAAGCGCATAAAAGAAAAGAATCGGAGACGAAGAAGAAAAACCAACAGCTACAGCTACTGCTACTCTGTTTTGTTTTCCTCTTTTTTTATCAATACGTGAAGTCGTGAATGCATCACCTATTTTTAAAATCGATTCTTACATTTTCCCTCTCATTCACAACTATACTCTATATATTTTTTTTAATTAAAAGACAAAAAATAATTATTCTTTCTTTAAAAACAAATTTATATATTTATTAATTACGGCCCCGATAAGCATTACAATAAATTCCTCTATTAACTTTTGCATAGTTATCAAAATCTAAATCAAATTATGAAAATTGAAAAATATAATTTTCAAACAGTTGTTTATTTTTAAAATTGAATTAAAAAAGTCAAATACCAACTTAGCTAGGTGCATCGATGTGGCAGAAGAAAAGTGTGGCGAAATTGAAGCAAAATTGGCAGGAACTCAATTTAGTTGAAGTGTGCCTGTGATAGAAATAGCAAGAGTGGAGTAAACTTAAAGCAGAAATAAAATAAAAGATGATATTCATATCTGCCAAGGAAGGCAGGCAGTACATTCAAGTCCAGCAGCAAGGTGACTATACGATTATGCTGCTGCTCATTTTCTAGCATAGAATCAAAAGCCCCCTCTCCTTGCTGGCTTTATATATACTGAACAAATGCAAGGCCAGCAGCACAAAACATAAGTAGTAGTTAGTTCAGGTTTGTTCAAACACAGATAAACAAAAAGGGTGCCTTTTTTGTACCACAACACTCCTACTAAATAAGACAGCCTCTACCCATCTCCTGTGCAGCAAGTCAGGACGCAACAAAACACTAGACGCTAATTTACGAGGCGAGGGGACGAGACCCAACTACTTTCTTCTAACAGAAGAACATGCTGTTGCAGACCTTCTCCTGCAACCTGGGCAGTTGGGGAACCGGAACTGCCCCAGCGCTGGTCAGCCCACCATCACTTGATGCGGTCTCTGACGTCTCTTCAAACTTAATAAACTGCCCAATCTGGGTGGCCGCCAAGTGTGCATAGCACACTGGAGCAACTGCACCAATAACACAAGAACACAAGATTACACAACTTCGTTTCAACTGCAACAATTTGGTACACTTGGTGCATAATTTTATACATGTAAAATCCCAAATAGTAGATAAACTTACCGACAGAAATAGCAGTTGTACTTCTTTGGTATCTGTAGAATAAAAATACACGATTATAAAAACCATATTATGAAGAATGTGATCTTTATTTCCATTAAATATTACTTACACATAGGATAGAGAATGCACAAGTTCTTGGAGGTCATCTGCAGAAAAACCCACTTCATCTAACAGAACATGATAGTGAGTTGGCCTCGTAGTACCCTTGGGAAAATATAAAGAGAAATGGAATTAGCAACCAAACAAAAGAAACAGCTAACAGGGCACTTTTGAAACTAAATTCCAAAAACAAAACTCACAATCATTCCGGCATGCGCACAGAGATAGAAATCATTGTTTCTTGGATGACAGATTTTGTTGTCAATAATGGTTCCTACACAAAAGTGTAAATGAGACGTTATTTAGAGGTTAGACCAATTTCACTGCACGCAATAAAAAGCCTATAGGAACATACCAGGAGGAACGTTGTCAGGAGATCCAGACTGAAAGAACTTGGTGTGATGATTTTTCTGTGCAACGATCACCACAAACTTCGGGTTCCAATTTTCATCAAGGAACTTGCAAGACTATAAAAAAATTACAAAAAAAAGGTTATCTTAACTTCAAATTGAAGGATCCTAAAAGATATTAAGAGAGATCTAATTAAGCTGCTCATAAAACCTCGATGATCTGATCTAATTCAACATTTAGAACTTGATTGAATTGGGATTCACTGACACCATCCCTACAGAAAAACAAGTATAGAAGCCAACTTCAGTAGCAAAATATAGACATTTTGAAGGATCTCAATGAAACCATGGCACTCTATCACTATAGTATTCAGAGAAATACTTGCCTGAATATAATAATCTGGTCGGGCTTCCTTTTGCCCGAGCTAGTATAGAAGTCAAGTAGAAGCTCCCTGAAATTCAAAAAGGAAAACAAACATCTGAAGTCCCACGTGCCATATAGCTATTTCTTATGCAGGGAGAAGGTGTTGGACATATACACTTATTACTAATTTAAGAACTTTATATATATGAGATAATATACCAAACTTGACAATACACAGTTATTACTAATTTAAGAAATTCATGTATCTCAAAAGGATCACCACTAAAACCCAGAATCCAATACAGTTTAAGAAACAAATTTAGAAAAGGAATAGAATTTAAGTTTAAGAAGAAAAAGTCCAACAACCAAGTAGCTAAAAGCTAATAAATCTGACCTCATTATGCCATCATCTTCGGTATCAGAAAGTCGCTTATACAGAGAATCTATCATCTCAACTTTTGGAGATTGTGTCCGAACTGCAGCTCGATAGCGAGATATCAAGGGCCACTGTCGGGAACTGACCACCTACAGAATAGGTAGAAAAACATTTTCCATAGAATCTTAGAAGCCATGCTTAGCATCAACACTACGATATATTAGAAGCCATGCTTAGCAAAAGGATGACAATAGGGTAACATAATAAGCCAAAAATCAAAAAAGTTACCGCCGCAATAGACGGAACATCTGATTGCCCAGGAGAACCGTGTGAGACATCCATGCCCAAGATAATTGTGGGAACCTTAGAGACCATGGGAATGGATGGAGAATGCTCAACGGCTAACAAGGAATTTAACCCACCAAGCTACAGAAAAGAGAATTTAGCCACAGAGATGCATCAGTAACCAGAAACGGACAAGCTCATCCCCAATCCAAGAAAAGAAGCGAAAGGAGGAGAAGACACAATTGACAATACAAATAAAACACACCCAAAAATATGCTTACCTTAGCATTGATCTTCAGAAGCACATTTGTGAGGTACTGGTCATTTACCCGCATGGGAGCAATACACTGAGTAACTATCCCATATTCTGCAAGACATTTCCTTTTCCAAGGACCTGAGAAACTCAAATAACATTGTCAACTTCATCCACGGACAAATAATCATATTTCAGAGTGCACGAGTAAACAGTACCATAAAGATCAGAATTCTTTCTCTCCGGGAGTAAGCAAAGGATGAATTGTGGCTGTCCAGGAAGTTTAGACTGGACTTCCTCAAACATCTTTTCAACTCTAACCATGGGTGGTGCACGTCTGAACTGTGAATTTTCTTCATAAACATCAAACGGAGCATCTATAGCCTACAAACCAGAAAGGTAATTTTAATCAGTCATTCGTTTAGTATTGTAGGAATGAAGTATAAAAGATAACTTACAATGCCTTTCATATCACCACATTTGATAAGGTCTCTGACAAGACCACGTAAATCACAACGTGCTGAAAAGTTTACAACAATCCACCGCTCTATTTTGGTAGGTTGAGCCAATTTCTGAAATTAAACAGCACTGTAAATAACAGGGTTAACAAGAAAATTAAATAACAAGGGAAATGCTAACCTTGTTGTTGAAATTCCACCGGCCATTACGAGGAAAGAAATCTTCCCCATTGCCCACTTTCAACTTCAAAATTATGAAATCCAACAGAAAAGAAATAAAATTAAGTCATAAAGTAGATACAAGAAAAAGAATCCGAATACAATACAATTCCAAAAGAAAAATGCAAGTAAGACCTTCGGAGCAGGTAATACACGGCCTTCAACTTGAACAAAGCTTGGATTAATAGAAATACCACATGACCGTAACATAGGTTCAGCATCATAATTGTTCCTTTTCAAAGACTGCAAAGACATCAATGATGAGGTATAAAGAAACAATAGAAATAAAATTCAAATGTAGTGTGAGGAAGACAAGACCTACCTCAGACAACACCCTCATCCTTTCTTGTGGCTTTTGCCTCGATTTCTCGACAAGTGAGGATCTTTGAAATGTGGACAACGATTTTGTGTAACGTTGAAGTGAGACCAAGGAGCATAACTACATAAGGAAGAAATAAACATTTAATAGGAAGAAAAGCAATCACTAACATTATGATATTTTTAAGTTTAAGAAGGAAATAATAGCTCCACCTCAATAGGGATATAAGTGGGACGCTTCGGCTTCCCCACATTTATACAAGGAAGATCTGATGAATATCGAAGTTCAATGTGCCGATGATTAACAAAATAATCATAAACCGTGATTTCGATGGAATCTTCTTCGCTTCCACCTTTCTGTTTCAAGGTAAACCTATAACATACACCAAAAAATAAAGTTATATATACATACAATAAACGAGACAATATTTAGGAGCCATTTGGAAAACAATTACATTTTTGTTATCAAAATGCTTTTAAAACCCGTGGTTGAATGCATGCAAAATTAAAGTTATTGTGATATTTATTTTTCTTCTCCAAAAACAAGTCATTCGTGAGAAGCCATGTAAGAAATGTGAAAAAGATAGCATTTAAAAAACAATTATCCAAATACCTTGTTACAGAATTATTGTTCTGAAAAAACAAAATGAAAAGTTATTTGACAATTATTTTCAAACAGTCATAAAATGTAGTGAACACTAATGCCACTATTTATTGGCAATTCTAACTTAAAAGTGATAAAGAAATGGCAACTGGGTGACAGAAAGAAAAAAATACATTTGGTCTTTGCAGGGCTTTTCACTTAATCCAGTTATCTTGTATTCTGCATTTAATGGGCTAGCTCGAACCCTCAAATTCTTGAGTGTCCGTTTGGCCTGTTGTTTAAGAGCATACAAAAATCTGTAAGGCAAAGTAAAAGATGTAGCACGGACAAAATCAATCAAACGTTGGTCACCTTGGTCCAGTCAAGTGAAAAGGGGTCTCTGACATTCTGGTTTGCAATTAAAAAGTCCACAACAGGACCGGGCTGTATAATCATAGTAGTGGAAACATCTGAAGGGAAAAATAATAATGGAATCGATTAGAATATTAAAAAATTCTAACATATAGGAAAGGGCATGATGATAAAGACTTGCCAATATTCAAAGAGAGGCCACTCTGAGTTGTTCTAAAACTTGAGTGGAAGCCTCTACAGCCAAGAACACCTCCACCTACATCAGTAAAATTTCTTGGATCATCGTGGAAAAATGATTGTCTGACAAGTAGGCAACCTCTGCAACAAAACGGGTTTGCATTAGAAAAGAAATATAAGAACAATCCTATAATAAGTTGCAGTAGTGATTCAAAGAGAGGCCACTCTGCTTTTTTTGGAAAGAGTAAAAGAAAAAAGTTGCACTTACTGCTTTGATGCATTCTGCCGTAAGATGATATCCAGAACCCTGATAGCCTCTTGGAAATTCTCAGATTCCTGACCTCGCAATGCACTGGCAATAGCCTGCATTGGTATCTTCGCAGCAAAGCTAATTTCTACCTTAAATGATTTTGAACGGTACGGTCGTTTCATCCTTTTTCGGTCTCCATCATTAGGACTCCCGTTACCGTTACCATCACCATTACCATTACCATTACCTTCAGGACTACTGTTTCTAGTGTTCCTGTAGTAACAAGCAAACAGGTTTGATTCAACAAATTTTACTCAAATAGATTCAATCATAAATAAGATCCATTATATTTATACCTGTTTGATGTGACATCCTCAAGAACAACAGTAAATTCAAGTTTATTCCTCGGCAGAGGACCAACAGTGAACAAACTCTTCTCACCATCATAAGCAAATTCCTTTCCAGCTAATTCACTATGATAAGTTTCATGTACTTTATCAATCACTTTTCTTCCTACACCCTTGCCATCAACAGGGCGACCATCTTCATAAGCAAGTGCAACCTGTAAATTGTAAATATTCTTAAAAGTATGAATGAGATTATCATCAAACTACCTATAGCACAAAAATTATATAAACTGTAAACAGATACAATGAATGTGAATACAGAGAAACATAAATTGGTGAACCATAAGAAGAAAAATATAGAGAAAGGAACGTACACTGTAATGGAAAAAATGCCCTTCGATATTAGTCACATTAACTTTATAATGATTTGTTAGCAGAGTTATCTTCTGGCCTTTCGAAGCAAGGCCACGTCGGGCAATTGGAACCCGAACAACCTTCTTCTTCAATAATTCTGGAGCCTGCTCTAGTTCAGCTTGAATTGGGACAACATTAGGGGGAATAGGAGGCGGGGGAGGTGGGGGAGGCAACTCCCCTTCAGCTGCATTTCCATCTGGCTCATTTGAACTCATCCTGAAGTAATTTGCAAGACTAATAAGACAAATGGTACATAAATAAGGAAAGCTAATAGACGGCGTTGTCTAATTTTTACATCATTCAAACTAAGCTCGTAACAACATTATTATATAGTTCTTAAGGAGTACTGATTCTAAGAAATGAATTCAGGACAAATATTGAGCAGCTCAATTTATAAAGATCTAACACCCAAAGTTCGTAAGTCAATCCAAATACCAACAGAAAAATCCAAATTCCCCATTCTTAATGGGGTGCATCTGACAATGAATTAAATGCATACAAACCAATTAAGCTGAAAGAATTTCATCAGAAGCACAATGCAAAAGGTGTACGACTTATTGGCAGGCACGTCAAGATAAGACACCGTGCTCGAATTAATAAATGATGATGTCCATTACATTAGCATTTAGGATCCAAACATAAACAAAAATACGCAACGGATAGACAGACCATTGAAAGGCACGAAAGACGTACAAAAAACTAGCACGCCTGGTTTCAAATAATATTAGAGAATCGTGACAGCTTAAAGATACATCAGCAACAGAAATTAGCATATCCTAATTAGTATCCAACGAAGCGGAGCCAAAACATCAAGCAGCCGGCCCGGTTCAACAAAAGTAATTTAGAACATATAACATTGAAAATCAGCATGCAAAAACATACATGCACAAGCACTTCAGCAGATAAAGCCTACTGAATGTTTAGATGAACCACCAACACTGTGAGAAACTGAAGGTCATAAACGATTTAATAATCACCACTAATGATTCTTCGAAAGACCATAACCATGACCAAAAATGCTCTGATCGGAAACAGAAAAGTGAAGCCGCTGTCGAGAAAACGTTGAAAATAGAGCAGAATACGACAGTCGGAAGAAGGAGAAGAAAAACGAGTCAACAAGCTTAAGAAGGTATTATGAAGGAAGAATAATATCGGAAATAGAGTTAAAATAAAGGCAAAACAGAAGAACATTGCAGGCATGACGACAGTGGAGAGTAGCAGCATTATCTCTCAAAAGAGAAAGAAAAGTTCATGAGAAGGCATAAAAGCATGAGAGACAGAGAATGACGAAGAGTGAGGAGTTTGAAGAAGAAAAAACCAGAGAGCGATGATGAAAATCAGTACCTTGATCAGAGAGATGACGAAAACGAAGAGTGTGAAAACCCTAGAAACCAGAGAGACGAACAAGTATAAAGAAGTCTACTCAGAGTCGTCAAACCCTCGCTTCTTTTCTAACTTTTCTCTCTCAAAATGTAAATGGATAGTGAGATGAAATCAGCTCCAATAACGACGTTTTTTCCGCTTTTTCCATTTATATAAAATCACACCTCATAGATGGCTGAATCCTAACCGTCTCTCCTCCTGGTCCCCACGATCCGTTTGCATCAAAATCCACGAGATGTGCGAAATCGACGGACACGATTTCATTTTGGAATCTTTCGAAATCGTCACTCCCGTGGTCACCACGCGCGCGCGTGACTTACAGTGCTCGTGCTGCTCAACTTCTCTCCCCACTCGTCTTTTTACTATTTTACCACCAATGAAACCAAGAAATAACGGCTGTGTCCCTCCCCACACTTATCGTGCGTGGGTCCCATTTCCTAATCTATTGACACGCATATTTACGTTGTGGTAAAAAATAATTCATTTCGCATTAAATAGTTATTTATTATCATTTATACGAGGCCACTAGGCCCAACTGGGACCCTTCTTTTGCTCTTTTCTAATTGATAATATAATATAATAATAGAACTCATAATATATAATGTAATATATAATAATAGAAGTGGGGGTTAGCAAGTATTTTCAGTACTGGCGTGGCACCCTATACGATTAAAATAAATAATTTTTTTGCTCTCCTCGATTTAATGAGTAAGTTTTAGTTAAATTGAGTATGATTCATTTGACAATTCACAATCAAGAGAGTTGTGTTCCAATCCCTTCTCAATAAAAAAATAAAAATAAAAAAGAGTTTTAATGACTTCAAATGGATAAAATAATAAATTTATTTACTACCTTTTCAATATTTTTTTTTTTGTAACGATATTTTAATTAATGTAAGGATTGAAATATTTTAGTCACCGACACAACCTTATCAAATTAAATTTGGTTCGATTTCAGTACATTTTCAATGTTAATGAATGAAAATCTACTCACAGAATATTTTTTTCAAAATGGAATATGAGAATTAAAATCCTACGATTGACTAGGATCCTAACTTTCCCAAAACAAATTTGTTTGATTACTCCAAATCCAAATCTATAATCAAATGTAAATATAGATTAGATTTATTTCTCCTTTTTACGATTTAAATAGATATTATGCAAATTCAAACTTTCCAAATCCAAAATCTGTAAGGTTTCCTTTTTACTATTTAAATAGATATTATGCAAATTCACTTTCCAAATCCAAAATCTGTAAGGTTTAGTATCGTAAAAAGAGAAATAAATTAAATCTATATTTATATTTGATTTATACAAATTTTCTTTTGAATATTTCATACTTTTAACAAAACAGCTCTAGATCACATAAATAAAGTAGCTAAAACATTTTATACATTTATTTGAATTCACACATCTATATAGTTTAGCTTAAAAAATAGTCAATACACGCATAGGTTAACTTATTTGATGTATGACTAGTGATTAGGGGTCAGGTTCAAATCCTTCTACCCTCTTTAATCGTAAAAAAAAAAATAGAAGTATAATTCTATTAAAAATATTAGAGTTGTCTAATTAATTGTAAAAGCTATTTCAAAAGTTGTTTGTCAAGCGAACTATTTTAATAGTACCGTTATATATATATTTTTTTTTTTTTTTTGACAACATGTTGGGGTGGAGATTGAACCTAGGATTTCAAAATCACTTGTTTATTATTATATTTTTGTAAGCAATAAGTAGGAAACATGAGTATTAAAAAAATGAGCATGGTAAGTTTGAAACCTCCATTCTCTTTAATTGTTGACCTCAAAGGTAAATGCACTAATTTGTTTGAGGTTGGAGGTTCAAATTTTCATGTTTCATATTTATTCGAAGAAAAAAAAAAAAAAAAAAAAAAAAAAAAAAAACTTTTTATTTATTCTTTATTACTTTTTAATGATTGTCCGTTTAAATCGTTGGACTAAAATTTTAATATTTAATAACTTTCACAAATGTAAGATATATTAAGCTTAAAATGTACCGACAATATTTTTAAATGTGTTGAAGTTGAATGGATTGAAACAATATTCCTTGAAGACGAGGACAAAATTAGGGATGGGAAGTTATTTCTTCCAATATCTTTATGAATATTTAATTACAAAATAGCAATCAA
The DNA here is from genome assembly GCA_028017165.1 of Herpetospermum pedunculosum. Lineage (NCBI taxonomy): Eukaryota > Viridiplantae > Streptophyta > Magnoliopsida > Cucurbitales > Cucurbitaceae > Herpetospermum > Herpetospermum pedunculosum. The sequence continues at coordinate 243,776 of CM051529.1, read as the reverse complement.
TAAATTTGTCTGTCAAAAAGAACTTTTGATGAGACTACTTTCAAATTTGTTTTTGAAACTATGATCAATAATCTGTAAATGCTTGCATTTTCTATTATTAGCTAAAATAACTCATAATTCATGACAACTCAAGAAAAAAGTGCTTGCCAAAGCGAGCATAGCTCAGCGGGCATATGTATGTGTTAACGACCAAGAGGTCTATGGTTCGAGTCCCCCCACCTCCAATGTACTCAAAAAAAAAAAAAAAAAAAAGTGCTTAAAAATAAGTTTGATTTAAAGACAAGTTTCCACTTACTTCATTTATCAAATATAAACCATCTTTTAGAGAAACTTGAGTGCACCTGTTGAAGAAGAACCTAATCAAGTTTTCAAAATCCACAAGCTTGTTTAGAGAACAAAGTTAAAAATCAGCCAAAAAATTAAAATTTCTTATTATTCAATTCTCATAAGGCCTAAACAACAACATTTCTTTATGCTAATCCAAAATTTCCCTTTCCCCTATTTACAATATTACAATGTTACAGTCCAGACAATATCAATGTGACTGTCAGGCAAACATGGGGATAGATCTTCAAGCTTGCAGGCAATATACCCCCAGACAGCCTCACCTCAGCAGCAGCCATAACAGAGGCATTTACTTAGATAATGTACAAAGCCATTTTAGCCTCAAAACCAAACTTGCTCCTCAACTCAACTACAAAGTTGTTAGATTTTTCGTTCAAAATTGGAATATCACCATAAAGCTTCATCACAATCACATCACTCTAATTCCCATCCTCTTTTGCATTTCCTGCCTTCTCTTTAGCACGGAAATCATCCAAGCTACGGTATTCCTCCCTAAGTAACTTCTCCAATTCTGGATGTTTCCTGAGGGGCTCTTTCTGATCTCGTTGTCTACGATAGTGGTGGAAAGCCCTGCCAAGTATACCGTAATAGATGATCCAACCCGGTGGCAAAATATACTCAATATAATGTTAAGACAAGCAGCTGAAAGATAGAGCAGAACAAGGGATTGAAACTAAAATGTTAGGAATAGCCATCTTGTCTGCCCCGTATCAAACCACATCAACATTTTCTCTCGTATCAAACCACATCCTATCATAATGTACAATTGTGCTTATGATTTTATTTTTTAATATAAAAAAAATCAACTTCCATTTTCTCAATGAAAGAATACACAAGGGGAAAAAATGACAAAAGAAAAAGGCTAACAAACTATAAAGTTACAAAAAGGGACTCCAGAGATACAGAATAATTGCTTAAAGTCTGAATAACAAAGACTCGGGAGATATTGAGCCTAGCTAAGGTCCAAACCTCCCCCAAAAGCTTTCGGAGCTCATCCTCTTGATTATGTTATGATTGAAGTATTGTGAATAAATAATTTTCTTACGTTCTTATGTTTTTTGGGAACTCGTTAGAGTTTTTGAAAAAAGTAAAAATCAAAACTTATGTTCTGAATAGTATAAATAAATAATTTTCTTATGTTCTTCATGCTTTTCTCCAAGAACGAAGGCCACACTTCTGGTTGGAAATATTACAAAATGTTTTTTTTATAGGATATATTACAAAAATGTATTGCTTCCCATCACTAATACCAGTGAAAAAAATTCTCAGGTTTACTGTTTGAAGATTGTCATTAGTGCTACGATTTACTTATGATACATAACGTAACTTAAATAGATTAAAGCCTGCAGTAGGTAATTAAAACAACTTGAAAATAACAGGAAACACATAAGAACTCACCAGTATTTCTCAAGGCCGTAAAGATTTCCTTTCTGGAAGAACTCAAGGGTAAGCTGTTCAAAGTCTGTGTATAGATCCTCTCTAAATTCCTTTTCCAAACCATAACTGATACCAGAAAATAAATGGTCAGACTTATTTAAGTATTACAGAAGATTATAGCTTCGGAGGTATTAAATTTTTATTCATATAAAAAAATATGCTTCAGAAAAGTGAGCGTTGTAGGCAACACACTCATGCTGAAACTTCAGGAAGTTGAGATATCCAGTAAAGAAGAAAATTTTAATGGATGAATGGGGAAAAAGGAAGTATGATTCGTCATCAATACCTATAGAACCTGAAAAGGCACTCCATTCCATAATTATAGTTAGAAGCAGCATCTTCCAGTGCATATTTTCGGAAGTCGTCGTACATTGAAACAACAAACAAGTCTCTAAGAAAATAAGACCAAAACCGATAGAGAGTATTCATTTCCTGCATAAATAGATCACTTTAGAGGTAAGTTTATAATATAAAAAAAAATCGGCAGTGTCGATTATGTAAGAATTTAACAACGTTGACTCCCAGAAGCCAAGTGTGATATAACTTATAACCATTAAAGCAAACGATGCGTGGTTAACACATACACAGCTGGAGTCAAACATGAAAGAACAGTAGATCTGAAAAGTACTTAATTAGATATAAGCCAATGGCTTTATCAAGTGCAAAACTTGTCCTCAATTTCATCTTAGCAATGATTAAAAAAATGAAAGATCTTACATGTCAAATATAATTTCCGAAGTGCACATTCATATTTTCATGGAAGATTCAGCACTAAAGATTAAATACTTCATAAGAATGGGCTTCAAACATAAAATATAAGAAAATGGCTCAATGATAGATGTAATTTACGGCAACACCATGCACGTGCATATTTTTATGTACGAGATGAAATAAATATGATGGATAGGAAGTTTAGGAAGGCAATCCACCTCGCTGCAACCGATTCCCAACTTCTTTCTATCATTCAAGCACTTTTTGTAAAATTTAAGGTACCTAAAATGAGAAAAATAGGAAGACTTCACATTACAAAGCTATCCTCATATCTGAGCAATATATAACATAAGTAAATGACAGTCTCACTTCTGTTGTTTAAAACCATTCTCTTCTAGAAGTTGGTGACTGGGATGCTGAAACGGTGGAAAAGACTTGGGCAGGGAACCCACTGGTGGACTATTGCCAAGGAAACTTCCATGAGGAGAAACACTCAATTTCAAGTGCCTGGAGCTGTAAATATAAGATCATACTTGTATTAGCCCCAAATGTGTGTGTGTGTGGTGGGGTGGGGTGGGGAGACAATTGGAGTACGATTTCTTTGTTTAGCAAACTGAAAGAAAGAACTTTAGTCTTACAATTAACTTCCTTTTTTCCCAAGAGCAGAGAATGTGTATATTCCAAAACTAGGAGGCCTACTTTAGTAAGAAAATCCATCATATTTTATACACAGCAGGCTCCTTCAGACTAACCTCGTGTTTTCAGGAGGAGTAGAACCAAAGAAAAAGCCAACAGAATTACTAGGTGGACTCTCTGCTACAATGCCAAGAGAGTTCCGACTGGTTCCATGATTTCTAAAGTTGCTGGAGAAAAAGCGTTGCTTATGTGATGATTGTTGTTTAGGGAAGGTTTTAGTTTGTTTCTTCCTGGGACTAGCATTCCCGATTTCATCCAAACCACAGTATCCAGCAGAATTTTCACTTGGTTTTGACCTTGCTGATCCTGAAAAATTGCTAGATAATCTTGAGGTTCCTTCCCTATTCTCTGAGTTGCACTTGCTCTTTTTCCGATTAGATCGCTTTTTTTCCAGTACCTTTGCATGTTAAAAGAACTTTAACAATCATTCAATTGAGAAAAAGAATTGCATAAAAAGAAAATAAGAGGGATGGTAGGGCCTCAACTTGCTCGTAGAAGTAAAGACCATCATTTATTGTTGAAGCAAGCTCTATAGATATTGATTTTGATTCTTTGCCTCCACTTGTAGATCTTCGTTCGATGCCACTATTCTGCAAGGCAAGTATGGAGGAAAAAGTTAAAATTAATCCATACAAGAAAGGGAATGGGACATGAATTGTTCATATGTGCACTCTTTCTGGATGATTAACGAAAAAAGGAAATTCGAGACTTAGCACCAGTAAGAGGAAAACAGCCTCAGAAAACACATAAAACAAAAAAATTATCTAGCACTAAATCCATTCAAAGTCCAAATATCCTAAATTCATTTAGTTAACTACCATCACAACTTTTTGTTTGTTTGTTGGGTTATCACTTATCAGAAACATGAAATTCTACCAAATAATGATGACAAGGCCCCAACATCAGATTGAGGGGAACTACGACCAACTACGCTCATAGTTTTATTTCTATTTGAGTAAATATTTGTCTTCCAGAACACGAGCAAATCCTCTAATTTCTAAAAGTTGGCCACAACAAAACTTCTCTTAATTTCTTACAATTTTCAGCAAGAATATTCAGATGAATGATTGAAACAAGGTGCATCATATAATAGATAATAACAATATAATAAAATGACACGAATATATATATTTTTTTTAAAAAGGTACCGAGCTTTCATTAAGAAAAAATGAAAGACAAGGGCATACAAAAACTCAAGTAAAAAACAATATAATAAAATGACATGAATTTTGGCCCGTTTAGGCACTCTTGATCGTTGTATTGACAAGTTTCTACAAATTTCCCGCCTTTTTGGTCGGCCCACTTTGGTCGCTTTCGACACTACCGGAGACTCCCACCCTATGTGATTTGTTTGTTTTTTGGGCTCCTGTTTGAGTTTGTCTCTCTTCTTATCTTTGGAAGAGCACTTTTGTTGTTTTGCACAGATTTAACACTCTTTTGTAACTCTTTACATATTATCAATGAAAGGTTACCGTTTCTTATCAAAAAAAAAAAAAAAATTACATGAATATTGTGATTTGATCTTCATCTAATGTCCCGCTATCAAAAATAAGAATAATGTTACTGAGCAGCAGTTGCTCGACATGGAAGCAAATCATTTCCCTAATAAGTAATAACATCTACCTGGGTGACAATAATAAGTCTCTGAACATCTTGATCATTGACAGCAATCTCGTCATCATCTTCGTCAATCCTTGGTGGATGATTCAACAAGGATTAAAAAAATCAGAATCTAAAAGCAGCTTAGAACATTCTACAAATTGAATCACCATATCAATGGATCTGATCCATTGTACAGAGTGGGAAGATATATATTTTAAGGAAAACTATCAAAAATCATGAGCGAATAGTGTCCAAACACGAGGCAACCAGTAGCTATCTCTCTATCTGCATAAAATTTGCTGTTTCGAAGACTTCTAAAAACAACCTATTCACACTACTACATTCTACGAGCACTGATAAGTGATAAGAACCATTTTATAATATACTGGTCAAATACCCAATGAACAATAAAATATATTAAATTTCTATCAGAGTCCATGATGAGCAATTATCTAATACAATAACTTTTCTGTTATTGGGAAGGGTGGCCATTACTTCATTGTAACCAACTATTATGCCAGTTATTTAACAACTGTAAGCTGGTCTATTTTCTGCCAAATAGAAAAAGAGGTAGCCACCATTTCTTTAAAAAGAAAGAAGAGATATTTGCAGAAGAAGATGGAATAGTAATCCATCAAAATAACCAGGAGAGTTTACGAAAAAGGACTGGGAAACAACCAAAAAGAAATTATAATTACAAAAACTCAGGCACCATATTATAACGAAAGATTTAATGATAATAGATCTCCAATAATCAACTTAGCAAAAATGTTTTATCTATCATGCCAAACATCATTGTTGCGATCCAGGTAGATCATACTTTGTACCATAAAATCTATGAAAACTAATTCATGCATGACAACGAAATGAGAGAGGAAAGAGAAATTTACGGGGGACTAAAAACTAGAGAGTTGATGGAAGGTATGCAGGGAAGAGAAGGAGAAATTAGAGATGGAGAAGAAATCTAAGAATTTGTATGCATGTGAAAAAGACAGATTATAGATGAGAGTTTTTCATTAAATAGGGTATAACGGAAGACAAGAATTCTCCCAACTGCCAAGCATCCCGAAAATTGTCAAAAAGCACTTAAATTGTGAAAAGAATGGAAGCCCGGGAATAGTAATAAAGGTAAGCAAAAACCAAAAAAAAATATTATCTACAAAATTGCCAAAAGAAATCTCTAACCCTTGTAAAATCCTCTGGTTTCTTTCTAATTATATCCAAAAGAAAGCTACCCAAACCTTCGGTTATTCCAACAAAAGGATGTCTTAGAGTGATTTGAATGAAGTTTTTGACCAAGTGACCAAGAACAATAAACATACCAATGTGGATCAGTCTCCTCCCTCTTTATAAAGGCAGAACATTTTTCCTTTTTTTTTTCTGTGTGTGGGGCGAGACAGAAGATTACAAGTAATTTTCAAAATGTTACATTATTATTTAAATGCCAACAAGGAAAGACCAGATAAAAATCATCGAGCTAGAATCAGTCACATACCTTCCACTTGAAGTCAAATCATCTTTTTTTATCGTTTTCTGCTCTATCTCCAGCTCTTCATCAAGCAGGAAAGTGCTTGAAAATTGGCTAGAAAGGTCATCAACATTATGTGCACCAACGTTTGATGAAATCTCAAAGCCTTGAGGCACAGTTCCACCAGAATGTTCTGAACAAAGTTACAATCAGCACAAAACCAACAGATGATTATTAAATTGACCTCCCACTTGAACTACTACGTTCATAACAATACTTTTTAGTCTCTACTCCATCAACAAGCAGAACAATTAAACTATCACCTTCCACTATAAATAGATTTGCTACTTCCCGGCTGTCCCTGTTTGAGAACTGCTCCAGAGAACAACCCTGAAGTATTGGAGATTTGATATTATCTTCAGATGCCAGCATTCTACTACCATCTGAAGCATTCTCATCCACCGGATTGGAAGAAGCCTCAACATTTAATGTTGATTTAGAGTCTCCAGGAATTGGAATCCACTTCAACCATTCATCACGTTTTCGCACCTTGTCACCCTACAGAAAATCAAGGTTTGTAAGGTAAAGTAGAATAAATTTTGTTTCACTACAAGCCTGTGTAGTTTTCTTTTTTTTGAAAGGGTACCGGACTTTCATTAAGAATACAAGGGCGTACAAAAAAAAAAAACAAGCCCCAAGGAGGGAACCCTGCTATAAGAAGAAGCTCCAATCAAGTAAAATAACGTTTAAGGAATAATTACAAAACAAACGCGTCACCAACGCTGGAACCTGCTAAGGGACCAGACAACACCCGGGTCCGCAAGCCTGTGTAGTTTCTAATTCATTTTCAATCTATGCTTTACTTGGAATACTCTTTGTATCCTTCTTCTAGTACATTTGCACACAGAGTACAGCAGTTGTACTGGAAAAGCAGAGGTTATAATGTGGGACAAGTCCTATATAATTCTTATGGATTATGATTTTGCTATATGAACTAGAATATTTATATTTGAGGTCCACATTATTTAAGTCTGTATCTAACCAATCTACCTCAAATTCAAATGAATATTTTCTGATTTATCCTTAGATTCCTACAAAATGCTAATTGGCACCTCTGCTCTATCTGCACATTCTCTTCAAACAAAGTGACTAGCTTACTAGGCTCACTAGAAACTTTTTTTTTCTTTACTAGAAACTGGTGAACACAATCCCATATTCTCTCCATCCTTCTACTCTCTTCCTCTCCGTCTCCACTGTCCTGCATCAATTTGGTATCTTTAATTATCACATTTGATTATGGTCCACACCTAATTTAAAAACTGATGCTTGTACAAGCTCAAAAGGCAGCCAAGATGCCATCCCAACAATCCCACTATCTAAAATGAGAGTAAGAATGGGAAAGATATTTAATTTCTGCATGTGTTCAGAAAAGAGTTGGGAAGAGTACAAATTAAAAGTTAAAACTGAAACAAATCAAAAAAATAAATAAAAATAATGTCAAACTATGGGTTTTAAAGCTGTGAACTTTAGATCCCACTCAACATGACAGCATCCTATAGTTAGTTAGGTTTCTCAACATGACAGCGTTATGAAAAGAGTGTTGCAGAAAGTCAACAGTTTTAAATTTCATCATTCTAACTGCAGCACTAAAATCCTTGTAGTCTCAAGGTTTTCGCTCCATGCTTTTCATAGGACGAATTGAACTTCAGACAAATACCAAAACGAAGAAAAAGAATATAATCCCATTCCTACTACGTCAAGAATCAAAGCAACATAAACTGCCTGGACGAAAATTGCGGGTTGCTTTAAAATATATTTATTTGAATGAGTATTGTAACATTGTTCTAGATGAAAATAAATAGATAAGAAAGTTATTTAAAGCCAACTGGAAACTTTCTACATCCATTTAAGTTGGGAAAGAACTAGGCAATAATATAGCTTCCATATAATTTTTTAATGTCCTAAAAAGTAAATTAGATCAAAAGAACAGGGATAAACTAAAATTTGTAGTTCAATAAGACCTATTATCATCAGATTTTCTAATTCTTTGGTGCTGCCACATAATGTTCAGGATTTCGTTTCTTCAATTTTGGTGGGCCACCCTTTCAATAAGTCCAAGAAGCTGCTTTGGAATGCCATCAATCGAGTTTTTTGTGGATCATTTAGCGTGAAAGGAATAATCAAATTTTCAGTCATTTGGAAAGTCCGTTCCATAGGGTTTTTTAATAGCATCCTCTTTACTTCTTTTTATTGGTGCAAATATTCTCCCTACTTTAAAGACTACTATTCACTTACCTGTTTAGTTGCTAATTGGCGTTCATTTTGTAGATTTTCTAATTCTATATTTCCCCAAGCCTTTCATATGAATTCCTTCTGCACCATAGGCATAAATACAGAAATGAACAACAAAGCCATGAAACAAAATAATAAATACCTGAACTTCAATATTTGCAGATGAGTGCAGAGAATCAAGGATGAACGGAATGTCAGTGCTCATTTTCTTAACCTGGAACCAAATTTTAAAAAATGAAAAAACAATATATGAGTGTTAACAAGGAATAATTCATCAAATTGATAGAACATGATAGCTCAAATGTGAAATCTTTAAACATAATATGTTGTTGGCAACTTGCAACTTTTGAACCTATCAGTACACCACAGTGTTCTATTCTATCATGACTATTTATATATCCTGAATCCATGGGACAGATCATCTATATGGAAAAAAGGCTTATTTACATTTTCCGAAACACTCCAATAAATATTAAACTATAACCCTTGGTTTTCAAAAAATAAATATTAAACTATACCCTTTTGAATTCAGCAATAGCTGGTATTGGAACCCATCCATGGTCATCCATCAAAGATATTAGGAAATGGTCATTCTTCAGATTTTCATTGCTGCAACCAAAATATAAGGAAAAATGCAGGATAAGTTGAAGGCAGAACTTTTATACAAGAAACAAGAAAATATCCATTGATAAGTGGAAAGCTACAAATAGATGAGTAATACTCAACCAGCAAGGGAGCTGACAAAGAGCTGCTCCCACTGGAATTAGAAGGCCAAACGAAAATATAAATAACAAGGCTACAGTCAACAGAAATTAAAATACTTATCTAAGTATAAAATCCACCCAAAAAAACCAAAAAGTTAAGCACAAATGTTGCCAAGAAATTCAGGTGCAACAAAACATTCAACACTAAATAAATAAATAGGATATATAATAGGACTAATATTAACAAGTAGCAATTCTAATGTAAAGCAGTACTAAAATATCAATATGGTCAACAAAAAGGGGGAAACACCTAAAAAATCACTTTCTAGATTGATGGTTGACCCACCTAAAATAATACTCGATTTGTTTTACTATGTTGGCCCGAAGAACTAGCATATCGGGGGGGAGCATTGAAGCCCTTGGATTAGGAGGGTGTGGAATGAACTGAGGAGGTCTCCCAATTGCATCAGGAGGTGGAACCGGAACATAGTACATAGGTCCATGTCCTGCATAACATAGAAGTCTTTGGTGGTAACAAATTCGATTGATAATTACATGTTAGTATAGTTCAACAATATAACAGCACATATTTATATTTTTAGAGAAGTTTAAAGATTTGTGTGGCAGATTTTTATACTTAGAGAACGAAGAGGGACAAGGAGGTTAAGATTATAATGACATATCTTAAGACACTTCAAAGGTAAATTTGGATGGCATAATTACCAGGAAAACTTGGACCAACCATGAAGCCAGGAGCTGGAGAGAAAAACTGTGGCCGTATGAAAGGGCGTGGTCCAGCACCATGTTGCATGGAAATGTTGTCTCTTGGATGAAATCCCCGTTGATGATGCCAGGCATGGTTCCAATGAATACCAGACTCTTGCATATTAGGTCTTCTATTGTGAAGACCAACAACATAACCACTTGGATCACCTCGTGGGGGAGGCTCGACAGGTGGAACAAAAGCTTGCACTGATGTCTCATTGCCAGGCTTAACCATATGTACTTCAACACCAGCTACAGGTCGAGGCTGGTAAGCATATCCTGGAACGGCAAGATGAGGAGGGTGTAATATCGGCGGAAAAAGTGGAGGCATTGGTGGTTGATGATAAGGTAATGGAACAGAAACATGTGGAGCACCATTTAAGTTGCGCTTAGAGCCTGGTTTTGGATGATGTGATTGGAAATGCTTGTGTGAATAACTAGGATTCCGAGAGACAGGTGACTTTTGTGCATATCCTCCCTCCTAATTGAAAGCGTCATCTCTCCAGTTAAGTTTTACTCATTAGGAAAAATAAAAGAAATTGGATATAATAAGTCAGTAAGTGACAGGAATGTAAAGTAGTGATTAACAAGATTTCATAGCTGTGGACTTTGCCGTGTTATTCACTGATTGAAATTGATGCGAAAGAACATGAAGACGGAAATCTTGATTATAGAATGCGTTAAAATTGAATTTATGGTATTTTGTAAGTAATATTGTGAAAGAGCATTAGTTGAAAGAGTCATTTCTTGAATATAGAAGAAGTAAACCTGAGGTACAGAGGGAGGAGGAGAGTGAAGAGGTAGTTGATCAGAAGACTTAGCAGAAGTAGTAGCATCGAGACATTTGGAGCGCTGGGCATCGGCAAGTGCAGGCCAAGAATGAGCAGCTCCCATTACAGGAGCATCCGTGTCGACAGATGGAGTCTTCCAAGGAGACTTGCGACCATTGGTGTCTTTGTTGTCGTCGGAGACCTCACTCTCCACCATCACCATTCCAAGAAAGAGCAAGAACAAGAACGAGAACAAGAGGCGGATTCGTCGGAGGAGATTGAGAAGGGAGTAAGAAGTTAGGGCGGATCAAAGAAAGCAAGAGAGGAGTGGGGCTGCTGGTGGTGCTGCTGCTGCTGCTGCTGCTAGGGTTTATGAAGTGGGAAAGAGAGAGAGAAGTCGAGAAGTTGCAGAGAGAGAGAGGAAGTGAAGATCTTGGCGGAAGCGGAACATAGAGAGTGGAAAATGAGTTGCAGTATAATTTATATAGCGAGGGCAACCCCTGCGACTGAGGTGTTTGTACAGTCTGGAATTGCTGACTTTTGCCTTTTTCCTATTTCGAGCTCATTTCTTCCCTCTCTTTCAATAAACAAATCAATTTTCCCCTTTCTATTTAACGTTTCATTTTTCTTACATTTTTAACTTTAATATTTCGTCCTTGCATTTTTTTTTACTTTCTTTTGCACTTTGTAGATAATCAATAATGTAAGAAATTAGTTAAAAATACAGAAACTGAATTGATTTTCAAGCACATCTTTTTTATTTTAAAACCAACCAAAAATAATCAAAAATAAAAAACGAATTGTCCAACAGATTTTTTGTACTAATTTTATGTCTCTACCATAACCGTCTTTTGTTTTGTAACTCTTTATCTATCTGAATTGTCTCCCTATCTAAATCTATCTCCGACTATTTTTGTGTAAAAAGAAAAGAAATATGTCTCTATTTATTTTAGTACTAAATATATCCATATATCATTTTTTTCTTTAAAAAACAGAAAAATAAAAGGCAACTATCACTTTAGAGGAATAAACATATAGTAAATTTTGAAAGAATATAAGTTTTTTTTTTATTTCATTTTTTTTTTTAAGCATAATGCAAAGTTAGAATGTATTTTTTATAATTTAGCGTATTATATTAATTGTCACTTTTTCTTCACCATCCTTCGTCGTACTCATTCTTTCCAAATCTGTAACGAACGAATTTGTTCGCCTTTCCAACTATAGAAGAAACAAAGGTTTGATCGTTTCCCTCCAAATATGGGATCTTGTTTTATTCCTTCTAAATTCGTATGGAACCTAGCGACAATGAGTGTATTTTGTTCGGAGACTATTTAGAATAAATTTTCAAAGTTCGTAGGGACTAAAAGTATCCACATTCAAATTTAAAAGACCAAATAGACCCTAAATTTAATTTTTGTGAACCAAAAAGGTATTTTCAACCGAATTTAGATAGGAAATACTTAAAATTCTTATTTTATAATTTTGTTGGTCAAAGTATAAAATTACTTAATTCGGTATAGACTAAATTTTAATTTGAGTCTTATTGTTATAAATGATTCAATTAGTCCGGACTTAGTTTTAATTTGATATCTTTTTAAAAAAAAAAATGAATTTTAAATCATGTGAATGTAGTTTCAATTTGATTTCTATAGGTTTAAAATTTTCAATTAGGCTCTTAAAGTCTACACAAATTGTCACTCAAGATACCATAATTGCATTTTTGTTATACAAAAATTTTCTATTTGAATAATTGTGTTAGTTAATTGTATGGTGATTTAGTATTGAGTAAAAAAAAAGAAAAAATTGTGAAGGTTTCAAGTGGGTAAAACAAAATTTAGGACAGGGGTCAAACATTTAAAATTATATGAACTAACTTGAAATTAAGGCTAAATTTTAAAGATTAAATTAAAACTTTTAAAATGATAGTCCTCGTGATTCAAACATAAATCGAATGTTTAGGAATTAATTTTCTACGAATTTTTTTGGCAACAAATATTGTAGGGTCAATTGGTATGTCTCGTGAGATTAGTCGAGGTGCAGGTAAGTTATTCCAAACACTAACGTATTTATTTAAAAAAGAAAAAAAATCATAGGGAGTGAGATAAACCATCACAATTCAATTTGATTGTCCATTTGACATATATATAAAGAAAATCTGAAATTTTGTAAAAAAAAAGACGTATGACGGGGACATGGCGGAACTGGAAGCTGGCGTGGGGAAGGGGGAAGGGGACAATCTTCAAAACATCTATCTCTCAAATTATTGAGGACAGAAATCTGTATAAATATAGCTCATATTTCACAACTCCTCAAAAATTTCTGCCTACCCTCTTCTTCTTTTTTTCCGATTCCTTCAATCCATTGGCCTTTAAATATTATATTACATAGTCCATAAATTTTGCATAAAAACTATTTTATTATTTTATTAATTATTTGTATATGAAAATGAAAACAAATAGGATTTACGGGGTGTTTACGTATTTGTACAGATAACCCCCTTTGAGACGATGAGGTTTTATAATCCAGATTTTGAAAATTTATGTAATTTTGACCTTTTCTCGTATAATTAGTAAGTGCGCAAAGTCTGTAGTACCCTTCACTGAGCACGATCACGAAGAGACAACTATAAGGCTCTCGTGCTAAGCAAATGGTACAAATGACTTTTTCACAGGGTGAGGGCACTTGCTTATCCTGAAAGGTCAAAAACATAAATTTTCTAGAAAAAGTCAAAAAAACTTTACGCTCCCCAAAAAGAGGGTCATTCGTACAAATATCATGTGTTTACAATGTCGACAAAATTTGAAAAACAAAAAACAAAATTGTCAACCTTAGATTACAAATGACGTCTATCATCCATGAAGTCAGGAAAATATAATAGGTTGATTGTGTAAGGTGAATATGTATATTGGTCTAACATCACAATAATATTAGAGTAGAATATACTTACACAAAATTTATTTGAATAAAATTATAATATATTATATTAATATATATATATATATATATTTTTAAAAGAATATACTAATAGTATTAAATGATAAATTTCATTGCAAAAAAAAAATATATATATATTAAAGACATTTTGATTCCAATTTTAATAAATAAATAGATAAATAAATAAAAGGTAGTTTTAATAATTATAGGTAACTTGTCGATAATTTCAATAAAAATAAAATAAAAAATTGGTATTTGATTTTTTTTTTTTTTTCGTTTTAAAAATTTGTTAGATGAACGTAAAAATATTTTTAAAAACTAAAAACTCGGTTACTAAACATCTGTTTTTTAAATAAATTAAAAAAAAAAAAAAAAAAAAAAAAAAAAAAAAAAAAAAAAATCCGTTATCAAACCACCTCTTAATAATTTAAATAAAATTACTTTAGATGAGTAGTTTTTAGATTTCACTTTCATTAATAAAATAAAAAGTTTGGCAATTTATTTATTTATATTTTTTTCTTATCTTATCAACAAAATATTTTAAAATATTATTATTCTCAATTATCTCATCACATTGTTTTTTATTTTTAAATTTAATTTGTTGCTTTTAATTATTTTTCTTAAAAAAAAAAAAAAAAAAATCAAGCCCAAAATAATCGCAAATTCGGTCACACCGCAATTGGGTTCGAAATCGGATCAGTATTTGGCCCAAAGGTCAAGCCCAACTATTCAAAAGACAATTTGGCCCAAAGGCCAAACCCATGGGCACAAAATTCAAAAGCCCATTGTCGCAGCCGCCCATCTCATCTCTCATCTCATCTCAGCCGCTGCGGAATATCTAAAAATATGTATAGAGGTGGACTTGAACCCATACTTCATTCAACTTTAAATTTAGGTGGGTTCTAAATTTCCTTCATGATCTTAAGTTCAAATTTTCGAATGTCAAAATTGATTGGAATCCCAAAATTATACCAAATCAAATTTTCATTATTTCTACTCCGAGTTCAAGCTAAATTTCGAGCAAAATCCAAAAAAAATTCGAGTAAAGTTCAAAGTCAAACCCTTTTTCAAAATTCAATTGGGCAGACGCAAGACTCTACCTTACATCCAACAAAAAAAATATACCGAAGTTCAAATCAAGTTTATGCCAAATAAGAAAGATCAAAATTGTGAGCTAAATTCATATTTTTGGTCAATTGGCATAAAAAGGTATATCAATCAAAATAATTGATTTATTGATCAAATTTCATATTTCGGTAAAATTGATATTTCAAGGCGGAGTCGAAATTAGGGGTGTCCTACGTTTCGATTTCTCTATTTAACTTTTCTGAGACTCACCCACACATACTTGTGCATAACTCTCGAAAAAGGGGCATTTGTTGACTGATAAATTTCGGCCAATCAGCAGTCGCCACGTGTCTTCATCACGGTCGGTGGATCAGATAGACTTGACCGAGCAAATTCGATCACACCGCAATTGGGCTCGAAATTGGATCGGTCTAGAAAAGTTATTCTAAAGACAATTTGGCCCAAAGGCCAAGCCCATTTGGGCTCAAAATTCAAAAGTCCAATGGGTCCAAGCCCATTAGATTCAAGCCCAATCTCATTGGATCCAGACCCATGAGAACTCTATAAATAAAGAGCTCATTCTTCATTTTCAAGGTTCATAAAATTTCTTCTCCTAAAAGTTCATAGAGAATTCTCAAACAACGAAGACTCCCTGAATCCTTGGAAGACTCCCTTCAACATCGAGAACAAGCTGCGAAGCCCTCGATCTAAATTCAACATCGAGAATAAGCTGCGAAGCCCTCAATCCAAATTCAACATCGAGAACAAGCTGCGAAACCCTCGATCTAAATTCAACATCGAGAACAAGCTGCAAAGCCCTCAATCCAAATTCAACATCGAGAACAAGTTGCGAAGCCCTCGATCCAAATTCAATATCGAGAAAAAGCTGTGAAGCCCTCGATCCAAAATCAACATCGAGAACAAGCTACGAAGCCCTCGAAACAAACTCAACATCGAGAACAAGCTGCGAAGCCCTCGAGATACATTTAAATTTAAGAGAGAAATAATCAGAGGATAAACATTAGAGATTGTAATCCAATACGCACAGATACAAATACATACAATACAAATACAAATTTAAATTTCATTTACACCTGCCGAATTTCCACCCGTCGTTCGAAATCTCGTGTGAACAAACTTCTATCAGTGATAAACTACTATCACTAGCAAAATTATATGAAAAACTGAGATGATAGACTACTATCAGCGATAGATCATACTATTAGTGATAGAAACTGTGATATCCGCAATTTTTTTAAAAAAAATGTTATATTTTTAATTAGTTTACTCTAAATTGACATCTTTACAATTTTCACTTTTATTTTTTTTATTTTATATATATATATATATATATAAACGGTTGTTTTTATATATACTTTATAATTTAAAATATATATATATATTATAAAGTTATTTAAAGTAATCATTTTTTTTAATTTAAATTATATAAAATTTTACACAATTATCTTATACAATTTTTTTAAGTTAAATAATAATATAAGTCCATACTTTCATATTTTTATATATACTTTAGTATTTAGTCAAAAAAAAAAAAATATATATATATATATATATATATATATACTTTATTTTACACATTATTATTTTTCACATCAATGGGTGTTTTTCTTATTTTTCATAAAAATAAATATATATTTTAATTTTCACGATATAAATTGACATCTAATTGATTTTTTTACCAAGGGGTGACAAACTGTATTCTTTTGCTTGCAACCAAATGAAATTGGACAACCTAACTTAAATATTTAGCTACAAAACTTTTAACAATTAAATTAGTTCTAAACGTAATCAACTCAACCTAGTTTAACTTCGGAATACTTTCAAGTGTTTTATATATTAAAATATTTCATTAAGGAGTAAAATGATTAAAATTCCTAAATACTTTCAAGTGTTTTATATATCAAATTTCTATTATATTCTCTCAACCAAGAGATGAAGTTCAAATCTTTCATCCGGCATGTTCTTTGAACTCCAAAAATAACATAACAAAATTAAGAAAGTACCTAAAAAAAAAAAGTTTAATATATAGTTTTAATGAGATTATATTTAAATTGATAGTTAAACAAAAAAAAAAAAAAAATTGAAAATAGCTCAAAGCTAAAAATGAAGAAGGTGCAACAAGAAAGAATATTATATATGAAATTTTTATTTAAATATGGTTATATATGTAGGTATGTGAAACAATTAATATCCATTATTTTCAGTAATATTACTAATTAATATACAATGTATAGGGAAAACAAAAAGAGTAATATACGCCAAAGCGAGCATGGCTCAGCGGGCATATGTATGTGTTAATGACCACGAGGTCTGTGGTTCGAATCCTCCCACCCCAATATACTCAAAAAAAAAAAAAAAAAAAAAAAAAAAAAGAGTAATATACTGAAAAGAATAATGAGGCGGAAAATGGCAATAAATATAATTTCATAGCCTGAGCTTGAAGTTGCAGGTACTGCTTTTAATGGCGATATCAGTATTCGCTGAAACGCTATCAACCAACAGTCTGCAAGTCGCCGAGAACTTCACTTTCATCAGCTTCAAGCTTCCGAGCTTGATCCTGACCGGCTGTCTCACAATCAGATTCAACGGAATATTCCCGCTCTGTTGCTGCTGTTGCTGCAGCGTCGTCAAAAGCGCGGTGGCGTTTTCCGTCACTCCGACCAACGGCACGTTCAGCACCGTCGTATTCCTGTGCCCTTGGTAAAATACCGGCAAAGCCCCTTCGCACAGCTTCGTTTCCGTGTACCACGCGCTTATATGGCTCCCTCCTTCGTAATAGATTCCGATTTTCTTGTTAGGGTTCGTCGTCGTCAGACTCAGGTTGAATGTCGCGTCCAATCGGTCGTTTCCACTTAATGTGAACTGCGTCGCTTGCAATTTGTCGATCGAGTACTCCGGCAGCTTCGGCCGGAACACTAGGTACAGGATTCCGACTACGATTCCGATCAAAACCAGGAGGAGGACTAAAATCGAGATCGTCCAACACAGGCATCTGCAGCAACAGCTTCGCCTCTTCTTCGGTGGCTTCGAGTGCACCACCGGAATCGTCCGCCGGAATGGCGGATATTGATTGGCGTCTGATTTTTGGCTTCCGCGTGGCACCAAGGGGTCGGTGGGAGCCGCCGTCGGTGGTGCCTCAACATCGTGGACTGGATGTATCCTTTGGTGCTCCGCCATGGACGAAAGGTACGAACTCGGAATCCGAGAGAAATCAAAGAGAATGAAATTAAAACAAAAAAATATGGTATGAAATGAGAAATGGTAACGTATCTATATAGTTATATAAAATTTTGGATGCTCAGTCGTCAAATAGGACATGTTGAGGAGACTTTTTGACCAATCAATTATTGACTTTTGGGTTTGGGATGTGGCTTTCTAGGAAGGAAATTAAAATTCAAGGAAATAAAATAAAGTTATTCGTTACTAATTATATTAATTATTTTATTATTATTTTGAGTTTTATGGTGTGATGGAGGATTTGAATCTCTATTTTTTAATATATATATGTCTAATTGAACTAGGCTAAGCAAATTATTTGATGATGTCACTACAATATGATTATCTTCTAATAATCGTCCTATGTTGATAAAAAAATATACGTCTCTTAAAAATTATTGAATATACGATTAATAAAATACTTTTATAATTTATCATTCACACCTAAATGATGTAAAATTTGAAAGTCTCTTCAAATAATTTATCTAGTGATTATATTAATTAAAAATATTGTGAAAATTAATATATGACTTTTGATGCGTATTAGAGGAAGCATGGAAGGTGAGAACTAGAATAATTGATATTATGTTTTTTTATTAATAAGAATTAGATGTGAGTTTGAAGTTTTGGTTCCTCTACATTTGGATTTATAAAAATGAAAACCAAGTCAAAAAAAAGTAACCGAGCCAAGTATATATATATATTTATTGAGTTACACAAAGTCATTCATCTGAATATTAGATTTTATTATTATAATATCAATGTCTCACACGTATATGATCAGAAGACATAATTAATTATGTTATGTTTCAGTGTCAATTAATACTTAAATTCTATTAATTCAAAAGTGGGTGTTTCAAAAAAAAAAAAAAAAAAACAAACAAAAAAAAAATGGGTGGGGGTAGGTATGTGAATAATTTATTTGAGTTTTAAGGGTTGTTTTTAGGAGGGATAACCACTTTTTTTTTTTTTTTTTTCAAAACAACCTTTTTTTTTTAATTTATTTCAACAACAACTCCTCCCTAAAAAAAAAAAAAAAAAAAAAAAAAAAAAAAAAAATAAAAAAATAAATAAATGAGATAGAGGTATGAAAAATGAGACCATATATAATTGAAAAGTAGTTCACCAAAAATAGTGATATCTTACTAGCGTTTTTCGGTCTCTTTCATGATGATGAAGGATCTCTCTCTCTTTCGGTCTCTTTCAATAAAATAATTTACATATTTATTTAAGGTTATTTGGATTTTTTTTTAGAAATAGAAAGGCTACTTGGCGGTGTTCTAGAAAACACAATAAATAAATATATATATATATAGAAATAAATATATATATATATATAGGATTGGTTGCACAAAAAAAACAACCAAACTTAAAATAATTACAAATTTAGCAAAACAAAATTTAAAACTTTTTGTGACAAAAAAAAAAAAAAAAAATAGTTGCTATCACAGGTAGATTTTATGACGTTACAAATTATTTTTTTTATATATATATATATATATATATATATATATATTTTTTTTTTTTTTTTTTTTTTGAATGCTTTGACTCCAAGCTGCTCCTAATTTACTATACGTAATATATTACATTCTTTAATTTTTTTTTTTTTTTTGAAGGATATTATATAAATTTCCGACAGTATACCGCGTATGAGAGATAAAAGTCATGGAAGGCTGCTCTAATTAATTAGTTTTTTTTTTCTTTTAAGGGAAAAAAAACACATTGGCATAATTAATATAGTAATAAATGTAAAATTTGGTTAGCTTATGTTTTGATTCACCTAAAATATTTGACTTTAGTATAGGCGGCCAAGTATTCTTCTGGACACGTTACTCCACATGCCCCATCTCAAGACTATAATTTATATTCAAAATTTGTAATAGAGAGGTCAGGTAGTTGACTTTGACTTGACAATACAGTGACATAATTCGTGTATCACTTAAATTGGGTGTCTTCGAATTTTACTTTGGAATTTGGATCAATTATAGTGACTTGTTTTCAAAATCACTTTACTTGCAAGTTATCATATTATTACATGTCTTTAATCTAAATTTGCTCTGTCATTTTATTAAAACCTTATCTTTAATATCTATAAACAAATTTATTACAAGTGTTGATTTTGTTGTTTATGGTTCTTTTTTCCTCCCATTTTAAAATTTGTATCAAAAGTGTAAGTTTTGTTTTTTTCGCCGAGATTAGGTTGGTATTTCGTGTACGGTTGGTACAAGATCGAAAAGAAATTTCATTTGTTGCTTAGGGCGTAGTTAAAGACAACATAATATTTATTGATAATAAACAATTAATCAATAAATTATACTCTCGACTTCGACTATAATTTTAAATGGATCGTTTTAGTCCTAGAGTGTGAGATACTCATTTTTAGTCTTTTCAATATTTGGACGATGAGTTGAGGATTACCTATTTAGGATATGTTTGAGAATGATTTTGAAAGCGTTAAAAACATTTTTGTCAGGTTCAAAATCAAATTTAATTGTATGAAAACCGTGTTTAAAAAGTGTAAAATAAAACATAAAATTTATTTTAGTATGTTTTATTATTAGATTTTACAATTGCGTATGTAGGCAGTAGGTATACAAATATATGCACCATCTATATTTAACTTGTGCCGCTCAACTTATATTATATGTTATTTTACCTCTACTATATTTAGGTACTAAATAAAGCTTGTAATATAATTAAATGTTAAGTTGAGACCGTAAGTTTAAAAAATTGTTATTAATTTTTAAAAATATACTAAGTGGCATTTTACATCTCTCTAGTCTTGGCCATCTTCGCCATTGTTGTTCCTTGTTGCACCCTCCCACTAGTTGCCCTTGTTGTTAGTTTAGGATCATGGGTTGAAATTGAGCAAACAAAGTGGATTTGGTCATATATATATATATATATATATATATTCGATTTGGTCAATACGCGAACTATCCTTCATGAATCCATCTAATTCATTTAAATGAACTAAAAAAAAAAAAAAAACAATCGATTTAATTTTTTACAACACGAAACAAAACTGTTGGGAGTTGGGGAGTAAAAATAAGCGAATTAATAACAAACTAATATATCTCAATCTCTCACTTCACAAGTTAGAATCAAAAGGTGATCGATCACAAAATATAATAATGAAGAGCAAGGACGTTAACCGAAAGATGATCCAACTTTTCACTGAATTCATTCAGATTTAGCTATCACCAGATTTATTTTATAATCCCTTATCACCACCCAATTCCAGTTTTATTGTTGGAAGGATGACAAGCTACATCAACATTTATCTTAAACTCAACCTCGTTTGGAGGGACTACATATTATAGGAGTTATCAGAGTTATGTCAGCCGATCTAACCCAAGGACGCTTTGAGCACGACACTGATAGACATAAATATGAGTGTCTAAACTCGTAATTTAACCAAAAGAATTACGGTTGTAGCCCTCACTTATAGTAGTCGCCCCCTTGGTCATTGTCGGTTGCTCCTTTATCTCTCTTGTTTGCTCCGACTCTTTTCTTTCTTCTCACCTCTGTTTGCGCTACACCTTCCATTTGGTCAAACATTCTTCATCAACTTCCATTTTTTAACTTTTAATTTTATATCTAATAGATATCTAGTTGGTAAATTATAAAAAAATATTTAATAAAAAGATTAACTTTCATTTTTTAGTTTAATAGTTTTCTTAACTTAAAAAAAAAAACAATTAAAAAGAATATAAGGGTTCAATCCTCACCCACATTAACTAAATCACAAAAAAAAAAATTCATCTAATAAGCTAATAATTTATGTTTTTTTATCTATAAGTAGTTGATTTTTTTTTAGTTTTTATTTATGAATCTATTAAACATATAATTAAAATTTTATTGCCATAGATATAAATTTCAATATTTTATTAAATAGATATGTCGATTTTAAAAAATATTGAAAACGTAATATTAGAATTTAAAGAAATTTATTTATCATTTTTTTTTTAAAGATATTTAATCAATGAAGATTGAAAATTCTTAATCAAATCACAATCATATGACAATTGAGTTATTCACATATTTTTTTTAAATTGAAACGCGTACTATAAACCAATAATAAATTGAAACGCGTACTATAAACCAAATTAAAAAACGCGTACTATAAACCAAATTAAAAGTATAGTTTTTTTTTTTTTTTTTTTTTTTTCTATTTATTTATTTATTTATGAGGGAGTCCAACTTAAACTTTTTTTAATATAGTATTTATTTTTTAAACGAAAATTGAGAAGTAATTAATTTACATGAATATCTAAAAAAAAAATAATAATAATAATAATTAATTTACATGAATTTCTTGGAAACCTAAAAATAATTAGTTTACATCGGCCGGTAAGGGTAACTGCAAGTTCTGATATCGGCCTCCCATTCTGCCCGCGGTGGACATTCCTTCTCCTTGTTTGTTTTGTTTAATCAATGTCAATGTCTTCATCTTTCTCTCTCTAGCAACTGGAAACACCCCTCTTTCTCTCTCTTCCTCTTCAATTTCCTCTGCAAATCCAAATCCCTAGATCCCCAACAAGGATCGTCTGCTCGCTCCGTCTTTACGCTTCCAGGTATCGTTTATGCTCAATCTCTCTTAGGTTTTCGGATTCTTTTTATTTCCAGTTTCGTTTCTTTGTTGTTGTTGTTGTTGTTGTTATTGTTTCGCTCACTGGGTCTCTTTGTTTCTTAGGGTTTTTCAGTAATTGGGTTTCATTCTTTTCGATTTTGGCTTCGAAACTTTTCTCCATTTTGGTTTCCACTGTTGCATTTCAAGTTTCAGGGCCAGATTTATTTTATGGCATTTGAATGCCAGAAGACTGCCGGGTTTTGTAAGGATTCAAGAGTTATTGCCAAAAATTCTTGTGAGAAACCAACTGCTGGATCAATTTATTTAAACCTCAAAGACAAAACAGAGGGAATTGAATCTGACAAATCGGATTTTTATTTGGAAAAGGGGAATACTACTTCACTCACTTCGAAACACTTTGTCTCTAAAATTGTTCCCATTGGCTGTCGGTTAATTATCGACCTTCCTCCTGCAATTATATCTGAGATTTTGAACTGCCTTGATCCAAAGGACCTTGGCATTGTATCTTGTGTGTCAACGATTCTTCATAGGATAGCTTCTGAACACCATGTATGGAAGGATTTCTACAACGAGAGATGGGGACTTCCCGTTCCACCTATATCAGCTCCCATGGCTGCTACTGGATTTTCTGATGACAAGTCATGGAAAGATATTTTTGTGGAGAGAGAGTTCAGGAGTAAAACTTTTATGGGACGATTCAGTATGGAGGTTTTGCATGGTCATACTGAAGCAGTTCGTACAGTTTTTCTTCTGGCTTCTGCAAAGCTTATTTTTACTTCTGGATATGACTCAATTGTGAGAATCTGGGACTTGGAAGAAGGATTATCCATTGCTTCATCGCGATCACTTGGTTGTACGGTTCGTGCACTTGCAGCTGATACAAAATTATTGGTTGCTGGAGGCACTGATGGCTTTATCCATTGTTGGAAGGCAATAGAAGGGCTTCCACACTTGTTTGATGTGAAAGGCCCTCAAAATCACGATACTGAGTTCCGGCTTTGGGAGCATGAAGGACCAATAACCTCACTTGCTCTGGATCTAACAAGGATTTATAGTGGTTCTTGGGACATGACTGTTCGAGTGTGGGATCGATTTTCACAGAACTGCTTAAGGATTTTGAGGCATGGTGACTGGGTTTGGGGGCTAGTCCCTCATGATACTACTGTTGCTAGCACATCAGGCTCAGATGTATATGTCTGGGATACAAACAGCGGGGAGTTGGCTACTGTCATTCATGATGCTCATGTTGGCAAGGCGTATGCCCTGGCGCGAAGCCATACAGGGGATTTCCTATTTACTGGAGGGGAAGATGGTGCAATTCACATGTTTGACATTACTAATCGTCATGTTGATACAAGCGCTCAACTTGTTGGATCTTGGATTCCTCATTCAGGACCAGTTTATTCTCTAGCATTTGAGTTTCCATGGCTGGTTTCAGCTTCAAGTGATGGGAAACTCTCACTGATTGACGTGAGAGCGCTGCTTAGGACAAGAAAACGAACTCTGTGGAAGAGAGGTTCTGAGGGACAGCTTGTTGGGAGTATTAGTGTGGAGCCTCCACAGAGAATGTTGCACGGATTTGGGAGCAATTTGTTTGGTGTGGACATTGGTAAAGATCGTATTGTTTGTGGAGGAGAGGAAGGTGTTGTGAGGATCTGGAACTTCTCGCAGGCTCTGGAAACCGAACGGAGGGCTCGTGCTCTAAGAGGAATTAGGTTAGAGAATAGGATGAGACGGCGTAGGCTTCAAATAGAAATGAACACAAAAGGTGGTGGTGGTAGGAGCGATCAGTGCTCGGTTGCAGCCAAGAAAACACCGATGAACAGCGATCATGTTAGTGCTTGGCACAACAAACGTGGGGTGAGTAGGAAGCTCAAAGCTTAGGGGATGGAATCATTTGATTATCTGTTTCCTCAAATTGAATTTGTTGTCATGATTAAGTAAGCTGCTAGCAGCGAATTTTAGATGTTAATTCTGTATCTCAATTTCAAGCACCGGCTAATTGCTGATTCTGTTCCCCACCTCTAAGCTTCTCTGAGTTGTAGTGTGGCTCGCCCATGTTGCTTTATTTAAACGTTATAGAAAACCTCAAAAAGATGGAAGCTTAAAGA
Organism: Herpetospermum pedunculosum; assembly: GCA_028017165.1. Lineage (NCBI taxonomy): Eukaryota > Viridiplantae > Streptophyta > Magnoliopsida > Cucurbitales > Cucurbitaceae > Herpetospermum > Herpetospermum pedunculosum. The sequence continues at coordinate 219,042 of CM051529.1, read as the reverse complement.
ATCTTTCTCAAATAATCTGATTTCAGGAATCAGGCTTGGAGTATGCATGTGTTTTTTCTTTTTTTAGCTCTCTCTTCTTTTAGGGGTGCTGATTACTTTTTGGAGCATTATAATTTCTAACTAGAAATAGGTAAAAGAAAACGAACCAGAAATTTCGTATAGCAACTGGTTTAGACTTTCTTCAAAGATGCTAGTTTGAAATAGCTTAAATTACAAAATTTGTTGTGTCTAAAAGATTCCAAAATAGTTGAAGATCTATTCAACACAAATTTGAAAGTTTAAGTTTAAGGACCAAATAGAGTGAGACGTGATAGTACTTTCAACATTTTAAATACTATGAAAAAAAAAACGAAAAATAACAAACATTCTAAACACATGAAAAGGTAAAATGAACAATTAGGAAGGGAGTATTATAAACGTGAGTACAACTTGTATCGTTTGCCTTGAAAGCGTTTGAAATGTAGAAATGAAAAGAAATCAAATCCCATTTTGCCATCCAATTCGTACTAACAGTTCAAAAACACCAACCATTGTTCTACTTGTACTGGTAGAATCGTTGAGAAACAGATGCAGAAACATCAAACACCCACAGAAATCAGAAATTGAATTATTGAAGGATATGGTGGCCATGGAGGAGGAGCTGAGAATCGTAGCCATATTATTGAAGGCTCATCTGTTCTTCTTGATTGCTCCGTTATTGGGGTTTGCAGTTGCAGCAGCTCGTCCTCAACGATCCGGCGTCGTCACGGCTATGTACTTGTTGGGAGATTCCTCTGTGGATTGCGGCTTAAACACTCTGTTTTACCCTCTTCTCCACCACAATTTCTCTCTTCTTCCTTGTCAACCCAACCACACTACTCTTCTAATTCCTCATCTTCTTGGTTAGTAATAATACTACTCATCTCTTTACTTTCTCTGCTATATTATTCTATATTTCTATTGTTGTTGCAGCTGAGAAGATAGGCGTACCACACTCTCAACCCATGTACACTCAAAATGGTTCCATTGAAGCCATCCTAAATGGCCTCAGCTTCGGTTCCCCACAGGCAACCATCATGAGCAGCAGCACCGGCCAGAGCTATCAGTCTCTCAACCAACAGCTACGCCAAGTACTCGACGCCATTCAGCTCTTACGCCTACAACTTGGACAACACACCGCTCGTCATTTCATCCAATCATCCCTCTTCTACCTCTCGTTCGGCGAGGTCGATTTCATCAATCTCTACCTTCTCAACTCCACGACGACAAAGGGCGGTGGCGAGGAATTCGCTCGGCTGCTAGTATCCCAAATGCTGATCGCTATAAGAAATCTGGAGGAAGCAGGCGCGAGGAAGATCGTATGCATGGGAGTACTGCCATTGGGATGCACTCCTCGAGTGCTGTCTCAATGGCGCGATTCTCCTGCGGGTACGTACGACGAGAATGGATGTGTAAAGGGGATGAATGAGTTGGTTGTGAAGTACAACGAACTGATGGGGAAGCAGATCGTGAAGCTGAACGCCCAGTTTGGCGATGCTCAGATGGTTTTCTGCGACGCGTATAAAGGGATGATGGAGATCATTGGGAAGCCGAGCAAATACGGTGGGATTGATTACTTGGAAGAAATTAAAGGTTGTTTTATTTGTTGATTATTGAGATTTGATTTGAAATGATGAATAATATTATACATGTAGGATTTGAGGAGTCAAAGAGTGCTTGTTGTGGGGTTGGTTGGTACAATGCAAGCATAGCTGGATGTGTGGCAATGGAGATAGGCTGCAGCAAAGTTGGGAGGTATGTTTGGTGGGATTTGTACAATCCCACGGCGGCTGTCAATTCGTTGCTTGCGGATTCTGCATGGCGTAATCACCCCTTCTCCAACTTCTGTCATCCATCCACCATTCAAGATTTAACCACATAGACATCTTTACACTTTTCTTGAATTCAAATTAAATCACTTGTTTCTCACTCACAAGTCATGATTAAGTTGAGTTCAAAACATCTTCTATACAACAATTGAAGAGCATCTTCATAATAATATTCACAATTTTCAATCTTCTTTAATAACATATCAAATTAACCTTCAACTTTTAATTCCATGATACAAAATTACAAGTTTAATCTAACCTAACATACGCCGTCTTGATTTTAAAACTGTCTAATAGATCCATGATATATTCAACATTTTAAAAAAATTAACTTGATTTTGGTATAAATATGAAAGTTTATGGATATGTTAAATATTGTTGTCAAAATAAAAAGAGAATTAAAGAAGAGAACTATTAGTCATGAAATTGAAAATAATGTTTACAAATAGAGATACTAGACACTCAAGAAAGGATTTCAACCTTAACATAACTCTGTCACTCAAGAAAGGATTTCAACCTTCACATAACTCTGTTTTTGAATGACTGACACGTGATGATTCTTTTAAAATTAAAAATATGTGAATTTTATGTAGGGGCTGCCAATTTTTTTTAAAATACTTTTGTCCCGTTTTTGTTTGTTCTCCTCCCTCCCTCCTCACTTCATTAAACAACCAAATCAAAATCAAATCACAATCTTCTAATAATTTTGACGAAGACAAAAATAAAATGGGTATTCATTTCTAAGCCAACCCCATTTCGACATTGGCAGAATCGACGAAATCACCTGATCAGACATGAATCAGTTCACTCCATTATTTTCTAGTAACAATGACATCACTCTCACTCTAGGTCTTCTAAAAAAATATGAACAATTTATCTTTAGTAGATCTATGAATTTTTTTAAAAAATGTAACAAGTCAAAGGAACCTTAGATACAAAATCGAAAAATTTAGGAATCTATGGAACACAATTAAAAGTTGAATAACCTATTAAATATATGCCATTCTGAAAGTTTTGGACCAAACTTGTTATTGATCTTATTATTTTAAACCAACTAGAGAAGATAAACGGAAGTGGAGGAAAGACCGCGAGAATTTCTAGTACATCGGTGGTATGAAATTTTTCCATACCACTGCCTTTAAAAAAATAGCACGTGTCAAAATGGCTGGGACCCACATTATTAAATATATTATTTTTTTAAACCATTTTGGCACGTGACATTTTTTTTTAAGGCAGTGCTATGAAAAAACTTCATACCACTGATGTACTAGAAATTCTCCTAGGAAAGATCGGAGAAGGAGAACGAAAGGAGAAAGAAATTTATTAATTAAAAAATTGGGGGGCTCCACTTAAAATTCACATATTTTTTTATTTTAAAAGAATAACCACGTGTCCGTCATTCAAAAGATAGTGGAATGAAAAAACTCCATAGCGAGGGTGAGAGATAACGTGTGAGGGGATATATCATGAACGGGAGAATGGGGAAAGAGAAGAGAGAAAGGAATGAATGGATTAAAAGGAGGCTGGGTTTGATTTTCGGGCGGGAGGCAATTTCGAATGTTCCATGAACGGAAAAAAAGCATATTTTTTAATAAACAATCAATCAATTCACAAGTTTGCCGTCTCCACAACTTTCCCTTTTGTGGGCTGCTCCTCAAGCCTTTGAGTGCCAATCTTCGTGAAAAAAAAAAAGTTATTTAGTTAGACCATCGGGGCGGGCTGATTTTCCTATAAAAAAAGGTTGATTGAAGAAGCCATTAGCGCCAGATCTGCGGGCTTCTCTTTTCTCAAAAATGAAAAAAAAGTCTACACGTCGAGTAACGAAATCTAAAGTGCAAATACTCGACGCCGTGAATCAATACGGCTCCGTCCCGAGCTTCAATCGTCAACCCTTGTTGACGCCGTAGAGAATATAAAAGCCATATGCGAAGTCGAAAAAGTAGTGGGGTATAAGCCGTTAAAAAAAAAAGGCTCTTCAACAACTCTCGTCTTTGAATGTAGGTGTGAGGCCCCGTTCTTTCTAATTCAAAAAAGAAAAGAGGGGTCCTTTGAAGTGTTGATTTACTTTTGAAAATATCTTCTTCATTTTGCTAAAATCATTTATTTTTTCTTTTTTGACCTGGGGGCGGGTGGATCCACGCATCTAACCTGCTCGCGTGGTTCACCGGTTTCGTGTACCGTCAGTACAAGATCGAAAAGAATGCATTGGATGGATACCCGAGCATTGAGAAGGAAGGACACTTTCAAAGGCGAAAGGCCATGGATCCTTCGACCGTGAAAGGGTCTTTTGGCGGCAGTGTGAAGCTTAGCTTAGATCGTGTTCTGGACTAATAGACGAAATAAGATATCTACAACTACAATAACCAATATAATTACGAATATGTTTTTGAGTTAAATGATTAAGGTTATAAGATGTTAGGTTTAGAGTTGAGAGCTTTACTACTTTAGGGGTAGAAAGAAGACCTCAAGAATAGTTTAACTATAATGACTTTTTAAAAGAAATATTAAGAGAAATAGTTGTATTTTTGCAAAAAAAAAAAAAATAAATAAATAAAATATGGAATTGATAATTTAGAAAAGAAAATGTTATTTATGAATATACAGAATAATTTTGAAATATAGATATTTTAAATGATAAATTGAAAAGAGAAGAAGAAGATAAAAAAGGGAAGAGGACGAAAAAATAAAAAAGGAAAAAGGCAAGTGGGAGTGGTGGTGTTGTTCTTGTAGGAGGAAAAAGGAAAGATGGCACGTCACGTGAGATGATTTGGTTGTTTGCAGCTAGAAGTAGGAAGATTGGTGGTATGGTTAAGTAGTAATTAAGTTGTAACCCACTCACTAATTCAAATATTAAATAAAGCACTAAGCAGCAGGTAGCATTCTCATTTCAACTAATCTCAAACCTAAATCCTTCCGCCTTCATTTCAACATCTTCAATGGCGTCTGCTGCTGCTTTGCTGCCTCACTCCTTCCACCACTTCTCCTCACTTTCTCCATCTTCACACTCTCGTTCTCCTTCTCGTTCCCTTCTGATCACTTCCTCTAAATCTGACAATAATGCCCCTCTCGTTGGCCGCAAGCTCCGAGCAGCTGTGATCGGTGGTGGCCCAGCCGGATCTTCCGCCGCTGAAGCTCTGGCAGCCGGTGGCGTCGAGACCTACCTATTCGAGCGCAGCCCATCCTCCGCCAAGCCCTGCGGCGGCGCCCTCCCTCTCTGCATGCTTACCGAGTTCGACATCCCCGCTCATCTCATCGATCGCCATGTCACTCGCATGAAAATCATCTCCCCTTCTAATCTCGCCGTCGACTTCGGAAAAACCTTGAAATCCCACGAGTTCATACCCATGCTACGCCGCGAAGTACTCGATTCTTTCCTCCGCTCCCGCGCCCAATCCAACGGCGCCAATCTCATCCACGGACTCATGCTCAATCTCCAGATCCCCACCTCCTCCAACGCACCCTACGTCGTGCATTACACGGCCGACAACTCCCGCCGATCCTTGGCCGTGGACGTAGTGATCGGAGCAGACGGCGCCAACAGCAGAGTAGCGAAGTCGATCGATGCCGGAGACTACAGGTGCGCGATCGCCTTCCAAGAGAGAATCAAATTGCCGGAGGAGAAAATGAAGTACTACGAGGATCTGGCGGAGATGTACGTAGGGGACGACGTGTCACCGGACTTCTACGCGTGGGTGTTTCCAAAGTGCGATCACGTGGCAGTGGGAACGGGGACGGCGAGGTCGAAGCAGGAGATAAAGCAGTACCAAAGAGGGATCAGGGAGAGGGCAAAGAGTAAGATCAGCGGAGGGAAGGTGGTGAAGGTGGAGGCGCATCCCATACCAGAGCACCCGCGGGCAAGGCGGGTGGTGGGGCGGGTGGCATTGGTGGGGGATGCGGCCGGGTACGTGACGAAGTGCTCGGGGGAGGGGATATATTTTGCAGCGAAATCGGGGAGAATGTGTGGGGAAGGGGTGGTGAGAGCATCGGAAGGAGGGGAGAGGATGATCGGAGAAAGGGATTTGAAGAGAGAGTATTTGAGAGAGTGGGATGACAAGTATATGGGAACTTTTAGGTTCTTGGATGTGTTGCAGAGAGTGTTCTATGGAGACAATGCTGGAAGGGAAGCATTGGTGGAGATGTGTGGTAATGAGTATGTGCAGAGAATGACTTTTGAAAGTTATTTGTATAAGAGATTGGCTCAAGGAAACAGATTGGAAGATGCAAAGTTGATGTGGAACACCATTGGGAGTTTGATTAGGTGTGGGGTTGTTGGGACAAGATCATACCCTTAATTTCAGCTACCTTTTCCTTTTCCTTTTATGTCAACTTATTTGTAGTGATTGTTGGATCCAAGAACCCAGGTAACTATAAACCCAATAAGTTATTTGTAATTTGTATCATCAAAACAACTTCAATTCCAAATACTTCACTATTGATGCTACTTGACTTGTGTTTTAATTTTATTTAATGTTGAATTTAGGTGTAAGGTAGAACAGAGGTAGAGGTTAATGCCCCATTGGGAGTAGTAGGGGATTTAAGAATGTATCTATCTTAGTAAGGTAGTCTATTTGAATCTTTCAACTTTGTTTTGTATGTCATTAAGAAACAAATACATGTTTAGTAGGGAGCATAAGAAATTCTCCAAACCCAGAAGGAACTGCAGAAATTGAAATGTGGATCCTCAAGATCTGTAGCAAACTGAAGACTGTCTTCTTTTTAGAAAGAAAGAAAGATATGAAGGGGAGACAGAGAGTTGAGAGTGTATTAGAACAGAGTAAAACCAAAGTTTGAGCACATAGAACAAATCTTGTCAATACAGAATAATGTTCAGATTTTTGCATGTTATTAATTTGTTGCAGACTTACTGATTGGGTCCTCAGAGTCAGAATATTCTTGGAGTTTGGTTGCAGCTTCAACTGTCTTCAGCTTTGAGACCTGAAACATGGCTAGATGGATGTCCCCTGTGAAAAGAACGAAACAAAACAGACATCCAAATTAAATTAGAAAGAAATAATTTGGTGGGACAAAAACAAAAGTAAAAAAAGTTACCAAAAGTAATGCAATTCCCAGAAGATACAGCAGCAACAAGTCCAGGTTTAAGCCTCTTGTCATCAATAAAAGTCCCATTTGTGCTATCAAGATCTACGATCAGGAGCCTATCCTCTTGCTTTTTGATGCGAGCATGCACACCAGAAACTGTTTTGTTTCTCATTACAATTCACAAATCCAAATCCAAATCCAGTTTTATATTAATCGAAATGGAGCGACTTAAATCACCTGTTGCAACTGGTATTACAATGTCGGCTTTATCCGGAAGGCGCCCAACAGTCACCTCATCCTGCAATGCATTTGCAATTTAAGGACAACTTTTTTTATTTTATTTCCAAGGATTAAGAGAAATGGCAATGGAAGTATTATAGTAGTACTGACGGAAACAATTTCGAAAGCATCTGGCATTGGGACTTTGGAACCGATATGCTTCCAATTTCCATCGCCTGTCATCAAATTAATTAGGAAATAAATCTTCAAATATAGTATACAATTGATAATTGAACAGTGCTGACCAACGGGTACGAGAAGCCAGCGGGCAGGAGATTGAGGCTGAAATTCAGACTGGCTGGAGAAAGCGTGAAGTGGTGGTGGTGGTGCCCTAAAATTGAAGCTGAAACAGAGAGGACGGCGCAAATGCAATGACGGTGGCGGAAAGCTGCGGGCGGCGGTGGTTGTACTCGTAGGTAGGAAGAATGGAGTTAAGGAGTTAGAAGAAGAATTGGAGAAGAAAACAGAATGGACGCCCAACTCCATTCCCATTCCTACGCAAATTCTTCTTTACCTCACTCTCATCTCATCATCAACATGTGTTTGTGTGTGGCCTCCATTTAACGCCTTTTTACGGATAACCCCATTTTTTTTTATTATTCCTTTTTTATTATTATTATTCTTATTATTTTTTATTTTTTTTTGACAATATGCATGAGTAGTGTGGTATGGATCCTTAGTTCATACATCATACTTTTTTTTAGTACTAAAAATGGGAATGAATGATAAATCAAATAGGACATACTGCTTCGAGCATGACCAATTAGGTCGTGAGCCACAATGTTACAACATCTGTGGAGGTTTCAAGATCAATTGATATCCTTTCGCATTGTAACTTTTCTGTCGAGAGCAAATTGATAATTGCCCTCATCCCCATTAAATCATCCAACAAAAACCCCCTTTGGTGCAGTCATTCTTTCCAAGTTTACCCCTTTGGTGCTCTCTAAGTTGCCACATCTCTAAGTCGAGAAAGAGCCGAGAAATTTGCCATGAGCTGGTTAAGCTGGTTGCACAAGCCTGAATTTATAACTTCTTACTTTTAATATTGATTTCTTTTTACCATATAATTTCATTACAACTTCTTACTTTCAATATTGAATTATTTTTACCATATAATTTCAATTCATTCAACTATTCCTTAAACTTCCTCTATATTTATTATATATCTACTCATTAATTTAATCTATATCAAGACTCAACTCAAATTCTTTTGTTGATAGAATTTGCATCACTTTAAAAACTAATCATTACAATTAATTAATTAATCTCAATAAATGAGAAGCATAGATGTAAATGTAAACTTGACTCGTTATTGGAAATGCATAGATATCTCGCATGTCGGAACCTTTAATTTCAATTTGTTTTCATTTATGAGGTTCTGTATTGGTTTGATTCGTCATTCTCTCTCTCTCAATCTCATGCGCATAAATAAAAGATAAAGTTTTAGCTTTTACTTTTTAGGAGAAGAGTAAAAAATAAAATAGCATTTATTTAAATTGAATGAATAACAAAATTAAATTTCATAATCTGCATTTAAATGCTCTCGGATCGGATCAAAAAAATGATGGAAAGTATAATAATTAAAATAAAAAATGTTGAGTTATAAGTTGCGTTAATTAGTAAGAAATTAAGTGGCGAGTTGGGGATCGGCGGTATCGAATTTGGTTGGGTTTTGGAGTATAGGTTTGTGATTCTTGTTGATCTTCTTCAATTTGGAGGGCTTTTCCTTTTGGAGTATAGGTTGATTTCTATGATCAATGTATTTTCCTCCAAAGAACTGACCAAGAACTTTGCCGCAGCTCGAACAGCATCTGCAAATCACCATTAGGAAAATCAAATCATCCGATTTGATACAGGCTCGAATAAAAAATGAAAAATAATATAAATTAAACATGGCGCGGAGAAAAAGAAGATACAAAAAAAGATCGGGGCGGCGGATTCTCACACGAAGTCATCGAAGCGATCGGGATCGCAGTGTATGAGGCAGTGAGAACAATAATTCAGCATTGAGAAACCAAAGGGGGAAGAAACAGAGAGAGAGAGAGAGAGAGTAATCTATTCACTGTTGGGGGCGGAAGAGAAGAATACTATACAATACAATGCGCAACCCTAACGCCTTTCGCGTATTTATACTTTTAAGTTTTAACCAACCTATTTATTTTTTGTAATCTACACATCTAATTCTATCAAATATTTTAATAAATGTAAAATCTTTATTTATTTTGTATCATCATTCCATATCAACATCAATATTTTATCCCTATTTACATCCACATTTTCACTTTAACCTTTTTGTCTCACACATTTTAAACTTTGCTAGTAGTTTACTTGCACCTAATCATTTGTGAATTTACCATAATACCCTTTCGCTTTAATCGTGTTCACATTTTCTAGGGATCACTCGTGTGCAGACTTATGTGGATATTCGTGTGATCGTGTGTTGACCCGTTTTCTAGGCGTTACTCGTGTACAGAATTGGATCCATGTCTTGTTTTTTAACACCATTTACACTGTTGTTGTTTCTTTGTTTTGTAGCAGAGCAGCTGAACGTGAATAATGGTAAGGATTATTATTATTATTATTGTTGTTGGGGAATTTGTCAAAACAAGTGATGAATATAATATAATATGGTTTGAGGATTCATTGTGGAGGTTGTTCAAGTACTCCAAGAAACATGGTCGGAGTGAGGTGTTTAGTAGCATACACAAAGAGTAACACTAGTGCAGCCAGGAAAGTAGAGAAAATGAGGTTGACCAGCAGGCTTCTGCTCCCCGCTGGGCTCGTAATCTCGTTCCCGATGTTGGCACGTTCTGGCGTGGTCCTACCATTATTACAACTTATTTCTTCTGCTTCTAATAATTTTGGTGGAGGCAGCTGTGGTTTGGGAGTAATGGGCAGTCTGTGTAGTGGCTGTCGGACATGAAGTATGCCGCCCTTGTAGTTTGCAGTAATGTTAGTGGTGTCGCAATTGGGCGGGATTTGAAACTCCTTGTGGAAGCGCTGCCATGCCTTGTTCCGGTAAGCCCGCTCGCCAGAAATCCTCAATGCTTTTGTGGATGATACCTGAACTCGAATTTGCTCCTTACTGAAGCCTGCACCAGCACCACCGGCCACCAGCATATAAATTAAACAAGACTATAGATATATATAGATATATAGTGTATTTGCAACATATAATAACTAATTAAACCAGGAATGTATATGGTGAGAATGCTGCAGCCGTCCTCTTCCGACAACTCTACCGGAGGTTCCAAATCTTCATAACTTCGCTGGCGTTTGGCTGCCATATATATATATGGTTTTGAGTCTTTTGACTGTTGTTGGTGTTGGTGTTGGGTGGATTGAAAGAAATAATGGTTTGGTTTTATAGAAGCTCTCAAGCGCTAAGGTTCTTTCTTTGTGGGGGAAGTTTTTAAGGTTCTTTTGCTTCTTTGGTGTATATACCTTTACCTTCTTTTCTAATCTCAAATAACATTTACAGATGTCTTTTTCTTAACTAATTAATTAATTCCCCACCAAGCTTTGAATCTTTCCTCATATCAATTATCATATGCCTTTTCTGCTTTTGAACAATTTTTTCTTTTTTTATAAACAAATATATATTTAGAAATGTTTACTACTTATTGGTTATGAGTTTCAATAGTTTTTTTTTTTTTTTTTAATGGGAGGATTCAACTCATGATCTATTAGTTAAAGGCATTGCCAATTGAGCTATGCCTCGGGTTGACCGAAAATAAATGAATTAAGGAGGGTTTGAACTTGGAAACGCGGGTAAGGGGCATCCCATTTATCTTATTAAAAATACGAATGAACGTTTATCGAAACGACCTATTAAAAATGATCATTCCTCTCGGAGGTGGACCTATGTGGAGACTAGGGGGACTATGCCCTAATTTTTTTTTGTTTTATGGTCGCATGTTCTTTATCGCAAGTAATATCTTCTTGTTATTATTATTACATAATAATAGGGGATGAAGTACCACCTCCCCTCCCCTCAAATAGTCATCTATCATTCCACACGTTGGTACTTTGGTTGCTGCACTCCCAATATTCTTCCTCTCAAACGAAGTACCACTAAGCCTCCTCTCAAATAGTCATGTATTCATCTAATTCTTATCCAAGTCCAGTCCGATAGAGGTCAACCATGGATCTCCATCAATGACTACGTCTTTGAGATTCATCATATCTTTGTTCGACACCCGAAGATTCTAACGTAACTTCACATGTCTCATGACTTTGCTTTTGGTTCCACCCAAAATGTCGTGTACCAATGAAGATGTCGTCTCTCACTTAAATACTTATGATATTTTCTTTCCTACCCAATTTGAGACTTTCGTCACACTCCAACATTAATCCTTTGGTTTTAGGCTACTTTGCTATCTATTTTATTTTATTTTAGGTGGATATTCTGTCCAATTTACCCATTCTAAAAAAAAAGTCAAATATTCTTTAGTGCTTAAAAAGAACTCTTTTCTAAGAGAAATAATTAGAGAAGTAATCCTACCCTTACGATTAGACAATAGTAGTAATTGGATGAATTTACCCGGTATCAAAATGTCTAATTTACCCATATTAAATTGAGTTAACATATTTACATTATTTACATATTCCTTAATCCTCGTCTTTAGCAATCCAAAAGCAGCCGAGGCAAGGGTACGTTGGTCATTTGATCATGGCAAATCAGCGAATGAGTTAACGTGTCAAAACTCAAAATTATCATATTACGAAAAGAATGTCATTTTTATATTAATCAAGTAAAAGGGTCTATATTTGAAAATAACACAAAAAAATTTGGAGGGAGAGGGAGAGAGGTCTGGAATCCAAACAGTACGCAGTGGGTTTGGCAACTTCTGCCATGGATTCTACTCATTGATTTTCCTTCGTTCTCAAATCTCAACAATCAGTTCTGAAATTATCGAGTATCGAGTCATCAGAGGGAGAAGAATAGTACCGCCGATGTCAGAATTTTAGCATTGAAGTTGAAACTATGGCGGTCGATACCAATTTCAATTTCCACTCTCTGTTCGAAAGTTTGAAGGTGGACGATCCATGGCTTCCTCCTAGAACTTGGGAGTCCATCCCTTCACAAACCCAACAAACTCAGCTCCCTTCCCGCAGTAGTAGTACTGGCATCTCCTCCTCTTCAGTCTCCGTAAGTTCTCTCGCCCCTTCTTCTTAGAATTACAATCTGCTAGATATTCTCACTCGTATCGTTTATACTACACTTGTTGTACTCTTAAGGTTCGGCATTTTCTATTCTGGTTAGTTCATCTACTTATTACAGCCTTCCAGGATCAAATTGCTTAAGCACTGATCTTTGAAGAGAATATATCCCTGCTTTAAATCAATTGAAACTACGATCTGTATGCTTCAGGAGGCAAGCTTGGTTAGATTGGCGATGAACGCACTACAAGGGCTAGAGTCGGCACTTATCAGCGTGGAAAAATTATCTGCTGCCTTTTGTTCTGATCCTTCCGACAGGACGTTCCATCAAATTCCATCTCTATGGAATCGCTTTTCAAGTACGCATGCTTTGGGAAAGATACTCAGGTCCATTGGCTGCGTTGGTTTTTTAGTTTTCCTGCTTCGTAAATTCGTAGACCACTTTACTGAATTGGGTATGGACGAAACATTTAATCAGATGAGTTATCAACCTAAGCTCGAAAAATTCCAAAGTATCGATGACAGTAAAGTGAGAGGGAAAGAATGCTCCCGAAAGAGTCTTGTTAATCAGGCATTTGCAGTTGCTCTGAGAAAGATTTTGGAAGGCTATACGTGTGCACTAGATTCTTTACATGCTTCTGTAGGTTTGAGAAGAACGTCAAAAGTACCCGACACGCCTTTTCTCGAATCGTCAGTGGAAGGATGTCTTATGACCGTGGTGCATTCTGAAATAACGTTATTGGAGATATACCTTCATACAAGGGAATTGAGAATTCAGATTGAAGTACTTGGAAACATATGTAACTTGCACGACATAGCTAATTGCTTCTCATCGTTACCATTTGAAGGCCTACTTCATAAGGCGACCTCTGAATTTTGTAATTTTCATAGGGGAGGAGACTTGCTTACATATTTGTACACCCAACTACAGGTGAGCTAAACTGAGATATCTCCCTCATCTGACTTGTAATTTATTTTTCTCATTGAGTCCTAAAAAATTGTTATACATGAATATTTCCTCTGGTACTAATTAAGTCACTTCAAGGTTTAGGATAATCTTGGTATCAGAAATAATCCATTAATATTGTGTAATATTTTTTTATGGTTCCTGTAATGAACATATCTTTGGCTCATCTTCTTTAGGTTGCTGATCCTGCTCACTGTGCTGTACTCAAGTTTCTGTTCCTCCGCTCATGTGAACCATATTGTGCCTTTATTAGGTCATGGATATACAAAGCTGAAGTTGTTGACCCTTATGCAGAGTTTGTAGTTGAATATGTTGACGTTAAAACTCCTAATCTCAATACTGCTGGAATCTCCAGTTTCCCACTAGCATGTACAAGGGTAGTTTTATAATTATTATTATTATTATTATTCTTTGTTAATTTGAAAGCAGTTAGCAGTTTTGTTTCCTTATCTTTTGTTGTTTCCTTGGTTTGAGTTTGACGCTCATTGTTCTGGACCATTCCCTGTAGGAGAGAGAAGGAGTTTCTATTCCTTGTTTTATGAAGGAATTATTGCTTCCACTTCTGAGAGCTGGCCAGCAGCTTCAAGTACTAGTGAAATTACTTGAACTGGGTACTTCTGTTGCCACTGCAGAATGTACTTATGATGATTTTCTTCCTTGTTGGACTGGCTTTTCTAGTAATCACGTGTGCTATGAATCTGTAATCTCTTTCAGCAAAGAAAATGTAGAGGCCAGGGTTTCTGCAAGGGACATTTACTATGAGAGGATGCAGAAAAAACTTGATAATCTTCTGACAAAAATAGAGTTCAGATATGAGCAGGTAATCTGAATCCTGTAATATGCATCTCTAGTATTTGTTGCTCCAATCTTGTACAAATAAGAAATATGCAGATGCAACGTTAGCTTAGCTCTCTTTCATCTTATAACTTTGTACACTAATATGCTGGCTTTAATAACTCTCGATTAATGCTCCTTAAAAAAAAACTCTTGATTAATGCAGTTCTTCCTCCATAACCCTAAGGAGGTGTTTGGGGTGAGAGTTTGGGTTTGGGTGAGTTTGGCATAAGATACCAAACCTATGTTTATCCCTTGGGTTTGTCAAGCCCGGTGTTCATTGGACAAACCCACGGGTTTCAAACTTTCAATAGTACCCCAAATCTACTTCCTCCAAACTCATTTACTCACACACTTTTTTCTAAATTCAGGCATCCTAAACATGCACTCCAACTACTGGTTACTTAAATCTGGGGTTTCTAAACCTTCTACTTAAACTCCCAGGCTTAACATTCCTAAGTTTAAGATTCTGAATTCGTGCCCCAAATGCCCTTTAAAGGTTGAGCCTAGTGACAAAGCTGGTCACAGTTCAAAACCATTTGTGGCTATCAACATAGTTTATGTTAAAGCCACAATTGGCAGTAATCCTATATCCCATTTCTAGATTCCTTTCTTTTGAGAAGTAGTTGTTGGTGCTGCAATAAGGTTCCCTGTTCTTGTTCTAGTCTTGTGTTAGGAGAAACGCAATCAAAATTGTGTAAATTTTACCCTGGTGCATTGATGGTAAGAGCTTGGGATGTTTGGAGTTAACCCTCCAATGTCCTGGATTCAAACTCTTATATGAGAACCCAATAACTTAATTCTTGTTGTCTCTTTGAGCTAGTCTTGGGGAGGGTGAAACATCTTGGAGGATTAGTGAGGGGTGGGTAATGAGCATAATGATGCAAGGAGTGGACTCCTGATGCCCTGGTTATTATTATTTTTTTTTTGTGTAAACTACTAAATTTTGAGTCGAGGAAAAAATGGTTTTTGTTGGATCAGTTGGAGCCTTAGGTAGTTCATGGTATTACTTGTATAAAGGGTTGTGTATTTATGTTCCTCGTTTTCATGCTTCATTACCCTGAGATTATTCATAGAGCTTTTACATTGTAGATTGTGGAACATGAGGTTAGAAGCAAGCTTCAAAATGTCTCACATACGATCAATTTCTTCATTGTACTTTCTATCAATATATCATATATTTTGCAGCACTACAATTTTAATGCTGATTGTGTTTTTAATATCAGTCTTGTGAATATTTTTCTTTAACAGGTGGTTCCAGATGATGCAGTATCTACGATCCTTGCTCATGTTGGCGGAAGAATAAGCGCACCTTTGTCAATTGAATCAGGAAATAGCATAATTGTTCCAGAAGTGGACAAAAGGAGCTCAATTATGTAATATCATATACTGTTGGTTCCTTCTCTAAAAGTGCGTGTGTCCATTGCATGGTATAGAAGTACAGGGCATGTAGATGCTTTTGCTCTGACATGCACACATGCAGAATATTTTGGCTCTAAAATTTTAGGGGCTTTGTGGAGGCTGTCACTTAATCATTTTTTTTCAGTGTCTCTCTCTAATTTTATTAATCTTATTCAGGCTTTTGTTGGCTAATTGTTCCTCAATAATTTTAAATTTATTGACTTTTTCTTATTTATCTGATTCAGGTTAAAAGACAAAACAGATCCTGATGACTCTGGTAGTTCATTGGATGCGACTGATGTTGCAGTGGACACGTATGATTTGGCCATGGAGATCTATGATTCCTCTGGATGCAATTCCTCAATTAGCTGTGAAGATCAAATTGAGTTTGATCAAAGGATTGAGCCTCACGATAATATGGGTGTGCTAAAAGAAAATCATTTTTCTTCTTTAAGCTTCTCCAAGAATACTTTGAATATTAATTCTGTGAGAAAGTCTTCTCAATGTGAAGGAGCATTTCATGTAGGAAGTGTTTTGGATGAGACTTTTACAAAGATAGATGATGTAAATTGTGTTGTTCAATCACAAAGCAATGCCTTAAATTCAAGTGATACGGCTTTGTTCTTTGACTTGGCTAATTGGTCATGGGATTCTGATGTCACTTGCACTGGTTATTCAGATATGCATTCCTTGGATTTTGATATCAGGAAAAACAGAAGAAATTATGGAGTCCATATAGGAGAAATATCTCTTTCTAGGAAGAGGATTGGCGATACCAGTGTTGCAGAGGATGCCTCATTGAACAATCAACTTGATAATATTCCACGTGCTTCTAATTTATTTATGTTACAACCACAGAATCTCAATCACTCTAGCAACTTTTTCAGTTTGAACCCAATGGTAACCAGAAATGCTTTCCTTCCCATGATGAGCAAGCCTGATCAGAGACATGCTAGTGCCTTCGGTCAATCTTTTCCTTTCTTTGATTTTTCTGTTGTAGAGGATCCGTGTAGGGTATGCACAGAAAAGATACTGCCTAGTTCTGGAGCTGAATCATTATGCGATGGGATCTCTCAAGGTCCTGCTACCAATAGTAAAAATAGTGACTCTAGTGAACGAGGATGTGGAGGGGATATTTTTGTGGACAATACGATATCTTACAGTGACAGAGAAAAGATTTCAACGAATGTTTTTGGTGGAAGGAGCTGGGAAACTATACTTTGTACCGCAAGTAAGAGAACTGTTGATAATAGTGCTGAAGAGCAGAGGCTATTACCTTCAGGATTGTTTGAGTTGCCACTTGATTTTGTTATTCACAAATGCTTAGTGCAAGAAATAATCCTTCAGTATCCTTATGCAAATGTATAATCTGGTTATATCTGGTAGTTAATTGTGTCTTTTTACACCTTATCTCTGTAATTTGTATTTTATTTTTAAGTGAGAATGCATTTACAGTTTCTCCTAATATTTTGCCGGTTTTTGCTTATGAGCTGGAGAAGTTTCATTGCACGTTGCACGTTGCACGTTGCATGTCCTTCACCTTGTATGTCCTTTATCGTAAGTAATATCTTCATATTTTTTTTTCTCCTTTGTCATAAGAAAGAATTAAACAATCTTGTTAGCTAGCTGGCTCTTAGCACAACTTAAAGTCAGAGTTTTCTCTCACTTGAAGGTACCTTTCCATCTTGAGCAATTATTTAAGAAAAACCTATGATTCTCCAAGATCTCCAACCTTTAAGGTCAATTAGTGCAGGCTGCTTTCTACATGTCCTGATTGTGAGTGTTTTCACCTTATTGTTTCACCATCGAGTTAGATTTCTGAAAGGATCCATCCGAGTATGTTTCTATCATAATGGGTAAATAGTTATTCCTATACCTCTGCCAGATATACTTATGTCAGCAAGTTAACTATGAAATTACTAGATGAAGGATTTGATTTGCAAGGGCATCTTCTTGCATTGCGGCGGTACCACTTTATGGAACTAGCGGACTGGGCAGATTCATTTATCACATCTCTCTGGAATCATGTATTATAATGCATACCAAGTTACTTTTTGAGTTTGTTATCTTTTCTGAACCGAAAGCGCTGATGAAATTCCTTTGTGGTTGGTTTCATTGCCACTCCTTGAAAGCACAGAAATGGTGTGTCATGGAGGCAGATAGTAAGCTTCAAGATATTCAAGGTTATCTTGAATTATCTGTTCAAAAGTCATCGTGTGAACATGACCGCAACAAGGATAGATTATTTGTCTACATCAAAGAACAGTGCACTCTGCCTCTTTCCAAAGCGACCATTGGTATATTATTTACTCATTCCAATTATATCTTCTTCTTTTCATTTCCGTTTCATAGTCCTCAAATTTGGTCAAGTTCAATATATTCGGAAAACAATTAATCATTTTTTTGTTGTTGTTGTTGCTGCTGCTGCTGCTAATTTTCCACTTGGGTTCTTTTCTAAATGGCAGGGATTGATTCATTTGAGTTTCTAGGTTTGGGATATCAAGTAGAGTGGCCGATCAATATCATTTTGACGCCTGCTGCATTGAAAATATATGCTGAGATTTTCAGTTTTCATGTCAAAGTGAAGCTTACTGTGTTTTCTCTGACCAAAGTTTGGTCCTCATTGAAGGTCGTGATATATTCTTTAATTTGATACGTCAAAGGATTTGGTTCATTGAAACAACACAATTTAGTTTCAATGTAATTGTTTGAAATAGCTAACAATCAACAATTCATAAAGCATAGTTAATAACTTAGTACAAATATGCATCAGAACCATGAAAAATCTTGGTTACAACTCGGGAGATATTAAACCACAAAAATTGAACTTTTGACCATAATGCGTACAAAGAGGCAATTTTGGATGAGTTTAGAACAGATGGTGTAGAGTAGCAATACTCTAAATTACATTTTGAACATGTTATATTTTTTGTGAAAAAAAACAGTTTATACTTTTAAAGGAAACTCTGTTCAATGTAATTCTTAATCAATGTATTCTTCCTTAAGCTATTTCTTTCCTCTGCCTTTTAATCAAGTTTTTAGGTGCATGCTCTTATTCCTTCTTTTCTCACTGTGAACCCTTCTTTTTCATTACTTAAGAATTAAGATTGACTCGTACGAAGTTATATGGATGACAATTTTTGTCCCTTTTCTAGAACTTTGAAGTAGAGACGAGGGTTTAACATTTCAACTGAAAGTCTAAAATTCAGCTTTTAATTCCATTAGCAGCTGTGGAGATAAGAGGACGTTCCACTAGGGAATAATATTAGTTAAGCTGGGTGAATAGTCATTTGAAGTTGAATTGCGTCTTAAATTTTTTGGAAGTATAAATGGAACTTATGCCTTTTTCTTCAAATTTTGATTGACAGGACATGGTTCTTTTGGTCAGTCAGAATCGTCAATCCAAACTTATTAATCAGGAAATCCAGCATTTCAATGTTTTGGTGAAAACTAGGTGCTCCTGATTTATTGACTCAAATTTCTCTTTCTTTGTTTTCCTAATAATGCTGCCATTCTTTTACTCTTAACATTAATCCAGAACCTACATTTTTACTTCTATTTTTGTGGTTTTCATGTGTACTTCTGACTATTTTTGTCCTTTCATGATCAGGCATGAAGTCAACCATTTTGTATGTGTATTACAGCATTATGTGGAGTCTCAATTATCACATCTATCTTGGTGTAGATTTCTTCATTCTCTTCAACTTAAGGTGAGAGTCAAAGTTTTATCCCACTTTTTCTTGTTCTTCAGGATTGGTTATTGAGTTGTTTTAGGTAATTTATTTTCTTTCGAAGGACATCTCCTATATTTTTGTGTACGACCAAAAGGGTGCCCCTCCCTTTTCATCTGATTTCCAAGACTTCACGTCTTCTTTATCCACCTTCCTCTTTATCCACCTTCCGTCCAAATTTGTTAATCTCGTGTTCATTCTTTACTTTATGATCATTGAATTTGAATCTGTATAGAGAGAATTAAAATGATGAGGAGATATTTGGAGTCTCTTGGGTGCTCGTGCTTGTTTGGGAGTTATTTTGAAAATTAACTTTTTGCTTTTGTTTCTAAAATCATGTTTCGCCCTATTGCCTCATCTCCTGTGCCTACAAAATTATTGGTCGAGTTCTCTCTAACAAATTAAAAGTTGTTCTTCCTTCCACCATTGTCGAGAACCAAATGGCCTTTTTTGCCAACAGACACATCATTGATGCTTCCCTAGTGCCAAATGAGATCATTGATGAAAGAAAATCCTCGAGTAAGAAAGGGGTGATCATCAAGCTGGATCTTGAAAAGGCTTGTCAGGATGTTGAAAAGGCTTTTGACAAGGTGGATGTAAGGTATTCCCTTACTATTTACTCAAGAACAAGAAGTAAAAGACAATCAGCGTTACAATCTCCAGTCAATCCAAGACGACCGTTCTCTCCCAATCTCTCTTGAGATTTCTTTCAAATTAATACCTAAAAATAATGGAAATGAAAATAACAACTATATAGACTCTCACATTGCACGATCCCTTTAACAGAAGAGATTCTCAATTCATAACTAACTTTCCCCCTACTTTTGTACCCTTTCCCATTTTGCCCCTTCGTTCATAGTATTTTGTTAGAGGAGGCCTGACAGTGGATTGGGATTTCTTTGACGCTATCCTCCAGGCTAAAGGTTTTGGTCCCACGGGGAGAAAATGGATATAGAGAGAATTAAAATGATGAGGAGATATTTGGAGTCTCTTGGGTGCTCGCGCTTGTTTGGGAGTTATTCTAAAAAATAACTTTTTGCTTTTGTTTCTAAAATCATGTTTCGCCCTATTAGCCTCATCTCCTGTGCCTACAAAATTATTGCACGAGTTCTCTCTAACTGATTAAAAGTTGTTTTTCCTTCCACCATTGTCGAAAACCAAATGACCTTTGTTGCCAACAGAGACATCATTGATGCTTCTCTAGTGGCAAATGAGATCATTGATGAATGGAAATCCTCGGGTAAGAAAGGGGTGATCATCAAACTGGATCTTTAAAAGACTTTTGACAAGGTGGATTGATATTTCCTTGACGCTATCCTCTAGGCTAAAGGTTTTGGTCCCACGTGGAGAAAATGTTCGTGGATGTATCTCAAGTGCAAACTACTCAATCATCATTAACGGTCATCCTAGAGGCAAAATCATTCCGACTCGTGACATTTGTCAAGGTGACCCCCTTTCTCACTTTTTATTTATCCTTGTAGCTGATGCCTAAGCAAATTACTCCATCACGGGGCTAGCTTGGGTAAAATCGTGTCTCGGGCCTTTATCCTAGATGCTTTTGATTGGTCTTTGGTTTTTCCAAATAACATGAAGCATTTCCTGCTTACCATCTTTGTCCACCACCCGTTCCAAGGAGAGGCTAAGACTCTTTGGTTTGCCTTCAATCGAGTTTTTCTTTGGCATCTTTGGAGAGAACGAAATGCTCGAAACTTTAGGGATGAGTTTTCTTCTTTTGGAAGTGTTGGATTTAATTATTTTCAATGGATTGTATTGGTGTAAGTGTAAACACCCCTTTTCGGATTATAGTTTTTCTCATTTGACCGCTAATTGATCCGCTTTCTTGTAATCACCTTTAGGTGCTCGAGCTTTAGCTCCTTTTTTTCATTCATCAATGAAATCGTTTCTTATTAAAAAAAAATACAGTTGGCAATTCGACTTTTAGTCTGAACCACGTGTAGTTTGCCGATGACACCTTATTATTCTCCGTCTTTGATCACGATGCCTTGAAAAACTTATTTTATATTGTCAGAATTTTAGAACTTGCTTCTGGCCTGAATGTCAATATAGCCAAGAATGAACTGTTGAGCGTTCACTTAGAACCCGAGGAGCTGGATTTCATGTTGTCCACTTTTGGATGCAAGCAAGAATATTGACCTTCCATGTATTTTGGGCTCCCTTTGGGAGGAAACCCGAAAGCATCGAACTTTTGGCATCCCGTTATCAAGAGGATTCAGCAGAAACTACACAATTGAAAGTATGCCTTCATTTCGAAAGGAGGTAGACTTACCCTCATTCAATCTCTGCTTTCCAATTTGCCTACTTATTATCTTTCGATTTTTCAGATGCCTTTAAAGGTTGCCAGATCTCTTGACAAGTTCATTCAGAACTTCTTCTGGGAAGGAGCTAGAGGTGAAGGGGCGTTCACAATGTAAATTGGCAGCAAACGCAACTTCCTAAGCTTATGGGAGACCTCTGTATTGGCAATTTTCAGCAGCGGAACTTAGCACTATTGGCAAAATGGATATGGAGATTCTTATATGAATTTAATGCCTTTTGGCGCAAAGTCGGGTGGCCAAGTATTATCCTTCTGACTTACAATGTTGGCCGCTGGTTGTTCCACGAGTAGACATGTCCATGGGGCGGGGGCGGGGGCGGGTAATGCCTTCCCGCCCCCGTCCCCGCAAAATTTCCCGTTTAATTTTGCGGGGACGGGGCAGGTATTCCCTGCGGGGAATTCGCGGGGAACGGGTATTCCCCGCGAATAATTTATTTTTTAAATTTATTCCTAACCAATATTTTTTAAGTTTTGTTATGGGTTAAGTTGATTAATATTATATATATTTAATTTAATAAACTTTATTCACATTTTTTTTTTTTTTTTTTTTTTTTTGAGACCAAAGGAGTGTAGTTATTTTCTTTGATGAAAATATATTATATTCGGGGCAGGGCGGGTATGCTATTACCCGTCCCCACCCCGTTTAGCTAACGGGGCAAAAAAAATTCCCCGCTCCCTGCCCCATTCCTCGTGTAATCGGGGATTCCCCGTCCCATTCGGGGTCGGGTCGGGGTGGGGCAAATGGACATCTCTATCTACGAGGCTCCTCCAAATCCCCTTGGTGCTACATTTGTTCTACTTCTGCCCTTATTTCAACAAGAATTCAACGATGTCTGGGTAATGGACTCCTTACTTCTTTTTGGCTTGATTCATGGCATGACTGTGGGGTCTTTGCTACTATTTCCCCCCCTCTCTACCGACTTACCTCACGCCCAAACTTGTCAGTTAATGAAGCTTGGGTGAATTCATCTCTTGCGTGGAATTTGTATCTTCGCCGTAACCTAAATGACTTGGAAGTAGAGGAATGATCTTCCCTTTCACATATACTAACTGGGGTGAACCTCCGCCATCGTAGTGATTCTTTGAATTGGCCTCTAGACCCATCTAATTCTTTTAGAGTCAAGTCACTCATTGAAAGTATGGTGGTTGTTTCAGATACTATGAGATCAGGGGATATTATGAGATTAAGTGTTTATAAAGCATATTGGACAAATTTCTACCATAGGAAGATCAAAGGTTTTCTTTGGGAGTTGAGTCTTGGTGCTATTAACACTGCTGACAAATTGCAACGACGCATGCCATATATGCACATCTCTCCTTCTTGGTGTGTTATGCGTTCTGCACACTCGGAATATCTAGCACACCTTTTCATTCCTTGTCCGTTTGCTTCAAAATATTGGACCGTGATTCTTAAAGCTTTCGACTGGTCGTTGGTTATGCCGAATAGTATGGCTGGTTTTTTGGCCACCATTTTTGTTTACCATCCCTTTTGTGGAAATGGGAAGATTTTATGGCTGACTTTTAATAGTGTTCCTTTGGGGCAAAAGGAATGCTCGCATCTTTCGGGATTCTTTCTCTTCCTTTGATCAATTTTTGGATTTAATTACATTCACTGCTTTATATTGGTTTAAATGTATTCACCTCTTCTCCAATTACAGTCTCTCTTATTTGACTTCTAATTGGATAACTTTCTTGTAATACGTGCTTGACCTTTTGCTCTTTTCATTCATCAATGAAATTGTTTCTTATTAAAAAAAAAAAAAAACATATTTAAAGTTATGGTTTGGTGGCTTACAAAAGTTAAAAGTTATTAGATCTATGATTTGAGGAGTCATTGTTTTAGTAAATAGTAAATTTAGAAAATACGTGCAAACAATAAAATATTGTTTCTGTAATACGAGTTGCTATATTTAAAAACTGTTTTTTGTGGCTATTTTTTTTTTTTTTTTTTTTGTTATAAACTAAAACTGTTTTTTAACACAAGTTCTAAATAGGCCTTAGCTTCATGAATTACGACAGGGATTCTAATCGTCATTATCATGATTTATTGGTTGCCAAATTTCAACAATTACATCGCCATATGGTATTTACTTGACATCAATTAAATTTTCTTCATCTTAATTTCTCCATGTATTGAGAGATCTTATATCTTGACCTTTCAATGCATCTCGTCCTAGAGTCTAGATAACATTGTTTTTTATATAAAAAATTCCAGAGCACTTTTTACCAAGCAGTCTCCATCTTAAGAATTAATACGGGAGAGAAGTATTGAAGATGTTATCAGTGTTTTTATTCATCATTCATGACCAAAGGGTGGGGACTGATTATTTGCATCTTCGTTTGATGCATTCAAACACTGGTTTTTCTTTATCTGAATATGCTTCTGTTTTATGTAGGCAAAAGATATGATGGACCTCGAGTCAATGCATATGGCTTATTTAACTGATGCACTACACACGTAAGATTCTATTTAAAAGTTTGAAATAACTGCAGTATTTGTGTGTGTGTGTGTGTGTTTTTCAAAGGTAGAAACAAGTTTGGTTGGCTAAATGGTTCAAAAGAGGGGAGGATATGAGTTGAATTCCAAGTTCTAGACAACCAAGGCTAGAAAATATTTCCACAGTTGTACAAGGTGAATTAAGACTTAATATATTTTTTCAATTGTTTTTTATCAAATAAATAAAAAGAAAGAAAGAAAGAAAGAAAGAAAGAAAGAAATTGGTACATGAAATGTAAGGACCAAATAAAATCTGTGGAAAACTCAAGGACTAGAAAGTTATCTGTCCAAAATAAAAGTAAAGGGTTTGTTGGACATGTTTTTTAAGGTGTTCTTGGCTTGTTCAAGTGACTTGGAGGTCTGCGACATTGAACTTGACCTCAAACCTTCGAGCAATGTATGTGTTTCCTAGGTTGTCCTTTACTAAAAGAAGTGGTTGTCCTTTGCAGATGTTTCTTATCTGAAGAAACACGATCTGTGGCTGGCATCATTAATCAAATCTTGCAATGTGCTCTAGATCTCCGATGTTGTTTTAGTGGTGACATGTGGAATACTGAAGTTGATAATGCAGGTTCTTGGAGGAGGCTTTCTGGGATCAACAAGTCTCAGGTAAAACTGTAAAAACTGATTCGTCAAACATGCTGTGGGTGTGGTTGGTAGAAGTTGACTTATACAATGTTATCCAGTGTGTGTCTGATAAAAAAAAAGAGAACTGAAAAGATTGTATGTCATCTTATAGGTACTTGGCGTAAAGAAGAGATTTGACAGAAACATGAAGGAATTGCATCTATTTTATTTGAAGTCACCTAAGGTTGGAGAGTTTGGGGTATCAAGATTCTGGGAAAATCTGAATTACAACTATCATTACTGTGACACTCTGGGTGTAATGGTAGATTTCAAACCATAAATTGAATTAGTTTTGTTACTAGAAGAAGCATGTTGCATTCACAAAGGACTGGTCTAAAAGCTTGAGGGCCATTAACTGGGTAATGTAATTCAAACAACTTTCAATTCGATTTTCTATTGTGTTTGGGACATTATGCCAAACAACATTCTTCAACTCAATTTATTACCAAATTTGGTAAATAAATTTGATCAGAAAAATGTTTCATTTCTTTCTCTCTTATATGGAGTTTATTGATATCCATCATTCTCTCTTCTCTTCTCTCATTAAATCGTAATTAATGTAAACAACCCTTAATCCCAAACTACAAATCCTTTTATTTTGTTCTCGTCTCTTTTTTTTTTTTTTTTTTTTTTTGAATTACGAATCGGAGCGACGAAGGGCTGAATCGCAGTGGATCGTGACAGTAAGGCCACTCTGCCACTTACAATACCCTATCGCGTATTTAAGTCGTCTGCAAAGGATTCTACCGCGGTGGAAATTATTTATTTTCGTCTCTTATTCACAATCTCAACGTCATATACATTATTTGAAGCACTCATAATATTTTCATATTAAATAAATATAATTACCTATATCACTCACTTGTAATTAATAAACATAATTTTATAATTATATAGTCATACATTTTTCTCTCTCTATTTTGTTAACCATAAATCCTTATTTTAAAAATGTTTCAAATATACTAATGAAAATTTAGTAGTGGTAGGCTTTTGAAAAGAGGAGTTTGAACACATATGGGTCTCATGTATTTTATGTTTTTTTTTTTTCCAAAATAATAATAATAATAATAATTAATTTGACTGATTTAATTATTAATTACTTAAAAAAAAAAAAAAACTATCAAGATTTCAACTTTTCAAAATCTACTTTTTCAAGATTCAAGCTTTTTACTGCCGTTTTTGTGCTCTTTAACCACCTAAATTTCTGACACTGTTGTGTTTATGTCGTTTTGCCGTCGTTTAATCACCGAAAATTTTGACACTTCTGAGTGTTTGTTCATCTATAGTAAGTTTTTGTTGCGTTTTTTTTTTCAACTTCCGTCGCCGAAACTAAATACACCAATAAGTCTTTGTCGTTGTAGTTGTTCATGTCCGGTAAGTTTCAAGGGTGATTTTTTTTTATTTTTTTTATTTTTTTTTGTAGTTCAGCGGTAACCCATTATACTATTTGATTTGACTACAATTGACATGCATGCATGGTGGGTAATTCCTTTAAAATTAAATGTCTTTTTTATATATATATAAAAAAATGACAAATCTATGAAAAATATTTGAGGCAAAATCATTTGGTTACATTTTAGTATGATAAAAGAAGAGGAATTAGAATTCAAATTTGTGTAATAAAAAAAATAGTAATATGTGAATTAATTGAATTATATGACAGTAATTAAGATATAAGGTTGAAGAAAAGGAAAGTTGTTGGAAATGACGTGGACGGTGAAATCCAGTGGGAGTTGAGAGTCAGAGTGAGGCAATGCCCAATAAGGAAATAATAACTCCAAACCTGAATTTGATGACAGACATCGAACATGCCCGGAGACTCAGAGACTCAGAGACGTTGACGTCATCTCCAATGTATGATTCTATGAACTCTGAATTTTCAATTTTCAATTTTCAATAAAAAGAAATTATTTTTCTTTGAACGCGTGTTTAACAAGCTCATTACAAGAAAGGAAATTCGATGTTACCATATGTAGTAGTAGTTTTTTCATCTTTGGTCGAGATATCCTCCACTGCCGCCTCTCATCTGATCTTCCCCCACTCCACAATGAACAATAATATGGAGAATCATCCTCTGGTTTTTGCAGTTAATCAACACAGATTTGAGCTCACCACTGTTGACCCTTCCATTACTTTGCTCCAATTCCTGCGCCACCATACTTCTTTTAAGAGTCTCAAGCTTGGTTGTGGTGAAGGTCTCTCTCTCTCTCTCTCTCTCTCTCTCTCTCTCTCAAATTGCTTCATCTTCTTCAAATCCATCACCTGGGTTTGCTTCCTTTCATGGAAATATGAATTTTATCTCTTCTACTTGTTAATTGCCCCTTGCTTAGCTTGTTGCCTTTCATACTTCTAACTGCTACTACAACTTAACTTCATATATTCTTCCTACTTCCTACTACTGCACTTTTGTTCAACTACAGGACACCATATTTGCTCAACATTCTGCAGGAATCCTTGTATGGATTTTAATTCCATCTAAATCTCTTCATGTGTGTTTGATTATTTTTAAATGTAGGCGGCTGTGGTGCTTGTGTTGTTCTTTTGTCCAAGTACGATCCTGTGTCAGACAAAGTCCAAGATTTTACAGTAACTTCATGCCTCACCTTGCTTTGTAGTATACACGGCTGTTCAATTACAACCAGTGAAGGTATTGGAAATTCCAAGGATGGTTTCCACTCAATTCATCAAAGGTTTGCTGGTTTCCATGCTTCTCAGTGTGGCTTTTGTACCCCTGGAATGTGTGTTTCACTTTTTTCTGCTCTCGTCAATGCTGATAAGACCAATCGACCCGAACCCGAGCCGGGATTATCTAAACTTACTGTTTCTGAAGCTGAAAAGGCTATTTCTGGAAACCTCTGTCGCTGTACAGGATATAGGTCAATTGCTGATGCCTGTAAGAGTTTTGCTGCCGATGTTGATATGGAGGATTTGGGGTTAAACTCGTTCTGGAGAAAAGGATGTGGTGACGAACTGAAATTGAGTAAACTACCACTTTATAGTCAAAGTAATGGCCTGTTCTCATTTCCTGAATTTTTAAAAAATGAACTTAGGCCTATCTCTTTTGTGGACTCTAAGGGATGCTCCTGGTTAAATCCGGTCAGTATCAAGGATCTAAACAGATTATTAGAATGCAATGAGACTAGCAATACAAGTAATATAAAGTTCGTTGTTGGCAACACAGAAGTAGGATATTACAAAGAATTTGAAAACGTTGAGAGATATATTAATCTTAAACACATCCCTGAGCTGTCAGTTATCAGGATGGATTCAACAGGAATAGAGATTGGTGCAACCGTGACGATTGCAAAAGCTATTGAGGCTCTTAAAGATAATAACCATGAACCCTCCTCAATAGGTGGGCTGGTGTTCAATAAAATAGCGGACCACATGGAGAAAATTGCTTCTGGGTTTGTACGAAACACTGCCAGCATTGGGGGAAATTTAATGATGGCGCAAAGAAAACAGTTTCCTTCAGATATTGCCACAATACTTCTTGCTGCAGGTTCCATGATAAATATATTAACTGGTTCTAGTGAAGAAGTGATTCTCTTGGATGAGTTTCTCAAGAGATCTCCATTGGGTCCAAAGTATTTACTTGTAAGTGTTAAGATCCCAAATTGGGATTCAGTTAGAGATATTTATCCAAATGATACTACTGTATTGTTTGATACTTTTAGAGCTTCACCTCGGCCCCTTGGAAATGCACTGCCGTACCTAAACGCTGCTTTCTTAGCTGCAATCTCTCCATGTAAAAATTCCAATGGCATCATATTAAATAGCTGTCACCTGGCTTTTGGAGCTTATGGGACTAAACATGCAATTAGAGCAAGAAAGGTGGAAGAATTTCTAATTGGAAAAGTTATTGATTATAATGTCATATATGAAGCTGTCTCATTGATTCGAGCCACTATAGTTCCTGAAAAGGGCACTTCATCTCCTGCTTATAGGACAAGCTTAGCAGTTGGCTTTCTTTTTAAGTTCTTAAGCTGCTTGGTTGATGGCAATGTTGCAATCAAGAGTGATTACCTAAATGGATGCAAGAATGCCTCTTCAACATTACCTTACAACAGATTTAGCTCAGACCAGGACCTATTTGGTTATAACAAAACTGCAACTCTACTATCATCTGGAAAGCAGACACTCGAATTAAGTTCAGAATATCATCCAATTGGAGATACGATTATAAAATCCGGAGCTGCTATCCAAGCCTCAGGTACTTCATACCTTGTAATAATATAGATACAGACATTTTTTTCTTCTTCTTTAGCAACCATAGTTTGCATGGCAGGTCTTATCTGGGTCAGTACTGTCACATGTGAGTCTTCAAGCTCTAGTCAAGTTGACAAATTTTTCCACCTCTGTTTTCATGGATATGAAGATGTGTGCTTGTATATCTTGTTGGAGCTAGTTTTTTGTATCTTCACCTCCAGAACTTTTTGTATGCTAACATTGGCTTGATCTATGGTCTACTTGGTGTCAGATGCATACACATTACCTAGCTGTTATACTTCCAATACTGCATTCGCTTCAAGAT
This sequence comes from Herpetospermum pedunculosum, assembly GCA_028017165.1. Lineage (NCBI taxonomy): Eukaryota > Viridiplantae > Streptophyta > Magnoliopsida > Cucurbitales > Cucurbitaceae > Herpetospermum > Herpetospermum pedunculosum. The sequence goes on along the minus strand of CM051529.1, from coordinate 189,787 downwards.
TAGGCTGACATGTTTAAAGCTGATTTGTAACTAGGTATTTTAGGCACCTAAATGGATTTAGTGTATATTTCTTGGGTGGATTTGTCTTGTAAAACAATTTTAGGATTCCGTGATTCAAATAGTATAAATTGTGAAAACAAAATTTATTTTCAGATTTTAAATTTGAAATTAGAAAAGGGAGAGCTACAATAATTACACACATATTTGAAAACATTAAAAACATGAAGAAGAAAAAAATCATTAAATCTTTTCAATTTTTTGTTCTCGGATCAGTAACCAAGCTCACACAGTGTTCCATGTTCTTTGGGGTCATTTTGTGTTATCAGTATGAGGAAACCAATGTAAATATGTAAATGAATATTTTAGGCGAGGCTATCTATGTGGATGATATTCCTTCACCAACAAATTGCCTATACGGAGCATTCATATATAGCAGAAGGCCTTTGGCACGGGTGAAGGGGCTAACTTTTTCCCCTGAATCTCAACCTGAGGGAGTTATTGCTATTATTTCCACTGGAGATATTCCTGTGGGTGGACATAACGTTGGAGCTAGAACTGTGTTTGGTGATGAACTTCTATTCGCAGATAAGTTGACCGAGTGCGTCGGTCAGCCACTTGCTTTTGTGGTGATGCTATTAACCCATGATTCATTTATAGAAATAGAAACTACAGTTACGTAGGGAATCCTTCTTTGCTGAGGTGCTTTATTTTCTATTACATCTGTTATGTAGGTTGCGGATACGCAGAAACATGCAGATACGGCTGCAGACTTTGTAGTAGTGGATTATGACACAGATGATTTGGAAGCACCTATCCTTTCTGTAGAAAATGCTCTTGAAAGGTCAAGCTTCTTTGAGGTCCCTTCATTTCTGTGTCCAAATCAGGTTGGAGACATTTCAAAAGGAATGGCTGAAGCGGATCACCATATTAAGGCTGCTCAGGTACCTTCTACTATGGCATGATTGGCCTTAATATTTAATGATTATATTCCAACCTAAAGAAGAAATGGGAAATTTGCTTGATTTATTGAGTTTAACCACGTTAGAGTCTGATTGTTAGAAATTTGACTATCACCCATTTAATAATTTCTCACACAAGAAAATTAGTTTCTAACAATACTGCTACAAATGTTATTAGTTATTATCTATCCAAATTTTATGTCATTTATTCTAATATTTTCATAATTTTTAACATTCAGGTCAAACTTGGATCACAATATTACTTTTATATGGAGACACAAACTGCACTTGCCATTCCAGATGAAGATAACTGCATGGTAGTCTACAGTTCAAGTCAATGGCCTGCTTATGCGCATTCTGTTATTGCAAAATGCCTCGGTGTTCCTGAACATAATATCCGTGTAATTACTAGGAGAGTTGGAGGAGGCTTTGGTGGAAAGGCCTTTAAATCTATGGCTGTGAGTATCTGCTCCATAAACTGTTCTTCCTTAATTTATCTCTTTGAACATTTAATACCCAAGATTTTCCACCTCCATTGAATTTTTTTTGGGTTGATATTCACTAGTGATGATGATTTTTCAATAGCAAGGCAAGGAAATTCAAGTCAACATGTGATTATGATTTCTCCTATATTTTTTTTTATGCCAATGCGCATATTTTTGTTGAAGACTTTATCATGGTAACAGTTCTGTTGTATTTCTTAGTAGGTACTAGGTAGGATGGCGATTCATTGAATCCAAGTAAGATGGCATCTTGAGCTGTTTTATTGTTCAAGTGGCATCAGAGTATCCTAAAAGCTTATTTTAGTTTGCAAAGCACAAGGAGGCATGTTCATATAGGTTCCTTAGATTTAAGTGTGGTTGTTTTAGTGTATCTAAATATCTTAACAAGTCATGTTGGGACAAATCCTGATGACCAATCCTTACATTGCTAATATGATCCAATAAGTCCAACATTAATTCTTTCATGCATTTCCCAGTTGGGCAGGGCAAATGCGTCTATAGTGACTAGGATGGATATCTTGTATCCAAAAACTAGCAGTTCACCCTAGCAATCCTCTTGGGCCCAAATTTCTCAATTTTCTCAGCATCGCGTATAGAATATTGTTGAGAAAAAATACACCAGATATGAATAATGCAGAATAACAAACTAAATTATATCTCCCGTTCCCACTTCACAGGTCATAACCAAATAAGTTATCGATCACAAAATACAATAATAATGAAAAGAGAATTAAGAGAATGACACCGAAAGTTATACTGGTTCGCCCCGATCTCGAGACTACGTCCAGTCTTTTGCAACTGCAGGTTCAACTATAATGGAGATTACAAGAAGCCCTCAACTCAAAGCTACAAACTACCCTCAATAGTCCAACAATGACTATTGACTTCCAAGTATCACAACCCGATAGCTTGAGATCTGAGAAATCAAACCCAACAAAGAGAATAAACTCTATTCCCTTTTAAATTACACTCACTCACTGTCACAATAAAAACCAAAAAAAAAACTCTGTTTTTTTTTCTTCACAATGAACACCCACGGGATTTTTTTCTTCCTTTTTGTTTTGATGAAAAATGAAGGCACACAAGTTTCATTTTATAGAAAAAATTCCACCGCCCAAACACTTCCTTTTTCTCCTATTATAAGTCACCATTTATTTAGCCAATAAAAATGTTGCTTAATGAAGTTCATTTGGGCTTTAAATGGGCTTAGATGGAAAATGCTAGCTTTTACCGTTGTTTTGGGCTACACCATTTCCTAACAAGTATTTCCAACTTCTACTGCCACTCCTCTTATGCTAGCTTTTACCATTGTTTTTATTGCTATTTGATAATTAAAAGTAAGACAATTTCTAGTTTGTCATTTTAAATTATAGTTATTGATAGAAAATGTGGGGAATAGAATCTTTAGCTTATGTCAGTCTCATGATTTATGTTGTATTCTGTTTATATTTATGAAGTATACTTTATTTCTGGACTCTTTATCTTTTTCTCAAACTGATATACTTTTTAGTGTTTCTGTATAAAAAATGGTTTATGGAATCAACCTTTAGAATAAGACAATCGTGTATCTAAGTTAAAGCTCTTCATGATTTAAGATCATTACATTCTGCACCATTTATGTATGTTTACCAATTCTAATGTTTCACCATGGCTTGCTTTCTTTTTTTTTGCTTCTCCTTGATAAGGTTTTCCTTACTATTTCCCCAAGGATGAATAGCACACTCTAATGAATGAGTTAAAACCTTCTAACAATTATGCCTTTTAGGTTGCTGCAGCATGTGCACTTGCAGCTCACAAGTTACGCCGTCCAGTCAGGATTTATCTTAACCGGAAGACTGACATGATAATGGTAGGAGGGAGACATCCAATGAAAATTACTTACAATGTGGGGTTCAAATCTAATGGTAAAATTACAGCATTGGAATTAGATATATTGGTTGATGCAGGGATGAGTTGTGATATAAGTCCAGTTATGCCACACAACATTGTCAATGCACTTAAGAAGTATGATTGGGGTGCTTTATCTTTTGATATAAAAGTATGCAAAACAAATCACTCAAGCAAATCTGCAATGCGAGCCCCTGGAGAGGTACAAGGATCCTTTATTGCTGAGGCAGTAATTGAACATGTAGCGTCTGCCCTTCGCATGGATGTCGATACGATCCGGAAAGTAAATCTGCATACATTTGACAGCCTCAACATATTCTTCAAGGATGCAGGTGAACCTCAAGAGTACACGTTGCCTACAATCTGGGATAGGTTAGCCACATCTTCAAGCTTAAAACAAAGGACTGAAATGGTAGATGAATTTAATAGCTGCAATAGATGGAAAAAAAGAGGCCTTTCTCGAATTCCTATCACACACGAGGTAATTTTGAGACCAACCCCAGGTAAAGTGAGCATTCTAACTGATGCTTCTGTTGTTGTGGAAGTTGGAGGTATTGAACTTGGCCAGGGGCTATGGACAAAGGTAAGACAGATGGTTGCTTATGCCCTTAGCTCAATTGATTGTGATGGAACTGGTGACCTATTGGAAAAGGTGAGAGTTGTTCAATCTGATACCATCGGCTTAATACAAGGAGGGTGTACAGCTGGGAGTACTACCTCTGAATCAAGCTGTGAAGCAGTTAGACTTTGCTGCAATATATTGGTAGAGAGACTAACACCTCTCAAGAAAAGGCTGGAGGAGAAAACAGGATCGGTCAAGTGGGATGTGCTTATAAGTCAGGTTGTTGTCTGCACCATCTTGTAGAACATTTTATGATTAAGCAACCATGTTTTCTTGCTATAGTGACTTTTTGCCTTTAGTTTGGAGTGGTATTAGTTTTTGAAGTGTGGGATCCTCCAAGCGTTATTGATGCATATACATTGTTCACGTAAAAATCAGTTTCTTTAAAAAGTACCTTGCTTTAAAAAATTATTCAAAGGTTCTAGATGTAATGCAAAAGGTTTTTATTTGAATTTTTTGATAAATTCCCCATGGATATTATGCTTCAAAAAAATGGTCTATTTTGTTTTAGTTCTAAACAGTTTAAGAGCGTTCTTCACATGGTGATGTTTTTTTTTCTTCTTATGCTTCATGCCTTCATGGGACTCTTTCCCATTACACTTTTCAAGCTTTCATACAATACTTTTATGAGACCTATTTTTGGGTCGGACTTATGATCAAGGTCTTCTCTTTAGTCCGGTGGTTGATTTGTAATTTTGCATGGTTAGTTCCTTAAATGAGCCGTTTTCTTACCTCCTTATGAGAATTCTTTTGGGCTTGTGACTAAGGACATATTTTGCATTTCATGATGGAAAAAGTGCAGGCGAACTTGCAAGCAGTGAATTTATCAATTAATTCTATGTATGTTCCTGACTTTGTTTCAATGCGATACTTAAACTATGGAGCTGCAGTGAGTGAGGCAAGTGCACTAATAACACCTCCTTTGTATTTTCTGTTGTATCATTCTCAAATTTGACCATTTCACTGCCGCTTTATCTCACTGCACAGTTCAATTCACAAAATCCTATGACAGGTGGAAATCGATCTTCTCACTGGAGAAACCACGATTTTGCGTGCAGATATTATCTATGATTGTGGACAGAGCCTCAACCCTGCAGTGGATTTGGGACAGGTTAATTATTGAAACGGTTCTTCAATCTCCTAAAGTTTTGAATCTGTTTTTCAATGTCCTTAAGTTTTGAGTTTGTGTGCTTTTTCGAGTTTTATATAGCTATGGTTCTATGGGAATATATTGATCAGATCTCCAAAGGGCAAAAGATCGTACTGATCGGGAATCATTTTTTGCAGGTTGAAGGAGCATTTGTTCAAGGAATTGGATTTTTTATGTCAGAAGAATACTTGACAAATCCTGATGGACTAGTGATTACTGACAGCACATGGACTTACAAAATTCCTACAATTGACACCATACCAAAGCAGTTCAACATCGAAATTTTGAACTCTGGACATCATAAAAAACGCATTCTCTCTTCAAAAGGTAGGTCAAAACTTATTGCCATTCAAGATTATACTTATCATTTGCCTCGAAGTAGACATTAGTACACTTTTTCGTAGGGGTTTTGGTTTTTCAGCTAAGACCTCATGCAAACAATGCATACAATATGTATCGGAATTTTTTTTTTAAGATACGGAACTTTTCATTCATTAATGAAAAGAGACTAATGCCCTAGGGATACAAACTTCATATAGGAGTGATACAATATGTATCGAAATTATTTGCTCCATCATCAGATCTTTGCTTAACATAGAAATTAGTAAGGAAAAAAGATAGCATCTAACTATATGGGTAGTGGAAACAGTTGATTACACACGTCCAAATGGTAAATAGCATTTATAGTGGAATGATCTTAGGATGCAAGAGACAGTTGCAGTGAGGGTGGGGGATCTGTGAATATTGGTGTTGTACAAGGGTTCATTTGAGGTGGTATTTAATTAACTGCAATGCATTTGTGCAGCTTCAGGAGAACCACCATTGCTTCTAGCTGCATCAGTTCACTGTGCAACACGAGCGGCTATTAAAGAGGCACGAAAACAGATACATACATGGCGCAATCAAGATGAGTCTGATTACGCGTTACAGCTAGAGGTTCCCGCTACCATGCCTGTTGTTAAAGAGCTCTGTGGGTTGGACTATGTGGATAGTTACCTGAAATGGATCATTGAATCAAGAAGCACTGTAGGCTGAGGAGATACTTGGCCTCCCAAAACACAGGTCGTGCCAATTTACTGATAATAATGCATGTGATGTGAAAATAAGAACAATCTATGAGGTGATGCACTTGCTCATTTTCTCAATATATGTGCAACAGAGAAATAAGTAGAACTGCAAAGATCATGGGTTATTGGGGAAAAATTATCAACAGCTTACCATACCAAACCATATCAGAAAGATCTTTCTGTTAGAGCAGTTACGTAATGTTACTTACCTCCACTATTGCCTTTTCAAGTGAGGGCTATGAGTGATGGTTGTGGACTGCGAATCTGAGTAGAAATGTTTCCATTTCAGTATTTCTATAGATTGCCTTTTCTAGCAGCAGTGCCTGAAAGGTTTTTGTATAAATGATCTTGCAAAGCAAGAGGGTCAAGAAATGTGTCACATGATGCAGTCGATCAATAAAAGGAGGCCTGCCGATATGATATGATAGGTTTCGAGGGGCAAGACGGCAAGTGTATATGCAAGCAAGAGTGTCTTGTATTGAATATTACCATGTAAAATTGAGTTCTTTGCTTAAATTTCAGGTTTCTTCTTACATGCAATTTGTGAATGTCATTATTGAGATTGGGTAATTGGAGTAAATGCCCTTATGATACTTCATTATTGAGATTGGATAATTGGGGTAAATGCCCTTTAGAAAAATAAATATGATATTCAGAGTTTCCTACTCCAAGCACACTTTCTAAATCCAGACTTAATAATTTTTCAAACATAAATTTTCTTAAATCCAGCCTATTAAACTCTCCAGTTTAAACCTCAAGTTTTTTATGTTAATAAAATAAAATAAAAGTTTCTTTTTGTGACGGTTGCAATGACGTCGATGCAGGAGCCATAAATTTCAACCCCCAAAATAATGTATGTGATTCTGTGTTTCTATCGACTCTGTATTGATTAGTTTTGGTTACTGGGTCGTTGTCTCGGCTGTCTCCCCCCTTTCTCGACCGAAAAGAAAGTTGGAAATGAAGATCCAATCCATTTTATGGGAGGTGGAGCCTCAGAAATTTACTTTTATCCATTGCCAAACAAACAGTGTTTCCATGTTCAGACAAATTGGTCTCAATCCCCGAAACAAAGATATGTATCCTCTCCACTACCACTTCTCTTCCCATCATCCACAATATGGAGAATCAACCATCTCCTCCTCCTCATTCTCTGGTTTTTGCAGTTAATCAACACAGATTTGAGCTCTCCATTGTTGACCCTTCCATTACTTTGCTCCAATTCCTGCGCCACCATACTCCCTTCAAGAGTGTCAAGCTTGGCTGTGCTGAAGGTACGTCTCTCTCTCTCAAATCCACCACTTGGGGTTGCTTCCTTTTCATGGAAAAAGGGATTTTCTCTCTTCAAATTACTCATCAACATCTTACACACTTTCATCCATTGTCTGGAATTTAATTCCATCTAAATTTGTTGACGTGATTGGTTATTTTGAAATGTAGGCGGATGTGGTGCTTGTGTTGTTCTATTGTCCAAGTACGATCCTCTGTTAGACAAAGTCCAAGATTTTACAGTAAGTTCATGCCTCACCTTGCTTTGTAGTATACATGGCTGTTCAATTACAACCAGTGAAGGTATTGGAAATAGCAAGGATGGTTTCCACTCAATTCATCAAAGGTTTGCTGGCTTTCATGCTTCTCAGTGTGGCTTTTGTACCCCTGGAATGTGTGTTTCACTTTTTTCTGCTCTCGTCAATGCTGATAAAACCAATCGACCTGAACCCTCACCGGGATTATCGAAACTTACCGTTTCTGAAGCTGAAAAGGCTATTTCTGGAAACCTCTGTCGCTGTACAGGATATAGGCCCATTGCTGATGCCTGTAAGAGCTTTGCTTCTGATGTTGACATGGAGGATTTGGGGTTAAACTCGTTCTGGCAAAAGGGATGTGGTGAGGAAGAGAAATCAAGTAAATTGCCACTTTATGATCCAAATAATGGCCCGTGCTTATTTCCTGAATTTTTAAAAAAGGAAATTAGGTCTATCCCTTTTGTGGACTCTAAGGGATGTTCCTGGTTTAATCCCGTTAGTATCGAGGATCTAAACAGATTGCTGGAATGTGACGAGTTTAGTAATATAAGCAAAACGAAGTTTGTTGTTGGCAACACGGAGGTCGGATATTACAAAGAATTTGAACATGTTGATAGATACATTAATCTTAAACACATTCCTGAGCTGTCAGTTATCAGGATGGATTCAACAGGAATAGAGATTGGTGCAACCGTGACAATTGCAAAAGCTATTGAGGCTCTAAAAAATAATAACCATGAACCCTCCTCAATAGGTGAGCTGGTGTTCAATAAAATAGCAGACCACATGGAGAAAATTGCTTCTGGGTTTGTACGAAATACTGCCAGCATTGGGGGCAATTTAATGATGGCACAAAGAAAACAATTTCCTTCAGATATTGCCACAATACTTCTTGCTGCAGGTTCCATGATAAGTATATTAACTGGTTCCATCCAAGAAAGTATTGTCTTGGATCAATTTCTCAAGAGACCTCCTTTGAGTCCTAAATGTGTAATTTTAAGTGTTAAGATCCCAAATTGGGATTCAGTTAGAGATATTTATCCAAATGATACTACTGTTATGTTTGATACTTTTAGAGCTTCACCTCGGCCCCTTGGAAATGCACTGCCATATCTAAATGCTGCTTTCTTAGCTGCAATCTCTCCATGTAAAAATTCCAATGGGATCATATTAAATAGCTGTCACCTGGCTTTTGGAGCTTATGGGACCAAACATGCAATTAGAGCAAGAAAGATTGAAGAAATTCTAGCTGGAAAAATTATTGATTATAATGTCATATATGAAGCTGTCTCGTTGATCGGAGCCACTATAATTCCCGAAAAGGGCACTTCCTCTCCTGCTTATAGGACAAGCTTAGCAGTTGGCTTTCTTTTCAAGTTCTTGTGCTCTTTGGTTCATGGCGATGCTGCAATCAAGAGCGATTACCTAAATGGATGCAGGAATGTGTCGTCAACACTACCTGACAGATTTAATTCAAACCACAACCTATTTGGTTATAATAATACTACAACTCTACTATCATCTGGAAAGCAGACACTGGATTTAAGTACAGAATATCATCCAGTTGGAGATACCATTATAAAATCTGGAGCTGCTATTCAAGCTTCAGGTACTTTATATCTTGTAATAATATGAAATCGGACTTTTTTTTAAAAGAAGTTATAAAGACGGAAGGAATTTGTCTTAGTCAACTTCGTGAGCATCGAGCCTTCACAAACTCTTAAAATCTTCTGTAGCAAACCTAGTCTGCAATGGTAGGTCTTAAATGAGCTGGTTGTGTGAGCTCAGGTCAAATTGGCATATTTTGCTACCATTATTTACATGGATATGAAGGTGTGTGTCTGCATATCTCATTGGAGCAAGTTTATAGGTGGAAGTAGTATTTATAGGCTTAATTTTCAAAAACAAAAAAAACAAAAACCATGGTTATCAAACGGGGCCTTAGTGTTCCATGTTCTGTGTCTATTTGTTTGACATGATTTCTTGTTCTCAAGTATTAGGAAACCAATGTACATATGCAATTGAATCTTGTAGGTGAGGCTATCTATGTGGATGATATTCCTTCACCAACAAATTGCCTATATGGAACATTCATATATAGCACAAAGCCTTTGGCATGGGTAAAGGGGTTTACTTTTCCTCCCAAATCACAACCAGAGGGAGTTATTGCTGTTATTTCCACCGGAGATATTCCTGTGGGTGGACATAACGTTGGAGCTAGAACCATGTTTGGTGATGAACTTCTATTTGCAGATAAGTTGACCGAGTGTACTAGCCAGCCGCTTGCCTTTGTGGTAATTCGAATATCTCATGATTCATTTATAGCAACTTTGGTCATAGAAGGAAGCCTTACTTGCTGAGGTGTAGTACCTATTCACATTGTTTCTAGGTTGCAGATACACAGAAACATGCCGATGCAGCTGCAGACGTTGCAGTAGTGGATTATGACACAGATAATTTGGAAGCACCTATTCTCTCTGTAGAAGATGCTGTTAAGAGGTCAAGCTTCTTTGAGGTTCCTTCATTTTTGGTTCCAGAACAGGTTGGTGATATATCAAAAGGAATGGCTGAAGCAGATCACCATATTAACGCTGCTCAGGTACCTTCTACAATAACTTGCTTGGCCATAAATAATATCTAATGATGGTATGAGAAGAAAAGGGGAATTTCCTTGATTTACTGAGTTGAACCACTTTTAAGACTAATAGTTAGAGATTCGACCATAGCCTATTTAACAGTTTCTCGCACCAAAAAATTAGTTTCTAACTACTCTGCTACAAATGTTATTAGTTATTATCTATCCAAAAGATAAGTCATTTCTCCTAATCGATTTCATAAATGTTTACATTCAGATCAGATTTGGATCACAATATCATTTTTATATGGAGACACATTCTGCACTTGCCATTCCAGATGAAGATAACTGCATGGTGGTGTACAGTGCAAATCAATGGCCATCTAATGCTCATGCTGTAATTGCAAAATGTCTTGGTGTTCCTGAACATAATGTCCGTGTAATTACGAGAAGGGTTGGAGGAGGCTTTGGTGGAAAGGGCGTAAAATCTATGATTGTGAGTATCTGCTGCCAACTCTATGTGCAATAACTTCCCAGTTTTCTTCCACTACCCGAACCAGCTGCTATTTTCCCTTATTACCCCTCCTAGCATAAGTGTGTGTGATTGGAGGCCTCAGAGATAATTGTGTTTCAGAGTTGAAGCTTTTCATGATTTAAGATCGTTATATTCTTCATCATTTATTTATGTTTAACACTTCTATTGTTTCCCTATAGTTTGCTTTCTATCTTCTCACTTCTCTTTTTCTTGCCAAGTTTCTCATTATTTTCCCAAGCATGAACGACACTCTAATATGTGAGTTCTTGCCTTTTAACAATTATGTTGTTTAGGTTGCTACAGCGTGTGCTCTTGCAGCTCACAAATTACGCCGTCCAGTCAGGATTTACCTTAATCGGAAGACTGACATGATAATGGCAGGAGGGAGACATCCAATGAAAATAACTTACAATGTGGGTTTCAAAGCTAATGGTAAAATTACAGGATTGCAGTTAGATATATTGATTGATGCAGGGATGAGTACTGATATAAGTCCAATTATGCCACACAACATTGTCAATGCACTTAAGAAGTATGATTGGGGTGCTTTATCTTTTGATATAAAAGTATGCAAGACAAACTATTCAAGCAAATCTGCAATGCGAGCCCCTGGAGAGGCACAAGGATCCTTTATTGCTGAGGCTGTAATTGAACATGTAGCGTCTACCCTTTGCATGGATGTGGATACCATCCGAAAAGTAAATCTACATACATTTGACAGCCTCAACAAATTCTACAAGGATGCAGGTGAACCTCAAGAGTACACGTTACCTTCAATTTGGGATAGGTTAGCCACATCTGCATGCTTAAAACAAAGGGTCGAAATGGTAGATAAATTTAATAGCTGCAACATATGGAAAAAAAGAGGTCTTTCTCGAATTCCTGTTGTGCACGGGGTAAGATTGAGACCAACCCCAGGGAAAGTGAGCATTCTAACTGATGCTTCTGTTGTTGTGGAAGTTGGAGGTATTGAACTTGGCCAGGGGTTGTGGACAAAGGTGAGGCAGACGGTTGCATATGCCCTTAGCTCAATTGAATGTGATGGAACCGGTGACCTCTTGGAAAAGGTGAGAGTGGTTCAATCTGATACTATTGCCTTAATACAAGGAGGGGGTACATTTGGGAGTACTACCTCCGAGTCAAGCTGTGAGGCAGTTAGACTTTGCTGCAATATATTGGTAGAGAGACTAACACCTCTCAAGAAAAGGCTGGAGGAGAATGGTTCGGTCAAATGGGACGTGCTTATAAGTCAGGTTGTTGTCTGCTCTGCCCCATCTCGTAGAACATTTTATGATTAAGCAATCATGTTATATTCTTGCTATAATGACTTTTTTCTTTAGTTTGGAGTGATATTAGTTTGGAGTGATATCCATGATCCAAGTGCAATTGATTCACATGCATGGTTCTGAAAGTCTTATAAGTAGTTGACATAAAATTAGTTTCTTTAAAAAGTTTCCTTACATTAAACAATTATTCGAAGCTTCTTTATGTAATTCAGAAGGTTGTTTTTTAAATTTTTTATGAATTCTCACTGGACATGGTGAACTTTTGTTTTTTATGCTTCATGGAACTATTTCCCATTGAACTTTTCGTGCTCTTGAGGACAAGACATCCTTCTTGGGTGCATAACATAATACCTTCGTCATTTCATGTTGGAAAAAGTGCAGGCAAACTTGCAAGCAGTGAATTTATCAGTTAACTCTTTTTATGTTCCTGACTTTGTTTCAAGGAGCTACTTAAACTATGGAGCTGCAGTGAGTGAGGCAAGTGCAAGTCCATTAACAACACCTCGCTTTTGTGTTTACTATTGTATCAACATTTTCAAATTTAAAAGAAACACTTGGCTGCCACTTTATTTTACTGCAAGTTTTATTCACCAAATTCATGCCTTGACAGGTGGAGCTTGATCTTCTCACTGGAGAAACCACAATTTTGCGTTCAGATATTATCTATGATTGTGGACAAAGCCTCAATCCTGCTGTAGATTTGGGACAGGTTAATTAGCTACATTAGAAGTACAAAATTGAGTATCTAATTTGTTTTTCAATCTCTTAAAGTTTTCAGTTTCATATCCCTATTTCTAAGTGGGAATAGATTGATCAGATCTCCAAGGGGCAGAAACTCCTAATGATCAAGAATCATTTTGTGCAGATTGAAGGAGCCTTTGTTCAAGGAATTGGATTTTATATGTCAGAAGAATACCTGACAAATCCTGATGGACTAGTGATTACTGACAGCACATGGACTTACAAAATTCCTACAATTGACACCATACCTAAACAGTTCAACGTCGAAATTGTGAACTCTGGACATCATAAGAAGCGCATTCTCTCTTCAAAAGGTAGGTCAAACTTTATTGTCATTTGCCTCGGAATAGACATTTTTTTTTTACAACATGTTGGGGTGGAGGATTGAACCTAGGACCTCACGGTCACTAGGCGATACATCATGTCAATGAGTCATGCTCTTGTTGGCGCCTCGGAATAGACATTAGTAGACTTTTTCTTAGGAGTTTTGATTTTTCAGCTAAACCCTCGTGCAAAACAATGCATACAATATCATCGTGAAATGTTTGCTTACAGTAGAAATTAGAAAGAAAAAAAGAAAGCATGTAACTACTATATGGGTAGTGGAAACAGTTGACTACTCACATCCAAATGGTAATAGCAAGAGAGAGCAATAGTTGCAATGAGGGTGAGGGATTTGTGAATATTGATGTTCTACAAGGGTTCATTTGTGCAGCTTCAGGAGAACCACCATTGCTTCTAGCTGCATCAGTTCACTGTGCAACACGAGCGGCTATTAAAGAGGCACGAAAACAGGTCCATACATGGCGCAATCAAGATGAGTCTGACTACGCCTTACAGCTAGAGGTTCCCGCTACCATGCCTGTTGTCAAAGAGCTCTGTGGGCTGTACCGTGTGGAAAGTTATCTGAAATGGATCATTGAATCGAGAACCAATGTAAGCTAAGGAATGCAATTTTAGCTTCATTTTCTGAACATCAATTGGTGTCAGAGGCCAAGTGAGGAAGTCATCGACTATTTTTTTTTTTTTTTTTTTTTTTGAAATAAAATAACTCAAAATGTCGTCTCTTGTACACTAATTCTCATAATTAAATTTTAACAATTTGAAATAGTTCAATCATCATATTGAATAAACTATCGACCAAGAAATTACATGTTCAATTTCACCCCACATGTTAAAAAAAACGCAATTAATTTAAACACAATTAACAATTAATTGTACAAATTCATTATTTTAATCCTTGTCGAAATCAAGAAGAAAAAAAAGTTTTTATGAGTTTGATTTTTTTTCTTGGTTGATCTTGGAAACAACAAAAACCAGAACTCATAAGATTTTTTTTTTAAAAAATAAAATGGACGATCATGGTGCTCAATTCTGGACCCAAGTTTTTGGCAATAACCCATATGAATGGCCCAGTTAGCCAAGCAAGACGAAAACTTTTTTCTTTTCTTTTTTTATGTACACCTAACTTTTAACCTTAAGAATAATGTGGAGTTTACAAATATTATCAAACTTCACCCAAAAGAGAGATTTTTGCAGGGTATTCCCCTTTAATGTAGATTACAAAAAGTGTAATCCCGCACCATATGAAGTCAATCAATGACATTTTGTTTAGCTATAGGCAAAACTCAAAAGTAATATTATAAAACAAGTAGCAAGCTTCAATGAGAATGCTATATTATTGGTTCGATGGAAAAGGTTGCTATATAAACTTACCGTACAAAATAATAAGGTATATGCCTATATGGTATTGTTTGTGTACGTACAGCTTGATTGAGTGACAACCTTAGATGGTGTCCCGTAGGAATTTCAAGATTAAAGGACGTACATTTCCAAAGCCGAGAATTGAATTATCCGGCTGAGGATGAACATGCAGATCTTGTAGCATGACGTGACACAAATGACTCGACGAGCGGGTTTACTAGATGAGGTGCCTCGTCCTTCATTAATGCCAGCAAACATTGAAGTCAGCACGTTTGTCTTTCAATTCATAAATCAAATTAACTTAGCCAGGCTCATGTAATGCATGGCTCGTTTGTCTTTCAATTCATTCACTCTATCTATAACACAACTTTCAAAACAATTCCATAAATAATCATGCTTTCCCTTACAAAAAGTATATCATTTTCTGTTGGATAGTGTTTTTTTTTCCCCTCTTTTTTCTAAATAATCACAAGCTCAAAACAAGTAAAAACAGTTAGCATGGAGAGAGTGCGAGAGAAACCTGAGGGCAGTGTCCAACATTGGGAAGGACAACAAAATCTTCCACAGATTCGAAACTTTCGTAATTTCTTCCAAGCTCGATTGGCTCCCACGGATCTTTGTCACCCCATCCTATCAATACAGGACACTGAAGAATAGAACAATGAGAAAAGCAACAATGGCACAGAGAAAATGGTATTTCCAAAGAGTACCAACATTAGAGGAAGGCAACCTTCACTCTAGGCAAAAGTTCTTCAGGAAGGGGCCCGCCTGAGTAACAAATAAACTCCAGAAAGACATCGGCGGCACCCGGTTGTAATCCGGGATTGAGGATAATTTGCACTAGTTCATCTGTAACTTGGGAGGTGTCATGGTAACACTACAGGAAACACGTAAAAAACAGTCACACTCACAACACCATAAAAGAAATCTGTTCTTTTTCTTGGTTTGTTTTAAACAGTTGAGCCTTCAGGAACCCCGTTCTTATAATCATTTCATCCTCTCTTTTTTTTTCATTTTTCTGGGAAAGTTAGTAATACAGAGAAAAATAAAATAAATAGCAAAGGGTCAAAAAAAAGTAACTTAAGCTATCAAGATATCTGAACCTTGACAATGCATCATCGAAACTCAATTCATGCTCAAATCAAAACTTGATAGAAGTCGGAGCCCTATTTATATGTAAGCAATCCTCATCAAAACGAAATTCTAATAAGGTTGAATCTAAATGCTAATAAAATTCCATATATTTATCTCCTATGAAAATAGAATTATAAAATCTCAAAAGGGCTTTTTCAGCTCACTCTGCTACAGCGGAGACTTCTCATTTGTGGGAAATCAAACTATCACGCAACTTAGTTCTACCATGCGTAATAATGGGAGGACTCTTGTATGTACACGGTAACCCTCTCCTACGCCTAACAATTCTTACTAAATGATCCAATAATAATCAAAATATCCAAAAACCAAAAATTATAACATATTTGGTTTCCAAATTCCCCTATATCTAGGGGCCATGACAATTAGTAACTTTACATTGTTGAATTTTCAAATGAATTTATTTACCTAATGATAAATCCATCATGCAAAAAGTTTTTATTCTTATTCTTAGTGCATTCCTTAAATAAATAAAGTGACAAACACGATCTCTGTCAAAGCAAAAAAGAATACCTGGCAAAGAATATTCTTCACAGACGCCGGCGTTGCAACAGTTCTAAAAAAATATTTTCCTAGAGCAGTATTTCTGCAACAGTCGAGACCTTGGATGACAACTTTCAGTCTAAATTCAATAAATGATCTATGGGATGTCTTTTACCTCAGCAAACTCTGAAATGATCTGATCAATGGCTTCCCATACCAAGGCTGCTTCTTAATATGAAGCATACGTAAAGATATGTTTAGAAGAACAATACCCTTACAGATCTGCGGTTTCATAATTGCTGCCTGCAGACCAACTACTCCTACAAGAATATCCATCCAATAATTTTAAGAAACGGATAAGTTATCTTCATAACAGAAGAAAATATCTCATTTAGTAAGAAAGAGAAGGATAGCAGAGGAAGAGAAAAAGATTAAACGCATATTGCTCAAAGTTTTGACACTAGTTATGTGATCATATAATTTTTTTGAATGAGATTGCCCTGGGTGAACACGAGGCTGGTTTTATCATGTATTGGAAAATGAAGATAGTCGTGAAATAGAGGGATCGCTTTTGTTTTAGTACACTTAAAACACTGCCATTAGCATGGATAAGAACAAATTTGTCCTAGAGCAACTAATGATGCATGAAAAACTGGCTAAATGAATAAAGTTTACATAAAAGCTTAAGGACTATAACAAGATAGGGATGTCAGAGCTAAAGAAAAAGTAATAATTTTACTTGAAAAGTGAGATGGTCACCTCCTATAGAATTACAAATAAAAAATGCTTCATCCTGAACCACATCAACACAAAAATCATTCAGCTGGGATGCCCATGTCTCGAATGTATAAAAGCTTTGTCCAACTAGATCTGGGTTTGGCTTGTCTGAGTATCCATAACCAATGAGATCAAGAGCATAAACTCTATGTGATTCAGCAAGGACAGGTATATTTTTCCTCCAATGGTCACTGAAAAGTAAGACGATGAATACTATACTAACAAATAATGGTATGATTATCAAAATAGATATAGACATATAATTTCAATACTAGAATGGCGACAAATAATTGAAATTCGTGTTCATAAAGAACCATGTGCAAGTCTTGTCTACGGTTTTAATAAGCAAATGCGTGGTGGGTTTGTCATCTAGAGCAATAAAACATGCGCGATTAAAAATTGAATGGTGCAGTGCAGACCTGTTAGCTCCAAAGCCATGAATGAGTATCAATGCAGGGCCATCGTCTCCTGAAGATTGGTAGCGAATAGAGTAACCCTTCCAGTTCCAGATGCTGGGTGGGAAGACAGGGAAAAGTGAGATGAGAGAAATAAGAATTATTAAGAGAAGAAAAAGAAAGAAATGGGTAGCGTACCGGGTTGGAAGTTGGATATTGTCCGATGAGATTTGCAGGCGTTGGTCGTCGAATTGAGAAGAAGAGACAGTCCGATTTGAAGGGGCTCTGAGGGGGAAGCGAAGTTGTTGAGAAAAGGCGAGTGGAGATGATATAGAGAGTTTGGAGAAGGGCGGCAAAGTGGAAGAGCAAGTGATGGCCATGATTCTGCAACTATTATTAACAAATGGATCATACTTTATTTCTTTATTTTGAGAACAACGTCGTCTTGCTACTTTCTCAGCCACCCGACTCTCATCCCCGTACCTTCAACTAGAGTAAAACTTGCTTACAGCCCGGGCTACAAGTATCTTTTGCAGCCCAACACGTGTCACGATTTGATTGACTGATTATTTATATTATTTTTTAAATAAAAAAAACATTTCACGCCGTTTACTTTTTTTTTTTCCTCCCTAACTTTCTCTTTCTTCCATAACTTTTCCTTTCTTCGTAAACAACTTCTCTTATTTTCTCTCTCTTTTTTCCACTTTCATCTGTCATGATTTTCAATCTCATCTCTCAACTCTCTCTTCCTTTTTCTACAATAAGTATTATTTTATTTTATTTTTTTTGGTTAACTATTTTTTAAGGCGGTAAGATTTGTAATACTCTAAAGAATATATCTATACAAATAAAATATTTTTTTGTTACCATTTTTGTTTTTTTAGGATTTTTCTTAAAAAAAAATAAAATCCAATCAACCCTTTCCTTTTACCAACCTCAGAAGAATTGAAATTTTCCACTCTTTCCTTCACTTCCTCTAAAAACCCACTTGAAAATTTATGTCTATATAAAAAAGAAATTTCTCTGAACCCTAAATTCCAATTGAAATTTCATGACCTTAAGTTTGAGGGGTAGAGAAATGAAGAGAGAGAAAGTAGGAGAAGTTATTAATTTACTGGAATAAGAAAAAGAAAGTTATAGACAAAAACCAAGTAAACGGCGTCAAATATTTTTTTTTTATTTAAAAATGATTTAAATATTAGCCAATCAATTCATGATAGGTGGCTAGGCTGCAAAAGATACTTGTAGCCCAGGCAGCAAGCAAGTTTTACTCCTTCAACTATTCAATACATTATAATGCATTTAATACTTCAAGTTTATCCATTTAAAACATTATATTTTTTAGGGTTGTCTTTTCCTTTAAGCATACCAAATAGAAAGAAAAAAAAAACAGTAACCATTGTGCGTGATGAAGGAAAAAATAGACATTGAAGGTCTCGGTTCAGAGAGTATTGTCTACCGTAAGCATCTCTAGAAGGAAATCGCACACGCGGGATAAGGGAAAACTTGTGCAGAACCGTGAGAAAGGAAAAATCAGACATTGAAAGTCTTGGTTTAGAGAGTATTGTCTGTTGTGCAGAGCCGTGATAAAGGAAAAAACAAACGTTGAAGGTCTCGGTTCAGAGAGTATCGCCTACAGTAAGCATCTCAAAAATGAAACCGCACACGTGGGAGAAGGAAAAACTTGTGCAACGCCGTGAGAAAATGAAAAACCAGACATTGAAGGTCTCAGTTCAGAGAGTATCGTCTGCGTGATCTCGGTTCGCCGGTGTGGGTCTTGTCGGAGGAGGTTGAAGCGTCGGCACGGGTCTCCGTTCAAATATTGCATATGATCCACACCTTACAGCCTGATGGTAATGATCACAAATTACATTCAAACCACAAATCATGCACAACATACGAATTGGATAAAAAAGAATTGACGAGAAAATGACATCGTCCTAGAGAAATTTGTGGGGAGGTGATAACGACATTAATGAGAACAAAAATGAGATTGAAGTTGTAGTCGCAAAACAATCGAAATCGAATTGGAAGATGTAGCTCATCCATAATTGGATGAAGACGAACGTGGCCAGAGAGAAGCCGACGAAGAAACTGGTGAGGTGTATGTTATTTGTTTTCAAATGTATACATGTACATTGTTGTATTCATATGCATTTTACTGTTTATTAATACATATAGACCGTATGTAAGTTGCTTACAATTACAGCATGCCTTAGATTTTACTTTTTCCAAATGTATACATGTACACCGTATGTAATACACATAGACTGTAATTGACATTTCCATTGAAATTCACATATTGTTTTGCAGCACATATATAACACTTTAATGCATTAACATTTCGAATACACTATGTTTTCCCTCCCTCAATGCATTCACATTTTGATGTTCCTCTTTTTCCCCCAAATTTTAGATATTCATACCTTACGATTTAATCTAATTCATCTTTATTTATATTTTTGTAATTTTCAAACTCTTATTTTTGTTCTTCATAGATTATTTGTTTATTAAGATTAAATAGGCCGTACATATACACATTAACAAATGATAACGCAGTACATGTACACTATATTTTTTTCCCAGGTGCATACATATACGGTACATATTTTTTTTCCAGGTGCATACATATACACTGCACTTTTTTGGAGGTGCATACACATACACTACATTTTTTGTAATTAATTTTTTTTTCGTTTAAGTCACTGATTGTATGCACGATTTTAGGAGTATTTTAAAATTGGTTGATCAAAGTAGCTTAATCTTTTTGTCCAACATATACACACGTTTAGACTTCTATCCAAACCACTATTTAATGAGATGAGTAAGTTCCACGTAGACATTTTTAGCAGCCATATAAGTCGGGTCAGATCAGATTAAATCACAATGTTTCACGATTTGTAGGTTTTTTTGTCGTGGGTCATCTAAATAATAAGGAATGACTTATTTTTTTGTGTAAAAAAAAAAACAATCATTCCTGACCGAGGCATCACCATCATGAAATTCACGAACCCAAAGCCAAACTTTTTTTTTTGGTAAATTTAAAAAAACAAAATATAACAAACAACTATCTACCATAGAGCAACACATGACTTTGGGTAAGTGTGATTTTTTTTTCTAATGGTAATTGAAACGGACACTTAATTGTGAGTATAAATTGATATATATTTATTAAAGTTTAAAGTTAAAATTGATGAAATTGAGAGGACATTCAATTATAGTATAAATTGATATATATTTATTTAAGTTTAAAGTTAAAATTGATGAAATTAAGAGTTTATGGTTAAAAGTCGACATGAGCAAAGTTGTATAATGTACCACTAAGCAGGGGCGGACCTACGTGTAGACTAGAGGGGCCATGGGGGTTTATTCGGCGACCCACTCCGACCACCGTCGTTGATCGACTAACAACATCACTCTTATTCTGTCACCAACCATCGACAATAGTAAACGTCGGTCATAATTTTTAAAATACTATTTTTTTTTAATATTTAATTAATGCATGATATATGATTAAACCCTTGAGACCTCTTAATCAACATAACCTTATGCCAATTGAATTATGTTTGGTTTGAGATAGCTTAAATTAACAAATATAAATATAAATTTATTAATTCATATTGTTTATTAATAATTGTCCTTCATAATAATTTCACGTTATCGGAAACACTTATGTTATAAAAACACTTTTATGAAAATGTAACCAAACTTTTTTTAATTATAAATATTTAAAAATAAAATGTTTTGAAAAAAATATATTTTTAAAAAAATATATTTTTTAAAAAATAAAATAAAAATAAGTAGTCAATCCAAACACACCTCTAAACCACTGATTTGAATAGTAAATATATATATATATATTTGAAAATCTATTTTCAATAATATAATTTTTTTTCATAAATTTAAGTTCGATTAATGCACTATTTAATAACTTGTCGAAACTCACAAATTTTGAGGTGTTTTTCTTTGATATTTTTTTAATTTTGTATCATATATGTTTTATAATATTTGAAAGTATATAATATTTTTGTAACAAAATTTCAAACAAAAACTTATTAGATTGAATAAATACAAGTTACAAAATTATGGGTAAAATTAAACTTTTTTTCTCATAACTTTATTGTAAAAGAAAGGGAGAGAAGTAAAGTAGGGTTAATTTCGATGGAGCCATCCACCAACTTTTCCCTCCCTCAAAAAAATACAACTTTTCTTTCATATTTATTGAATCTTATTCGTTGTTTTGTTTTTGTTGGCATGTCCCCGCTCTTTTATTTTGTTTTTGGTTTCTAAATTTTTTTCAAATCATCCCGCCCACCAAATATATTTTCAGTCATTTGGATTGGAAACGGATGTTGCAAGTTTTTTTTTTTTTACTAAACCGAGCATAGCTTAATTGACATAGGGTTGTGCCGGTGACCAAAAGATCATGGGTTCAATCCCCGCATTTATTAAACTGCCGTTGCAAAAAAAAAAAATCGTTTTTTCAAGTTTTATTAATTTAGCCTTCTGTTCATAAATTTTCGTCATGCACAATTAACAATTTATTATTTGCAAAAGTATAATTTAAGATATATATCTCAAACTAAAATGTATGTTGGAATAATAATAATAACAATTAATTATTTAATTCACAATCTAAAAAATTGTTGTATAGTTATCATATTAAATTAAATTGATTTGGGGTCCACATACCGTGAGTTATTTGAATATCATAAAACAATACACAACTCACATATACATTATATATAAATTACAAACAATAGTTTGAAATCTACGATAAGATAAGACTTTAAAGTAAATATAATTAATCACTTATTCAATCCCCGCATTTATTAAACTGCCGTTGCAAAAATAAAAAAAAAAAAATGTTTTTTCAAGTTTTATTAATTTAGCCTTCTGTTCATAAATTTTCGTCATGCACAATTAACAATTTATTATTTGCAAAATATAATTTAAGATATATATCTCAAACTAAAATGTATGTTGGAATAATAATAATAACAATTAATTATTTAATTCACAATCTAAAAAATTGTTGTATAGTTATCATATTAAATTAAATTGATTTGGGGTCCACATACCGTGAGTTATTTGAATATCATAAAACAATACACAACTCACATATACATTATATATAAATTACAAGCAATAGTTTGAAATCTACGATAAGATAAGACTTTAAAGTAAATATAATTAATCACTTAACAAAATGTCGTGTTTATTTTGGGACATACAAATCATTTTGTATACCCACAATACATTTTAATGTGCCAACATTAACTAGCTCACTAGTTCAGGTTAATTGACATATATTTATTTTTTTGTGGGCAAAATATCAATTCATCATTTTTTATTTTTTTTGAGTACATTGGGGGTGAGAGATTCGAACCACAGACCTCTTAGTCATCAAGTCATACATATGCCAGCTGAGCTATGCTCGCTTTGGCAATTCATCATATCTTATATTTATTGTTTGTACTAAAATAATACATTTTTATGTTTTAAATATTGAATTTAAGACAAACTAAACATAGCTCAATTGATACAACATTGTAAATTGACTAAGAGATCATTAATTCAATTTATACTCTGAATTAATTAAATATCTTTAAAAAAATAAAAAAAATTGTTGAATTTAAAAATCTCATTGTTTTTAACCCAACATTGGAAATAAACCAATCAATTGATTGATTCAGCATGACAATACTACCTTGCCTCAAAAAACAATTGTTACCAAAATAATATACATTTACATCCAATTAAGTAAATTATTGAAGAGTATAAATACAATTTAAAGGATAATTAGCACATCCAACCATACAGCTTTCAAAGCATAAATTCACATATTTTAAAACCCAATCATACAGCTTTCAAAGCATAAATTCACATATTTTAAAAATAGTTTGAAACACAAAATCGTGGGCGAAACCTAAACTTAGTAGGTCTTAAATTTTAATCCTAATTTTTTAATTTACAATTTAAACATCAAAACTTAAATAAATGTATCAATTTATACCTTTGTTTATGTTTCAATCCTCGTTATAAAAGTTTTCATACGTGTCTAAAATAAATTGTTAAACACTTATTTTTTAGCCAAACCGAGCATAGCTCAATTGACATAGAGTTGTGCCGGTGACCAAAAGGTCATGGGTTCAATCCCCGCATTTATTAAACTACAGTTGCAAAAAAAAAACACTTATTTTTTACTTTAAAAGAAAAGGAAAATGTTGAAGAAAATTAGTCATAAAATGATTTTCAATTTCAAATCAGTTTTTTTTTTCTTTTCACGTCTTATCTTATATGATTTGTTGCTATTTTCATTTTATTAATGATATATATATATATATATATATATATATATATATATTTTTTTTTTGTTAAATAAGTCGAGTCGGATAAGATTAAATTACAACGTCTCACACCAAATCGAGCATGACTCAATTGACATAAGGTTGTGTCTGTGACTAAGATGTTATGGGTTCAATTCTCGCATTAATTATAATACCGTTAAAAAAAAAAAAAAAAATCACAATGGCTCACGATTTTTAGGTTTTTTTTGTCGTGGATCTCCTAAATAATAAGGAATTACTTTTTTTTAAAAAAATAAAAACAACACTGCAGTCACCACCATGAATAAAACCACGAACCCAAAGACCCACTGTTTTTTTGTTGTTGGGTAAATTGTTTCGATAATACTAAACAAACACTTGCCATGTAGGGTTTTGGCCATGCAATGATGATTAAAACAATAAACTTAATTGAAGTTGTAAATTGATATCTTTTGGGTATGAAGTACTTATTAAAATTACTTTTAAAAGGAAAAAAAACAATTCTAAAACAATTCTATGGTTTTTATTTTTTAATATCTGGTAAAGCAGATTATTCCTTAATTTATTTTAAATCAATTTTCAATTTCTTGCTAAATGCAAAATCAAGTACCTGCCAGCTTTCAAGAGTAGCTTTCCTAAAAACATGGCTTATTCTCTAACTAGTCGTTTTAAATTACAATCCTACTATATATATATTTTCGAAGACTTTTATCAAATATTTTAGATTGAACAAATTAGCTTTCAATTTAAATCATGTAATTTTGCAAACAATTAACTTAGAACAAAATAAATGTTAAATGTTAATATAAAAATAATCAAAATAATAGGTCAATTTTGTCATTATAGCTTAATCATAATAATTTTGTTATTTTATAAAATACCATATGTGCTCATATATTTTTAGAAAGACCGAGATATTCAAAATGATGATTTAAATGAAGAAATGGAGAATGACGTCAATATTTTTGAGGTGAATCATGAAAATAATTATTTTAAGGTCTAAGAACTACTACTCTAAGATACAACATTATTGCTACAAGTTTGTTGAAAAACAACATTAATTTTATTTTTTTCTTACATATTTATTCATTAAAATCTTATATAACTTTTTTGTTTTTCTTATTTTTATCATATATTTTAAAGAAATAACCAAATATAATTTGTAATTTAAGGTATAAAAATTTATATATTTTATATAACTTATAAATAATTTAAATAATATCTAATTTAGTTTAATTCATGATTTATTTTTTATGTTTAAAATTGAAATTTTTTAACCCACAATTTAATAAATTTATGGTGGAAATTGATTTTTTCCCCATTTATTAAGGATTATATTTAAATTGAAGGAAATGGGTAGACTACTTTATTTCTTTGAAACAGAGAAAATATTTATATCCATAAGAAAAGAAGAAAAACAATTGAATAATTTGTTAATAAACATAAGAATAGATTTATAGGTAAAATTGGATATTTTTGGAATAATATTAAGTAGAAGAGTAGTGTGAGTTAAGATTAAGAGGAGGTGGGGTTGTTTGGTTTCTTATTATTAATGCATTTAAAGAAATGATTTAATTCCAAAAACAGATGCAACAGTAATGATTGTTAACAAAAAAGAAAAAAGAAAAAAGAAAAAAGAAAAAGTTTTTTTGGGTTTGCCCTAATTTAATAAAATCCAAATAAAATAAAATCATGAGGTTCCAGCCACCCGCACAGCTTACATTTTGATTTTACAGTGTGCGTTTGCGGCGAGAGAGAGAGAGAGAGAGAGAGAGCCCAGTTTCTTCTCTTTCTCTATCTGGCTTTCTTTGAAAATCCCAACCTCCCTTTTTCTTCTTCTTCTTCTTCTTCTTCTTCTTCTTCATTTCCTCTCTCTGGTTCCACTGTAATTCCATTCAAACCCTAAACCCATTTCTCTCTGCTTCTTCAATTCAATGGATCCTCAGTCCACCCAGCTTCAGCAAGCTCAGCTTGCTGCTATTCTTGGTCCCGACCTTACCCCTTTTGAAACCCTTCTCTCACACCTTATGTCCTCCTCCAACGAGCAACGATCTCAGGCCGAGCTCCTCTTCAATTTATGCAAGCAGACCGATCCCGATTCTCTCTCTCTCAAGCTCGCCCATCTCCTTCAGTTCTCTCCTCAACCCGAGGCCCGTGCCATGTCTGCTGTTCTCCTCCGCAAGCAACTTACTCGCGATGATTCCTATCTCTGGCCTCGCCTCACTCCCTCCTCTCAATCCTCCCTCAAATCCATACTCTTGTCCTCTATTCAACGCGAGGACTCCAAATCCATTTCCAAGAAATTGTGTGATACCGTCTCCGAGCTCGCTTCCGGAATCTTGCCCGACAACGCCTGGCCAGAATTGCTTCCCTTCATGTTTCAGTGCGTATCCTCTGATTCCCCCAAGCTCCAAGAATCTGCTTTCTTGATCTTTGCCCAGCTTTCCCATTATATTGGGGATACCTTGGTGCCCCACATTAAGCACTTGCACGCTGTGTTTTTGCAGTGCTTGACGTCAACCTCCTCCAGCACTGATGTCAAGATTGCGGCCCTCAATGCTGTTATCAGCTTCATACAGTGCTTGTCAAACTCCGCCGATCGCGACAGGTTTCAGGATTTGTTGCCACCCATGATGAGCACACTAATGGAGGCTTTGAATAGCGGGCAGGAGGCAACAGCCCAAGAGGCACTTGAATTGCTGATAGAATTGGCCGGGACCGAGCCCAGGTTTTTGAGGCGCCAATTAGTAGATGTAGTGGGGTCGATGTTGCAAATTGCAGAAGCTGAATCCTTGGACGAAGGAACGAGGCACTTGGCGATTGAATTTGTGATCACTCTTGCAGAAGCCAGGGAGCGGGCACCCGGAATGATGAGAAAGATGCCACAGTTTATATCCAGGTTGTTCGCCATATTGATGAAATTGCTCTTGGATATTGAAGATGATCCGGCCTGGCACGCGGCTGAGAACGAAGATGAGGATGCAGGCGAGACCAGTAACTACAGTGTTGGGCAGGAGTGTTTGGATAGGCTTGCAATTTCTCTGGGTGGCAATACAATTGTCCCTGTTGCTTCTGAGCTGTTTCCTGCTTATTTGGCTGCTCCAGAGTGGCAGAGCCGCCATGCGGCACTGATCGCACTGGCCCAAATTGCGGAGGGTTGTTCAAAGGTATAAAAGCTAGACGTGAATTCCATCTTTGTTTTTGGTAGTTTGTCCGAATCGAACATTTCAACTATAAAAGAGTTGTTTGGATTCAACTGTGAATTCGTTTTGTTGCCTTTTAAATCTTTTTATGTGGAGCTAGTGCTAGCGATATATTCAAACTGTTTTTAATTATTGGATTGGGCGGTTGTTGAGCAACAGGATTGTTGATCCCTAGGTACTTTTTCTTGACTTATTAGTTTTATTTTTGAGAGCTTTCAGCAAGTTGCTTACAATTATAGCATGCCTTAGATTCTTAGTCTTAGCCATTTCAGCTTTGCTGCCAACGGGCCAGCTAACAATAGTTGTTCTGTTTTTCATTGAAGTTAGGTTACTGTGGGGTGCTGATAGTAGAGCTAGTAACTCGAAACAATTCCACAATGCACATATATTTCTTTCACATATTTACTGGTTTAGTTCTAAATTTCTAACCGATTTTTTTTTTTTTTTTTTTTTTTTTTTTTAAAAAAAAAAAGAGCTCCATTGTATTGCATGTCATTTCATTTGAGCTTGAAGATATTCAGAATTAGAGTCTGGCTCCCTTTACTCAACAACTTATTTATTTTAAATTTTAATATATTATTCTAATGGAATTGTACAAACCTTAACCTTCTTATGATAAAAAGGTTTGGTGTGATTCATCAATGAAATTGTTTCTCATCTAAAAAAAAAGGTTTGGTGTGGAAGTTATGTATGTATAACTATCACATTATTTCTTAATTCAGACTACATTTTTCTGAAGTTCTTGTTCTTCGCTTCTACTTTTTTGCAGGTTATGACAAAAACTTTGGAACAAGTGGTGGCAATGGTCTTGAGTTCATTTCAAGATCCACATCCTCGTGTTAGGTGGGCAGCTATTAATGCAATTGGGCAGTTATCTACAGACTTGGGTCCAGATCTGCAAGTTCAATACCATCAGCAGGTGCTTCCTGCACTTGCTGCAGCAATGGATGATTTCCAGAACCCTCGAGTACAGGTCAGTCATAGCCACTAACTTCTGGAATATTTCCAAGTTGGTTTTTGAATTGATGTTAATATGTAGTCATCATGGTAAGCTTCTGGCGATGCTTTGAATTAGCAGGACCCTTTGTTCCTATGGCTATCATGAAAAGCGGAAACCTATATTTCCAATTTCAGTTGGCTCACATATTGCCAAAACCAAAACCTATCTATACTCGAAGCTAAACATGACTTTGGAAGATCTTAGTTATGATGTCAAGCAATGTTTCATAATTCTATACTTGGATAGCTAGAAAATTAAGGGATTTTCCCTCCTTGTATATAATTAAGTATGTTGTCCTGGCCTCTGGGAGAAGATTCCTCTAGGTGTAGAACACTGTAAAAATAGTAGTTGCTTAAAAAGGATTTCTATTTGTCAAGAATGGAATTGTCACTATGTATGTAGGAAGCAACCAATGATAAGATATATTTTGTGCTTTTACTATGTGTATGGTGTTTGCAACTGTTTTCTTGTACAATTCAGAGCATGTTATTTCCTTGGATGATGAAAATTCCAAATCAAACTTTATTTCGTTTTAATCTTCATAGCTGGTTAGTGATGGTGTATTCGTTTTTGGTTTCTCTTGGTGTCTGTGCAGGCTCATGCTGCCTCTGCAGTTCTCAACTTCAGTGAGAACTGTACTCCCGATATCTTGACACCTTACTTAGACGGGATAGTTGGTAAATTGCTTTTACTTTTACAGGTATGTTGATAAGGAAATTCATTTATAATATACAGTTGTATTTATATGTAGCTACTCCCTTAACATAACATTAATTTTTTTTTCCAGAACGGGAAGCAAATGGTGCAAGAGGGGGCCTTGACTGCTTTGGCTTCAGTTGCTGATTCATCTCAGGTATTATTTTCAAGATATATCATGGTATGTTAAGTGTTTTCTTATAGATGATGGTAAAGTATAATGGTTTTTGTAGGAGTACTTCCAAAAATATTATGATGCTGTCATGCCATACCTGAAAGCTATCTTAGTTAATGCTACTGATAAGACCAAACGCATGCTTCGTGCCAAATCCATGGAGTGCATCAGTTTGGTCGGAATGGCAGTTGGAAAGGAGAAGTTCAGGGATGATGCTAAGCAGGTAGCTGCTTATGATCTTTGCCTGATTTTTCAAGATTAACTTTTATCTTTTTCTCTACTTAGTATATATTCTTATTTACATTTGATAAACTAATTATACGAGGACATACTAAATTTTGTGAAAATGGACCTCACTTAATTGTTTGGATCATATTTTAATGTCCTTTTTGTGGAAAAAAAACAGTGAAAAAGATTATAGCCTTCTACCATTATTCTGGTTGTGTGGTTCTATTGTCATTGAAAGCTAGTTTTCTTTGTTTTTGAGAATGGCCTCTATTCCTATTTTTTTTTTGCTTCTGACACAAAATCTTTCTATAGCCCTTTTCTCTTTCCACTTTTAACAGTTGGACTACTAGTCCACCACATATGATATATCTTAACTGCACCTTTTTAAAGAAGAAATTGGATTGGTGTTACCACTCTTTCACACTCAGTATGTGACCTATCCTGCTTGTCACTTTACAAGGTTATGGAGGTGCTGATGTCATTGCAAGGATCTCAGATGGAGGCAGATGATCCAACTACAAGTTACATGCTACAAGTATGTTTTACTTTTTGAATGGAAATTAAATACTCTTATTGGAATTTGGAAAGAACAATTATCACAGTTAATGCTAAAAATACCTTGTGTTATAGGCATGGGCACGGCTTTGCAAGTGTTTGGGACAAGATTTTCTCCCTTATATGAGTGTGGTCATGCCTCCTTTGCTTCAGTCTGCCCAGCTTAAGCCTGATGTAACCATAACATCTGCTGATTCAGATAATGATATCGAGGACTCTGATGATGATAGGTCTACAAATTTTGTTCATGTTCATTTAATACTTCATTTCATTAGACAAAGAGGTTATGCAATATTGATTAGCACTTCAAATTTTGTTTATCTTCCCGTTGACCCCTTTCCCACTGTTATGGATGTTAAAGGTATATCAATAAATATTTTTCATTAGGACGGTAGGCAAGCTAATGAATGTTTATTGTCTACTTACTGTCATTTTGATCTGTATTTGACTGACTGTTGATATCCTGGCGATGTTTCAATGTCTTTGCAGTATGGAAACAATTACTCTTGGGGACAAAAGAATAGGTATCAAGACTAGTGTGCTCGAGGAAAAAGCTACAGCTTGTAACATGTTGTGTTGCTATGCAGACGAGTTGAAGGAAGGTTTTTTTCCATGGATTGATCAGGTTTGTATTAACGGCATATATTTGGATTTATTTAATAGAAAAATAAGAAACATTATTCATGAAATAAAGGAAGTGGTACAGAGGGATGTGGAGGGTCTCAGATCCTTGGCAGGGTGTCTACCAAGTTTTAGATGATAAATGATCTACATCTTTATTCACCTTTACTTGCTTCGATTCACATAATACTGGGAGCAGGAAGGATTGAGACAATGAAAACGCTCACAACACAATACCATTTTCCTCATACTTGTATTCAAGATTATTGTATAAAGTGTAGGTGGGAATGTCTTTTAGCATCTATTTATGTTAGTTCCTAATTCTCCCTACCATTTTCACATGTGTAAAGTTTTAAAAACTACTAAATACATTTTTAAAAAAAAAAGAAAAAAACAGATGTGCCAACCTAAAAGACTTCAATTCCATTGAATTATTTAAAAATGGTAGGTTTTGTAATCAAATTTTCCAAATGCATAATGTTTAGAGCAAAAATATGTTAAAGAATATTTGAGGGTTCGCATGACAGTGTCTGATTTCATGCTAACATCGTGCCCAAGCCATAGTCTTTTATTCATAGTCCCTCCCATTGCTGATACTTCCCCAATTTCCATACCTTCGTTAGTAGGAAAATTTATTCAATGTGGAAACTGCAATAACCGTTCGATACAGATTCGAAACACAGTTTTTAAATTCTCTCTTACCTCCAACGATATGGAATCTCCAGCCACATTGTTCCAACTTCCAATCCATTCAAATAATTTCCTCTAAATAGACTTCTGTGCAAGGCTTCTGTCCAAGGTATTATCTTGCTTCTAGTTTGTAGGCCAAAACAAAAATTGAAAATTCTCTTTGCATTGTGGCAGTGGTGTCAGCCATTTGTTGGGCGACTATAAATATTTGAGTTTTATTAGGGGTCTGAGTCTTCCAAATAATCTTGAAAGGGGCTTAAAAGGTGGTGGTCAGAGTCAATTGGCAGTAAGAGCTCAAATGTGGCTTTCCATCTTTTATTTGACTGAGATGAATTAAGTTTACCCATCACAGTGAAGAACCCGATATATGGGAGAATAATCTTGACACTTGAGCACCTCATTATTCAATTGCCTGAGAAAAGTTGTTCTAAGATTAACTTTTTAAATAATATGAAGCTTGAAAGATGTATTACTTATATTGTGCAGGTTGCCCCCACCTTAGTCCCACTTCTTAAATTTTACTTTCATGAAGAAGTCAGGAAAGCAGCTGTTTCAGGTGCGAAATTGTGTGCCTTTAAACTCTTATTACAATTTCCTATATCTAATTCTAGTTCTGTTCTTTTTCTAGCGATGCCGGAGCTTATGCGATCTGCAAAGTTAGCTGTTGAAAAGGGCCTTGCTCAAGGCCGTAATGAGACCTATATAAAACAGCTGTCAGATTATATAGTTCCAGCTTTAGTTGAAGCTTTACATAAGGTATTATTTTGGTATTAATTAAGGTCCTGTATTAAATTTTGGAAAAAGAAAATCTTCTACTAGCGCTTTAGTTATTTAATCTTCAACTTCCAATTATCATGCAGGAGCATGATACAGAGATTTGTTCAAGTATGCTGGAGGCATTAAATGAATGCGTACAGGTTTGACAAATACTAGTTTACTGTGGCTGTTGATTCTGAAACTTTACTTGCTCCGTCAAAATTATTTTATTTTTTCAAATGAGAAAGGGTGATTTCATGGATTAATGAAAGCATTGATGTCTAAGTATTGGTCATGTTAATATTTTTATATTTCTTGGAGAAATCAGTCCTCTAGGTTCTCTATAGGCTTCAGTTTCAAAGTTAGTTGCACCATTGCATCCAGCTTAGATAGTAGAGGAGAGGATTATACTTAAAAAGAGAAAGAAAAATGTAACGCTCTAATTTAGTTTTCCTACAAGTTTCAAAGTTTTCCGTACTTCTCACTCCAGGCTAAATTGTTGGTGCTTCATTGCTTTTTAAACATCCCAGCTTTACAAAGATACTATGTTATTCTTGTTGGAGGCTAATCTTCTACAATGTTTTGAAGCAATTTAATCAACATTAACCATTCTGCTTCTTATAACACATGGTTTCACCATTGTTCTCCTTTTCTGGTTCTGGTTAGTTGGAGATTGCTTTTGCAAGTCTCCTAACTTGGACTTTCGGTCATCCACCCTCTTCTTGTGTGTAGTTGTTCCTATTCAAGACAATTATTTCTTATCAATTGAAAAAAGTTGTTCTTTTATTGCATTCATGGAAAGGTAATTACTGTTAATCATTTCCCATTTCAGATATCTGGAACACTTCTTGATGAAAGCCAAGTCAGGTCCATAGTTGATGAGATAAAACAGGTGATCACTGCCAGTTCAAGTAGAAAAAGAGAGAGAGCAGAGAGGACCAAGGCAGAGGATTTTGATGCAGAGGAGGGGGAATTGATTAAAGAGGAAAATGAACAAGAGGAAGAAGTCTTTGATCAAGTAAGTTGTCTCAATCTGAAACTTACTATATTCATTTCATCAGAACTCCATTTTACATCTCACTCCTTTTTGAGACCTTGTTTATTTATGAACTCTATCTTTGATTCAGGTTGGTGAAATATTGGGAACTTTGATCAAAACATTCAAGGCGTCTTTCTTGCCTTTCTTTCAGGAGTTGTCTACATATCTAACGCCTATGTGGGTAAGTTCTGGCAAATTGGGCAAACGTTTCTACTTTGTCATGAGTGGAAGTTTTCTTTCAGTAATAATCTATGACTATGTCAATTTTTTCAAATAACTGTATGGACTTTATTTTGACTGCTTATTTCATTCTCCCTTCAAGTAGTTTATGGGTCTCATCTTGCAAGTAATTTAAAGTTGTCAGAATGGCATTTTGGTATTGGAGAGGAATGCAGCTTGAACTTCTTGACTACAAAGAACTTTGAATACTTGGTCTCTGGTTGGTTTGAATTAGTTTGGAGAATTTCTTAAAGGAGGGAGAGGACAATCCTCTCTTGTTGATTGTTACAGTCGGTTCTTCCATGTACTTTGTATAATGGAGGCCAATCTCATTTGTTTGTTAAAGCTGTGAAGAAGGATGTAATTCTCCTAATGAGAGAGGAGAACAGGGTTAACCAAATGACTGAAAAGAAGCTGGAAAGGATGTTGAAATTTGTAACTGTTTCTTCAACATCCTGAATACAAGAACCTCTTCTAGTGGAATTAATTATATCTTCTAGTAAAGTTAATTATACCTTTGATTACTTCTGATGGTGTAACATTAGTTTGGTGATACAAGAATTTAGGTATATAGGACTTGTTTACACATTCACGTACTTTCCGACTCCCTATTAGTTGATCTGAATTTTTTGTTTATTAATTGGAAGCGGCAAAGATGGGTGTGTGGAACCCTTGATGACTGGAGGTCTAACCCACAGAAATAATAACAATTGTATTAAAAACAAACAAATTTTCCTTCAATTATTGAGTTTTAAAAAGTTATCTATTTTAATTCAGAATAAGCCTCAAGTTTTTGTGGTGGTTTATAATCTTTGGTTCAACTCGTTTGGATTAAAATGCAGGGGAAGGATAAGACGCCTGAAGAAAGAAGGATTGCAATTTGCATCTTTGATGATGTTGCAGAGCAGTGTCGTGAAGCAGCGCTGAAGTAAGCTTGCTTTGCTTCATTATTTCTTTGAAACCGCGTTTACAAACAAAAACCTATCATTATCTGGCTTCTTGTTATGCAACAGATATTATGATACATATCTTCCCTTCCTACTGGAAGCTTGCAATGATGAGAATCCTGATGTCAGACAGGTGTGCACTTACTAGCAGTGTTAATTTGCTTGGCTTAGTTATTTTCCTTCTCATTGAATTGTATGGCTTTTTCAGGCTGCTGTGTATGGGCTTGGTGTCTGTGCAGAGTTTGGTGGATCTGTGTTTAAACCACTTGTTGGAGGTAACTTTATATACACTTCTCAGAAAAGATTATGTTTTGCACAGGGTATCATTTTTATAATGAATTTCCACAGAGGCTCTATCAAGGTTAAATGTTGTATTAAGACATCCTAATGCTCTACAACCTGAAAATGTGATGGCATATGACAATGCTGTTTCGGCTTTGGGGAAAATTTGTCAATTTCACCGTGACAGTATTGATTCGGCTCAGGTAATCTTTAATTTTTATAAGTAAGAATTATTTACCACTGTAGGTACTTTCCTGTTATTAGAGAGATTTTTCTGCTGAGTGAAATGTACACAACTACGACATTTTTTAGGACTTCACCTGTTCAGTTGCTTTATGCAGTTGCAGATAATAAATTCTCAAACTTTCCTTGTGTTGTTATCCATACTCTTAGTAGACTTATGTCAAACTTTTCAAAGATTTTTACAGGACAAAATGGATACTCTGATTTTTGGTCTCCCATTCACTGTAAGTTGTGTACGGTTTTGACAGGTTGTTCCGGCATGGTTAAACTGCTTACCTATAAAAGGTGATTTGGTTGAAGCAAAAATTGTGCACGACCAGCTTTGTTCTTTGGTGGAGAGGCAAGTTTATTTGCTAATATCCCTTCCCCATTGTAGTATTTTCAACTCTTGAAATTACCTTTTTCTATATTCTAATTGTTACAGCACTAAGTTAATTTTATATATACAGGTCGGATATGGAACTTTTGGGCCCAAATAATCAATATCTTCCCAAAATAGTTGCAGTATTTGCCGAGGTCAGTTGTGAATTAGTATTTAATCGATTGATCATACTTCACACTGAACAATGGACTTGTAGATTATAAGTGGAATCTGTCTAGATCTATAGAGTGGCCCCCATTCATCAACTCCATTCATTTTCTAAATATTCGAAATCTTAAAAAGAAAACACAGAATTTCTGTCTTATTATTTAAAGGTTATGAATGCGAGCAAGATCCATGGTGGAACATGGCCACTGTGAGCCTTATTTTGGTAATTCTTACTAAGATTTAAAAAGGTCCAGTGGTTCGTTATTATCCTAACGTTTGTCTGTAATCCTACCCAAAAGATAGTTAGAGACCCTAAAAAATATTTGTGTGCAAAGTTCATCGTGACCTGTCTTTTTGTATAAGCAATGAGATGCTACTTGGTGCACGTTTAGATAACATGGGTCAATGCTTTGTGCATCGCTCTTTTTTCCTTGAGGGGACTAATTGCTTGTGCAGGTTCTATGTGCGGGAAAGGATTTAGCAACAGAGCAAACTGCAAGCCGAATGATAAATTTGTTGAGACAGATGCAACAAAATTTACCAGCTTCTACTTTAGCTTCAACTTGGTCCTCCTTGCAGCCCCAGCAACAACTTGCTTTGCAGTCTATCCTTTCATAGTGTCTCTTAAAGGGTGACTCTGGATCTTGCTGCTGCCCCCGGGATGCACACTTTTTTTGGTTCGTGTTTGTGTGTGAAATATATTCGTCCCCATTCTTTGCCATAAAATGCTGTCAAGCATGAGTTTTGTCTAGTCTCCTCTTACAGGGAGGCATTGTCATTTGATGATGAGTGAAAATCATCGTTGCTGCTGAAAAGGAATGTGTTGAAAAAAAATGTGTATATTTCATTTGTTTAATTCTAAGTGGGTTTAGGCCCAGGCCCCCGAAGTCATTGTGGTTTTCTGGTTTCGGGTGGATGGGTTGCCACGGAGGCAATCCTTTTACAGTTTTGTTTTGGTCCCCTATTTACTTAATGTCATTGTCATTGTCATTATAAATTTTTGTTGCAGTTTAAGAATATATGAAATGAATTTTGTTATTGTGTTTCTTCGATTTGTCTTGAATTTTATTTCCTATATTATCCATCAAATTTGACCTCCCTCTCTTCTCTTCCGTATTGTTGTGATGTCAGGATTGCAGAATTTTCAAAGCCAAATAAAAGATCGACAAAAGAACAACTCTGTTCACACATAGAAAAAGATGGAAATCTACTTAACATGCTTAAAAATGAAAGGGGCCAAAACAGATTAAAAAAACATCTTAAACTTGAGAGCCGTTTATTTCTCTATGAACTAGCTATTAAGGAATGCCTTAATTTGTAAGCTTAATTAATGCAATCGTCATGATGTTGATTGCATTGAGGCAAATAAGATGAAGGCTAGACAATAAGCTTTGAATTGAATAAAATGTGGGTTGTTGATTTATTTATGAATATATTCATCCCAAGTCCTACTCCTAACGTCGTGCTTCCATGAGTTTCCTGTGTTTTTTTCTTTTTGACAACTCACGTCTCATAGTCAAATAAATTCAAAGTCAGTAATGGGCCAAATCGCATATTCTTCCATTAGCTATTAATTATGCATCAAAATCATCCTCACTGTCGTTATAATTATTCTCTTCTATTGGACTTCAGGATCTTCTTATAAATAAAATAAAGAGACATGCTGAGAAGAAGACCAAGACGAGGACACCACTAACAACTTACAACTTACAACCCTCTTCATGCCATCTGCCACCATTTATAAAAACTGAAAACTGAATTCCATTGGTAAATTGAAGATGATGGAGGGTTCTGTTGAGAAACAGGAGAAAGTGAAGCTTGGGAAATGCAAGGACAGATCATCTGGTAAATTCAACTTTGTTGGTGTGAGACAAAGGCCCTCTGGGAAATGGGTTGCAGAGATCAAAGACACAACTCATGATATCAGAATGTGGTTGGGAACCTTCAACACAGCGGAAGAGGCTGCCAGAGCCTACGACGAAGCTGCTTGCCTCCTCCGCGGTCCCAATACTCGAACCAACTTTGCATCCCATTCCCATCTCACTTCTACTTCTACTTCTAAACCCGCCCTCTCTTTAAAGATTAGAAACCTCCTCAATCAGAAGATCAGTTTGAAACGAAGCTCCTCCAAAACCAAACCCATAAACCAATCAGCCACCAAACTCGGTTCAAGTTGTGGCATTGCTACTGATATCTCTAAAATTGATGCCACAAACCAAGAGATGAAGATGTTTGACTGGAGCAGCTGCATTGGAGAAATTGAGGTGGCCGGTCTTTGTCAATTCAACCATTCATGGTGGCATCTTCCTTTTGGGTTCAACATGGATGAAGAAGCTCCATTACTGACCCACCAATGCCAAGGACTGGAGGAACTACCCAGACAAGTGGCAGAAATGTCCTCTGATTCAATGCCTGTGTGTGCAGTGAATGAATATTTAGGAAATACATATGATGCTGTTGATACTGTTGGTCAGATATTCTGCCCAAGTTGATCATAGCTCTGTAATTCCCTTTGCCACTGCTAAATGAATGCAAGGGAAAATAAAATCATGCCTTAGGATCAGTTAGTTAAGTTGTTGTTTTCTAAATATAAATAATTGTTGACATCAAGATATAATAGTTGAGATTTCAACTTATTATACTACACGATGAAATCCCCGAGTGAAATTGAGAGAACTTAACTCGAGACAAGTATAGAAAAATGATTGAAGACCTCTCAACAACTGTGTGATTGAGTGCTTGCTGGATGGAATCCAAGAAATTCCAACTGATGGTGGCCCATCTAAGACGAGCACGTTGTGTTGTCATCAACATCAAGCACGCCAAAACAACAAACATGTACAACTTCTGATACTATATATTATAAATATTATCAATCCATCCAAATCCATAACTCGAGACAAAAGATAAAATTACAGTAAAAAACACTGGCGTAAATATTCCTGATTTCATTCACAGAGCCAGCCACAAAGATACACAATGGAAATTTACTACAAGACAAAAACATAATTGCTTACAAAAAGGGAAAAGGCTGGCTCTTGAACTAGATAACATATTATCAGGATAAACTTTTTTAGTAATCTTCACCTTCCTCGTCACCATCCACACCTTCAGCGCCAACTTCTTCGTAGTCTTTCTCGAGAGCAGCCAGATCTTCGCGCGCCTCTGAGAACTCCCCTTCTTCCATGCCCTCACCAACATACCAGTGAACAAATGCCCTTTTCGAATACATCAGGTCAAATTTATGGTCAATGCGAGAGAACACCTCAGCTACTGCTGTGTTGTTGCTGATCATGCAAACAGCTCGCTGCACCATGGCCAGATCGCCACCGGGTACTACTGTTGGAGGCTGGTAGTTTA
Source organism: Herpetospermum pedunculosum (assembly GCA_028017165.1). Lineage (NCBI taxonomy): Eukaryota > Viridiplantae > Streptophyta > Magnoliopsida > Cucurbitales > Cucurbitaceae > Herpetospermum > Herpetospermum pedunculosum. The sequence continues at coordinate 151,556 of CM051529.1, read as the reverse complement.
TACCACATTTGAACCCAGTTGGACACCTACAAAACACCCCCAATTATCAAGTTTTTCTCGAATTCAAATTACTTCAACCTACTTCAATCTAGAATGAAATAGAGACGACTATACTTGGAAGTAATGTGGACTCACTATCAATGAATTTCTTATCTTCATGACATATCACATGATAGAAAAATTAATGTTCCCTAGAACAACCAAGGAACATACAAGTTCAATGTAGAACGAAAAAGGAGAATTCATATGCCCTTCATCTTCTGCAGTGAAACAAGTCCACAACTATATTGAAAGATAATCGATAAACGAACTACAAGATAAACAAGTATTGAGGTACTTGCACCCTCCTCTCTGGAGAGACTCTCTCAAGTCCTAGAACTCACTAAACAATTCTCTGCCTTACTCTCATCTCCTTCCCTCTATTTATAACCAACTACTCTTAACAAACTCCCTAACTAATTACCCTTATGCCTTCCCTAATGTCCTATTAACATTCCCCTAGTTCCCCATTGGTACCCTGACAATTTTCTTTTCTCTAAAACATGGTTTCCCCTGAGATTTCAGGGGTTTTTGTTTTTTTAGTTTTTTTAACAGACCAACTAAATCGGTCTTTCTTCAAAAGCTACAGCTTGTGAATGATAATTTCTGGTGCATAGTAATCTTTATATCCCTGGTCTATAATAATCCAAACTTTTACAAGTCACCCTCACCACTCTACAAATGAGTTCTTAAAAACTACTATACAAAACAAACTACCAAAAACAATCCCCAAGGAAACTGAGAGCAACTCCTAATTTTCCTAGATAAGCTTTAAAACTTCACCAAAATAAACAAGATATATTTCTTCCACTTACCAGTCAACAAACTGCACAGTGCGCTTTGTTTTAATGGTGGCAACAGCAGCATTGACATCTTTGGGTACAACATCTCCTCGGTACATTAAGCAACAAGCCATGTATTTCCCATGCCTAGGATCACACTTTGCCATCATGCTCGAAGGCTCAAAAACTGCATTTGTGATCTCAGGTACAGATAGTTGTTCATGGTAAACCTTCTCTGCTGAGATAACCGGAGCATATGAGGAGAGCATGAAGTGAATACGAGGATATGGTACAAGATTTGTCTGGAACTCTGTTATGTCGACGTTGATGGCGCCATCGAATCTTAATGAAGTGGTCAAGGATGAAATGGTTTGAGATATCAATCTATTCAAGTTGGTATATGTAGGCCTATCAATATCCAGAGATTTCCTACAAATGTCGTAGATAGCTTCATTGTCTATAAGAACAGCAACATCCGTATGCTCAAGAAGGGAATGAGTGGAAAGAACGCTGTTGTAAGGCTCCACGACCGCAGTTGAAACCTGCAATTGTATCAAAGTCAACAATTTTCTGATTGTTTCAGTAGATTACATGTTTGCCATTTGAGTATTTCTTCCCCGTTTTGGGTAATCTACATTTGAATGAACAGTACTTACCTGAGGGGATGGGTAGATGGTGAAACCAAGCTTTGATTTCTTGCCATAATCCACGGACAAGCGCTCTAACAACAAGGAACCCAGACCAGAACCAGTGCCACCACCAACAGCACTCAAGACTAGAAACCCTTGTAACCCAGTGCAGTTATCAGCCAATTTTCTGACTCGGTCAAGACAGATATCTACAATTTCCTTTCCAACTAAAAAAATGAAATAAAAGATGGGTCAAAGTCAAAGTCAGAGAAACAGAGTGAATAAAAATGTGAAGTGAGCGACCTGTGTAGTGTCCTCGAGCAAAATTATTGGCGGCATCTTCTTTCCCAGATATCAATTGCTCGGGATGAAAGAGGTGTCGGTAGGTTCCGGTTCTAACTTCATCGATCACAGTTGGTTCTAAATCAAGAAATATAGCCCGAGGCACATGTTTGCCTGAACCGGTCTCGCTGAAGAATGTATTAAAAGCGTCGTGCGCAACACCTTGGGAGGTATCGCTGGAAGAAGATAACACAAGTTATTGTTAATGAAGGATCGGAGAAGTGAAATGGAGAGGGATAAAGAAAGGCATTATTACCTGGGCATCAAACCATCGGGCTGAATGCCATGTTCGAGGCAATAGAGCTCCCAACAAGAATTGCCGACCTGAATCCCAGCCTGACCAATGTGGATGCTTATGATCTCCCTCATCTGAAAATGGCGACGGCGACGGCGACGGTGATCGAAGAGGGAGGCTTTCCTTTGCTTTCCTTTCCTTTAATGGCGAAACAAAACCAGATTTGATAACCAATTGGAATCGGAATTGGCATCCGCAGTTGCAATTTCTATGGGTCAATCTTCTTACCCGTTCTGACAATTTTACCCCTCCCAATGAACGGAGGGTAGATTTTGTCATGTTTATTATTATTATTTATTAAGTAAATATATATTATTATTATTATTATTAGACGAAATTGTTTTAATTAATAATCATTCAGTTGGCTTCCCGCCAATCATTCAATTGGCTAGGTAGGGATAAGAGAAGCCCCGAAACTAAGCCTCTTCTTCTTCACTTCCTTTTTCATCAATGGCTGACGATAAGAACCCTAAGTCCGCCGGCGTTTGGCCCACTGTCAAGCCATTTGTAAATGGAGGTGCCTCCGGTATGCTCGCCACATGCGTCATTCAACCTATTGATATGGTCAAGGTACTCTCTTCTATCTACTCCTTTTTTCCATAGCTTTCTTCCCTTCAAATCTATGGTTTTGTCGTCTTAGGTGAGAATTCAACTTGGTCAAGGATCCGCTGCCCAGATTACAACAAGCATGCTTAAGGAGCAAGGGTTTGGTGCGTTTTACAAGGTTTCCCTCTTCCTCCTCTAATCTCTTCTTCAACTAGTATCTAGTATCTACCATCATCTCTTCTTCAACTCTTCATTTTCCAATCAGGGGTTATCTGCTGGATTGCTCAGACAAGCTACATATACTACAGCAAGGCTTGGAACTTTTAAGTGAGCCAATTATTTACAAATAATAATCTAGAATTCAACAGCTCTTTACTAATCTCGATTGAATTTGTCCTAGGATATTGACAAACAAAGCAATTGAAGCCAATGAGGGAAACCCCCTTCCACTGTATCAGAAGGCCTTATGTGGCCTCACAGCCGGTGCTATTGGAGCATCTGTTGGTAGTCCAGCAGACTTGGCTCTTATTCGCATGCAAGCAGATGCCACTTTACCACCTGCCCAACGCCGAAATTATCAAAATGCCTTTCATGCACTTTATCGCATTCTTGCAGATGAGGGCCTTTTCGCTCTTTGGAAAGGTGCAGCCCCCACTGTTGTTAGAGCAATGGCATTGAACATGGGAATGCTTGCTTCCTATGATCAAACTCTTGAGTTCTTCAAGGATAACCTTGCTTTTTCCGAACCTGCTACTGTCTTGGGTAACATTCTTATCTTACTTTCCTCTCTCTCTCTCTCTCTCTCTCTCTCTCTCTCTCTCTCTCTCTCTCTCTCTCTCTATCTATCTATCTATCTATTTACTCTTCTCCTTCCTTAGGTGCCAGTGCGGTATCAGGATTCTTTGCTTCAGCCTGTAGTCTACCCTTTGATTACGTCAAGACTCAAATTCAGAAAATGCAACCTGATGCTCACGGCAAACTTCCCTACTCTGGTTCTTTAGATTGTGCCATCAAAACTCTCAAGGCCGGAGGGCCCTTCAAATTTTACACTGGATTTCCAGTGTATTGCGTCAGAATTGCCCCCCATGTCATGGTATGTCATTGTCCGTTTCTCTCTGTTGTTTGTGCTTAGGATAGCGAGTGAATTATCATGCTGCCTAGCTGCTTATTTAAGATAATTAACTGAACCCAATGTTGGGTACTTTATTATGGTGCAGATGACTTGGATTTTCCTAAACCAGATTCAAAAGGTGGAAAAATCCTTTGGGTTATGAAGGACTGGCCTTTCCAAGTTGAATACAGATTTCCAGACTTGAGTTTAAAAGCATTTTAAGCTTGTCTTTCTGTGCGAATATGGTTCAAACATGATTGAGATAGGAGGAGGGTGGGTATAGAAGTTGCTTCTGTTATGTAATTTGAATGTACCAGATTCTCACTGGGAAATTGCTAATGTGCAAATGTGACAATTTAATTAATGTTATGATTTAATTATGAGGTGTTTATTATTATCAGCCCAAGACAAACACATGAGCGAAAGAATATAACTTTTTAAAAATAAACAATGGAAATGGCAGAAGATATACAATCAAGAAGCAAGAAAAAGGGATGAGGTTGGATCAAAAAGTTTAAAAAAAGAAGGCAAAAACAAGAGCATATAGAGAAGGGTAAACGTAAAAGAGAGGAGTAGGAGCATCAGAGGTAGGAGTCTCAGACGGAGCAGCAGTGAAGGCCACTGCCAGCAACAGCAACAGCACCAGTAAGAGCTTTAACTTGATTGCCTCCATTGCTGAATGAAATGATATGTTGTGAGTTCCCTCCTGGCGATGAAGATGAAGCCTATTTATGAAAGCCAACCCTCAACTCGAGAGGCTCACAGAAGAACAAGGTGGTTTTGCTTGTTTGCTTTACCTTACCATACTCTAAACTGTACTCAACACAACTAGCATATAATGATTCATTCTTTTCATTTTATCAACAATTTTGATTATTATTATTATTATAGATATTCAATCTCTTTATAATGGTAGATGTCAAAATCTTGCATCAATTGTCCAACCAGCTGTTTAAAAATTAAGACGTTAATGACAAAATTATGTATAGAGAATTTAGGATGTTATGTCATATCATATCTGACTTGTGAGGGAGAGATGCAGAAACCAGAAAACCTTTTTTTCTAAACCTTAAAAAAGTAAAAGAAAGTCAGGTAAGAGATTATTGAAAAATGAAGAAAGTTGGATAAACCAAAATTTACAGAGTTGGGACGGACATTTCACTTTGGGTAGATCCTACACTACACAGCAAGATTCAAATTAAAAATGAGGTAAAAGAAGAATAGATGCAAGCAGCCAACAATTTCAAAGAGTATTGATTACAAGTTGCAAGTGGGGGTTGGCCCAACTTCTTTATTTAAGAATCACTTTCTAAAGGCATTGTCATATCCCCACTCACCCTTTCCAATTTTAAAAAGTGGAAGAAAAAAGAGGCTTTGCTGCATCAACAGGACCACCTCCCCACAGGCCACAGTTCCATCCATTAATTAACCATCCCCTCTTAGAGAGGAGTGGAGTAAAGTAAACTACAAATAAAATACACAGTGCAGGTAGGCAGCTTCTGCTTCACAAAGCCTTTGTTCCTTTCAAGCTTTTTAAGCATCTTTATCCCCTTCCCAAGTCCCAACACTACCACACCACCCACCCACTTAACAAAATTATAAAAACAAAGACCCAAAACTTCACACTATAATAGAAAGCTCATATTTTACCTTTCTACCCCCAACTTCACAAGATCTAAAGGAGGTGTATACAAAATTATGCATGTTACAGGCTGGAGAGAGAGAGAGAGAGAGAGAGAGAGTTATTGGCAATTTTGGTTTCTACCAGGGCCTCCATAGTAAAAGTAATGACCCCAATCCCCATTGCTGCCAGTTTGGACATCATAGCAGTTAGATTGCTCTGTAAAAGTACCAATCCCTTTGGGAGCTTTGAGATTGTTGGAGCTGTCAACAACTTGAATGTTCCTGAAATAACTTGCCTTCCCAAATCCCTCTTCAGGAAAATGACCACTTCCCATCTGGGTTGATGTGTGAACTCCATCAGCCTCTGAATTCACAACCTCCCCTCCCCACTCAATCATGGAGGCACTGTCAGCCAGGTAAGAGAATAAGAAAGAAGGCCAATATCCCAACACATAGTCATTCCCAAACTGCATCCACCAGTGTCCCTCATTTGGATCCTACACACAATTTCAAATCTCATCATTCATCATTCATCAACAACAAACAAACTACAAGAAGCCACCCATGTGGGTTCTTCATAAAATTAAAAAACCCATCTCAGCAGCAGGACAATGTCCACATGCACTTATCTTTGCACACTCAGTAGTCTCATTTGTCTTTTAGCATTTCAACGCAATTGTTAGATGTTTCTATTTTTCTTTTTCTGTGTTGTCCAAGTGAGGCTTGGCATTTACCTTCCAGATAAGTATACTGATATCATACTGGGGATTGCGAAATGCAGACACCGGTGAGATACTTGCCCCCATCGCTATTTCACTGTTAACTTGAATAAAGCCTGAGCAGAGGAGGTTATAACAACCTGTGGCTTGATATGCATCGCTCTGCAAATACATTCAATGTCGTTAGATCGACGATATGGAATTAAATTATCAGAGAGTCAAATGAATCTTACAGTCCAGTAAGTGAAGAGTCTTGTGTTGTTGTCGCCATACAGGTCTGGGCTGACCTGTTGTCATATCACAGGCAAACCAATTATCAGAGGGAAAAGAATAGGAATGGATTAGCCTTTTTGAATCAATGAGTTGAGTTCATCATATAGTACCTGCCAGCCAGCTTCAATACTATTGAGATCTTGACCAAAAGAACCTCCTAGTATCCATAACTGTGACAAGCTAAACTCATTAGGCTGCTGTATTTTGGGCTCCCATACATTGATAGTTGCCTTCGCTCCATAAAACTTATCTCCTTCAACATAAGCTATTGCGTGCTAAGCAGCTCCGAAGGGAACACCACGATATCAGAACTAAAGCATAAATAAAGTTTAACAAAATAAAAATGAGTGGTTGGTATTTAAAAGGGAAAAGAATTACCTGATGACCACTTTGGTTAATGAGATCAGGATCTGCAGACCTGGGTTGAGGAATGGTTCTGTGCCTTTTCTTTCCATATCTTTTGACAGAGCTTGCTCTCAGAACATCATCTTCCTTGGTTCTCCTAATAGGAATGGTGTTTTGTGGGCACCTTCCATTTGCATGCCACAGCTGATTGATGGGATTTGTTCTTTCTTTAGGTATGTCAGAGACCTTGTTCTCATCAAATAGCAGGCCTTCTGGGTGGTAAGTAGGTCTCGTCTGATATACCGACCAAGTGGGGGGAGTGGTAAGGAACTTCAGGACAGGTAGATGAAGAAGAAATAGTTGCAAGAGCTGAGAAAAACAAACCTGAATTTTGTGATCTTTGAGGAAAGGATGATCAAAGGCTGGTTGATTAGAAATGTGGACACAGTCGATGATATCCCCATCTGGGCTCTGCTTGAACATCACAAAAAGAAAAGAAAATAATGAAAATCGATTTACTTTCTCTCAAAGGCAAGAATGGAAACATGTTTGAGAGAGAGAGAGAGAGAGAGAGAGAGAGAGAGAGAGAGAGAGAACCTGAATAGTTTTGAATGGGGGTTTGTTTAAGCGCCTGAGGTGCTTCTGAACTTCAAGGTTGTGCGTGGAAGGGGATAATCGAGCGGCGAGGGTGAGAGAGACGAGACCCCATAAACAGAAAAGCAGAAGCAGAGATCTTATTCCGGCCGTTGGTCTGCCAGTCTGAGGAGGACCCATTTACCGGAAGGAACCCAAATGACGATGAACAAAGCTGGAGCACACCAACACCAACACCAACCAGCTTTGTATTGCAATTGCTTCTGAGTTCTGAACTTCAAGCTTGATTCTGGTTGTTTGTTGCAAATTTGCAATTGCAAAATAAAAGAGAACAAAAATGGATACGGTAAAAAGTCACTTTTATTATATCTTCTTTTTTTATTAGAGGTTGATCGATTGCGCTATGACGAGATAGAGAGAAATGATGAAAGTGACTGAACAAAAGTTGTATAACATATTAACATGTTCATCAAAGAAAAAAAAGTATTTTATTTTTGACGCTTGTCGTTTCACCCTCAATTCTACCATTCTGTAGATTGGAATCTGCAGTTATTTAATTAAATTAAAGAAAGAGGAATCCTATGCACTATTAAAACCAGAAGATTCCTCCTTTTTACAAATTCCAATTACAAACTTTCCTTCTCCTCATTTCACTCAACTTAACTTTTTCAATCTCATCAATAATACAAGTTTTTCTTTTTTTTCTTTTTTTTTCTCTTTTCATTATTACCCAAACCCCTAAATTGAACTTTCACCTTAAATTGTTACCTAACTTTATAATTATTCCAACTTACCTAGGAATATGATTGACCTCCACAAAAGGGTTGTATTTTGATATTCAAACTTATACTTTCATAAAATTGATTTATAAAGGCATACCACCATGTGACCTAAATATATACATATGTTTTCTTGAATAAAAAATAAAATAAATAAAAAAGAGGGAAAGAAACATATTTTAGTATTATAATGAGAAATGGAGATGAACATTATTAAAGAGAGATTTGCAAAAGGTTTAGCTTTTAGAAATGCAGGCCATTACCATTAATTAATTATTAAACTAGTGATTGATGCCTTTCAAAATGCCACTCATTACTCACTTTTCAGATTCCCTAACCTCCTTCCCACTTCAAAGTTACTTTTTTGCTCATTTTTTCACTCCTAAAAAAAGGAAAAAAAAGTTGTTTCCTTTACCCCCGCTTTCATTTTTTAAAAGTCATCGTAAATAAAAATATATCAATATATTTTTTTTAATTCGGAGTTGAAGTCTAAATTTATGTTTTTCTCCCAAAAAAAAAAAAAAAAAACAAAAAAAAACAAAAACTTTTGGTTTGTAGATTAATCACTTGTACAAATTAGTATCCAATACAAAAAATAATAGGTGAAATAGAGATGTTTTGTTGAGTTCAATAAGTGGAGTAAGAGACTCAAACATTCGACATCTTAGACAACGACATATGTTTTTTTTTTTTTTTTTTTTTGACAACATGTTGGAGCGAGAGATTGAACTTAAGATTTCATGGTCACTAGTCGATTCGATACATCATGCCGTTGAGCTATGCTCTTGGCTAGTAAATGATATATACTTATTGACTAGTAAACATGTATTCATATGATATAAATTTTATAGTCTAGAATAAGAAAGCCTGCATAAATATCACATATTACCGAAACCCTAATCCATAAGGCAAATACCAAATAAATAGAATACCCGGATAGTCAAAATCTACAAGGAGAAGGCACAGACTGACAATGATTTGCACACACACATATATATGGGTGAAAATGAATGAAAAGTGGTGGGTGGACCATGGATCATGGATGACACTAAAATGGTGGTGGTGGGGAAGAGCTTGAAACAGATCAGAAATTGAAAGACAAGTGAGTGAGTTGCATACAGATCCAATCCAAGTTGAGATCAAACACAGCTGCTTTCCAATCATCCAAACCTTATCTGCTCTCTCTCTCTCTACTTTGAGAATTAAACTAAATACATCAACACATTTTGGACACCAAATTCAAAAGCCACACTTCTTCATTCATCGCTGTATTATGTGATCTTGGTCTCACTGACATTACAGCTTCCTCAGAACACAATTAAACTTGCAGACCCTAATCAAACTTGCAGACCCTAATCAAACCAACTCCATCCGTGAGGATGATGATGACTTTCTAAGTACTTAAAAAATGTTTTTTAGTGTCAAATAAATATTTTTAAAAAGTCATTCCAAGTACTTTTACTTGTTGACACATATTCATTCCTACTTCATTCCAAAAATCTGACCGATGAACCCCAATTTTAACCCGAACATCAATCCCTAAGGTCAGTTCACTGAAAGTGAAACACACATTTCTGGCACTCTTCTTTCAATTTTTCATTGTAACCTTCCCCGAGTAGGAAGAAACCACTTTTACAAACTTAGCCACTAATCCATGGAATGGATACAAGCCAAATGAGGTAAGCAACTACATGGAATGCATCCCAGATATTGGTGAACACTCTTTGGATACTTTTCTCACAATCACATTCACACAAAACTTGCTAAGAACTCTTCAGATGCTACAATGGGACTGCAACTCCAGGCCTCCACCCTTCATCAAACAGTGAAACCACCATTAAATTGCATCAAATTTTACACTTGATGTTTCAAAAATTGAACAAGATGACAGCAAGGTTAAATTGATGATGGAAGAATGAGGCTTGATTAACAGAGTTGCAATAGAAGTAGCAAAAGTCCAAGGGTTTCAGAAATTAGAAAAAAAAACGGAGACCCAGAAGCAGAAATTGTGAAATTGATGATGGAAGAATCTGAAAAAGGGGGAGAAAATTACCAGAGAGAGACGTCAGTCGGAGTCAGAGGATGAGTAATAGTAATAGTAGAAGGAAGCAGGGGGAGGGACACAGAAGAAAGTCCATAGAGAGAAGGCGAAGCGAGAGAGTTGTTGAATTGGGAAGCCGAAGAGAATGTAAAGAAGTTGGTGGGTCGCGAGGCGATCTGGAAAGCGGCGAATGCATTGCCAAACATCCGCCGATAAATGAGCAACCGATAACACAATTAAGCTGCTAAATACCATTCTCTTTTCTTTCCTCTTCAACACCACCCTAAATTATTTATCATTTTAATTTAGACACCAACTCTACCACTCAACTCTAAAGTATGCATTATTATTTCAGCCATATATATATATATTTTTTATTTCTTAGATTACTTCACCATACCTTTAAAAACAAATTTGTTTGATTTTAGTTTAATCTCTATTTACTTATATGGTGTGAGTTTATATTCAATTTCATCCTTGTGATTTTAGAAGTCTTAATTTGTTTGGACTCTATAATTTAGTTATCATTGTGTTAAATGAATTACCCAACAAATGTTGTCTATTAGGAGGCGTTTGTGAGATGGTTTTGGGTTGGGGTGGTTTTGAGTACGTTTGGACAAAGAGTTGGGTACCCCGAATTTGAAAAACCAAATTCATGGGTTACTCCTTTCAAACTCCCTCCAAACTCATAGTTTTCCTTGGTGCCCACCTATCTTGTTAGTTAAGGGCACAACAACCTTATGTCAATTGAACTATACTCGGTTGTCTGGATCAGGTTACGCGCACCTCGACTAATCTCACGGTAGAAAATCAATTCCTAGGTAGGTGGGTACCAAAGATTGAACTCATTTCTTTTAAGAGAGCATAGTAGTCTCAAGGCCCTTCATGACCACTGGGTCAACCCTTGATCGTTAATTTTATGAGATATTTGAAATTATAAACTTTAGTTTGTATTTAGGGGAAATAAAATAGTAGATTGTTGTTTCATTTTTAACTTTATGAAATGTTTGAAATTATAAACTTCAGTTTGTATTTAGGGAAAAATACAATACTAGACTGTTGTTTCATTCTTGTTTATATGGTTCCCTTTGGGTTTCTTCCAATTATTTTTTTAATATGTATTTAAAAAAAAATTCAAACCGATTGACAAGCTATGTTCTTCGGTTTGTTAATGGTAAGCAATGTTTTGATTGTTGGGAACATTTTTTTTTATTCTCAGACTATATCATAAATTAAATGCTTCATTCAAACGTTTCGTCCCAAAAAAAATTGTCCTATGTTGCATAAAAAGTTATACAATTCATAAAAGATCCACTAGAAAATCAGAAAAAAAAAAACTAAATCGAGCATAGCTCACATAAGGGTGTGCCTTGGACTAAAAGATCATGGTTCAATCCTCGCATTAATTAAATAACTTTGAAAAAAAAAAAATGAAGTAGCAAAACGAAAAAATGAAATTTTTTTTGTCCAAACCCAGGTTTCAAAACAGTACACCCCAAACACACTGATTCCAAAATTTTCCAACACTGCACCCCGACATGGTTCAGAACCCTCCCAAACAACACCGCGATTGACAGGGTTCAGAACTCTCCCAAACAATCCTTCTAGAGTTTTGATTCCTAGAGTTCTGAATGTCCTCTTCAGAGTTTTGATTCCTAGAGTTCTGTATGCAAAACAATGCGCCAAACGCCCCTTTAAAGCAATCATGAAAGTTGAGGGGTAGTTTGATGAAATTAAAAGATTAGGTTAAAAATTGATAGAAAAAAAAAAAACAAGTTTGTGGCAGTCGGAGTGGATAAAGGGCTCATTTGGGTCATGGCTTCTACCATATCGGAACTCGGAAGACGAGGTGAGAGGCAGGCTAATGGAAGCCTTGAAGCTGTACGGGGCAATTTGCTCCCAGCCATTCTTCAAACACCTCATTCGGTTAGCTTCTTCCTCTTCTGCAATCACCGCCATTTCTCCCAAATCTTCTCGTTCCACCCTTTTCCTTCGCCGCTGTTCCTCCACTGCTGGAGACGGAAATGTTAAGCTTTCCGGTCGCACCCGCCGTTCTTCCTCATCGACTACATCCTCAACTTCTTCCACGTCTGATAGGGAGGCCGTTCGTGCAATTCGACTAAAGAAGGTTCTTCTCTAACCACTTACTCATAAATGCACCGCCTCTTTTCTTTTTTGGACTTGCTTCAATCTGTCTGACATTCATGCTGTTGTGTTTCAGGTTGAAGAATTGAGGAGCAAGGGCTTGGAACCTTATGCGTATACGTGGGACAGGACTCATACTGCTACTCAGCTGCAAGAGTTGTACAAGCATCTAGGCAATGGCCAAGAGTCTAATAGCCCCACGGATTCTGTCTCAATTGCTGGAAGAATTGTGGCTCGCCGTGCATTTGGAAAGCTTGCATTTCTCACATTAAGAGATGATTCTGGTACAATTCAGGTTCGTACAATTCTACTTCTGCTCTTCCAAGCACGGGCCATCTAATCAACATAATTGATTCAACTCTTGGTTCAGCTTTACTGTGAGAAGGAAAGGCTCACAAATGATCAGTTTGATCAGCTAAAGAATCTTGTTGATATTGGTGATATTCTTGGTGCACGAGGTTCAATTAAGCGAACTGAGAAAGGTGAGTCCTATAACTGCATTTGCCCCTTATCAAGCATTTGGATTTCTTGTAATTTTTGTTTTTGTCCTTCATTTTCTTCAGGGGAACTTTCTGTTAGTGTGAATTCTTTTGAAATCTTGACAAAGTCATTACTTCCACTTCCCGACAAATATCATGGTTTAACTGATGTTGATAAGCGCTACCGCCAACGGTAATTTTTGGTCTTTATTTTATTTTCTATTTCAATAAATTTTAATTTTTGTGGGCGAGCATTTCTCTATGTATGTCTTTTGTTGTAAGAGTTGTGAGATATCTCGAGCCCCCGTGCTCCTAATGTCGAGCTAGAACGACAATTACATTTTGATACTGTATTTGATTGTTCAATTTTGGGGGCTCATATCCGACATGATATTATTTCTTTCCCGTGAAACCAAATGTCATTAAGTAAATGCAGACAATTGGATGGGAACATTAATTTCTATTGCTTGTTGTCAAGGAGAAAACCTCTCAATATTTTCTGCCAGAGAGGTTGGCCTAGTTTTATATCATCAATAAACCGAAGGTTAGTGAAAGCAATTTGCAAAATTGGAAACGATTACTTTTGAGGTGTCTTCCTTTTGTGAAAACCCTCAATGATCAGGATGAGTATTCAGGCTTTCCGCTTTATTAAAAGAACCTTAGAGTCTTTGCTTCAAGGGATTTCTCATTCCTCCCCTTGTGCTCCTCTCCTTTTTTTTTAAATAAATTATCAGTTACCAAAGAAAAAATATCTGCCTTTTGTTTTACATGTAATTTTTATTATCTAGATATCTTTTCAATCTTATGAAGACATTGCACTTCAACTGAATATAATGCATTTGAAATATGCTTCAGCACGAAAATGTCATTTTCATAGCTGATGTCATATTGCCATATTTTATTTTCAGGTACGTAGATATGATTGCAAATCCTGAAGTAGCGGATACCTTTCGGAAAAGAGCAAAGGTGATGTGGGCTTAGCTATTTCTTATTCGCAACTTGTAGGCATAATTATATTATTAAGACCATGGCTTTCTTCTGTTCTGTTTGTTACTTAGCTTACTGATAGCAGTTCAGTTAAGTTAGAGTTATATGGCTAACCACCTGGCACGTACTGTAAGCTCCCTTGCGTAATTCTTTTCCAGCACCTATACATGACGCTTATATAATCATTTGACATTTAAGCCAAACAAATTAAACTCGCTCTGCTCTACTTACTTTGCACCAAAAGATGGTTAAATCGTCATTTTCTTCCTCTAATCTATTAAATAACAAATATCCATCTCGGGATCATGGTCCCCCTTCTGCTTTCTAGAACTTGCAATTTGCTACTGTTCACATTTCTCATTCTCAGTATTCCAATTCAGCTGATATAAGATGGGCGTGCCCTTGGTCTCTTGTACCAAATAAATTAGATTGAACTAGTAGTATGCACATGAGGGGAGTCTTGAAGTAGATTGAAATAACTTTGTCACAAATCTCTCGGGTTGTCATCATTTGGAAGCACTTGAAAAACCTTCTCGAATTTTATTGATGTTGATAAGTTTTAAACCTTCTTCCTTGAATTTTGTTGGGCTGTTTATCTAAGTAACTCAACTACTCTAATATACTTTACAAATATTCATGGCACTTCTAAATTATGGCATTTTCTTTTCCTTCTAATTTAGAGGTGTACTTCCAATATGAGGAACCAAAGTTATGCGTGCTTTATTCTGTGTTGTGTGTGCATATTTTAAATAAATAATATTATTGTTCTCCCTCAATGTATTTTACAGATACTATAGATCATATAATAAAACAAGTAACTGGAAGTCTGGACCAGACTCGTGTTCTTTTTTTTCCAGTGCTTTTAGAAATGACTACCAAACACTTAAACATATTGCAGATTTTTTATCAGTTCTAATACCTGCAAAGTTTTCTCCAATTTCATTCTTTTTAAAAAATGTGTCTCCAAATCACCAAAAGGGACCTAAAATTTTGTAATTTCTCTCTTTTCTTAACCAACTATAGTTCAAGCATTGTAACTCTTGAGAAGTTGCATTCTCTCTTGTAAATTCCATTGGTAGTTTCTTGTTAAAAAAAGAAAAGAAAGAAAAGAAGGGAAAAGAAAAACAATGATGCTAATTGTTACGTTCTGATGTTGATCATCAAGTTTGTCAACATGAGCATAGCTCGGCGGTTGAGACATTGTGAGATTCTCTACTTCCTCTAAGAGGTCGTAGGTTTGACCCCTATATCCCCACATGCGATGCAATATTTTCAGAAAATAAATATATATATAAGTTTTTTTTTTGATAAAAAAAAGTTAAGTTCTTTAATACTCCTGCTATCCCTATTTCTATAGATAATATCAGAGATTCGCAAGACTGTGGAATCATTAGGATTTGTTGAAGTCGAGACTCCAGTCCTACAGGTTCGTGAATATTCAAGCTTCATTTAAATATTATATATATAATTTAATACTCTTTTTTATATATATTTTTCTAATGAAGATTGATTTACACATTTGAAAATTGAGGGTCAATTGAAGCTAATTAATCATCCTAATCTCCTTGATATGGCTCCAATTTTTTTTTTTTTTTTGCACCAAACATCTGAAATCTCCTTTGCTTGCTTGTTTGCCTCCAACGACTATTTTTGCTTTAGTTGGTGAGATTCATATTGTGTATGTACACACATGCAGGAACCAATCTTCATTAAGATTCATATTCATGTATTTCTCTTTATGATCCAAATAGTTTTGGGTTTATTGAGTTGGACTTTGGCTCTTTTTGTCTGTATTGCTGGTGTAAAACCAATTGAGAGGAAAAATGATTCAATTCAAGTTGTTTCTACAAAGGCCAAACTGAAGAGTATTTATAAGAATACCAGCAGAGGCCTAACACTAAACTAACTAATAACAAACCTAACTAAAATAACAACCCAACAACCAAAAGATTGTAACAACTTGAATAAAAAATAAAACAAAGTAAACTTAAGCTAACTGTTAGTTAATAGCCTACATCAAATTGTCCCCTTCCCAAAAAAAAAAACTCGTCCTCGAGTTAACAATCAAGGAGCTAGGTGAAAGGAGTCTGGGGCATGGTATTCGAAAATGTCTGTCACATTAAAGATAGGGTTGATCTTTAAGTCATCCGGAAGTTTGAGCCTATAGGCATTGTCACCATAGCGTTGGAGAACCTCAACAGGGCCAAACTTGCGGGGCTTCAATTTGTTGTAGGTGCCAATGGGGAACCGAGATTTCCGAAGGTGAACCATGACCAAATCGCCAATCTGGAAGTCTTTAGCTCGGCGGTGAAGGTCAGCCTTATGCTTGTATGCGGCAGTCATCTGAGTAAGATGGTCGGTGACTTCCTGATGCATTTGCACAATCCTCTCAGCCATGACAGTTGCATCCTGATTAAAATCAATTGTGGAAGGAAGATTAGCAAGGTCAAAAGTTAAGCGGGGAAGTTTGGTGTAGACAATTTCAAATGGACACTTCCCTGTTGATCGGTTTGTCATATGGTTGAAGGCAAATTCAGCTTGAGCAAGAACAAAATCCCATTGGCGAGGTTTATCACCAGCGAGACAACGAATAAGATTGCCCAATGTGCGATTTGTCACCTCGGTTTGCCCATCCGTTTGAGGATGACTAGTTGTGCTAAATTTGAGGCTAGTGTCGAATTTCTTCCAAAGAGTTTTCCAGAAATAGCTGAGGAACTTAACATCTCGATCAGAAACGATACTTTTAGGAATTCCGTGGAGGCGGACAACTTCCTTAAAAAACAAATTAGCTATATAGACAGCGTCAGACGTTTTTTTACAAGGCAAAAAATGAGACATTTTGCTAAAACGGTCAACAACAACAAGGACAGAATCATAGCCACGTTGAGTCCTAGGTAACCCAAGGACAAAATCCATTGATAAATCTTCCCAAATTGAAGTAGGTATAGGGAGAGGAGTATACAGACCAGTGTTTTGGCTAGTACCCTTGCCGATTTGACATTTGTAGCACCTTTTAACAAAATTAGATACATCCTTGCGCAGTTGAGGCCAAAAGAACTTAGCAGTAAGTAATTCCAAGGTCTTGTCCACACCAAAATGGCCCGCGAGACCACTACTATGAGCCTCTTTTATCAATTCCTCTCGTAGAGACATGTGCGGGATGCACAACCTGTCACCCTTAAAAAGAAAGCCATCAAGTAAATGAAATTCCCCACAGTTAACGTGGAGACTACATTGGGTCCAAATGTGATGAAAATCCGGGTCATGCTCATATTGGGTTGGTAAATGTTGAAAGGCAGTAACCTGACTACTTAGTAAGGTTAAAAGGTTAGCTTTTCTACTTAAGGCATCTGCCACTTTGTTTGTATGGCCAGCTTTATGTTTAATTAAGAAATCAAAACGTTGAAGAAAAGAAAGCCACCTAGCATGCATTCTATTGATATTTTTTTGAGTTTGAAGGAATTTTAACGAAAAATGATCAGTAAAAAGGATAAATTCTTGACCTAAAAGATAATGTTCCCATATTTTCAAGGCTCGAATGAGGGAATAAAGTTCTTGCTCATAAGTGCTCCATTTTTGCCTAGAATCACTTAATTTCTCACTAAAATATTCAATGGGGTGGTTGTTTTGGGAGAGGACAGCCCCTATGCCAATGCCGGAAGCATCCACTGCTACTTCAAAGGGTTGAGTGAAATCGGGTAGGGCCAAAACAGGAGTAGAACAAAGTTTATCTTTAAGCATGTTAAAACTTTGGGTTTGTGACTCTTTCCAATTAAACTTTCCTTTTTTAAGACATTCAGTCATAGGAGCAGCTAAAGAGCTAAAATTTTTTATAAACTTTCGATAAAAAGAAGCTAAGCCTAAAAAACATTGAATATCTTTAACCGATGTTGGTATGGGCCAAGTTTGAATTGTGTTCACTTTGGAGGGATCAACAGATATGCCATGTTGACTTATAACAAAGCCCAAAAAGTGAATAGAAGAAGTCATGAAAGAACATTTTTTAGAATTGATATACAACTCATGCTTAGTGAGGGTGTCAAATAAAGTACGCAAGTGGTATAAATGTTCCTCCGGTGTTTTACTATAAATCAGAATATCATCAAAGTAAACAATTAAAAAAGAGTTCAAATAAGGTTGAAGAACCTGGTTCATGAGACGCATGAAGGTGCTAGGAGCGTTGGAGAGCCCAAAAGGCATTACTAACCACTCAAAAAGCCCCTCCTTGGTTTTAAAAGCTGTCTTCCACTCATCTCCTGGTTGAATGCGTATTTGATGATACCCACTCTTTAAATCCACTTTGGAAAAAATTTGTGCACCACCCAGTTGATCCAGAAGGTCAGATAAGCGAGGGATAGGGAATCTGTATTTAACCGTGATTTTATTGATAGCACGACTATCAACACACATGCGCCAAGAGCCATCTTTCTTGGGTGTTAATAAAGCTGGGACAGCGCATGGACTAAGACTAGGTTGAATGTAGCCTTTGTCCAACAATTCATGAATTTGTTCTTGCAGGATGGTAAACTCTTTGGGGCTCATTTTATAATGAGGGAGGTTCGGTAATGTGGAACCCGGAATAAGATCAATCTTGTGTTGAATGTCTCGTAAAGGAGGAAGTTCAGTTGGTGTTTGAAAAAGGTGTGAGTATTCCTCTAAAAGAACAGCCATATCAGATGGTTTTGTGTGGTCAAAACTGGATTCAACTTCTTGTCCTTTGACTACCAATGCAAAAACAAAATCGTCAGCTTTAGTTAAAAAGTTTTTGTCATGGATAATAGAAAAAAGTTGTTGTTTAGGTGGAGGTTCTTCCCTTTTTCCCTTTTTGTCCGTAGAAGAGGTGGCTGGAAGGAGGATGATTTTACGACCCATCCACATGAAGTGATACGTGTTATCCCTTCCATTATGCATTGCTTGAAGGTCAAACTGCCATGGTCGCCCTAAAAGAATGTGGCAAACATCCATATCGAGTACATCGCAAATAATTTGATCTTTGTAATGATTTCCAATGGACAAGGGAACAGTACAAATGGATTGGACTTGGGCCTCTCCACCTTTCTTGATCCAACTAATCTTGTAAGGATTAGGATGAGGATCCACCTTGAGATTGAGAGCTGTAACGAGCTTCTGGGAGACTATGTTTTCAGTGCTGCCACTATCCACAATGATGGTGCAAATCTTGCCATTGACTGTACATCGGGTGCGGAAAAGGGCATGTCTTTGAGGGAACACTTCTGTTTTTGGTGTGAGAAGGATCTTTTGCAAGACACAAGCCATTTCCCCCTCATCAGGTTCAAGCTGCAAGTCTTCCTCCAGTTCGCCCCCTTCTTCCACATTGTAATCTTCTTCTTCCACAATAGCCACTGATCTTCTTTGGGGACATTCATTTGAAAGGTGCCCCGATTGTCCACAGCGGAAGCATTTCCCTAAGTTGGGTCTTGAGTAGTGATTTTGTCCCTTTCTTGCACTATTTTCTTGATTCTTGAAACCTTGAGGATTTTTTAAGGAGTCGTCTTTAGTTTGAAGGCTACTGGAAGAATTATCATTGTAGGGCTTGGAAGTAGTTGTGGATGGTGGTTTACTGCCATCATTTGTAAATCTCCGAAATCCAGGAGGAGCTTGTTTATCCCACGGAGTACGTTTAGATGCTTGCTGTTTTTTTTCCAGTTTTAACTCTACGCGATTGGCCAAGGTAATTGCATCTTTTAGGAAGTTGATCGGTTGTAGATCCATTTGATCTTGAATTTCATCTTTGAGTCCATCTACAAATCTTGCGATTTGGTAATTTTCATTTTCTGCCAAGTTTGTGCGTGCACTAAGGCGATGGAATTCCTCTGTATAGTCAGCCACACTCCGTCCTTGTTGGCGACACTTTTGATATTGCTGATAAAGAAGTTGCTCGTAATTACCTGGAAGAAACCGTTCCTTCATTAATCTCAGCATGCGATTCCAATCTCGAATGGGCCTTTTACCAACCCTTCTTCGATTAATTTGCAACTGATCCCACCAAGCTGAAGCTCCTGAACGAAGTTTCAGTGTGACTAACTTTACTTTCTTGTCTTCTTGGGTATTCATGTAATCAAAGAAGCTTTCTACATTCTTGACCCAATCAAGAAATGCTTCAAGATCTAACTTCCCATTAAAGGAAGGTAGATCAATTTTTATTTTAAAATCATTCTGTTGATATTCTTGAGGGTTGTTTCTTGCAATTCGCCTTTCCTCTTGTACCCGTTGATCAAATTCCCCTTCATTGCTTGAAAGGTCCGAATCTTGATTCCTCCAATGATGTTCTTGGTTTCTTGGTAAATGTTCAAGTCTTTCTTGGGCCATTCTTTGTGGCTCTCTGTTTCTTTCTTCCAAGAACAATTCTTGATGTCTTCCTCTGTTTTCTTGCACTCTATTTTGTTGTTGATTTTCAATAGTAAACTGCTCCAATTGTCTAGACATTATTTCCAGCATTCGTTGCACATTTCCCACGGTTGTGCACAAGTCACCCAAAGTCCCTTCAACCGACAGCAAGCGTTCGGTAGTGGTCTTAGGGGAAAAAATTTCAGAAGGATTTGAGGGGTCTCCTTCACGGCCCTTACTGGAATTGCCAGCGCCTTTTCCAGCCATCAAGTCCAAGCAATCTTGGAGGCTCTGATACCAATTTGGTGTAAAACCAATTGAGAGGAAAAATGATTCAATTCAAGTTGTTTCTACAAAGGCCAAACTGAAGAGTATTTATAAGAATACCAGCAGAGGCCTAACACTAAACTAACTAATAACAAACCTAACTAAAATAACAACCCAACAACCAAAAGATTGTAACAACTTGAATAAAAAATAAAACAAAGTAAACTTAAGCTAACTGTTAGTTAATAGCCTACATCAATTGCCTTGATTTTGTTCTTTCATTCTTCTTAATGGAAGTTTATTTTCTCATTCAAGAAATAAAAGAAGTAAATTTGACTCTGTTGACTTGTATGCCAGTTGATTGTTACTCATTTTGGACATCGACTTCTTCTTCTTCTTCTTTTTTTTTTTCTTTTCTTAAAAGCATAACAATCTTCGCCCCTCCCTCTCTTTCTCCCTCCCTTTTTCCCTCTTAGTAATTGACCACGTCCTCCTCCTTTTGGGTAATATTTTATGATAATAAGTTAATAACTACCCCCTCCAGGTAGCCTATTGATTTGTAAAATGAAAATCGTCAGAGCTAGTATTTGTTTTTCCTTCTTTTTGAGCATTTTCAGGAGATCTAGCCTTTTATTTTTGCATCTTATAGTACTTTGTAAGAACAAGTTTTGACAGCTAGCAATACGATGGAAAGCTGAGAAATTATCTTATAGCAGGCGTGATCTACACTGCCATCTTGCCACTGAGAAGTCTGAAATGCTGGATAACTTGTATTTTGAAGGAACTCTGGAAGCAAGCATTTCTACATCTATCTATGTTAAACCTTATATCCATCATAACTTGCGAGATTGCTTCAACTCACATTGCTATTATTTGAGCCAGTTCATTTACAGAGAAATAAATTGGTTAAATTTGAAGCTATCAAATTGTTTATTCGTGAGACTTTTTTACTTGATCCTGATTGTCAGAATGTTAAGAAGCACTTTTTAAATTATGGATGAATCGTCATTTTCTTCTATGTATTATTTAATTTATAAATTTTAGTGCCCAAATATGGTTACTACCTGGTACGTGGTTTTTGATTTGTTTAATCAACTAGGGAGCAGCTGGGGGAGCAGAAGCAAGGCCTTTTGTTACATACCACAATTCCCTTGGGAGAGACCTATATTTAAGAATAGCTACTGAGCTCCACTTGAAGAGAATGCTAGTGAGTTATTGATATTCTAATCTTTTTATGTGGTTGTAAAGAACGAAAATACAGATCCTCTATTTTATTACTAATTTTTTTTGTTTCTCAAGATTTTTTTAAACCATTGAAGAAGATAGTGTTTATTTTTCCCCTTTTTAGTAAGCTTCGGCATTCTTGGGGCTGTTCAAATTGTGTGTTCCATATATATTAATCTGCAAGCATCAAGGAAATATTATTTATGGAAGTTTGATTCTTTCATTTTTTTTCTTGTTATTTTAACCCTGCCAAGATCTGCAGAAGCTTGAAGGCAGTGAGATGACATTCATCATATGCATTGTGTGTCATTAATATTTGTATAATGTTTGTCTCTTGATGATTACTCGGACAAAGATGGTTGCTTAGTATGCATATAACTGAGCGATGGCTGTGATTGATGTTCTGAAGGTGTGGGTAGTATAAATTGACTTACAAGGAACTAGTATATTGCTAAGCTTCATGTTATCTGGTTTATGTTGTAGCTATCCAAAAAATGTTTGTCTTCGCATATATTTATACCTTGTTCCCCCTAATGTTAGCTATGGATTCTGGATATAAACCTTTCTTTATCAAGACATACAAACCTATATATTTAAGATTTAGATAATATCCTGAATACATTATTTGTCTGTGACAGGTTGGTGGTTTTGAGAAAGTATATGAAATTGGACGCATATTCAGAAATGAAGGAATTTCAACTCGTCATAATCCTGAATTTACATCTATAGAGGTAAGCTTTCTTTCGATCATTCTTCACTTCCATCAATGTGGAAACTTGTTGAAGTCGTATCTTGCAAATGAAGCTCTGATCAGTATTTTATAGCTTGATCAATAGATATATGAAGCATATTCAGATTATCAGAGTATGATGAACATGGCAGAAGAAATTGTTACTCGTTGTGCTCTTGCTATTCATGGGAAACTTTCTGTCGATTACCAGGTGCTTCCAGGCTTCTTTTTATTATTTTATTATTTTTTTTTATTAGGTGCTTCCAGTTCAACTTTGAACATTCTAGTTTATTGCTATGCTACGTTGATTGTGATCTATGAAGCACGAATATGGGATACGGATACAATAGGAAACGGTGATACGTCAATTTCCAAAAACATAGGATACGGATACGGATACGTTGAGGATACACTATTTTTTTTTTATATATTTTTTAGGATATATGTAAATTAAACATAAATTAAAATACTAAATTTATTCCAATAAAAAACATGTAATGTCAAGTTAATTAACAATTTAACAATTGTAGCAGGAGACTCAAACAATAAAACACATATCCAACATCAACATTCAACATAACACTGTTTCCAATACTCAAACAATTTAAGAATTGTAGGAGGAGAGTCGAGAGGAAGAGGCGCGGAGAGAATGGGTATCGGGCGAAATGGTGAAGATGAAGAAGAACAGAAGGCTGCATTTCACTTTCACGATTAGGTTTTTTATTTTTAATGATTTAGTTATTTTAATTTGTCTTTTATTTTTATTTAAAATGTAAAAAATGGGCTTTAAACATTAAGTTTTGGGCTGGGCTTCAGTTGCTGGTTAAAAAATGAGAAGTACATATCTTAAATACGAATCTTCGCTTATCCCAGCCGTTTCCGGAATTTTTTTTAAAAAAAAGGATATGCAAAAATGCGTATCAGTTACGTCTCCCAGACGTATCCTCACGTATCCGTATCGGGAACGTCTCCGAAATGGATTCTCTGCCCTCTTGAGAGTATCCGTGCTTCATAGATTGTGATATTTCTTGTTGTTTTATTTTGTTAAATAAAAAGTTGTTTAACAAGTTTTGAAGTTTTTCTTAAACAATCAAAGATAAAAGGACATTTCGGGAAACTTTATGGAAATTGTTTGAATTAATCATTGAAACTTTGATTGTGACTTAATTAAACTATAATTGATCATTTTTAATCATCATACCTTAAAAAATAAGACAATATTTAGTTGAAAATGTCAATGGAAATGTCAATGCGTGCCGGATTTTTAGAAAAAATATGAAAAATGATCAAAATTGTTTGAATTATTTCACGAATCTTTAATTGTGGCTTATTTATACTATAATCGATCATTTTTAACTCTTATATCTAATATATATAAGAAATCAGAGCACCTAATTTTAAAAAGAAATATGAGAGTAATAAAAGAGAATTGGAATTTGAGATTGTATGTAAATAAAAGTGAGGATGAAAGAGGTATTTTTAGGTAGTAAAAAAATAAGAAAATAAATAAAAATATTTATTAGGCTAGAAAATGGTAAGATTTGATGTGAAAAATAATTAAATGAAAAAGTTAAAAAAAAAATAGAAGTATAAGAAGTATAGAAGATATTTGAGAAATTGGAAAATTTAAAAGAAAAATTAAAAAATATAAAGTTGCAGACACTGTAGGAATTGAAATTAAAAAAAAAAAAAATTGATGCCCTGGTTGTCTCACATCGATTAGGTTTAAAAGGGGAAAGGAAATTTTTACTATAAATATTGCCCGGTCTTACACTTTTGTTATTCCTCATAATGGCTCATGATTTGCAGTGGGCTCCAACGAATGGGCTTATTGATGTAGTAGGATTCGTGGTTAATTAGAAATATGATTGGTTTCTTTGATTAATTAGGATTATGGATTATGTTTAGTTTCCTTGGGTTGTTAGGATTAGGATTAATTTTTCAATTCTCTATAAATAGAGCATTGCCCCCTTGTATTCATTAACTTTGATTCATAAATAATACTTGGTTGATTTTTGGAGAGAATTCTCCTTTTATCCTCTTAGTACACCACTTATGCTCCTTACTTTATTATTTTTCGATATTTCGAGAATATCGTCGATATTAGGAGAAAAACGATCTTCTCCCTACCTGGATATGTCGAGGTGGTCGACATGTCGCTCGACATTTTATTCCCTAGTTGTAGGTGCCAATTGGGAAGTTATTTTATGTAAGCTCTTGGACGAGTTGTGAGAATTTCTTATCCTCTCTCTTGTATTCTTTCATTTTTAATGAAAGTAACTAGTTTCAAGGAGAATTTGATATGAAAAGTCCTCATTACTTCTTAGTTTTCTCATTGGAGCATGTAAGTTAATCTATCCTTCTGCTCAGATGTAGAAAGACATTTAGTAATTTACTGAACATTCTGTTTGGTGATTGTCAATTATATGAAGGACCTTATACGGTGGTTAATCCATACATCTTTGTAGGGAGTTGAAATATGCCTTGAAAGGCCTTGGAGGAGAGAAACGATGCACAACCTCGTCAAAGAAACCACTGGGATTGATTTAAATGAGTTTGGAAATGACCTTAAAGTTGCCAAAGAAGTTACTTTGAGGACCATCGGAGATACCCTTGATTATAAGGACAAAACTTCTATTGAAGCAAGCCAATCAATTGGGCACCTTCTATCTGAGGTTATGCTCCATCTCTACCTAGGAAGTTTACCTTTACACATGTATGTTCTGTTAGAATATGTTGAAACTTTATGGATGCAATTAGTCGGTTTGTTTCGATTCATTTGTTGTCATTTTATAACTTCTCCACTTTGCAGCCTCCCTATAGGCGTCAATAACTTTGTTTTTCCTTTTGTAATAGTTTAAAATTTATCTGGTAAGTTGGAAGATTTTCTCGTTTGTCCCTTTGTCTTTTGGCCTATATACTTATAATTTGAGGGTTTTCTTGTATCTTTTTTGTCTTAGTTTGGGGCCTTTGGGCTCTCTTTTGGCCTATGTTCATCCTTTGCTCTAATGAAATAGTTTCCCATTATGGAAGAAAAGAGTTGTCTTTATTAATACAATCCTTATGGATTTGCATATTACGTGTCCAGATTTTCGAGCTTATTGTAGAACCAAAGCTACTTCAACCCACATTTGTTCTGGATTACCCCATCGAGATATCTCCTCTGGCTAAACCTCACAGAAGGTATTAAGGCCACATCTATAACAGTATTTTAATCTGAGCTATACCGTTGAAGAAAATTGATTTTCTATTTCTCATCTAGCCAGGGCCAGGTAGTTCCTATCTGGGTTTTGACTGATTACCTGCCTTTACTGAGAGATGCAAATAAATCAGTGTCATGCATAAATGTAGATGCTCGTAGTGTTTTGACTGTTCGCAACAATGTCAAAATTTTCAATTTCATTCGTATCCATGAATTAAGTTGTTGGGCAAGAAAATAATCACGACTTAATATTAAGCATTTTTATCCAAATAACTATTTCTTTAACAGGAAACAGAAGCATAATTTAATGGAACATACTGTCCTACTGAAAATGAAAAACAAGGTTTGTGGTACAACTTGATATCCAATCCTGAAGAGTAAAACGTAAAGGCACATTTTATTGTCCATCCTTTCATTGAATTATTCCCCTCTTTCCAAAATTGTTGATGGATGACCATGATGGAGCTCTTAAATATCTACACAAACAACTGTTTGAATGTTTTTATTCTCTTTGTTTGGTTAGTATATTTTATCTTTTCTTTCTTCTTACCCAGAAGGGGGTTAAAAAAATTCACTTTTTCTTCTGCATTATTAGGCATGCAGGGTTGACAGAAAGGTTTGAACTTTTCATTTGTGGTCGTGAGCTGGCCAATGCATTTTCTGAATTGACCGATCCTATTGATCAGGTAAGAGTTATTTAAGTCAATCAGCAATGTCAGAGGTATATGCATGCATGATTAAACTTTTCTAGAGGCCTCACAATGTTAAAATCACTTGGATGTGGCACTCAAAAGGCTTATCCATGCCATGGCCGATAAATTATTCTAGAAGTTGGTATTAAGCCATTGCCAACACTAAAAGAAAGAAACTGATCGCAAAGTTTTCTGTAACAAACCAGACTTCTAGGGACTCTGGACTCAAGGTTAAAATACGATTTTTCGGGCATTTGAAAATTAGAAATCTTCTTCCATTCCACCAAATGGCTTCCAGTGTTGCCACCTTCCCTAGCCTGGAGAAAGATACTCATTTTCTTTTGAATAATCTTAGCCAACTTTAATACTATATTCTTGCATTCATCTAGAGGACTGTGGAAATCCATCGATCCTTTGAAGAACTTGATTTATGAACACAAAAGCATCAAGGTGGGTAATGGTAGAAACACATTTTTCTGGAAAGATGTTTGGTATGGAACAATTAGTTTGCAACATCTCTTCCCAAGACTCTACAAACTATCCCACAAGAAAGAAGCATCTATTGCCGACATGTGGTGCAAAGATGTGGATCCTCCATCTTAGAAGGAACCTCAATGATGCTGAATCTGAGGAATGATCTTCATTGAACAACACAATACAACCTTTTAATGCCATATCTAGAGAAGATGTATGGGCATGGAATCATGAAAAAGACAAATCCTTCTCTACTAAATCTATGGCAAAAGTCTTAGCAACCCGTGGTTTTTGTGAACATTCCATCTTATACAAGATGATTTGGGCCGGTTGATACCCAAAAAAGGTGAAATTTTTCTTATGGAAGCTTAGCCATAGATGCATCAATACTTATGACAAACTTCAAAAGAGGTCTCCTTGACATTCTCTCTCTCCTAATTGCTGCCATATGTGTTTATCCAATGTCGAGACTCAGATTCATTTGTTCAGTGATTGCCCATATGCCAACAAATTTTGGATCTTTTTAATGAATGCTTTTGGATGGTCCTTTCCTCGACCGAGTGACATCCTTACCCTCATCTACACCTTGGTTATGGGACACCCCTTTAAGAAGGAAAAGAAGACCCTTTGGTTATGTTTTGTACGAGCTTTCTTTTGGAACCTAATGGATTAAGAGAAACACACATATTTAGAGATTCTTGTAAAGACATAAGCTCTTTTGTTGATTCTACATCTTTTTTAGCTTTATCTTGGAGCAAACTATATCCTCCTTATTGTAATTATGATTTCACCACACTCATAAATCAATGAAGGTGTTTTTTGTAATTGCTCTTTGATAGGTCTTCTCGATGTAACACATTCCATATTACCTATGAATGGTTTCTGTTTCCTATCCAAAAAAAAAAAAAAAAATCTTAGCCAACTTTCCCAGCATTAGAAAAAGAGAAAATATATGTTGACATACAGGTCAAATTGAACTGGATAATCCAACGCCTTTTGAAAGATACGTTTAATCTTCTAGAGACCCTTCCAATCAAACGGTTACCAAAAGAAGTGGTTTTGGGTTTGCACCCAACTCCATACCACAGGTGCGGCGAATCTCCATAAGAGCATCCTATTCTTCTTGCCTGGTATACCCATGTGTTATTGGTTCATGTCATATCAACAGATAACTTTTTTTATTGCAACTTTATGGGTTGGTTCTTCTATGATATTGGAAAGATTGTCATGTTTTAAAATGGCAGAGAGGACGATTTGAAGAGCAGATCAGGCAACATAATGAGAAGCATGGTGCAGCTGTTTCTGGAACAGACTCTATAGATGGCAATCGCAAAAAAGACGAGGATGAGTCGTATGAAGTGACACTTGATGATGACTTTCTTACAGCTCTGGAATATGGAATGCCACCTGCTTCTGGACTGGTATGATTATCTTTTCTGCCTGTCAACGTTTTGGATGACATCCTCAATGACACTGCTAGTGAAACTCTAGCTTGCTCTGAAGTCTGAAGTTTTCTCACATGCAAATATCTAAAAACCAGTTGCTGAAGTCTCTCCCATTTGCATTCCAGTCTAAATTTTTCAAGTGCATGATAAAAATTACAAAATCAGAACATTGTAAATTTGTGCATAACATTTGGGACTGATATTTGAGCTATAATGAAATTGACAGATATTTTGATAATAGGATCAAGTTAAATGTGAAAAAATGTTACATTACCAACATCTAGGAGATTATTAGAATTTAAATGTAAAAACTGTGTTGCATCATTGTACTTATTTTAATTTCAGACTGGTATTTTGTCAAAAGATAGATGAAAAGAGAATTTTTCAAATCGGTCTTATATTATGAAAATTTTAATATTCACATAATATTATGTAGATAAACCTTGATGAAATATTGAACATTGAAATAGTGGATGTTGTCCAGAAATGTGGAACATATCATGGATCTTATCTTTTACTTGGATGTTTAGTATCCCATTTCCTCGCTGTAACTAAATTGATAGAAGAATTCAACTTTCAGGGAATTGGAATTGATAGATTAGTGATGCTTCTGACAAATTCTGCAAGCATTCGAGATGTTATTGCTTTTCCAGTGCTTAAAATTCAGCAGTAATGTTGGGACAAGTGACCTGGGAGAGGCTCAAGCATTCGAGATGTACCTAAATTCCAAGTTTTGTTGGCTATTAGGAGCAGTTATTTGAAGGCGTAAGTCAAGTTTGCTGTGCATTTCTGTTAGCTATTTATTGCTGTAAAGGCAAAGCGATTTTTTAATGTATCCTTACCTTATGAGTCTATGACAAGGGCATTAAATAGTTTTGTGGATTTGGATGGAGTCATTGAGATTAGAAATAATAAAATCAATGTATGAATTGACTTTTGTAATTTAAAAGCTCAGGATGCTTGGAGGTGGCCACTGACTGAGTTATGCTCCAGTTGCATTTAACCTTGTCAGAATTTACTTATTAGCAGATGTTTTTTTTTCTCCCTTTAATTGTTGGATTGAATCCATAACACTAATGTTTTGCATAAATAAATAGTCCAAATACGGCAAGGATCGTCATACAATCTCTTTAAATAATGCATTGAAATTCTTTTGAATACTTGGATACAAGATGTGACAACAATAATTTGAATTATTATTTAATAAAAGATTAGTATAGAAGAAGAAGAAGATTATTTGTTGAAGCCGAATAGTGACTTAATGGCATTGATGGCATTCTCATTGATAAATGACTCGTCAAACCTTTTGACAAGAGGCTCAAATTCCTCCAATGTCCTTAAGTTTGATAGATCAGGATCCGTCCGAACTCTCTGGTAAACAAACATACAAATACAAGCCAAGTTACTCATAATCATATTATTTAATTGGAATATCAAAAGCTGAAGTGGGTTACCTTGAAGTCTTCAAATCCTGCTTCCAATGCGTCTTCAAGTGCGGATAGCCCAGCTTTTAACTGTTGGATGCAAAATTATGAGTTATCCCCGACCCCAATTTCTCTTTGTAATTTTGGAAACATCAAGTGAGATTACCTGATTTAATTGGGAATAACAGCATGCGACATTGTAACTGGCAACTGAAGCTTCGTCTGGAGTTGGTTTTGATCCCAACACAGACTCGAATTTGTCTAATGCTTCCTCATATTTAGCATTCCTTGAGGAGTGAAAGTAGGTTAGCTAGCTACAATTCAAAAGTAAAGAAGACAAACAAAACACAAGTAGAAGTTGTACTTATAGAGACGCAGTCCTTCTCGTAGCTCATTCTCTCTGCGTGCTTTCTGCTCCTTCATCCTCGAGGCATTTTGCAACTGTAATATAATTACGCGTAGCTATAAAAAGTACTCTACTAAGCTACAGAGAATGGAACATTCACATTCACATTTACTTACTTGAATTTCTCTGACTTTAGTACTGACTACGCCCGAGTTTCTTTCGGCTCTGATTATCTCCTTCTCCGTTAACTCACCAAAACTATCTGTTTTTCCTGAAGAAGCAAAGAAGGATAGAAAAAGTTGAAAAAAGTGTGATTGAGATGAGATAAGGAGTATAAGGAGTAACCATATCTCTTCTGCATTTTGATGAGTAATGGACCAATTCTTTGGCGAATTGTATACATAGTCCTTCCGTATTCAGCAGCAGGCCATATTTCTGTCCCAAACACTGCACTGCAAATTCCCAATTCCCAATTCCCAATTAGGTTAAATTTGAAAAGGAAAGAAAGATTGAAAGGGGATTATTTATACCTGGTAGCAACAACTTTATCCCCAACTGAGAACAAACGGGTGTTGTCGGCAGAAGCACCAGGAGCAATGGCGTCGATATAAGTTCCACCATCTCGGCCTTTGGCAAATTTCAAACCGTAGGGCTGTTCAAGTTGGGCTTCATAGTAGTCTTCTTCTTGGGAATCTGAATCTGCATCCGAATTAGCTCTGAGGATGAAGGAAGAGGGTTTGGGTTTGGTGGTAGTTGAAGAAAAGGAGAAAGTGAGAGGATGAAAGTGAGAATTGGAGAGTTTGGGTTTGGGGGAGTATAGAGTTGATAATAAGGAGGAGGAGGAGGAGGAGGAATGGCTGCGAAGTGGCGAAGAAGAATACAGAGAAGAAGAAGCTGTTGCTGCTAAAGACATTTCTTTCTCTCTGCTACTGGATTTTCTTTGTTTGGTCCTAAATAACACAATCCGATTGCAGGCACATTTGTGGCTATTACTCTCCTTCCACCACTCAAAAAATACACTTTTGCATCAGAACAATTATACCTTTACTTCAACTGCAACTAATACATCAAACTCTGCCAAAACTAATCACAAACCGGCACTCATAAAACTTTTAGTTGTAATGCCCCAAATGTCTTCAAATCTAAAGCAGCAATTGTGTTAAAAGCTTGTTCCTTTTTTTAGTAATTTTTTTTTTTTAATTATTGTTTAAACCTACAAACGTGTTGACTCGTTTTCAAAGTGTGGATACTCGTAAACTAATTTTTCAACTTGAATCTTCACTTCCCTCCGTTTATTCTCTCTTCTTTCTTCGTTTTTCGTTATTGTAGCTTCGATCTCTTCCCTCCTCCATTAACTCATTTATGTTTCTTACTCACAAAAGAAAAGTAATGAGTTTCTCTCTTTTCTCTACAATTTGTTTATCTTTTATCCAATACCAACAATTTGTTCATATTTTTATCAAAAAAAAAAAATGAGATTAGTGATAGTCGTGAAAATATTTATTGAAAGAAAAATAAAACTAACTTCTGGGGAGAGAGAAAAAAAAAAAACTCATTTCTTGAAAGAGAAAAAAAAAATGAAACTTATTGCTTGAAAGAGAAAGAATAAGAAAATTCATTTTTTTTAAAGAAGAAAAAAAAGAAACTCTAACATATGAGCGGCGACGGTGGACCGGAATGAGGTGGGCGGCGACAACCAGATTGGCCAGAGTGAGGTGGGCGGCGACGACGAGATTAACCGGAAGAGGGAAGATGAAGAGAGGAAGAAGAAGGTGGAAGGAAAAATGTGAAATGAAGAAGAAAGTGGCTAGAATGATAATGAGAATTTCATGTAAGAGAGAGAAAGGGGCAAACGTGTAAAAAATGAACAAAACAAAAAAATGGTGGCCTAATCTTCCATGGTAATCACATTGAGCTCCGAAGGTGGCAAAGAAAGGGTGTAATGAGATTAGTCAATTCGACGCACAGTTTCATTACGTTTACTAATTTTGGTAAACTCTCTCAAATATACCCACCATCAGAATTACCATTGATTTTTTACGTTTGGAGAGAAATAAACATGCCCTAAGATTAAAAGTATTCACGAGTAACTCCAAGTCCAATTATACTTTCTTCTAATCAAATTCTATGTACATTTTAGCTATTGATACTTTTTTTATATATATTTTTTTTTGAAACCGATAGCGGTTGATACTTATGATTATTCTATAAAATTAATTCAAACTGATGTTACAAATTACTATTTAATTTGAATCAATGTCATATTCCAATTTAATATTGTTTGTTATGATTTTTTATAGTCGGATCATTTTGAGTTAAAAATAGAAGATCTGGATCAAAGGTATTTTAGTCCGAGCCCAATTTAAAAATTTCATTAAAAAAACATTTACCTATTGTTGAATTTATAAAATACAATGTTTTTTTTTTTTTTTTTTTTTTTTTGATTACATTGGGGGTGGGGGGATTCGAACCACAGACTTCGTGGTCGTTAACTCATACATATGCCAGCTGAGCTATGCTCGCTTTGGCATAAAATACAATGTTATATTAGAAAAAAATGACATAATATAAAATCAGGACACTCAATAAAAAAAGAAAAGAAAAAGAAAGTTTTGGGGCGGCGTTCAATAAAGTATGATATGAATTTTGGGAAATTAGTAGCGCAGTGCAAACTCACGGGATCTGTCTCCTTCTTCTCTCTCGGAAGAACACTCTTTTCTGATTGTTAAGCTACAAAGACGATGAAGCAATGGAGATGCCTAAATTCAGAATCTACTGCAACCTTATGGGTATTGTGCACGGCTCTAGCTCTAGCTCTACCTCCAATTCTCGGATCAGTCTCATCTCCAAACCACCAACTTCGTGGAATTTCTCCCCAAGGTTCTTCGCTTTCCTTCTCTTCCCCAATCTACTCAAATCCTCGATTCCTCATTCGTTTCTTTTTTACTTTTTCGAAATATTTCTGGACACTCACAATTAGTACCGAATTGGCTATCTAAAATGTAGATGAGATGTATTACAAGTCGTCCAACATGATCAAATGTAGAGACGGTTCCAACAAATTTTCCAACGCTCAGCTTAACGATGACTACTGCGATTGCCCTGATGGCACTGACGAACCTGGTATTGATTCCGCTCTTTCCTCCTCTCACTGCATTTTCTTCTGTTTTTTTGTTCAATTCCGAAATTGTTTCAAACTTTCATGCGTATTGATGACATACTTTTCATGGTTCCAGGCACATCCGCATGCCCAAGTGGGAAGTTCTATTGTCGAAATGCAGGGCACGTTCCACTGTTGTTGTTTTCTTCGAGGGTGAACGACGGTATTTGTGGTAAGCTTTTTCTCGATGGAGAAGTCCTAACACCAATCCCTCTATACTTCTAGTGTCTATTACAGTATTAATCCTGCAGGTTCATGCACGCACACACTGGAGGTAGAGGTTGTGCTTGTGCATATATGGATAAAATTTAAACTCTTAGAAGAAACCTAAATGATTCAGAACTTCAAAAGCGGGTCTACTTATGGATAACTGAAATTTTTCTAGGTTTTAATGAAATAGTTGGTCCTGGTGTGTGATTTTTCAGGTTTCTTTAGCTGCAAATTTCTTTATTATGAGCTATGACACTACAGTAGGACATAAAATCCTAGACCGCGCAACTCCTTGAGGTCAACAGTTTTAAGATACTATTAAGTATTATCCTTTGAGTTATTTTAATACCATATATTATAGGGTGAAGCATTGGTGCCAATTTTGAGCCTGATGATCTCGAAGCTTATTGTAGCTTTGTTCATCCTCAGGGTCTGCCAATCACGTTTTTCATTCTTTTAATAAAATTGGCTTTCTATACTGCCCCCAAACCCATGTACCCACACAAATTGTGAACGTGAATCAGAAGAGGATATTTAAGCTATATTTTCTTATAATGTATTTCAATCTTCTGTCGGTGAACGATTTTACGAGATATATGATTTTCTCCTCTTTTTATATTGATTTTATTTGACCCTATTGTATGTTTGTTTTTATCTGTCAATTACTTGCAGATTGTTGTGACGGAAGTGACGAATTTGACAGCAAAGTCAAATGCCCAAATACGTGCTGGGAAGCTGGGAAAGTGGCAAGAGATAAATTGAAGAAAAAGATTGCAACCTTTGAAGATGGTGTGAAAATTCGAAAACAAGAAATTGAACATGCAAAAGTCGCAATAACCCAGGACGAGGCAGAGATATTGAAGTTGAAAAACGAGGAAAAAGTATTGAAAGGGCTCGTTGAACAACTTAAAGGTCTAGACTTGTATAGTCATGCATACTTTTATGATCTTGTTTTTCCATTATATTTCATTTTCATCATCACGTATTGGAAAAGCTCTTAATGTTTTAAATTTTCATGGTTGCCTATTGAGAGTTTGGTTTATTTATTGGGGATAGATATATGTGATATCTCAAATAGATGAGTAATGGAAATTCCTCAACTTTCTAGCAATGCGATAGGCATAATACTTGATAGCTCATTTTGGTATTTTAGAACTCATTAATAGCTTAGTTGTTTTCTATTGTGTTTATGCTTTTCTTAAAACGTAAGGACAAAATCTTGAAATCAGTGAAAAGGATATGCCAATTAAATGGTAAGTCCTCATTTTTACTGCTCTATGTCTCTTATAAAAAAAAATAAAAAAAATTACTGCTCTAAGCATTTTGCCATCTTGGGAGCGGAGGTCATGTAAATGGGTATTGCTAAGTATACTTTTTAAGTTATTCTCTGTTTCTTAAGTGGTCCTTCATTCTTTTTATATCTTATGGTAATTATGGTAATATAATTAAACCTGCATTGTGTGGTATGTAGAGCGCAAAGAACAAATAGAGAAAGTAGAACAGGAGGAGCGATTACGGAAAGAAAAAGAAGAGAAGAAACATTTGGAGACAGAAAAAGATGAGACTAAAAAAACTGAGTCGACAGAAACAACTAATGTTGGGGAAAGCAAAACTCAAGAGGAAGACAATTGGGAAAAAAATGAAGCTATAGAAAATGATGACAAAGAATATAGACAAGGAGAAGGCAACAATGATGATAAAATTGGGGACTGGAAGCACTCTGCCACAGATCAGGTTAGACACGATTGTAGCTTAGGACATCACCAACCTTCAACATTATTGTTTTGGCATATGATACTGAACTCCTACCATTTTGTCTCTTCTTCAACATATTTTGTAAATTATTTTAGCTCATTTCTTTTTTTATTGGTAATCCCCTCTAGCCACTGCCTTTATGTTTCTTATTCTATCTTTACCCTAAGATAAATATTGTTAGATTCCAAATTCATGTGGTTAGTCTTGTCTAAGTTTATAGTTATTATCTTATAGGCCCCCATCACAAAGGTGTATATGAGAAAGATAGGCTTAGGGAGTGAGGTGGGTTGTGGGCGTGGGCCAACTATGGGCCCAAGTTAGTTAGCATGGGGCATTTTTGTTGGGAGGGCTTGAGTGTTTATTTTTGGGAAGATTGGTGGGTGGGTGAGAAGCCCCTTCATGAGTTGTTCTTGCACATATAATCCCTCGAGCAAAAAAAATCATTTTGTGGCTTCTTTTTTTCCTTCGTCGAATTCCTCGTCCTCGTTGTCTTTGGGCTTCAAGTTTCATCTTTCCAATAGAGAGACGTTAGGCGTTGTGAGTCTCCTTTCTATTCTCCATGATCGGTGAGTGCTTCAGGGGTAGGAATGTGAGGGTTTGGTCGCCTGATTCTTCTAGTGGCTTCACTTGCAATTCTTTTTTTCGGTTGTTGTCGATCCCTTCCCCACCCCAAAATACCTTTGCGTTTTCCTCGATCTGAAAGGTTAAAATCCCTAGGAAGGTTAAGTTTTTTGTGTGACAAGTTTTACATGGGAGAGTCAACACTTTGGACCGTGTTCAGAGACATTCCTCTGTGGTGTTGTTCCTGCAATGATGCATTCTGTGTAGGCGTCATGCTGAGGACCTTCATCATTTGTTGTGCGGCTGTCAGTTTGTCCAGTCCCTTTGGACTAGATGGTTGAAAGCTTTCGGCTTTTGTTAGGGGTGGAATGATGACAATTTTGCTATGATCAAGGAGGTGCTCCTGAGTTCACCTTTTCGGGATAAAGACAAAGTTTTGTGGCATGCTAGCTTCTTTGCTATTTTGTGGGGGGTTTGAATTGAGAGAATTAATAGGATTTTTAGAGAGGTGGAGCGGTCTTGTGACGAGTTTGGGAGGTGGGTAGGTTTAATGCCTCTTTGTGGGCGTCGGTCACTAAGCCTTTTTGTAATTATGGTCTTAGTTTGATTTTGTTGGATTTGAGTCCCTTTTTGTAAGCTCTTTGGGGACTTTTTGTTGGGCTCGATTTTTTTGTTAGTCCTTGTTTATTCTTTCATTTTTCTCAATGAAAGCTCGGTTTCTTACCCAAAATAATATAATAATAAAAATAGGGCAAAACTCAATTTATGCCCCTAAACTAATAATTGTATCAATTAAAACCCAGAACTTTCATAAGTGTATCAATTTACACCCGCTGTTAGATTTTGCTTGAAAAACGTTAATTTACCCGGGTAGAGACTTATAGTTATATAAATTAAACCAACATTGTCTCCGATTATCGAATCAGATGGGGGAGTCCATTGTCAGCTTGAGTTGTGTTGAAGAGCAAGACTTATTTCTGCCTGAACCAAACAAGGATGACACTCATTTTGCTGAAGCCTTTGAGTTTATTTTCCCAAATGATCAAATTGAATCCAAGGTGCATTCAGCTACCGAAATACCCCAAGATTTAGTTGCTGTAGCTTCTTCCTCCTCTATTCCAGACAAATTTTATTCCATCTTAGAGGTTTGTGGTTTCAATTTAAAGACAATTCATCCCAAGCCCATCTGAGTGTGGTATGAAAGGATCTTTAATGGATCTACTCTCCACGGATGGTACACGGCTGATAACAAAATCTTCAGCCTTAGAAGTCCTTGGGTCAGCATCTCCAAATTGTGGAAAAAGGTGGACTTGCTTGCTAAATTCAGTTTAGGCAATGGCAGAAGATTTCTTTTTTGGAAAGATAACTGGCTTATCATCAACTCTTTGAGCTCTAACTGCCCGTATTCTCGGCAATGTTGGCTCAAGCTATTATCAGTTCTTAACCTCCATTTGGTCTTCTTTCGATCCCTTCAAAACTATTGTTCTCCAAGTGCTTATTGGCCTTCTTTGGCTCCAAAGTCCAAGATTCCGTGAAATAGTGCAGTGAAAGCTCTTCTCTCTTAACTTTTTTTTGTTTTGATAGGAAACATAAACAATTTCATTGATAATATCTTATGGCTCGATCGTTTTGTCTCGGCTCGTCTTATTGCTTCTTCTTGGTGCTTTTTTTTCCAAGTTTTACTCAAATTATTCTTATCATTCTAATATGTTGAAATGCTTTTCTTTTAACATTGTAACTTACTGTCTTTCTTTTTATTTATCGCTTTCATTTTCTTCTCCTATGTGGAGCTGGTACTTTTGAGCATTAGTCTCTTTTCATTACATCAATGAAAAATTGCATTTCTTGTTTCAATTTTTTTTATTAGTTTACTGTTTTAATTTATACCCCTAGTTTAGGGGGTATAAATTGATTTTTGCCCTAAAAATATATTTAGACATAATTATTCAGAACTAGAAGGATTATGGGAATATTTAGGTACGTTCACTTACTTCTAGATCATATTGGCACTTTTTTTAGCAGGATAGGGTGGAAGAAGTTGACTCGGAACTTGAAGCCCAACTTATGAATAAACCTGGAACTGAAGCATCGTTGCTGAAAGAGGTAAAATCGTGATGTTTTGAATGTTTAATCTCTTGTGCTTGTGTCGTTTAGTTATTGTTGGTGCTCTATAGCTGAATCATAAAAAAAATATGTTTTTTTGCTTCTTTCAAATGCATTTTGTTGTAGGAAACAACAGTAGAGAAAGACAAACCCCTGTCTAAATCTGAAACTGGAGAAAGTGCTGGCACTAAAGAATCATCTGAAGAAGTCCTGAGAAAGGTATTTATTTACATATAACAGTATTCTCTTTCAGGAAACCTGATCGAAGTTTGTTATCATTCAATAAAATGTGGCTTGCTGTGCTGCTTTACTAAATCTATTTGGCCAATATGTTAGTCCTGCCATAGAATCCTCTACGCCTTTTCTTATAATTGTTATTCTTTTAAAAAAAAAAAAAATTGTTATTAATGACAAAATATTTAGACTTGAAATATAAGAGATATAAGAAAAATGTGGTGCAAAATTGAGTCTAGAAAGTGGAGGATGCAATACAACGAGAAATGAAAGAGAAGACTGGAGTATTTGATGTTGATGGGTCCAAATCTGGATAAAGCAAAAACTAACCCAAGACAAGAAGAAACACGATGTTTTGACTGGATAGTGGTATAACTTGGTAAAAAGGGGAGAAAGATCACCAGATGGCTGAACCTTTGTGTGAAAACTTAACTTTTTCCAAGCTTATTTTTTCAGGAGATATGGATAGTTTTACTTTCATTACTAAGAGTGCACCTAAACTTACTATGTGCAAATTGGTATTTTCACGAACGTGTGTCCTTGATACTCCGTTGAAATGTCATTACAAAGTTTGTTGTCATCTTTATGCTGCAATGCAAGAAGAATCATCCTAAGAAGCCTTGATTTCATTTTGTCCTCCATGCTTTATCCATTAGCATTATAAAGTTGTGGCCCCTAAAGAGTCTCGGCCATTAACAGGTTCTGACGATCTGTATCCCTAAAGAGTCTCGGCCATTAACAGCCATTTAAAATATTCTTATAATACCGTATCTTCTTTGATGCTTTATATCTGATATATTATTGGAAAACTTTATGGAAACTTCTTTATCTTTGATGTTGGCATATTGGTTTATTTGCCTTGCCCTCTGTTTCTTTTCATTTTCTAGTTATTTGTTTGGTCCATTAACCAATTTTTTTGTGCAGCCGGAAATTTAACTTTTGCTTCTAAATTAATAATATGTCTGTGTGCGATACATATCATGAACTTTGTTGAAGTTTCCCAATCCGATTGCCTAGCATTGTCTTGTAATTTTAGTTGGAAATTGAACTTGTTTATGAGGATTCATTTTTGCTCTTGGTGGGATACATATCATGAACTTTGTTGAAGTTTCCCAATCCGATTGCCTAGCATTGTCTTGTAATATAGTTGGAAATTGAACTTGTTTATGAGGATTCATTTTTGCTCTTGGTGGGAGGGACGGCTAATTTTACCCTCTCTTTTTTCTTCATTTCCCCACTGTAGTGACGAACTGTCATTAAAAAAACAGGAGGGTTATATTTCTCTACTCGTAGGTTTATAACGTTCTTTAGACCATATTGTTCATAATAGGTTAATGGCCATCAAATTGTAAACCATCGTTCAATAACTTAAAGAACATCAATCTGATATGAAAGGTTTCCTGGATCGGATTTCAATTTACACCAATATAGTTCATTGAAAGTTTTTTAGTATGAAGAATCAAACTTAAATTCAGAACTTCAATGGCTCCTCCAACTTAATTCTACAAGTCCATTTGTTCTACTGTTCATTTAAATTCTATGATATTCTGTTTCTGGTTGAATTGTATTCATTTTGAATGAAATTTGTAGCAGAATGATGCTAGTTCAGAGGAGTTGTCAAGGGAAGAGTTGGGCCGCCTTGTTGCTTCTCGTTGGACAGGAGAAAATACTGAACAACAGTCCGGGAATGTGGATAGTACGAATGATAGTGATGAAGAAAGTCATGATCTAAAAGACACCAATGACGGTTATGCTTCAGAGGCTGATGATGATAACCAAAGATACGATGATGACCTGGAGGACGATTTTGAAGATATCAGAGATGAAAATCATGATGATTCTACTTCGTCAGAGAGATATTATTCAGATACAGAATTGGACTCACCAGGTTGAAAAATAGGTTTCTGTTATCCAACTTATTTTCATTTATAATATTGCTTAGCTGCCTTTAGTTGTGAAAGATTTCTTGCTTCTTCTTTATTTATTTATTTTTATCGAATGTCTAGATGTGGAAACCCAAAGTAACCCCACCTGGGTTGAGAAGATACAAAAAACCGTTCGAAATGTCTTCAAAGCTGTTAATATATTCCAGTCTCCAGTGAATCAATCAGGTACAAGCTTACAAGTTCATGGTGTTTGGACACTTGAACACGTACTTCAGAGTTTAACTGCTTGAAAATGGTTATGTTGCATTTGCATTCATCAGATGCTGCTAACGTGCGCAAGGAATATGATGAGTCTAGTGCCAGTTTATCAAAAATACAGTCAAGGATCTCAAGTTTATCACAGAAGCTAAAGAATGATTTTGGTTAGTATGAGATGTACGCTTTCCAAGTATATAATACAACATCAACTGAACTTAGAATATGAAAATATTAATTTAATATTCTACATTTCTATCTAATTGTAGGTCCAGAGAAGGAATTCTATTCATTCTATGACCAATGTTTTGAAAGCAAGCAGAACAAGTAGCTAATTTTACCTTTCAGTTTTCTTATCTTTCTAGGATTTTTATTTTTTTATGTTCGTCTGCCTAATCTCAAGTCTTGGTTCTTTGTCCAGATACATTTACAAAGTCTGCCCTTACAAACAAGCTTCGCAGGTTGAGGGGCACTCAACAACTCGTTTGGGGTAGGCATTTAGTAATGGTACCCCTATATATTTATTGCGTCAAAGGAGTCTTTTGTGTAAATTTGAGATAACAGACTGCTAGTGCTTAGGATAGGATATTGATTGGAGCTCTTGCTAGCTTCAGAGTCTTCTCTCACACACAGATTTAGTCAAGTTTACTAGTAACATAGTATTGACTCTGCTCTATTATTTTACTTTGTTATCCCTCTAACAGATAAAATCTTAATTTACTAGCAAACGTAGTATTACTATCAACTCTGCTCTTCTTTTCTTAACATGATTAATTTTTGGTTCCAACCAGGCGGTGGGATAAATTTGAGGACTCATATAGGGTTATGATCTTTTCAAGTGGGGATACTTGCTGGAACGGACCCGATAGAAGCTTGAAGGTGTCTTGTCTTGCAAATAATTTTACTTGTAAAAAAAAAACTTGTCAGATTGAAGGACAAAATGATTAAAATTTACTTGCATATTTGGGTATCTTCATGATTGAAGTGGGCAATAATAATTACTTCCTGAAAAGTATGGTCATCTTTTTGAAGGCATCAAAAGGCAAACAACTTCCTTCTCTGATGATAGTTCCATGTTTATTCTTCAGGTGAAGCTAAGATGTGGGCTTAAAAATGACGTAACCGATGTAGATGAACCAAGCCGTTGCGAGTAAGACTTTGTTTGTGTGTGTGTGTGTTCTGAATAGTGACTAGTGAGTAGGTACTGAGTATTGGGAGTTTGTGACAGATATGTGGCATTGTTATCAACCCCAGCTGCTTGTGTAGAGGAAAAACTTCAGGTGCCATTTATTGTTTTGCATGTGTTAGAACAGAAAAGATAATATTAGACTTTCCAGACTGACATGGGGACCCATTTCTATAGGAACTGAAAAACAAGTTGGACATGCTGAACAAAGAAGAGGCAGAGAAGCATGATGAACTTTGAATTGTGTTCTTTCTTGCAGTTGCAGCAGCCTTGGAGCGTAGAGTTTTGTTTTGTTGCGGATATAGGAGTCTGTCTGTCTGTCAAGATTCGTTTAAGCAATTCTTCTCCATAACTCTACCATATGAGATCAGAGACCATCCTTTTTTTATGGACTAATTTATTTTATACTAATACCCGGAATGTCCAAATTATGATCACCAAAATACTACAATTCATTTAAAAAAAAAAGAAAAAAAAAAGATCAAGCTAAACAATGCTCCTCAATGTGAATATAGTTTCACATATAATAAATAGTCTGTCTATATTCTTCCCTCTCAGGTTTTAAAATTTTCAATTTTGGTATCAATGCTTTAAATTTAGTTTGAAAATATTATATCTATATTGATATCGATATTTTAATTTTATAAATATATTTATGGATATATCAATAAAATATTGATATTCATGAATATTTTTGTAAATATATTTAAATTAATAATTAAGTTCTTTTTACTTTCAAATTAAGTTATAGATCTTATTATTAGTATCTAGATTAATAAAATTAATAAATGATTTTTTTTTTTTTTTTTTTATGTTTTATGGGTATTTATAAATGATATTGAAAATATTCATTAACTCTTAATATTTATATCGAACTCTCTTATTTATGGATGTATGGACGAATATTTTCATCCTTAATTTCAATTTAGTCTCTATAGTTTTAAAAGTTTTAGTTTGATTCATAAACAGAAAGAGAGAGTCAAAATACACTTTTGGTCTCTATGTTTGGAGTTGTTGTCTATCTGGTCTTTAAGGTTTCAAAATTAACAATTTTAACCTTTTAGAAAAATAGTTCTAAATGGTTCCAAAAATATAAGGTGGACGTTACTATATCGGTTTAATTGACAAATATATATATTAAATTAATATTGTTTTGTGTTGAGATTGCATTTTTTTTCTTCCGATGAAAAAGGTTGGTTGGAGGTGAGAAAAAGGAGAGAGGTAAAAAGGGGAAAAAATGTTCATTTTGAAAACTAAAACCAAATATGTTTGAAAAAAAAAATAAATAATAATAATAATAATAATAACGTATGCGATGCGATAGGGCCACGCGTTTACAGTTGACCTGAAAAATCCGTAGAAGGGCGTGGCTGTGGGTTTCGACTCTGATTTATTCCTGAGGCTCAACAATCAACCAATCTAAAAGCTAAGGCCTTTTCAATATCTTCTTTGTATCCGATCAGTGATCACCGATCCGCCCTTTTCTCTCTCT
The DNA here is from genome assembly GCA_028017165.1 of Herpetospermum pedunculosum. Lineage (NCBI taxonomy): Eukaryota > Viridiplantae > Streptophyta > Magnoliopsida > Cucurbitales > Cucurbitaceae > Herpetospermum > Herpetospermum pedunculosum. Next base: position 108,833 of record CM051529.1, on the reverse strand, counting down.
TTTTCTGGATCTTCTTCTGATCAATCAATCCTTTGCTCGTTTATCATCATCACAATCACAATCACAATCAATCCAACCAGAAAAAAAGAAGAATGGAGGGATTAGTGATTGAGAAGAAACCCAAGACTAAGATTGTCTGCACCCTGGGGCCGGCATCCAGGTCCGTCCCGATGATCGAGAAGCTCTTGAGGGCTGGGATGAATGTTGCTCGTTTCAACTTCTCTCACGGATCCCACGACTATCACCAGGAGACCCTCGACAATCTCAGGGCCGGAATGGAGAATACCGGTATTCTCTGCGCCGTCATGCTTGACACCAAGGTTTCCTAATTCCTTCCCCTCCCTCTTTTGCTTGCTACATAATGGTGGGATTAGGGTTTATTTCATTTTTTTATTTTCTACAAGTTCAATGAACAAGCCGATCTAATTTTTACTCGCTTTTCACCTACTGTTTCTCCATTTGATGATATCTTCACTAACTTGGATATTTGTTACTTTCTACTTGTATTGTCTTTGAACATCACCAACTTTCTTTGCTCATAGTTGTATTCTCTTGAGAGTAAATCAGTATTCTTGATGTCTGTTGTATTCACCTTATAGCTGCTGCTCCTGTTTAGAGCCATGAACAATTGCCCTCTTGATGTCTGTTTCATATCCTTCATTAGGCTTTTTGTGACTTAACACATGCCATTCTTATTTTTATTTTTAGTGTAAAACTAAAACAACTACATGTCTATGGAATCATGAGGATACAAATCTCACTTCCATTACTTGGAGATGCCTCATTCATAACTTTCACCTCTCAGTTTAAAGTTGATCATTGACTTTTAAATGAAAACAGGGCCCAGAGATTCGAACTGGATTTTTGAAAGATGGCAAACCCATCCAACTAACACAGGGGCAGGAGTTAACTATATCTACCGACTACAGCTTGAAGGGTGATGAGAATATGATATGTATGAGCTACAAAAAGTTAGCTGAGGATGTAAAACCAGGGAGCGTAATACTTTGTTCAGATGGTACAATCTCATTTACAGTTATATCTTGTGACAAAAAATTAGGTTTGGTACAATGTCGCTGTGAGAACTCTGCAGTTCTTGGTGAAAGAAAAAATGTTAACCTGCCTGGAGTTATAGTGGATCTCCCTACCTTAACTGACAAAGACAAGGAAGATATACTAGAATGGGGGGTTCCTAATAAAATTGATATGATTGCTCTATCGTTCGTTCGGAAAGGATCTGATCTTGTGGAGGTTCGGAAGTTGCTTGGAAAGCATGCCAAGAGTATTCTTCTCATGTCTAAGGTACATCAATTACAAGAAAATTTCCCATGAAAATATGTTTCTATTCATGAGGATAACAACAATAAGATTTTTTTTTTATATAAAAAAAATTAATTACTGGGAGTTTAGCCTTTACATGGAAATTTCCCGTGAACTTCTAAAATGCACTAAAGAAGAAAATCATGCAGCACAAATGTTTTGAGATTGCTTCTTCTATGTGCCATAACATCTCTGTGCTAAAAGCAAATTCAGCCCTGTTATCTTTCTGGAATTTGACTCACAGGTTGAGAATCAAGAAGGTGTGGCAAATTTTGACGACATACTAACCAATTCAGATGCATTCATGGTAGCACGTGGTGACTTGGGAATGGAAATTCCAATTGAGAAGATATTCCTGGCGCAGAAAGTGATGATATACAAGTGCAACATCCAGGGAAAACCTGTTGTCACAGCGACACAGATGCTGGAATCAATGATCAAATCCCCAAGGCCAACTAGAGCCGAAGCCACTGATGTTGCGAATGCTGTTCTTGATGGGACAGATTGCGTTATGTTAAGTGGTGAAACGGCTGCTGGAGCATATCCAGAACTTGCTGTTAGAACAATGGCAAAAATATGTGTTGAAGCTGAAAGCACCCTTGATTATGGAGCTGTCTTTAAAAGAATTATGGAACACTCCCCAGTTCCCATGAGCCCATTAGAAAGCCTGGCTTCTTCTGCTGTTAGGACTGCAAACTCAGCCAAGGCAGCTCTTATACTTGTCCTAACCAGAGGAGGAAGCACAGCAAAATTGGTGGCCAAGTATAGGCCAGGAACGCCCATCTTGTCAGTGGTTGTCCCCGAGATTAAGACAGATTCATTTGATTGGTCGTGCAGCGATGAAGCTCCAGCAAGGCATAGCTTAATTTTCCGTGGCTTGGTACCGGTTCTGAGCACAGCGTCGGCAAGGTCGTCTAATGCAGAGACAACGGAAGAAGCAATAGATTTTGCTATTCAGCATGCAAAATCAAAGGGCCTCTGCAAAAATGGAGATTCTGTGGTGGCTCTTCATCGCGTTGGAACAGCATCTGTTATCAAGATATTGACTGTGAAGTAGAGTTTTTTTGGGTTTTTCTTTTTCTTTTCTCCACGAGCACAGATTAAATCCAATAATTGCTCTTCATTTTCTTCATTGTTTTCGGGTCGGCTGAAACCACCTTTATTGGAATGCTTCCATATTTCTTTCTATGATACAGACACTGTCTTGTTATTGGAAACCAAACAGTATTTTTGTTTTGAAATAATACTGTTGTGTTCATCAATAAATTTCCAGTTTTTTTGTTTGACTAATTGGATAGCAAGATTCCGAGCTATTGAACCAAGTGACTTTCTTCTTCTGGGCAAGAACTGAACTATTGGGATCATTCTCAGCTAGATGTTGCAATAACAAATCCAAACCACCAATCAATCCTCCAGGGATTGAAAGGATTTATCAGAATCACCCGCTCTTCTGATTCATCATCATCACGTGTAATTTTAAGTGTTTTGAAATTATTTATCAAGTATTAATTTTCCTCAAGGAAGGCTGGTTTTAAATTATTATTTCAAACCATTTTTTTCATGATTTTTCTTTTTTAGATGTTTAGATTTGGATGTTATTTATTGAAGTTAAATAAGTTGAAAACAAAAATATCAGCAAGCTTATCTTCTGGTGATGGCTTGTTCTACTTTGATATCGTGCTTGTTTTTGAAGTATTAATTTTCAAACGAAGAGAATAATAACCAAACTTGAAGACTATTATATTATATTCACTATTTTCCAACCTTTGCTCCTTATTTGAAAAATCATGAAAACATAACACAGAGACTCAGATTGTCGCCAACTCATTTTGGCCTCTATGATTATTACCACAATGACACCAAAATTTGAAAATATTATAATAAAAAAAAACTCTTTTATTGAACTTCTTTCTCTATTTTGCATTTCTTTTACTCAACACAACACAGAGCCGCGGAGGGTACAAGACAAGAATTTCCTTGGATGAAAATTTTGTTTATCCTGGAAAAAAGAATTATATCTAATAATGTGAAGGCTGTACAACATCTCTCTACGTTAACCAGCCGCACCTGAGAGCACAAATTCACCAACTCGGGGGGGCTCTAAACCATCTGCTGATTTCCATTTCCATTTCCATTTCCAGCTGCATACTCATCCTACACAAACAACTAAACCTAGTTAGGGCTAATTCAAACTTTGACACCACTAGTCTCCTCAAGTTCACGTCAAAAGCATAGGACCTTAATTTTCAATAATTATGAACATTTTCTTAATTTAAAAAAACAAGTATAATACAAAAGAATAAAAGATCTTCGTTTAAAAAATATTTATGCATTTGCAAAACAAGAAACTACTGGCTTAATTAGAAAATATCAAAGAGAATTGTCGTTGATAAGCTATGACTTTACAATGTCATAGAATAAAGAAAATGTTCTTCAATCATTCCCCATGGTTTTTTTTTTCTTTAAATAATTTATTGCGACAAACTGCTGATTTCTAAGCTCGCCTTATAGGATTTGAACCAGTTTTTGTACCTTTATTTAGATAGAATTGTTTCTTATAGAGCATGGAGTAAAGGAAGGTTAAGAAAAAGAAGACAAATTGATCTTCACAATGGAGAATAGGAAAAATGATAAATCTAGATCTGCCTAATATCCTTTTTTTAAAATAAGAAATGAAGTTTTCATTTATTAATAAAACGGACAAAATGTTCAAGATACAAACTCCAAGGAGTAAAGAAAGGAAAAAAGCAAAAACAAATACAAAGAAACATATGAAGAGTAAAGAAAAGCACCCTAATTATTACAATATTCTGTCAATAAAAAATATGCAGTAAAGTATAAGATTGAATAAAAGCATTCATAATTCATAAACCAAGTAACTAAGATTGTTCAAACGGGTTTATGAGCTGAAATTCCATCCCTATATATAGATGAAATTTAATCAAAACAGTGATGGACATCAACAAAACACTAATGAAAGTTGAAACATTCAAACAAAAATATTGCGATACTGCATAACTTTTTTATTTTATTTTTTAGAAGAAACATTGAACTTCATTGATATAATGAAAGGATACAAGTATCCAATAATTACAAAAAGCTTCTCCAATTTATAATAAGAGAAGAAAGACTATATTCGCAAAAGGGAGATATCAAAATACACCAATTCATAGCTAAATAGGTAATTGAAGAGTAGAATTCTTGTAAGTTTTGTTTCTTATCAGAGAAGATCAAGGAGTTCCGATGAGTCCATGTTGACCACAAGAAAGCCCTAATCATGTTCAGCCAAATAACCATTTTCTCTTTCTTGAAAGGATGACCATGAAGAATGATGGGAAAGATTTCATCACTTTCCTTAGATTGGAGGGTGAGGTTCCAAAAACTTTTGGCCTGAGCGCACCAAAAGAAGAGGTGGTTGTGGGATTCCTCCCCTTTTTTGCAAATAGAACAGCAATTTGGGGAAATGGTTATCCTGGGCATCCTTTTTGGTAAATTGTCTGGAGTACTTAGACAATGGTGGCTAAGCTCCCACATGAAGAACTTTACCTTCTTAGGATATTGTCCTTCCCAAATGCACTTGTAAAGCTCCTTTTTCTCCAAGTTGTCTTTTGAGATTAAAGAGTTAGTGAGAAATTTAGAAGTGAATCTCCCATCCTTTACAAGAGTCCACTGCCACTGATCAGAAGATTCATTCAGCTCAATCCCTTCAAGAGCAAATAAGGGGGCTGTCCACTCATCAATCTCATCTTTGTTGAGGTGTCTTCTAGGGCAAAAATTCCAAGAGAGGGATGCTTGATTCCCCACATTTCAGCCAGTGTACCTTCCTTTTTCCAGGTTATGGAAAAGAGACGGGGGAAGCTATCCTTTAAAGCTTCATTAATCAACCAATGGTCACTCCAAAAGTAAATGGATTGACCATTGCGAACTTTACAAGCAATTCTAAAGAAGATCTTTTGTTGTACCTTCTGAATGGATTTCCATGGGCCTTTTGAAGTGCCTAGGGATTTGATACCCGCTTTATTGTTGAAGTGTGTAACTCCAAACTTTGATCTAATGATTCCATAGGGCAGTTTTTTCATTGTAAAATCTCCAATGCCATTTTGCAAGGAGGGAAGAGTTTTTCAGCTTGATATCCACAATCCCAAGGCCTCCTTCTTCCGATGGAAGCTTCACCTTTTCCCATCTTAGGTTGTGTATTCCCCCATTTTCGGCTTTTCCTTTCCACAAGAAATTGCGAAAGAGCCTTTCAATGCCCTCTGCCACTCCAACTGGGATAGAGAAAAGAGAGGTAGTAAAATATGCAAATTAGAGAGAGTGGCTTGTATAAGGGTCAATCTACCTCCCTTTGATATGAAGGAATTACCCCAATTTTGCAATCTTTTTTCAATCTTCTCAACAATGGGAGACCAAAAGGAAGTGGACTTTGGCTTGCTATTTAAAGGCAAATCGAGGTAGGTGGCTGGCCAAAAGGCCCTTTTGAAACCGAATTGATTAGCCAATAGTTGAACATTTCGTGGATCAATATTTAACCCAAACAATTCAGATTTGTTGCAGTTAATATTCAGCCCTGATGCATCCTCGAACTCTTTAATAACTCTGATGAGATTTGTTAGCAAAGGGGCATCTTGTGAAGAGAAAAGGATAGTGTCATCCGCAAATTGTTGATGAGTGATAGTAGCTTTGTATGGCTCCCTTCCCACCGTCCACCAAGAACCCCTTTATTAAGCCAAGGCCTTCAGCTTTGGTGAGCATTCTGCTAAGGACATCCATATTCAAAGTAAAAAGGAAAGGGGGTAGCGGATCACCTTATCGAATACCACGAGTAGCCAAAATCTTTCCTCTCGGCTTACCATTAATGATGATGGAAAAGTTTGTTGAAGAGAGACACCCCCAAATCCATCCTCTCCACTTTTGACCGAAACCCTTAGCAACGAGAATGAGATCTAAGAAATCCCAGTCAACTTTGTCAAATGCCTTCTCGATATCAAGTTTTATCACCACCCCTTTTTTTCTCAAGTTTTCATCAATGAGTTCATTAGCAACAAGGGATGCATCAATAATCTGTCTTTCCGCAACAAATGTCAATGGATGCTCGGATATAGTACATGGAAGCACTTTCTTCATTCTTTCCGAGAGGACCCGAGCAATGATCTTGTAAAGACAAGTAGTAAGGCTTATCGGTCTATAGTCACCCACCATATTTGCATCAACCTTCTTACGGATGAGGCAGATATAAGTCTCGTTAACCTTTGCATTGACTTTCTCAAAAAAAATCCTTGAACACCCCTTTGATATCATCCTTGAATGTTCCAAGATTTTTTAAAGAACTCAGCACTAAAACCTTTAGGTTGTTGCTTTGTTCAGATGAAATAGGGCTCCAAAATATGTCTTAGAATAAAGCTCCTTGAAGGAGTCAATAAATTCTTCCTCAATATCGCTATCTGACAGCAGACTCTGACCGCTCCTAGCTAACAACTCCACAATGGTGTTTTGTCTTCTCTTAGAAGCCTTGAGGCGATGGAAGAAAGAAGAGTTGCAATCACCTTTGGTCAACCATTTGAGCTTACATCTTTGCCTCCAAATGGATTCTTCTTTTGTTGCAACCGATAGAAGCTTCATCCGGATTTCATCCCTTTGTAAAAACTGTTCAACGGCTAGTGGACCTTGTTCCTCTAATTTGTCGATGGCAATAAGCTCCTTTTGAAAGAGGACTTCTTAGCTGCAAGTTGGCCGAATGTGTTAATATTCCATTCCTTAATGACAAATTTAAACTTCTTCAATTTTTCCATGAAGCCATGTCCCGACAACCAAGTAAAGGGTTGCGCTTCCACCAGTTTTGAAGAAGAGAGTTAAATGATGGGTGATTCATCCAGACATTAAGAAATTTAAAAGATGTAGGCCCCCATCTTTAGCTGCCAAGGGTCAGAACAATAGGGAAATGATCTGAAGTGGGCCTTTCCAATCTTCGAACACTAGCATCCCCAAATTTGGCTATGCAAGCATTTGTAGCTAGGAATCGGTCAATGAGAGAGTGGATGGGGATCGGTATGTTCCAAGACCACGTATATTTCCCATTTTGTAAAGGAAAGTCTCTCAAATTTGCACCATCAATGAAGCGGTTGAAGAGAGTCATACTTCTGGTAGGAGATCTATGAGAAGATTTTTCAAAAATCCATTTGGTGACATTGAAATCTCCCCCTAAAATCCATACATCTTCACAAAGGAGAGATAAGTCGGCTAGTTCCATCCAAAATTTGTGCCTTTCAAATGACCAATTGGGGCCATATATCCCGTTATCCAAAACTGAAAATCATCAGCTAAAACAACATTCAAGGATAAAGAGAACAAACCTTTTGCAGCCTTGGTCACAATAAATGAGGGGTCGTTCCACATAATAATGATGCCCCCAGACAAGCCACTTGCATCCAAGGAGGACCAAGCAACATGTCTCGAACTCCAAAGAGATTTAATGAACTTCCTCGATGGGTAGGAAGTCTTGGTCTCTTGCAAGATCACCATAGTTGGGTTGTGACGATGGATAAGGTTCTTTATGGTGGCTCTTTTATCGGGAGAGCCCAAACTTCAAACATTCAAAGACAAAATAATTCATTCAAGAAGTAACCGACCCATCCATATAGTTTTCATACCTTATGTCATAGTTAACAGAGGTGTGAAGATTTTGAAGCTCTCTAACATGCTTGTGGACCTTTTTGGTGGATGCATTTTGCTTGGGCTTGTTCGGGAGGTTAGTGATGTATAAGCCATATTTTTGTAACCATGGGAAGATGCTGTGGAGCAATAGGGGAGGTTGGAGATCAGATGTGTCTGACTGACCTTGATTGTCGAAAGTTTGGTCTGAAGCCATAATCGGGAAGTCCATAGCCAAAGGGTGAAGGGAATGCTCAGAAGAATCCTCAAAAAGGGAGGTTAGATTGAGGGGGTAAGGCTCTGGGGGAGCAGAGAAAGATTGTGTTGAGCAAGAGGGGAGGAAACCGAAGGGGTGTAGTTGGTGGATACACCATCATCGGATTCGGATGGGGTTCCTTTGGATGTGTGGTGAATAGTTCCTGTTAGGAACTGGGTTTTTTAATGATGGATAATGATGGTCTTTGATGGGGAATAAAATGGGGGATTTTCTGAGGGGAAGGCTTAAAAATAAAAGGGTCTAGGTCCAGAGGTAGAAGATTTTGATGACTGGTTAGGCTTTTGACAAAAGGGGGGGATATGACCAAATGCGTGTGGGATTGGTTGATAGGGAATAGGGGAAAAGACGGATTTTGTGGTAATTCAGTGATGGGGATGGGTGTAATTTGGCTGACAGATAGGGGAGTAGGTTTATTTATGGTCAAGCCAGTCGAAAGTACCATGGGTAAAGGAGGGGAGTTGGCTCGAGGGTACGGGTTGTCAGGGAAAGGCTTCGCGCGTGAGCTGAGTGGTGGAGGTGATATTTGGCTGTGATGGGACTACGGTAGCGCGTGTATTGCCCAAAAACGGTTGTGCTTGGGGGATCTTCCCATGGGTACCCGCCATGTAGTTGATGAATGGGGTTTCATAAATAAAAAAAAAAAAGGTCTATCATGACTTTGAGAGGGTTTGAGGATGAAGATGGGAGCTCTATTTCAGCTGGAAGAAAGCCAAAAATGTTGTCCTCGACCTTGATACTGACCTCCATCATATTTAGTCTTGATAAGGTCTTCTTTGCTGTTTCAACAAAGCCTCCACAAGCATCACCAATAGTCTTGAAGGTCTCTATTGACCATTTATCAACAGGTAAGTATCTGACCTTTACTCCACATTTCACAAGGGGCATCAAGAAGAGAGAGGAAGTTCTTCCATCCTATTCTGTTTTCACCCACCGGCAAAAGGAGTTTATTTAAACCCCCATTTACTCCACATTTCACAAGGGGCATCAAGAAGAGAGAGGAAGTTCTTCCATCCTATTCTGTTTTCACCCACCGGCAGAAGGAGTTTATTTAAACCCCCATTTACTCCACATTTCACAATCTCAACACAATACCCTTTCTGTTGGAAATTTTTCAATCCATAGGGCATATTCATATGTTCTATCTTCCTTAAAGAACCTTTGGTTGAGGGAAGCGACCACCAGTGATTTGAAGGTCGGGAGAAGCCAAGGGATAGACTCCTTCTTTAAGGACAGGGTGTAGGACCTATCTTTTGTGGCTTCGGTGAGCCTTACTCTTTCAAAGAGGGAGATGGAGAAGGTTTTCCGATCTATGGAAAAACTCTTGGAACATTGAGTTTTCCGGCGAGGCATGGTGGATTCCAGTGAGTTACAGAGGATGCAGGCATAGTTGGTAGGGGAGGGAGAGGTTTGTACGGAGAGCATTTTCATTTCCATTGCGAAACTTCATAACTTTAGGAAGCATAGTACATAATATTGAGTTGCAGCCAAGAGAATCAATAAACTCATTCTAGTTTCTCTCGTTTACCATGTCCACCCTCTCATATTAAACAAACAAAAAAATAACCCTTGCATCGTACTGTTTTTTGCAAAAAAATTGAAATCATATCTAACAAAGTAATCTGAATATCAACAGTAGAGGCAAGCCAATATATAGACCTTGGTCAGGCAGGGTGAATTAAATTCCATAAACCTATGAAAACTAACAAGTTTCATTATCTGAGATAAGGATACTCACATCAGCTACGTGGTGGAAATGTCTGGACAGCTTTGATCGAGATACATCTGGCCCAGAAGTAGAACCATTATCATCATTACCAAAATGGGAGATCTGCAGACAAAAATAGCAAGAATTGACGCTATAATTCTTGGTTACTGTCGATAAAAAATAGAACATGAAAAAGGCTGAAAAAAAGACTGTGTGTGCGCCTCAAAAGCTAGGCACCCTTTTTTTTCTTCATGGAGAAATGATTTCATTTCATAGAACACATTAAATTTCAGAAAGGGGGAGGAAAACCAAACTCCAAGCCAAGGAAGCTATGAAAATCTCTTCCAATCGGCAGAAAGATAGGAAAATAATGATCTATACGGAGCATAGAACTTACACCGAAAGAGATCAACAAAAAAACCTTCCAATAGATTTAACTTTGTAGTTGAAGAGCCTATGTTCCACTCCATCCGGAGCCTAAAAGAGGCCCTCAAAAGTTGCAACCATAAGATCCTTTTTTCTCTAATAAAAGGTTGTCCCTAAAGCAGAACTGAGAGCACGGGAAGGGCCCCATGAGGAAGGAATGGCTGCCAACCAAAAAGGTGCAGAAGGTAAAGAACGGGCAGGAAGACCATATATTTTTGGAGGCCTACTTCTTTCATATCATGAATGTCACCTTTCTTGAAAATCACCCATATTTTTCCAATTCTACACTACAAGGGGAGGATTATGACTTTAAATCACAGACTTGGGACTACATCCCTCAATTTCCTTCAAGTCCATCGGTTAATCCTCCTTTTGGACTAGTCATTGATTTATTGCAACCTCCACAAAATCCGAAGTCACATCCATCCAATGAGCTAACTCCCACATCTATCCTTGAGATTGGGCTGCAAGTTTTCCTTCACGACAAACAAGGCAACCTGAAAGGTACAAAGTGCATCCTACACAAAATAGCAAAGCCAAGATCTAAATTGAAATCCTAGTGTCCTTGAAATGGTATAAGAGACGAAAGAAGAAGATATGGACAGACCTATTGCTATAAGAAAATGTGTTTTTTTTTTAATGAATAAACGAACTTTCATTGAGAAAAAATGGAAGAATACAAGGGCATACAAAAAGAGAGCCCACAAAAAATGGAAGCAACTACAAAAAGGGCCTCTAGTCATAAGAAATAAGACCTAACGGATAATTGCAAAAGGGCTTTGTTACAGAAGCCCCAGGGACACATAGAATCTAACAAGGGACCAAACCTCACTCAGAGATCTCTCTCAAACCCTCTAAAAATTCTATTGTTCCTCTGACCCCAAAGACCACACAAAATGACACACCCCTGCTTGCCACAAAAAAAACTACCCTTCTCGTGAAAGGATAGATGGAGAAGGAACTTCTCGATCATCTCTCTGCACCCCTATGTCTGGCCAAGTCTAGACTGAACTCCTACAAAAATTGGCTCTAGACTGCGTAACAAAATCACAACCCCAAAGAATATGATCAAAATCCTTTTTTTCCCTCCTACAAAGGATGCAACACAACGGCCCCATCAAGTTGGGCACCCTCCTCGACATCTTGTCCAAGGTGTTAGTTAAGTCTACCATGAAGAACTTGTCAAACAAAAAACTTGACCTTTTTGGGAATTTTCACCTTCCACAATGAGGCATACACTGAACCACTCCCAAAGAAAAAAAGATTTGCACGAGAAGCCATCAAACGGACTAGGGCTCCAAGTACGAACATCACTTCTCCCACGATTGCAACGAAACTCCCCAAGAAAAGAAAGAAGGTTGATAATGTTTGACGTTACTGTAAGGATATATCACCTTACGAGAACTCCGATCTACTATATATCAGTGTTTTCAAAGCGCAAGGCGCACTCTAAGGCGACAAGTCTCCTAATTGCCTCAAGGCGAGCGACGCCTGCCTGAGTGAAGCAAGGCGAAATTAATAAAATGCACCCTAAATATTATCTATAATTATTATAGGTAAAAAATAAAAGTACTTAATTTCAAAATATGAAAATATAAACCAAGTTATTTACTCTTTAAATGAAATTGACTTTATGATTAGGAAAAATAGGAGATATTTAGAAAATAAAAAGGCAGATATTTTTTAAAATAATGCAAAAGAAAGAGTGAAAGTGAACCTATGAAAAAATTAAACAAAGCATGCTTGCCATCTGTTTAGTGGCAGACTTTTCTTCTTCTAACCACAAAGATAAAGAAAATAATTGGAGAATGATACTACCCGGACATATTAATTCGAAGAGAGAAATCAATGGTCATTTGTCAGTTAATAGAGGAGAGATATTGCATGCAGCAAGCTCTCTTTATTGTGTCATGTTTTGTCATGCTTCAGACATTAATTGGAAAAGGAACACTCTTCTACATCTTAATCCTGACTTTTCATATTTCTCTCTTACCTTTTTCTTCTACTTCTTCTTCCCTTCCGCCTCCTCTTCTCATTATTCTTCATTTTCTGTCTTCCAACTCTTCTTCTTCTCCAGACCCTTATTTTTCCTGGTTTTTCTTTCTTTTTTTTTCTTCTCTAGACCCTTCATTTCCTCTGTCTTTCGCCTCTTCTTCTTCTCTAAACCCTTCTACGTCTCACGTTTTATGAAACAAAAGAAAAAAAGGGCAAGCACTTGCCTTTGCGTGGGCTGACGTTTAGTCTTAAAAAAAAGTTAAATCATAAATTTCAATCAGCCGCACGCCTCCTAAAGAGGCTAAGGCGATGACAGGCGACGACAGGTGCAGCTGGGCGCACGCCGCCCGATTGAAAGTCGTCGCCCTGGACATGTACAAGACGCACCTCCCTCCAAACGCCTCGCCTGGGGTCGCCTCTCGCCTTAGGCGAGCGCCTCAACAACACTGCTATATATTGAAAGATAAATGGTAAACAAGCTACAAGATAAACAAGTATTTCAAGGTACTTGCACCCTCCTCTCTTGAGAGACTCTCTCGAGCCCTAGAACTCCCTAAACAATTGTCTACCTCTTCCCTTCCCCCTCTCTCTATTTATAACAAAAAAACTCTAACCAACTTCCTAACTAATTACCCTTATGCCCTTACTTAAGGTCATACTACTCTTACCCATAAATCTCTATTAGTACCTTTACATTACTCCGTCCTTGAAAGACACCATGTCCTCAAGGCGTGCTTCACAGCACACAAAATTGAGTAAAGACTTGACTGAAAATTAGAACCTAACAACTTTCGATCAATAAAAATAAACTTTTCCTAAAACAACTAGCTGATCGATGCTCCGAAGACGTCCTAGGGCGGCGGCAGTTACCGACGAAAACACCGACGGTGGTAGTGCGCGGCGGCGGACTAGCACAAAAGTGAGGGTCATGTGCGTCGGCAGCGGTCTATGTGGTTAACGGCGGGAGACGGTGACAAATGGGAGTGATGGTCGGTCGCGTGAGATTTCCCAGTGGAGATGACCGTAGGCGTGGATGAAAACATGGTGGCTAGGGTTAGTTTCTTCGTATGAAAAAGGAACGGGCTTAAAAAGAATGTACAATCTTATTACAAAGAGTGGATCATAATATTTAGAGAGACTAAGATAAACGTCCCCAAAATCAAGGAATGGGCGTTGGTTGATATGTCAAAAACCGGAAAAATGTCTCTCTCCCCTCCGTCCTATCCCATCCTCCCTTGCACCTTCGTCAGACTCTTCCCTAAAATGGCCCTAGACTTTTTCCGGTTCACTTTCATCGATGGAAAAACCAAAGTACCCAAGATCATCCAACATAGAAAGAAATAAGTATGTAGTAGACATTGTTCAAAAATGCAGAGGAAGTAGAGTCAAACTTACTGAAACCACCAAAGATAGGTCATTCTTTATCTCCATACATTGGTCATCATTGCAATGGCTAGCCAAAACCTTTGCTACTTTTCTCACTATCCACCTTAATCAAAGCTACTTCACGGAGACGAGGATTGACGATCACCATCTCTGGGTAGAAAAAACACTGAACAGGAAGGGAACATTGGCTGAAATAACCAAGCACGATAACAATGGTGGTCTAAATAGACTTGTTATTCCTGGGGAGAAGAAAGATGTGGCTGGAAGGTTTTTTATACCCTTTTACATACCTTAATATCACCCCCAACTACCTCACCAAACCCATCTTGTCTTATTAAAGACAAAACCAAACCAAAGCCATTTCTCATTAAAGAGACTGCTTTGGTTTGGTCATTTTGCTATTTTTTTGGTTTTCACGCTTTATCCTTTTAAAAACCGAGCTTCTCGATTTGGTCTTCGATCCAAGTTCTAACCCTTACAAGAACCAAATAAAATCGAAGCGAAGCGAATTCTTCATACATTTAAATAACCTAGCCCAAACCAAATAAAAGCCTTAGCCCACCACAAAAAGTAGCCCATAATAAGGTTTTCTATTTTCCTTAATCCCCAACTTATCATTATATTTTCCCTCTCCCTCTCATTTTCTTTTGTGTTTTCCCCTCTCTTCTTCCTCTCTCATTCTTGTGTGGTCTCTATGGCTGCCTCCTCACCCTTTCACCAGACGATCTCATCATCACCCATTCACCGCCATTGTCGTCATCGTTCTCTCTCTCGCCATTGTCGTCGTTTCTTTTCCTCCATCACCGTCGTCGCTTTTCCTTCACCATCACTGTCATCGATCTACCTTCACCATTGTTGTCGTCGTCACTTTTCTCTCGCCATCTACGATTTGCACGTCTCACTCTCTCTCTCTTGTACGTCTCTGTAAGATGAACCGACTTTTTTTCTACTTTTAAGAAAAAATATATAACTTAAATGAATTTATTTTTAAAAAATAAAAATTATAAATCGGTTTAAAACCAAATCGTCCAGGACCGAAACCGACGGGTTTAGTTTTAAAACAAAACCGAAGAAAACTCGGTTTGCATCTTCAGAACCGAAGGGTTCCGCTCAATTACTGATTTCGGCCAAAATCAGATCAAATCAGGTCCTCAGTCACCCCCTTAAAAGAATGCAGCATAGTGGTCCAAACAAATTGGGCAACTTCCTCGAAACCCGATCCAAGGTATTAACCCTTCCGTGGAGAACCTACCACACAAAAAACATAACCTTCTTTGGAATTTTCATCTTCCACAATGAGGCAAAGACACCACTCGAGGGAGAAGGATCGACCAAGCAAAGAAGAAAAGATTTACAAGAGAAGCCTTCAAAGGGACATGGACTCCAAAGACGAACATCCCTTCTCCCAGGACTACGACTAAACTCCCCAATCACCGAGAGGAGGGCAACAACATCTAATGTTTCCCTATTGGACAAAGCACGTTGAAACCCCTGAATGGGAGAAGGAGGGGACACAGAGTCAAGCAACACATCCGCCATCGAGTGATGCATCATCGAAGATAAGTGATACAAACGAGGATAACTAGAGCAGAGGGGTCTATCCCCCAACCACTTATCCTCTCAGAAAAAAGTTATCTCTTCCATCACCCACTGAACACTGGACAAACCACTTATCCTCCTAGAAAAAAGTATCTCTTCCATCACCCACTGAACACTGGACAAACTGAGAAAATAATGGAAGCCCCTCAGCTATACCTTTCCAAGGGTTTCTGGAAGTGCCTTTGACCCCTCCTCCAAGCCATTTGAAGGGGAGAAAGCCATATTTACTCACAATAGCCTTTTGCCAAAGGAAGTTAGACTATAAGTGGAAACGCCAAAGTCAATTTAGACGCATTGTTACGGGCCCAAGGCCTCGATCAAGCTCTTGTTTCTCCTCCTGCTTGCAACTCTATGAAAGAAAAAAAAAAAAAACATTACAATCTCCATCTTTAGCCCACCTCACCTTGGTTTTTTGTCTCTTTCCTCACCAGATCCTTGAAATCCCCTTTAGCCTTGACCCAATCCTCCTTCAAAGATTCATCCATAGGCCTTTCCTCATCTAGCCCATCCAACTCCTTAATTCTCTCCAAAATCTCTTGTTTCTTCAACTTCAAATCTCCAAAGACATTCTGATTTCCCTTTTTTAATACTCCCTTCAAGGAGGCAAGTTTTATTTGGTGTTAAAAAATATTTGTTTTAAAAAATCATTCAGTAAAAAAAAAATTGTAATAAGGCCAACCCACTTCATCTTGTAAGAATTGTATGCTGAAATTCAGTATGATATTAACTTGAGGGGGCAAAAAGATACCATGGAAAACTAAATACTTGTAAAAAAGAAAATAAAGCAAATAGGATCCTAGCAGAAAATTTAGAACTAGTAAATGAATGACAACGATTAAGAACGGGTGCATGCAAGATTGCATAAAAAAAAGTGATACATTACCCCAGACAAACATTTACTATCTTGACCATCTTCGAATAGGGACGAGTAATAAGTGGGATCGTAGATAGAGCCCCCTATCATATCATCAGAACC
Organism: Herpetospermum pedunculosum; assembly: GCA_028017165.1. Lineage (NCBI taxonomy): Eukaryota > Viridiplantae > Streptophyta > Magnoliopsida > Cucurbitales > Cucurbitaceae > Herpetospermum > Herpetospermum pedunculosum. The sequence goes on along the minus strand of CM051529.1, from coordinate 92,501 downwards.
TGACGGTTGTCTAACTACAACAGGAGTAGCAGGGCTAAGAAAACTATTTCTCAAATCATAATCTGCCTCTCGGGGAACTGGAGTTTCCATGTATGAAATCCCCAATCTGTAAATTTGAATCCACAATAGTGAAGACGATAGTCTAACAGAAAATCCAATAATCTGCATAGCCAGAGTAAGCTTCACTGAGAAGGTAAAAAGGGGTCCATATTGCTCAGATGAGATGTTCCTGCATATAAGCAATATTTCATTCAATTTACAGGGTAAAACAGCAATAAACACCATGCATCAATTTAGAAGCACATTATGCACATGCGCACTTGATGAACATTAGAACAGAAAAGGCAGGCAAAAAGATGGGTGTCAGGACTCGAAGGATGCATCATTCAAATAGAGTTTTAGCAAAAAGAAAAAAGATAGACTGGGTGATAGGCGAGCAGTGACAGATGATAAAACGTACAAGTTTACTAAGACTATTAAAACGAGAGAGAGAGAGAGAGAGAGAGAGAGACCATGTGTCGTAGGCAAAAAGAATGAACCATGAGATGTCGAGGAAAATCGCAGAAAACAGGAGAACGGCATATGTACGGCCAAGACTCTGACTGCTGCTCTCTATGGCTACCAAAGCGAATAATGCGATCGCCAAATTTATAAGCAATACACCGTTGTACAATGCTCCTAGGGATCCAATCAATGCGCACCCAATCTTTCTCATATGTATGTACAAAAATCAGATTAAGAATGCAAAAAATGATATAGTTACGGAGAGAATAAAGGAAAGAGGGCGGAGATGGAGAAAGAATGCACCTGGATGTAAATGAGAATGACTGCGAAAGACTGAAGCCTATCATAATCACGAAGCCATGGCCGAAGTCGATCTCTCAATGAATTGCAAAGCATCATATACCATTTGAACAATCCACCGTCACAACAGCCACCGCACTCCCCCACTCGGTAACACTTCTTTCTCTATAATCTCTCTCTGTTTCTTTTCCCCTTCTCTTTTTTTCTGTTTCTAAACTGGTATTAGACCGTACAACAACAAGCCCAAGCAACTGAGAGGAGAAAGAAAACAACGATGAAGCGATGACGGATTAATTTGTAGAAACAATCGGTTTAGGCCTTGTTTACCTTACCCCCAATCTTAAATGAGATTTTAAAAAAAAAAAAAAAAAAAAAATTAACGAAACCAACAAAAATTAGACCAACTTTTTTTATATGTTAATTCTCGTTTCCTATAAGTAATTATGAGAAGAAAAAAATTTACATTGTTATTATAAAATATCAAATTTCAATGGATTAGTTTAAACTAAATTGATAAATGGATTAGTTTAAACTAAATTGATAAATGATTTTATAATATAAATACATATAAATTATATATTCTTTAATGTAAAAATAATAAAAAATGGAATGATAAAACAGAGAAGAAGAAAAAATTGGAGAGAAGCACCTAAAAACGAAAAAAAATAATAATAATAATAATAATAATAAGACACGTGACGTCATAAGATTGGATCACGTGTAAGTTCCTCTCTTAAAAAAAAATGCAATGGGAATCACCCATCCATTGCATCATTTTTTATCATTTTTCCATTTCTCCCTCCACTAACCTACCTCACATCATGATTTGTTTCACTTTTTATGGCTTTAACTACTTTCATATCTCTAATAAGATTCGGAATTTTTGTTCTCTCTCTTTCTTTAATTATCTCTCGCACAATTATAAGAGTTCTTAATTCAACTATGGTATCAATTGAACACGACAATGTATTACATGCCATTATACAGTCGATGATAGGACATTCAAAGTTCAACGACTATGAACCTAGGTTTAGACCCCTTCGTCCAAAGAATTGCAAGACTCTGAATCCCCTACCATCCACCGTATAATGGTTGATTGCGTTGTTGATTTCTTCTCAGTGCCAAACGAATTCGGTGTTCGACGAAGTTTTCGCATGTCTAGAAGAATAAGATCGCGTCCTCATTTGAATTGTAGTTATCAATATCGTTCATGAAATCTCGCTAACGCTCCCTAAATCTCTCAAACTCTAACATAACCAATCGCTCGCGTTGACGTCAATTAATTAATTCTTGCAGCCGATAACTAGAGTGTGTTTCATAACTCGAAATAACATGTTTGATGATAGTCGATTGCCATAATTTTTTGTCATCGGTTCCTACCCTTTTATAAGCCTTCTTATTCTCATATTCTACCATGCACAACTCACAAACACCTAATGGTTTCTTGTCCTTGGTCTTTGTCTCCATTTTACAAACATGTCTTCAGATGACTCCTTCCTCAACCTCCTCATGGCATGGGCACCCCGTCCTCAAACTCTTAGACTTCTTGTGTCTCAACCCTTAAGCGCACGATAACATTAGGGAAAACTTATGATGATAAATGAACAACATTGTTGGGTTTTATGTCCTAAAACTCGTGGTTTGTAAACTGAATGTATATTCTATTTTGCAATAAAGTTGTTATTAAGGTTTATTCATTAAAGTTGTTGTTGAATAAAGTTAATTGTGTTTACGTTTAACCTAACTTCAATAAACAAATAACCCATGGCTATAGGTTGTATACTTGAACTTCATATTTGACATGATTGTCGATCAAGTTCAAGTAATAGCCAAAACGGTTTATAGTATAGGGATAAGGCTGGGTACCTTATCCTGGGGACACTATTGGATGTGGCCCGCTTTGTATAGTACAAACGATGTGATCCGAAATCGTTCATGTGAAGACATGCGAGTGGGGGCGTCATGTGCAATGAGTTTGCATAAGACTGAACCGTGAAACAAAACGTTCTTTCTTTATAACTCTGTTTACTGTAAAGACCGACATTTTCATATGATGACCTAGGTAACTCGATCTGAATCCTGAGCACACTATGAACTCTTGTTTTATTCGGGCTTATCCTTTGACTTGTATGGGTGAGAGTGACCCGAGATCGCCGACTCAATAAGCCTACCATCTTGGGGATAAGACCGAGTAGGTAGCTGGGAACATAGTCCTGCGAGATGGAATTCACTCCTACCCGCCTTGAGGGATTAGTAGAGAGGTTGTTCCCTTAAGTGCTGACTCCGAGTCTTAAACTAGGGATCCCACCCTTTCATTGGCCCAGGAGGGACTTGGTATAGTGATGAGATCACATACCAATCGGTTTGGTGGTTGAACCACAAACCAATAGTTCATTAGAGGATCAGTGGGACTTAAGGAACAAGATGTAATTACGGGGGTAAAACGGTTATTTTGACCCAACTGTAATTACAAACGACCTGTGAAGGATCGACTTACTGATGATGGTTATATCAAGAGGACAGAAATATATCTACGGTGAGGAGAGTGCAGCCCTTGGACTTTAGTGGAGTCTCCGGGGTTAACGAATGTTGGTTAGCTTGGCTAAAGAGTTTGACCGGTTAATCTCGTATCGTTGGAGCTCATGATCTGTAGGTCCTTTAGGTTCTCCTAGCTAGCTCAGATTAAGCCGTGTAACAATATGAGAGAAAAATAATTTGAATTTATTCAAATTCTTTTTTTGAAGAATGATGGACATATTTAAATATGTGATCGGTCTAAAACATGAATAAAGATTCATGTGTGATGATTCGATTTAAGAAACCAAGATTAGTCTTATTATTTAATTAATATTTGATATTGAAATAAATAATATTATTAATTAATTAAAAAATTTAATTAATTAAAATTTATTTTGTTTATTAAAATTAATTATGAAATAATTTTAAAATGACAAAATATTACAAGTGGGATTATCCAAGTTGAGTGGGTTTATCCAAGTTGTGAAGTGGATTGTGAATCACCAACCACATGCATAAACTCATCAATTTTGGAATACTTGGTTGAAGACTAATCCATCCAATTTGAGGTGTCATGCTAAGCAAAGAGTTTGTTGCATGTGAATTGCCTATAAATTGGATGAAGTTCAAATGGTTTGAGGTTGATGAATTTTCAAAGAGTTTGAACATTTGGTTGAGGGTTGATGTAGAGTTCATGTTACTTGAGAAATTAGAAATCTAATTGTAAGATATTTCTCACAAAACCCCCATCACATTCACCTTCTCATCTTCATTTTCCAAAGTTTTTCTCTTGTAAAGGAGTCCCACCACTCCGTTGCTCGGCCCGAGGATAGCGGGACTACCGGATGTGGTTCTCGAAGAGTTCGAGGGAAGCTTCAAAGGGTTCGTGAGGAGATTCGAGCATTGGAATAGAAGAATTTCGAACTACAAGAGGTTTGTTTTCTTTTTCTTTTATTTCAAAACTTTGAGCATGTTTCTTATTTAGCTAAATTGATGAAATTATAGTGTCAACTGATCTGACTCGCTTCCGTTGTGCTACATGCGCTCCATCAAACATCAAACAAATAGATTTTTTATCATTCAAATATAGTTTATTTTCGCACAATAAAGTCATTTTAGGTGAGCAAACACATTCGTAAAGGTTCAACACATAGTTAAAATGGTAAAGTCGAGTGTTTTAGGCATCTAGTTAATAATGACAACATGTAGAAGTAAAAAAGGTATTGGAGACGATATTTAAGCATGTTGTGATATTTTCAGGTAACCGGTCAAAGCATCTGCAAAGGACCTCAAGGCGGGCGCATAATTCCTAAATGACCAAACGTGATGCGACCACATCACCGCCCGCAGTGCACCCTAAGACTAGGTCAACAACAATTCGAGTCGTCGAAGTAAACCAAGCCTCCCACATATCTGAATGCGGTTGTTGAATCCGAGATTTAATGAGGAAGTTCCAACAACAACCACATCGCCCTCTCACCTCATTTCAAATTAAAAAAAAATAAAAAAAATTGTTCATGATCATTTAGGGGATCGACACCAGAAAAAATAATCCCTCCACTAGCCAATCAAAATCACCTTCAACCTCTTTTCGGAACCAGCCAACCATCGTTCATTTTTGTTTTGTTTCATTTTTGTACTTTCCCATTTCTAATCTAAATTCTCGATTGTTGTGAGTTTGACATTTATGTACTTATAAATTTTTCATCAATGAAGTTTTATAGTAATTTCGTTAGTATGGACTAAGTTCTCTAATGGATCTGATTTGGTGGATTCCTTGAGAAAAAGGTAGTTTGAGTCAATACGGCAAAATGCCTGCCATAGTACACTTTACTATTTATATCATTGATTTTACTATTTATCTATTAACTTGAATTATGAGACAAAAAAACTTAGGAATAGGTCGTCACGTGACCTTAGGAATAAAACACATCATAGGTTGCAGGAACAAGACACACCATATGTCTAAAGAATTGTGTGATTAATCATTTAAGTTAACATTAGCCATAAGAATATAGGTTTGATGGCTTAGGCTCCAAAATGTATAGTCACGGAGGCCGAATGAGAGGAGAATTCACAGTACATAGTAAAGTTTGCAATGCGACGGGAAGAGCGCTCGCATTGGGTTAAGCCTTCAGAATCTGTTGGGTTTTATGTTCCAAAACTCGTGGTTTGTAAACCGAATGTATATTTAATTTAGCAATAAATTTGTTATTGGGATTTATTCAGTAAATTTGTTATTGAATAAAGTGAATTGAGTTTTTTTTTAACCTAATACAATAAACAAAGAACTCATGGTTATAGGTTGTATACTTGAACTTCATGTGTGACATGATTGTGGATCAAGTTTGAGTAATAGTCAAAACGGTTTATAGTATAGGGATAAGGCTGAGTATCTTATCTTGGGGACACTATGGATGCGGCCTACTTTGTATAGTACAAACAATGTAATCTGAAAATCGTTCATGTGGAGACATGCGAGTGAGGGCGTCTTGTGCAATGAGTTTGCATAAGACTGGACCGCGAAATCAAGTCGCTCTTTCTTTATAACTCCGTTTACTGTAAATAACGAAATTTTTCATATGGTGACCTAGGTAACTCAATCTGAATCTTGAGCACAACATGAACTTCTGTTTATTCAGGATTATCCTTTGATTTGTATGGGTGAAAGTTGCCCGAGTCGCCGACTCAATATGCCTACCACTCTGGGGATAATACCGAGTAGGGAGCTGGGAACATAGTCTTGTGGGATGGAATTCACTTCTATCCGCTTTTAAGGTTTAATAGAGGTTGTTCCCTTAAGTGCTAACTCCGGGTCTTGAACATTGGGTACACACCCTCTCACTGGCCCGAAAGAGATTCGGTTTGCTGGTTGGACCACAAACCAATTGTTCATTATAGGAGCAGTGGGAACTTAAGAAACAATATGTAATTACGAGGGTTAAACGGTATAAATGACTCAACTGTAATTACGAACGACTTGTGAATGATCGACTTAATGATGACGGTTATATCCAGAGAACAAAAATATATCTACGGTGAATAGAGTGCAACACTTAGACTTTAGTGGAGTCTCTGAGGGTTAACGAATGTTGGTTAGCTTGACTAAAGAGTTTGGCTGATTAATCTCGTATCGTTGGAGCTCATGATCTGTAGGTATTTTAGATTATCCTAGCTAGCTCGGATTAAACCGTGTAACAATATGAGAGAAAAAAATTTGAATTTATTCAAATTCGTTTTTTGGAAGATAGTTAGACGTATTTAAATATGATTTAAATATGAGATCGGTCTAAAACATGAATAGAGATTCATGTGTGAAAAATCGATTTTTTTTTTAAATGGGATTAGTCCTATTATTTAATTAATATTTGATATTGAATTAAATAATAGTAATTAATTAAAAAATATATTATTTTATTATTTATTTAAAATTAATTATGAATTAGTTTTTAAATAATAAGATAATATATATTTTGATTAAAGTGGGTTGTGCATGTTAAACACACATCCCATGACAAATCCAACCTTCCCATTATTTGATGCTTAACCTTTAAGTTCTCAAGGCTTATATATTTAAAGGAATCTCAAATGGTTTGGGTTGTTGTTTTTTTTTTTGGGAGAACTTGTATAATTGATATATTTTCTCTCAATCAAGATGCAGTTTTTTTTTTTTTTTTTTTTAGAACTTGTATAATTGTTATACTCTTTCTCAAATTAACATCACATCTCTCAGACTCTAAAAAATCCACCTCTCTTCAAATTTTTCTTTTGTAAAGAAGTTTCATCACCTCGTTGCACGACCTGAAAATAGCGGGACTACCGGAGGTGGTCCTCGAAGAGTTCGTGAGTAGATTGAAGCAACGAAGTTGAAGAAATTTGAACTACGAGAGGTATGTGTTCTTATTTTTCCAAACTTTGAGCATGTCTCTTGTTTAGTTAAATTGATGAAATTAGAGTGACATTAATCAAAATCGCTTCCACATTTGTTATATGCTCTCCATCAGAATCAAAGTCCCTTATTTGGTCTAAATTCAAACACCACAACTACCAATTATCACAACACACTTATCTCGGTTACACACTACTGCTACTTGGTTCTGACTCTCATTTCTCTACTACTTTATGAACTAAATTTCAAGCACAGTCTCTTGGGATTAAAATATCTTGAAATACTTTTTCGATTTACGACTTGTTGACAGCGTGCACTTGCGCTAGGTCTATCATTCATTACAGACGATTTTACACGCACAATTGATGCTCATCAAGTTTTTTGTGCCATTGTCGGGGATTGCCAACGCAAATTCAGTTTATTTTAGCATTGCAACAATATTAAAACCAAGTATTTATGTTAATTTTACTTCAAGTTTTATTTATTGCAGGTATGAAATAAAAGACGAGTGAGATATTTTCCCTGAGCAATAACTTTGAGATAGGGAGGACATTTTCTTTGTATGCTAAACAAGAAAATGAGAAGTAAAAATGAAAAAAAAACACAGGAGACCTAAGCGAGGTTGTGTGATCAACAACCCCAAATGGATCTACCTAGGTTGAATCTTTCAGCCTCTCAGCAACATGGTGGACAACAACATACCACAAGACAAAACAACATAGTCAGAATGACAAGACAAAATTCTTTTTACATCAAAAGAGGTGAAACCTCAAGTCAAAGGAAGAGATGCAACATTTTTTAAGCTGAAGGTAGAGATCGATCACTCATCGAGACAACATAACTTTTAGAAATTATGGTGGCTATAATGTTGAAAAATTATTTTATTAAGATTTAAATTATTCAATTTTAAACTTAGAGCATTTGAAAAAAAAATGGTTAAGAATAAAAAAAATAAATAAAAAATAAACGGTGAAAATTACCTGCGGAAAACTTGATCCATGCGAGAATACCCGTCCCGTTCCCAAATTAAATGAGAAATTTCTCGAAATGGGCAATGGAATGAGGGGCGAGAAATGCATTACTCACCCCGCTCCGTGGACATCTCTAATAAACTAAAATGTTACAATTTTATTTCTTTAAAAATCTAAAAAGTTCCAATTAGATGATGGATCCGGTCTAGACAAAAAGGCATAGGCCAAAGTTAGCATAACTCATTGATATGTATTTTCTTTCTTAAGTTTAATCATTGAACTTAAGACTTCATCATTATGCAGTTGGGCTATGCACGACTGTTGAGTAGACTCCACATATTCAACTAATATTACCACTTTCCTATTTTTTTTATATTAATTATTTGAAGGGATAAAAGGGGGAGAATATTGTGAGTTTATAAAATTGGTCCAGACAATAGATAAAAAGTAAAAGAAAAAAGAAAAAAGAAAAAAGAAAAAAGAAAAAAAGGAAACGATAAAAATGCATAATGGGTCCGGAAGAGAACCGGTGTGATAAACCCTCTGTTTGTATTGAAGCATCCAGTGTTGATTTCTCTGGAAGGGGTGTACTCAAAAGTCAAAAGCAAAACTACTTCGGCGTTGATTTCTCTGGTAAGCAAAATTTAATTCCTTTGATATGTTTATTTTAAATCGATCTTGATTTGTAACTCTCCAAGTTCGGATTCATCGAATGACGCATCGTTCTGGCATATGAATTTCATCTGTCTAATAGATCTCGTCTCCTGAATTCTATTTTTTTTTGTTTTTTGTTTTTCCCGAAACAGAGAGATGGCGATGAAGATGCTAGGTTTGCTTCTTGTTGTTTTCCTGGTGGTTGCGACCTTTGAACCCATCTCATCTTTGCCATCCACTGTTCCTGCATTTCTCTGGTCTCCTCACCATCGCCATGGGTATGCCGCTTGATTTTCCGTGTTTTTTTTTTTTTTTTGTGGATTAACTCCTTCCAAATGAACATTGATTGAGTTTATCCTTAGATACAATTGAGATCCCCGACCTACCTACGTTCGGACCGTCAGGATCATCCTTTTCGTTGTTGCATCAATTGTCTCTTAACTTTTTGGAAAAATCTCGGTGCAGAACTTGCCGCTTGAGTGGTACGGGAAGTTCGTATAAGGGCTGAATTGCTTGTAAAATTAATTTTCACATAATGCCACTGGCAGTTTATCGCATCGCAACATGCCTAGTATAAACACTACACATATGAAACTATCTACGCCTAGTTAGTGATTTTTGTTGTTTGCCTTTCTCCCTGCTTAGTTGATTCTAACTTGTAAGATTTATTGTTATTATTTTAAATTTTTGATTCCCCATTGTTCGTCTTCTTTTCAGTCTATTTGGTTAGTTTCCACTTTTCTTATTATCCTCCTCCATTTTATTTTATAGGAATCAACTGTTCTATTTTTTTTCCATCTCGCTTTTTTTTTTATTATTGTTTTAGACGTGTTATATTATACTCTGTATCATTGTTCTATGCATGATTTAAAAGTTGTACTGTATGGCTGCAGGTTTTCAGACAACATTCTAGAAAAATATGTTGATTATCAGACCATTTCTCCACAGGAGCTGGCAAAGTCTGTCCTGTATGAAGGGGGCTGGTCAAAATTTCTGGTGTTTGTTACATTTCAAATCTTGTTCTGGAGTTCTCTGTCATTAGTTTTTTAGAATGACCTCCCATGCACAATTTTTATTTTAAAAAAAGCTAGCTGTTTTTCTTTGTGGTATATTCTTTTTGCTCGATTTCTTTTCTCATATTTATATATTGTTAATTGTTTATTTGTTTTAGTGCACGCGAAAGAAAGTAGAGCAGCATGTGGATCTTGCAATTGTCTTTGTTGGCTCAGAGGTATGAATATATGGAGTTTGAGATCTACCATTCTTCATCATGTAATTCTTTTAGTTGTGAATTTGTTTGGTCTTTCACTTGGCCCCTTTCATCCTTCATTTTATTTTTTCTTATAGCCTTATCAAGTTCGAATTTGGGATCATTGTTTGAGATTAGAACATTTAGGATACTTAGTTTTGTAATATGTTATCCTAAAGATGCATTTCATGATACAAACAGTTTTTCACTAGAAAACCAATTTTTGATGAGAAGATGAAAGAAGAAAATGCAAGGCCACATAAAGAAGGGATGGACCAGAAAAGGGAAAACATCTACAGCAAAGAACCCTGGTAAAAAGACAAAGGATGATTATAAAATAAATTTGAATTGAGAGACAAAGAGAAGCATTAAAAATTGTCAAATTATGCACAATCTCCCATAATCTCTCTCTTTTGAGGAACACTGCACTATTCCTTTCCAGCCAAATAAACCAAAAAGTTGCAAAGGAATATCCTCCCCCTCCACCGAAAAAGGAGTGTCCAAAATAACCTCCTGTAGTGTCTCATGAATGCTCAACTTTTGCACATTTGCAAGATTAAAGCCCTGCCAAAAACGCCTCCTAACTATGCTGGAGATGGGACATAACATAACCACACTAAATGATTCAGACCCTTAGTTTCGCTCCTACAAAGAACAAACCAATTTGGGCCTCAACATGGGAAGAGGCTTTTTGCAGAACATTGAAGTTATTAATCTTTCCCAAGGTAACCAACCAAGTAAAGAACTGGGTTTTCTTAAAATTTTGAGCCCCCATAGGGTAGAGGAGAAAGAACAAGATGAAGAGAGGGACTGCGGAGGAAACCAATTGAAGAAACACGAAGTTACAAGAAAATAACTTGACAAACAATGTTTTAAAAAGCTTTTGAGGCGTATGTCTTGTTTAGTCGTAAGAAGCTTATGCCTTTTTGTGAATGTACTTAGATTTGGAGTCTTTTTTGGCTATTGTAGGGATTAGAAGAATTTATGGTGTAAACGGTTTGGCTCGGTTTGATGGTCGAATCGAAAGTGAACCGCCAACATATTTAAGGAAAATAGGAAACCAAAACCGATCCGTTCTAGATTCATAACCGATCTGCCTGAACCGATTAACCGACTGTTTATTCGGTTCACCGATTTCTTGATTCCAAGCGTGCGTCCACATGTCAGAGGTGGCGCGTAAACGGGCTGGCAAGGGGCACTTCAATTGCGTTTGGGCCGCGTTGGGGAGATGGTTGGTGGGCTGCCCACCAGTCGTTGTTGGACCAGGTCCCCCTATATACCAATGTAAACATTTAGCCGCACAAACCATCATAAAAATGTAGCGTTGATGGGGTTCGAACCCAGGTCCCCCGATATACGAATGTAAACATTTAGCCGCACGAACCAGATAATCTTATATGTTTTATTTTTGATTCTTAATGTATATTATTGGTCGGTTCGGGCTAAAAGCGGTCTGCCTTTATTAAAACCGAAGCCGACTGAACTGAATCAATTTTTCTTATATATAATCCGACACCGTCAAACCGAACTGATTCAAACCCAATCCGACGATGATTTCGGTCGGCTTGAGCGATCTTTTGGTTTTTTTCGGTTTTCCCTTGCACCCCTAAGAAGAATAACATCAAAATATTGCCTACTCTTCAAATAATCAAAGTCCATTTATGTATATAATACTAATACACGTGTTATGGTTTGTAGTGCATCTCATTATTATGATTGTAAGTGCCTAATAAAATACCAAAGAGAAAAAGAAGAACAATCCTATCAGTGATTATGATGATGATGATGATGATGGAAATTACCTCTAAAATCTTTCTTTAAGGAAGTGAAAATTAGATGGGAAACTTCTATGTTTATGTTCTTTTATTTAATAATCAGTTATCAGTACGCTTAGGCTTAACCATAGATGGGTTTACATTTTTAAGTTGTTATCAATAATTTTTTACTTAAGAGGAGGCTTACATTTTACCTTCTGAAGGGAAAAAGACTAGGAATTAAGGCACACTAAGGAGCGCACGAAAATGCAGAGAAGCCTCAATGCGCCTTATTAGTGAGGCATCCTCACCACGCTTTTCTGCGCCTAGGTGCGCTTTTCAAAACAGTGGCCTTTAACATTTTAAAACATTATAGACAAAATAGTGGCCTTTAATATTTTATAACATCCTAGACAGAACCACCTGACAAGTGACAAGTACTGAATCAAAGGGGGAATTGATACAAATTAGATGGACAAATCCTATTTGTTTTAAAATATACTATTCATGAAGTTGAATAGTAAAAATCATGGAGTGCAGGAGATATATTCTAAGAGAGCATTAGGTATAAACCATGCATGTTAACCTATGGAATGCAATAGGTAAAGGTTCATGACAAAATGTTTCGACAACCAATCGAGGAAGTGGATTTATGTTTGAGACTATCTCACACAAATTATTCCATCGTCATAAATGGTAGTTTCAGAGGCAAGATCACTCTTCTAGAGTCCTAAGACAAGGTGGTCAGTTCTCTTCTCTCCCTCCCTATTTACTCTTGTTGTTGGTTACTTTACTCGCCTACTATTATGTAGGGGTGTCTTTGAGATGACTTTTGAAGAGAGTGTTTTTAAGTGAAAGCATTTCTTTTTTAAGCACTTTTGGAATAAGCACTAATTAAGTGTTCCTCCTTAAAATACTTCATGTGCTTTTCAGTGTTTTTTGTATTTTTAAAATAACTTTTGATCGTGAAACCAAATACTATGAAACTATTAAAAAATGTTTCTAATAGGCTAAAAGCACTTTTTACCATTTCAAAAGTCATCGCATACTTACCATTAGTCTCATCTCATTTATGCATAAATCGTCCTCAATTTGTAGATGATATTTTCTTTTCTCAACTTATGGAAGGTGCAACATCACCAATCTCTTCAATGTCATCAATATTTTTGAAAAAGTGTTTGGGCTCAACATCAATGTGTTAGGACACCACCTAATGGGATCAAGAACTCCGATGTATTGATATGAAAAGGATACATGAATTACAAGATTACAAGTGTTTAAAGGTACTTGCACCCTCCCATCTTGAGAACTATCTCAAGCCCTAATCCACTTAACCATTGACTGCCTTCCTCTAATCTTACTCCCTCTATTTATAACCATATTCTCTAACTAACTTCCTAAGTCATTACCCTATATGCCCTTACTACTAATATACTAATATTGCCTATATATCCCTAACTAGGGTCCTCACACAATGATAGCAAATGTGTAATTTTGGGATCAATGTTGGCCTCTACCATAGATGTAAAATTGAAGCTTGGCCAAACTCCTACCTTGGCCTTCCCTTCGGTGGTGAATCAAATTCTCTCCCCTTCTAGGCTTTTTTTTTATAGAGTTGATTGGTAATAAGCTATACACATGAAAATACACCTTCATCTACAAGGGCAATTGCCTCGCGCTTATCCAAGCAACATTGTTGAATCTGCCTATCTACTTCATCTCCCTTTTCGTATGCGTACTAATGAGGCTATGATTATTGGAAAGCTTTTGATGGGCTTTGTATGGGAATGCCTTGATATGAAAAGAGGCTCACACGTAGTCAATTGGAGGAAGACCCAAATGCCCACTCAATTTGGAGGTCTAGGCGTTGACAAGGTCAATGGAATCATGCTCTAAGAAGATTACTTTGAGGTGTAGCCCTCTACATAGCTTTGCTCGCACGGAGTAGATGAGCAAGTGGATCACCTTCCTTTAGCCCTCTAGAGGTTTTAAAGAACCCTTTTGGCTTGCCATTTATGAAGAAGATACAAAAGGAGGTCTTAGAGATGCAACCTCAAATCCAAGGAATCCACCCAAAACCTTTCCCACGAAGCACTTCAAGGAGGAAATCCCAATCAACCACGTCACAGGCTTTCCTGTAGTCAAGCCTTTCACAAAAAGAGCAAAGTTTATGGGATAATGTGATCTAAGCATTGTTTCAGAGATTTTGGGCCAAAATGAATTTACGATTATTGCAAGATAAGTACTCTAGCTAGGGGGATGGGATAGAATTAATTAGATACTAAGAAACTTCTTGGTATGGTAAGGCTAGTGATTTTGTAACTATTCTGCTAATGCAATTACCTCCATTGGACTTGCTTTCTTGTTATCTCCTTAATGGAGCCTTTTATAGTCATATTTTATGAATGGAAAGTTTGCTTTGTGAGTGTGTGGTGTGCGTCTTTGTTTCTTTTCTTTTGTCTTTTTAATTATTATTATTATCGAGAAAAGTATGCAGACCTTGAAAAGGATAACTATGATTGCATGCTTATTATTATTTTTATCTTTATTTATTTGTTCGTACTCAGATTATGATGCTAGTTCAAAACTTTCTTTAATGTCAATGTGCCACAAATATTTTTTCGACTATTGAGGATAATAATTTGATGCATTGCTATGTTGGTTTCTTGATCAACATTATGTTGGTTCACAGCTTGACGGAGTCTTTTGCTTTTCATAGTTGCAGTCTGATTTCATGTTGAGCAGGCACGTGGATCCAAATCTTGTGGACTTACTTAAGGTTTGCAAAAGTATTTTGTTTTATCTAAAACTGCACGTCTTGAGTCTGAACTCTAAATGTAGGATCAATTTTCACAGGTCTCTTTCTCAAGGTCCAACTTCTCTATGGCATTTCCCTATGTGGCTGCACCAGAAACGGGTACAATTGAAAATTTATTGATCTCAGAGTTCAAAAAATCATGTGGGCAAGACCTTGGAATCAGCAATAGTGCTTTCCAGGAGTTGTGCTCTATTGAGGATGAATCATTCCAGAGGATTCCACTGCTGCATTCGATTAATGTAAAGCTGTTATTATATGACTAAAGTCATCTGTTTTCTTAGAACAATTGTGATATTCTTCTTATTTTTTTTGCATTAAATGAGTAGGATTATATGCGTTCAAGAATGGAAAAGAAGCCAAAGGGAGAGACAGATTTGGTAGTTTTCTGTCATGGAGGTCTCAGTGCTCCTAAGGAAGTCAATCCATGGACTTCTGAAAGTATGTTGACTCATTTTACTTTGTCTTCAGATGGTTATTAGGACAACATGATTGATGTTATGGCTGTAGTGGTATAAAATTCTTATGCTGAATTTTGAAATTATTATAGGCAAAGCTTTGTTGGATATAATGACTTCTGCGGAGCATGTTGGGGCAAAGTATGAAATTCTCTATATATCAGATCCTTTTAGGTCCATTCATCATTCTTCTATGAAGCTGGAAAGATTTATTGCTGAAGGTTCCTCTGGAAATGGATCAGCTAAATCAGCAAATTTCTGTGATGAAGTCTGCCAAATTAAATCATCTCTTCTCGAGGGCCTCTTAGTTGTGAGTCACTAACTGTTATTATGTGATAATTTAGCTTTACGATTTGCAGTGTTTTAAAAATCGTTCGAGGCTTACGCCTTGAGGCCTGCCTCGAGGCGAGGCGGTACTATGATGCCTCAAGGCTTACGCCTTGAAGGTATAAAAAGAGGCTTACGCCTCTGTTGAGAGAGGCGTAAGCCTTTGCATATTGGTGGTCATGGTGGGCCATGGGCCCAAATGTCTTTGAAATTCAATCGGTGGCCTTAAAAAAAACAAAAAAATCATACTTACCAGAAAAAATTTGCACTGAAAACTGAAAAGCATAAGAAGTTTAATTGGTGGCCTTAAAATAAATATAAAAATATGCACCAACAAGGTGTAAGTGTAACTCTTTCACAACAACACAACGAGGAGGTGAGTTTTATTATTTTTCCTTTCTTTAAACTTGTTTTCTTTTTGTTTTTATTTGTTTCCAATGAGTTTTATTATTCTCTCTTACTTTACTTATGTTTTCATTTGTTCAATTTTTTTTTCCTGTTTTCTTTTGAATTTAGATTATTATTTTCCTTTCCATTCTCTTCTGTTTTTTCTTTTCTTATTCTTTCCATTTTCTTTTTCTTATTATAATTTTGAATATATAAAGTTGTATGTTTTTTAATTTAAATATATATATTTTATTTTAAAATGAGGCTTACGCCTCATACCGCCTGAAGGCTTACACCTCGCCTCTCCATGTGAAAACGCCTCGAGGCTGCCTTAAGCCTTTAAAAGGCTTAAAACATTGACGATTTGTATATTTTGGCTACATCTTATAAAAAAGTGGACACAATTGACCTATTTCAGCATAAAATACTAATTTTATGGTTAATAAACTGGACCTGGCTTTAAACACTAAAGTTCGTAAACAAATTGCTCTAGGAAACCTGGTTAGTTGTCGAGATCATGTTTTTTTTTTCCTTCTTTTTTTAATTTATAATATATTGTATTTTGATGGGAGTAATATGCTAATTAGTAAGGTAGTGCGTTAGAATATAAGTTTTTTAAGAGACTATTTGTTATAATTAAGGGGATTGGGCATTAGGGAAAGTAGGCAATATGGTGGTGGTTTAGTCTTGAGTGTACTCAAGAGGAGAGGTTTAAGTACCTCAAATTACTCGAGAGTATCTTGCTATATTTTCTTATCTTTCATCTTTTAACACAATTTTCAACTTGTCTCACTTGCTACTGTGTGTGTCTGTTTACTGTTTAATCACCGCTTTAATATTCTATAAGATGTGTTCTATGAATTTCTTTTTTATTTTTAATAAGAACAACTTCAATTTGCTTGATACACTATTGAATTTGTTTTGATTGGGTGGTTGTTTTCCTCAAATCTCTTAAGGATTAATATTAAGCAATTGAATGCAGAAAGAGCTATTTTATTGGTTCTTTAGAAGGAAATAAATCATAGACCAACTTCAGACCATTACCCTCTCTCGCTATGAGAAGCTCAAAATGGGGCCCTCACCCTTTCGTTTATAAAGCTTGTGTGACTTTCAACACCAATCCTTCATTCCTTTAATTGAATATTGGTGGCCTATGAAGCACGAATACGTTGAAGAGGAGGGAGAATCCGTATCAGATACGTATCTGTCGGATACGCTTTGAAAACGCATCTGATATGCAAAGTAGCGTATCCTATACACACACATATATATATATATATATATATATTTTTTTTTTAAATTTCGGATACACTGGATACGCTAGGGACATGTTTTTGGATACTTTGACATTTTTTTTTAACCACAACTCGATAATGGCAGAGAGAGAGGGAGAGCTATCGACAAACCTGGCAGAGGAGAGGAAGACTTGCAGGTGGAGGCTGTTTGACAGAGGAGGAAGGAGACGATGAAGAAGAAATTTCGACACTGTGGAGGAAGACTATTGCTGCAAAATTTGGCGTCGCGCATCTCAACACGAAGCCTAGCACTAGAACCCTTCACATGGCTAAAGGCCTCTAGAAAGCCATTGTTTTTTTTATTTATAAAGAAACAATTTCATTAAATATGAAGTTACAGAAGGAGGGGAGGTCCCCAATCAAGGTTACAAAAGGCCTTTCCAATTGGAAAGAGGGTAAAATAGCTATAAAGGTGGAAATGGGAGAACATTTGCACCATGCTACAACCGTATTGACAACAAACTCAATGAATCGAGAAAAAGAGGACTCCTCCCCTTGGAAGATGCGTCTGTTTCGTTCTTGCCAAATGTTCCTGCACTATGCCCTAATGAAAATTTTCCACATAACCTTTTTCTCCTTTTTGATAGGGTGCCCACCAAGAGTAAGAAAGATAAGTTGTTGGGGGTCTTCTGGAAGGGCCATGTACCAATTGAAAGTGGAAAGGACCAAGTTCCAAAAGGTCTGGGCAAAGTGACAATTAACGAGGAGGTGACTTTGTGATTCTAAGTGTTGTTTGCAAATAGAACACCACTGTGGGGACAAGGCCATGTAGGGTATCCTTCTTTGAAGCTTGTCATTTGTATTAATTGCCTTGTGAGAGAGCTCCCATAAGAAAAACTTAACCCTTTTTGGATAATTATCTTTCCAGATTAATTCATAGAGAGATAAAGGAGCCTAATTGGAGGAGGGGAAAAACTCGCTCAAAAGAGAGCTTGTGGAGAATTGCCCATTTGATTCAAGCTTCCAAATTCCTTTATCCCTTCTATGAGTTAAGGACTATGAGTTAAGGAGAGACAGTGGAAAGACGATGCAATAGATCTCCAAGCTCTTCAATTTCAGAGTCTTTCTGGTTTCTTCTCAGCCTCAGATTCCAGATAAAGACACAAACATAACATAACAAAGCCAAAGCGTCTTTTTAGCTTTCTTAAATGGGTGACCCTTAATCACAGTGTATATAAGAGGGAGGATATCACCCGGTCGAGGGAAGGACCAACCAAAGACTTCTCGAAAGAAGTTTCAAAATTTAGTAGCAAAGGAGCATTCACTAAAAATATGGATTTGTGTTTCCTCGTTGGCAAAACACATGTGGCAGCAGCTAGGGGATATACAATGGTTTGGGAGCCTCTTTTGCAGAATGTCAAAGGTGTTAATACACTCATGGCTAAGCTCCCAAGTGAAAAATTTCACCTTTTTTGGGATTCTGCTGGCCCAATACAACTTATATAAATCAGCATGGACACAAACCGTTTTAGGCTAATGCCGAGGCTAAAGATCCTCTTTCTCCGTTCGACGAAAAGGGAGCAAAGTGTTGTTTAGAGAAGACCATTCCTCAATTTCCGGTTCTTGTAGGTTTCTCCTAAGGTGAAGCAACCACATACGCGATCTAGGGCACCATAATTCTGCAATGGATGCTTCTTTTTTCAAGGACAAATTGTACATTCTCGAGAAAAGAGATTGGGGAGTAGTGGCTCCGAACCATGTCTTTCCAAAAGTAAGTCTTTGTCCCATTTCCCACCTTAATAGATGTGTGCCCATAGATCAAACTTTTCAAGGTTTCAATAGCTTTCCATGTCCCATTTCCCACCTTAATGCAAAGTTATGGAGTTGGGCTTGGTATCAAAATGAGTAGATCCAAACTTATTCTCTAAGATCCGTCTCCATAATGCCTCTTTTCTCAGATTGAAACTGCCAAATCCATTTGGATAAGAGCGAAATGTTTCGCTGCTGAATGTCCAGGATGCCTAAACCTCCTTCCTCGGTGGGAATTTTGACTCGATCCCATCTAAGCAAATGACTTCCCTTGTACTCTTGGCTTCCCTTCCATAGGTAGTTCCTGTAAAACCTTTCAATGTCATCTGCCACAACTTTGGGAGCCTTGAAAAGAGAGATAATAAATAGGGAGGTTAATCAAGGTGGCTTGTATGAGAGTCAATCTACCCCTTTAGACATATTGGATCCTCAGGAGGAGAGTCTTTTCTCAATCTTTTCAATGATGGGAGCCCAAAAGATCTTTGACTTTGCATTACCCTTCAATGACAATCCAAGATAGATATTCGGCCAATGTCTTCTCTTGCAATTGAAACTTTCCGCCAGCCGATCTATTTGATCTTCCTCCATATTAACCTCCATGAATTCTGATTTTTACAATTGATGTTCAATCCCGATGTTGATTCAAACTCCTCATTGGGCTCCTCATGTGTGGAAAACAAAAGGGTGGCATTGGCAAATTGGAGGTGAGTAACCAATGTAATTGTTTCCCTACCCACCTCGAAGCCCTTGATGAGTCTTTCTTTTTCAACCTTGAGCAACATTCTACTGAGACAGTCCACCACAATAATAAAGAGGAAAGGGGATAAAAGATCACCTTGACGAAGACCTCTCGAGGCTTTGATTTTGCCCTTGGCTTTCCATTAATAATAATGGAGAAATTAGCTGAAGAGATGCAACCCTGTATCCATCGTCTCCATTTGATGCCAAAGCCATTGGCCCGAAGGATTCCATTGAGAAAGCTCCAATCCACCATGTCAAAGGCTTTTTCAATGTCTAGCTTGATAACCCCTCAAGAATCTGTCTATTAGCCACTAAGGCCGATTGATAACAATTAGGAAAAGCAGTGAAGATGGATTGCTGGTTGTAAAAGCTGGAAAAGGAGGCTCGAGGAGGAGAGAAGAGAGGATTGCTTAAGAGAAGGGATCAAAATATTGGAAACCCCTTCTTCAAGAATATCCGGGTCTACAATAGGCAGGTCAAGAGATGAAATGATGGAAGGTTCGGCTGACTTTTTTTGGGTATAAAATCTTGGAAAAACTTCAATATACCTCTTCTTTATATAAGGCATTGAAGACAAAGTGGTGCCTCAAGAGCTAAAGAAGACTTTTGAATTACCAGAGAAGCATTAAAAGAAACTTGTAAAGAATCATTAAAATCTGACAATGAATTACGAGGGCAACAAGGTTGCTCTTGAAGAGTTCCTAAAGGTAACGAGCGTTGTTGATGCAAGCTGTTAGCAATAAAAGTCCCACTAACTGACCCTTTGACTTAAAAAACACCAATCTCGGAAAACAAAGAATGCAAGCTTGGATCCTTAAACTCTATTTTATCTGAAAAAGAATAACTAATTGAATCTTCGACTTCAACCACACCCAACCTTGGGAAACAAAGAATACAAGCCTAGATCGTGAAACTCCCCTTCACCAGATGCTTCGACTTCAACCACATCTCCTCCTCAAGATGCAAAGCAGAAGATGAATCATCAACAGGACAATACACACGACCTAACCAAGGCGATTTTTCGTCTTCAACGACCAAACTTACCTGGTCCTAAGTCCAACAGGTTCAAAAAATCACTGGTGGTCTAAATATTCCCATTTGAGTGCACAAATTCTTCTATACCTTGATAAAAGCTGAGCTACAATCCAACATATTTAGGGTTTTAGAAGCAACCCTAATCATACCCCCAAAATACTCACCGATAGCTTTGAAGGTCCGCATATTGCAATGATAAATTCTTAATTTGAATCCAACTACCATAACCTACACAAAAAGCTAGCATGATGTGTTTCTCGGTTGCCCAAGCTTCAAATTTCAAATTAAAAACCTAGTGTTTATCATTTGAGCATTAGTCTCTTTTCATCATTAAATGAAAAGTTGTTTCTTGTTAAAAAAAATGAAAAATCCAATGTGCATCCACTTTCCATTAGAATCGAAACCTCCTAGAATCCTGCCGTCCTCCATTTTTAATAACGCTCTATCAGCCATAAAAGGATTGAGCACAAAGGTAGCCTCAAAGTGATTTTCAATAACCTTCTTAATATCCTTCCAATCATCATGTGCATTCAATCTAGAAATCACCATGCGAGAACTCCAATCCAAATCAATCACTTCTTTATCTTTTCGAATCCAATGGGAGTTTCGAGGAAGAGGTTGAGAGCAAAAAGAAAGAGGAATGACCAACTTAAAATCCAAATCCATGTCTTCAACAAAGAAACACTCATTTTCAAACCAAATGCGAAAATACTTGATACGACAGCTGCTTTGCTCCATGAAGAAAATGTGAAACTTAATGAGATGAAAGAGACCATGAAAGAGACCGAAAGGCTTATAAAGGTATGGAAGAGGTCATTGTCTTCCAGCCAAGAATTCTAGCCTAGAGTTGTGTGAATACAATCTAGAGACCACATAAACCTCACTAAAATCAACTTCTACCACTTCTTTTTCTTTGCTAACCCACACTGAAGATGGTACCAGATGCTCTCTAGGAGAAAAGTGGACAGAATGACCAGTAACCTTATTAGACTTCGGTTTCTCTTTCAGTATCTCAACGTAACTTTTGAAGGAGTTCCTTACACTTAGCAAAACTGTAAGTTTTTCCGGACAACGACTGCTTTGAAGACTCATTCGATGAAATTTTTTCTTTCTCATGTTTCATTAAGAGTTCCCTTATCATCTCCCAAAAAACAAGTCACCTTTCTTGTTGGACCAGCAGGAACACACAATATCTTCCTTCTCCTGTGAGAGGCCAAATGACACATTCAAAGAACCAAACCTTGTTGGGAGCTAAACTTAGATACATTTAAGAAGTCTCTATCTTGCTTGAGGAGTTTTGAGACAACCGGCAGATGCAGGAGTTCTAGCCAAAAACTCCCAAACCATCGAAGATGAGAGAAAGAAAGAGAGATTACATGTTTAAATTTCATATCTTCAACGAAAATCACATCCATATCTCTCCAAATACAAAAAAAAAATGTATTACAAACATAGTAGCTCTTAACTTCCATGATAAGAATAAAGGCAAAAACGATATCAAAATAAATGATGGACAAGTGTCGGATCCAGTGAACTACTAGGATAGAAAGCGGGCGGAAAGACTCAACTCGAAGGAGGCTAAAACCATAACGGGAAGGTGTATGGGGGAGGAGAAAGGAGACAGCATCTTGGGGGTCAGTTTAATAGTGAGTTAGTAGTTAGTTGAAACTACTAATTCCCCTTGAGGGAGTTATTATGTAACCAAAACTATTAAACTATTAAACTAACTCACTACATCAATGTAGGGAGTTATTATTTAAGGGGAGGAAAACTATTAAATAAACTCAAGGGGGAGTTATTATGTAACCAAAACTATTAAACTAACCCCCTTGAATTATAAGAAACGAATCATTTACAAAACTTAAATTTACTGCCTTCTTTGGTTCAAATATACTTCAGTCGAAAATGTTGTCTTCAACTTGTCAAAACACCAATAATTGGTTGCAAAATTTCAGGAAGGTATTTAATTGTAGACCCATAATTTCCTTCTTGACACTGTTCATATATTTATTTATTGATATGAAACAATTTCATTGATGTATGAAGTTTACAAAAAGGATGGAAAATCCATGATGATTACAAAATTCTTTCCCAATTGATTAACCGGAAAGTGTAAGAATAAGAAGCAAAGAGATTAGACATTTTACACTAAGATATAGTATAATAAATAACAAGATCGAATAACACTTCAAAGGGGTGCTCTTTTTCCAAAAATACTCTTTGATTTCTTTCCTTCCAAAGAACTCAAAAGAAAAGCTTTAGCTTTCTTTAAGGGGCGCCGCAACCAAACAGTGATGAAAAGATCCTTCACATCTCTTGGAATAGCCAAATACCAACCGAAAGCTTCAAGAATTCTGATCCAAAATTTCCAAGCAAAGGGCAATGTCTGAATATGTGGTTCTGTGTTTCATCATCAGCCTTACACAATGAACACTAGGGGAAATGGCCAAGTATGACATTCGCCTTTGGATGACATCTTTGGGGCTGATGGGTCTATGTGAAAAAAATGATCTTCTTTAGGTATTTAGCTTTCCAAATACTTCTAGCCAAAGATGTCTCCAAAAGGTTTGTTGAGTCTCCCATATTGGATAATGGAGATTTGGTATTGTGGTCATCTAAAAAATGCTATCTTCTCTCTCTCCTCCAGTCTTCTCCCCAACCCACCTCTACCAGCCCAAATGCCCCTCTACCATATAACTTTACGGTGGTCAACTGACCTTTCCGGCCATGGTCCGAAAGACGCCACCTTCTATCACCATCGAACGTAAAACTTTCTCCTTAACAGGGGAGAAAGTATCTACCTCACCGAAGCTACCAAAGAAAGGTCCTTCACTATCTCTCTCAAACAGGAATCCCACCCTTGGCTTGTCTCTCGGTTCACCGAGCTACTCGATGCCTCTCTTAACCAGAAATTCTTCATGAAATGCTGACTCGATGCTTATGACTTATGGGTAGAAAAACTCACTACTCGAAAGGGACATTGTGCTGAAATTGTGAAACTTGGATCAAATGGAGGTTTAAATAAGATCATTGTCCCTGTGGGTACCAACAAATCTGGTTTGATAAGCTTTCTTTCTCTTCTTAAAGCCTTCAACAACCACCAATCTCTTGTCATTAACACCACCCCGTCATATAAGGATGCATTGAAGGCTTCTCCACAATCAAATCGGTCTGTAAACCCACCCAATATTCAGACAGTTGCGACGCATAACAAGATCTCTCTCAACAAGAATACCAACAAGTATGAGCTTGCTGATTTCTACCCTGAAAAAGCTGTTATCATTTATCGGGAGCATTTTCATGATGAATGGTTTGAAATTATAAAAGTTGTCCAACTAGACATCACCAATTCAGGTTCTATTAGCCCCTTACAACTAGACAGGGCTCTCTTATCGGTTTTAGATAGGGAACAAGGCATCACTCTCTGCAAAAACAAAGGTTGGCAAAAAGCTGGTCCATATCGAGTTAGATTTGAACCTTGGAGTATAGAGGCTTACACAAGAGATTTAAAAGTCCCTTCATATGGTGGATGGATCAAAGTCAGAAACTTACCAATGGATATATGGTCCTTTGATACTTTTGTGAGAATTGGAAATGCTTGTGGAGGATACTTGGAAACAGCAAGCAAGACTCTTGCACGAATGGACATGATGAAAGTTTGTATAAAAGTTAAAGAGAATCAAAAGGGCTTCCTCCCATCAACTATACTTCTTCAATCAACAACTTCATCATCCATTTCGATACACATTGAACCTTTTTTTGTTGCAAGTTATTCCATAAACTTCATAGCCGGAATCCATGGCAAAAACCCTCCAGTGAAGTCGACCTCGATCACCCCACGCGCCGATGAAGTTTCTCCTTACCCTGAAATTGCGTTCGAAGTACAACTGACCCACACGCCTATTGTGGCTCCGTACCATCGAGCATCCTCCAATGAACAACAAAATTTATTGTACTTTGTGAAGGAATCAACCTTGCATCCATCGGGTAATTCAACTACCCCTGTTTTACCCATTGTTTCCCAAAAATCCTCCTACCAACCTGACACATCCATTAATACCCATCAACATCACCCCATCCAGCAACCCACTTTTTCTGACCTAGCCTTACCCACTCTTCCAAACACTGCGGATAACAATGCCTTACACACTCATCCAAACCCTTTGGACAACAATACTTTACCCACTTATCCTTTGGACAACAATACTTTACCCATTTATCAACCTGACGCATCCATTAATACCCATCAACATCACCCCATCCATCAACCCACATTTTTTGACCTAGCCTTACCCACTCTTCCAAACCCTTTGGATAACAATCTGACTTATCCCCACCCCCTCCCAAATCCATCCCCCATCCTTAAACCTATTGTTATTAATAAAAGTCTCTCACCTAGTTGCTGGAAAAATTTATTCCACCAATACAAAGAGGTATTTTTTGGATTCTGATGATATTTTATCATCTCCTTGCTCACATTCCTCTACCCCAAAAATCAGAGCCTCCAACCATATGGACTTCTCTCCCACGTCCATTTCTTGCCTTTTTGAGCAAACCTTTGAATCCTCGGAGCAAGCTACTCCTTTGGCTATTGCTCCACTAGCTATTCAACAGCCACAACCCCTCATTGATCCATTGCCAATTGACACCGAACAAGATTGTAGAAATGGGATCGATACAAATGATATGATGGAAGGACCAGAGGAGGAGTATATTGATGATCATTCTCAACACCTAACAACGTTGTTTCCTTGGATGAGAAAGTATGAGATGTGTATTATGCCATTACCCTTCAAACAGAAACAAGCTACAGTTCCTAAGAAGAAGAGAAACTGGAATAGAGAATTGATGAATCTTCAATCTAGTGTTAATTGCAGTAAAGGCAGCACCAACCATGCCCTAAACAAGGACGTGTCGCGCCATCCAATTGATTGTGATCTTTTGGATCGATGGGGGGCAAAGAGAGAGGAAATAGAGGACCGACTTTACATCTATTTTTGTTTCTTCTTCTTTTCTAGCTCTTTCTTGTTGATTTTGTCTCCTCCCTTTTTGTATTTACATCTTATCTTCCCTCTCTATTCATTGGAGGTGTTTTTTGTGACTGTTTTCGGATAGGATTTCCTTGTAATCCATTACATATTATCAATGAATTGTTTGTGTTTCCTAAAAAAAAAAAAAAAAAAAAAAAAAAAAAAAAAAAAAAAAAAAAAAAAAAAAAAGATAATGGAGATTTGGTAGAGAAGTGACTATTTGGATTAAGTAACCATCTCATCCTTCAAATTTCTTCCAAGTTTAAGGTCCCATGAGTCTTCCTTTTGTGAGAGAACAATTGGGGCTAGGTCAAGGTTGAGATCAGTCCACTCCGACGCCTCTTCATCCTTCAAATTTCTTCCAAGTTTATGGTCCCAAAAGCAACTGTTGGTGCTCCATACTTCTTTTACCGTGGCCTGTCTTTACAACGAGAAAGTCTGTAAATAAGGGATAACGTGAGACCAAAGGAGGCTTGGGTCCAGAAATGTGTTGTGGCTCCTAATCCAATTAGTATTCTGCTGGTAATAAGGTCACAACAATGAACTTCCATGGACCTTTGGCAGTGGCTAAGGAAGCCCAATTTAGATAAGTTGAAGAGCCATACTTTTCTTTTGCAAGTTTTTTCCTTCATTGAGCATCTTTTTCATGGTTGTTTGCCATACCCATTTCATGAGAAGAGCTTTGTTTTTGTTTTTGTCTCTCATGGAATGGAGACCGAGGCCTCTTTGGTCCAGTGGATAGAGGATATTACTCTACCTAACAAGATGTTGACCAGTAGCATTTTCCCCCCTTTCCATAAGAAATTTTTGAAAAGTCTTTCCACCTCGGAATGTTAAAAAAGGAAAGATAATAGGTTGGGAGGTTTGATAATGTGGCATAATGTGGCATGAAGGAACATGAGCCTTCCTCCTTTAGTAGTAAAGGATGATCCCCATGTTGAGGATCTTCTCTCAATTTTCTCTATGATTGGAGCCCAAAATGAAGATGTTCTAGGAGCACCATTGAGAGGGAGCCCCAAGAATATATTCGGCCATTCACCCATTTTACACCCATATTTAATAGCAGAGATTCCTCAATATCAGGGTCGACATTAGTACCAATAATCTCTAATTTTTGAAGATTTGATATTGTGGCCGAATGCCTTTTCAAAGACACCAACCACATTAAGAAGGTGTTGGAGGGATAGCTCATTTTCAAAATCGGTGAAGAGGATGGTGTCATCGACAAATTGTATATGATTGATGCAAATATTGCCTTGTCCGGCATGAAAACCCTTGATATGACTTTCTGATTCGACTAAAGCTACCCATTATCACGGTGAAAAGGAAGGGAAATAAGGGGTCTCCTTGTCGAAGTCTTTTTGTGGCTAAAAGTTTACCTCTATGGCAGCCGTCGATAATAATAGAGAAATTTGGAGAAGAGATGCACCCTCTAATCCAAGTTCTCCATTTGAGTCGGAAGCCTTTAAAACAAGGATATTGTCAAGAAAACCCCAATCCACAAAAGTAGTGCATGTGAAATTATATTTGGCGGTAAATTTTGGTTAGCTTCTTGCTGATGCTGCTAAATATTAAAAAAATTATGTGCGCCATTTCTTGGCTTGAATTTTCAGGAAACTGCATTATTTATATATATATATTTGGCTAATCACAACTATCTTTTAGTAGGTTATCATCTCGTTGTGTGTTGTGTTAAATGGATTTGTCATTTTGGCTTACATTTTACTACCAATCTTTAACTATGCAGGGGATCGTTTTGCTTATAATCCTAATATCAGGCCTTTGCTGTATGATGGGTATTGACACGCCAACGAGATTTGAGACACCTCAAGATTCTTAAAACACGTTTGTGGACTGTATGGGGTTTAGATATTACCATTAATTTGTCATACTAGATATTACGGTATTCTTTCTTATACTCGTTTACTTGTGCCATGGTTTTCTGCTACCAGCTGGTGGTTGTGTTATATATGAATATTAAAGCATTTTGGTTTGTCCAATTATGCGATTTCATTGTAAGCAAGGAGAAAATAAAGATGTGTTATTCCATCATACTACTCTGCATCAAAGTGAACAGTTTGATGCTTTGCTTCGAGGAAACTCGTGTGCCATTCCAGATCCCGTCCTGTGGGCTGTGGTAAATGGTAAATGACTTTTTTAAAACGTATTTGGAAGCAGTTTTTTTGAAACTAGAATATAGAAATAGGTGTTTGATTGAGTGAAAGTTTTAAAATACGTACATAACAAAATCAATGATCTTTTTATATAACAAAATAATTTTTGAAAAAGTCTTTCCACCTCGGAATGTTAAAAAAGGAAAGATAATAGGTTGGGAGGTTTGATAATGTGGCATAATGTGGCATGAAGGAACATGAGCCTTCCTCCTTTAGTAGTAAAGGATGATCCCCATGTCGAGGATCTTCTCTCAATTTTCTCTATGATTGGAGCCCAAAATGAAGATGTTCTAGGAGCACCATTGAGAGGGAGCCCCAAGAATATATTCGGCCATTCACCCATTTTACACCCATATTTAATAGCAGAGATTCCTCAATATCAGGGTCGACATTAGTACCAATAATCTCTAATTTTTGAAGATTTGATATTGTGGCCGAATGCCTTTTCAAAGACACCAACCACATTAAGAAGGTGTTGGAGGGATAGCTCATTTTCAAAATCGGTGAAGAGGATGGTGTCATCGACAAATTGTATATGATTGATGCAAATATTGCCTTGTCCGGCATGAAAACCCTTGATATGACTTTTTGATTCGACTAAAGCTACCCATTATCACGGTGAAAAGGAAGGGAAATAAGGGGTCTCCTTGTCGAAGTCTTTTTGTGGCTAAAAGTTTACCTCTATGGCAGCCGTCGATAATAATAGAGAAATTTGGAGAAGAGATGCACCCTCTAATCCAAGTTCTCCATTTGAGTCGGAAGCCTTTAAAACAAGGATATTGTCAAGAAAACCCCAATCCACAGAAGTAGTGCATGTGAAATTATATTTGGCGGTAAATTTTGGTTAGCTTCTTGCTGATGCTGCTAAATATTAAAAAAATTATGTGCGCCATTTCTTGGCTTGAATTTTCAGGAAACTGCATTATTTATATATATATATTTGGCTAATCACAACTATCTTTTAGTAGGTTATCATCTCGTTGTGTGTTGTGTTAAATGGATTTGTCATTTTGGCTTACATTTTACTACCAATCTTTAACTATGCAGGGGATCGTTTTGCTTATAATCCTAATATCAGGCCTTTGCTGTATGATGGGTATTGACACGCCAACGAGATTTGAGACACCTCAAGATTCTTAAAACACGTTTGTGGACTGTATGGGGTTTAGATATTACCATTAATTTGTCATACTAGATATTACGGTATTCTTTCTTATACTCGTTTACTTGTGCCATGGTTTTCTGCTACCAGCTGGTGGTTGTGTTATATATGAATATTAAAGCATTTTGGTTTGTCCAATTATGCGATTTCATTGTAAGCAAGGAGAAAATAAAGATGTGTTATTCCATTATACTACTCTGCATCAAAGTGAACAGTTTGATGCTTTGCTTCGAGGAAACTCGTGTGCCATTCCAGATCCCGTCCTGTGGGCTGTGGTAAATGGTAAATGACTTTTTTAAAACGTATTTGGAAGCAGTTTTTTTGAAACTAGAATATAGAAATAGGTGTTTGATTGAGTGAAAGTTTTAAAATACGTACATAACAAAATCAATGATCTTTTTATATAACAAAATAATTTTTGATATTGTTGACAAGTTTTAAAATACGTAGATTAACGTGCGCTCTGTCGTCGATGGTTGCTGGCGGCCGAGTACGGTACGATGGGAAACACAAACTTACATCGATGTGGGGCTAGGCCCACGAGGCTCTGATGCTTAAGTCAGAAAGGTCTGAGCATAAGTAGGAGTGATGGGGAGAATGGACGTAGAGTTGTTCGTTATCACGTACCTCTCTTCCTTGAACAAGAGTCGTATTTATAGGCAATGAGGAGTCCTCAGACTGGGGTGCGGAGATCTGGGACGACCGGAGTCGACCCATGTGCCTCATTATGATGGGGATATTTGTCGTCCCCCAATTCTCGAGGGAATTGGGGGCGCTGCTGTACCGCCGCGTTAGGTGAGTCGGGGTGTCTTGTCGATCACTTCTCACGCTGATCGAGAGCCTGTCAACTGCAGATTCTCGGGTGGGTTGTTAATCCCGAATCTTCAGAGTTCTGGGGTTGGACCCAGATCATTGACTCGTCCGATGTTGGTGTCGTGGCCTTGTCTTCCTGTGGAAGCGGGTCGTGACGTCAGCGGCTGACCTCAACCCGTGACGTCAGCAACTGACCTCAGACTGAGGTAGCTCGTAACAAATATCATGACTCAACTGGTATATGCATGAGTTGATGACTAAGAGGTCTGTGGTTTGAATCTTTCCACCCCAATATACTTAAATAAAAAAAAAAAAATATATATGTTTGAATTTACTATACTATATATTATTATTTATTATTCTTGTGTGATCTTGATTTTTGCTGTCGTAATTGTTTTTATAATAACTATTGTGGTATGATTTTTTTTCTTTATGGTGTTGTCAATATGGTAAAAAGTTGTAATAAATGTTGGGGTTAAAGTTTAAGTTTAAAGTTTTTGACGATATCAAGTGATTTAGGTCTCTGTCCACCTTCATAAAAAGAAAAAAATGTATTTATTTTCTCCTTCCTCTCGTTTAAATCTCAAGCCTCCAGGGCCCCCTGTGAAATGGTTGTTTGATTGAGACTCACTCTATTAAATATATTATTTTTTTAAATCATTTCGTCACGTGTCATTCATTCAAAGACAGTGATATGGAAAAATTCCATACTACGGATGTACTAGAAATTCTACTGTCCCATGTAGCGTTTTTCTCTGACGACCTTCATCTTTGACCAACAGAGAAAAGCCGGGTACTTTCCTTTATTTATGTATAATGTATGAGGCACTTTGACCTAGAAGTTGTAGAACACGTTAAATACACCAATAAAGGGGAACACGTGGCCACAAAACCATTTGAAAGTAAGGATGGCTATAATTAGAACTATTATTTGAACATAAATTTTAGAAGATAGCTTAGGTGTCCTCCTTAGTACGTGGGACATGGTCTTTGCTTAGGTGTCCTGTGGGTCATGGTCTTTATAACACTTTTTTTTAACATCCCCTGGAACGAGAGTGGATGTCAAAGACACCGAGTTTGTCATGAATATACCTAAACTGAGAGTGAGTAAGAGGTTTTGTAGGGCAATTCGCAAGTTCATCAGCCGACAATACATAGCGAACTTGAAGAGCATCTCAAATAACTTGATCACGAATAAAATCTACATCAATTTCAATATGTTTCGTACGAGCATAAAGCACCAGATTTGTAGCTAAAGTGTCGACACCTAAATTATCACACGACATAACAGGGACAAAATTAGAAACATACTCGAACTCATCTAGATGTTGTTGTAACCACACAACCTCAACAGATGCATGAGCTAGCGCCCGATACTCAGACTCCGTACTACTGCGAGCAACGACATTTTGCTTTGGGGAGGACCAAGAGACAAGAGTATTACCAAAAAATAATAGGTCGTCACAGACTTCCCATCATCAACATTGACAACCCAATCAATATCAGAGAAAGCAGAAATAGAGAACTCAAAACAAGACGGAATAAGTAAGCCCATATACCAAGTACCACTCGGATAAGGAAGCACACGCTTGACGGCTTGCCAATGAACATCATGTTGCTGCTTCAAAAACTGACTCGAGTGATTAACTACGCAGACAATGTCAGGTCGTGTATTTGTTAAATATTATAAAGCTCCAAGTTTGGACAACTAATCATCAATATACTAGGTTTGAGTCAACAACAATCCATATTCTAAATGAGCCACTTGAATTCCCAGAAAATTGTATAACAAGCCTAAATCTTTTAAAGCAAACTTACCGTCAAGACCAACCACCATTTGAGTAATTAAAGATTGATGGTTCTCGTGACAATAACATCTGTAGACACCGTATTTGGTTCCATCATTTGTTTATTATTAATGTTTTAATTGTTTTGACAAATAAAATCAACATTTGATGAGTATAAAAATTTCAATCCATAAAATTTGATATTTATTCATTTAGTTCGAATATAAAATCCTTAATCACCAGGAGAAAGAATTAGGAGGAAGAAAAAAAAATGAGAGTAAAAAAACTCGAGAGACGACAAATGAAATATCAGAGCAAAATGCTTGTAAAATAGAGATAGTATTAAGGAATTTATCTCAAAATGCTTGTAAAATAGAGATAGTATTAAGGGATTTATCTATTTTAGGAAATAGTTAGTATTCAGTTAGTATCTAGTTAGAGTTTATATGTATTTTGGGAAATTAGAGTTAGAGTATGTTGTATAAATACATTTTATTCTAATGAGAAATCAAAGCAAAATATACAGAGGAAAAACCAAGAATACATTGTGTTTTAGCGGATAGAATATCAAAATACTCGTAGATAGAGAGGACAACGAAAAGCCTTTGAGAATTTTAAAAGATGATTTTGGAGGCGAAAGTCTTGATTTTATTAAAAAAATCATTTTTCTCTCTCAAGCCCCACACTTTTTCTTCTCTTCCTCCCCTCATTTTCTTCCTCCGACCACCATCACGACCGGCGACGCACCACCCCTCACGACGGTGATTTCATACCCATCGGCGGGGTTTACCACTACGAGCGGAGGCGTGCTCCCTAAACCCAGCAACGACGAAATTTGTTCAGATGACAGAGATGAATGCACGACAGTGGAGCTCAAACCAGCGGTGACCATCTCCATTCACGGTGAACTCGAAAGGTGGCAGTGGAGCTCAGACCTCTGACGGTGGCTGAGCATCAGCATCGCGTGAAGAAGAGGACGACGAACACACGACGACGAAGCTTCGAACCCGTGGCGAACTTGAAAAAGAGTGGACTTCGGCGGCGGACGAAGCTCCACATTGACGACAACACCTGAACGACCACGACCAGAATGAACAACACCGACATCTTCTTCTGCGTAAGTTTAGGATTTAGTTTTGTTTTTTTAGGATTTTCATTTAATTACAATTTTGCCATCACTTTAAACTAAATTACAATGATGAGTAAAACTTACCATTCCACGCTACAATTATCTTTTGCAGTCTAGTCATGGGGCAGAGTTTGATTGACCAAGTTTTATCTATTTTTTAAAATTAAAAAATGTCTCGCTTATTTATTTATTTTTTTCTTCCCCATGACTTCTAATTTCCTATTTTGTCCTTCTCTTTACAATTTTCTTCAATATCTCGATGATTTGCTAGTGTCAAATCTTAGTAAAAACTAAAATTTCTTAATCTCTATATTTTCTACACTTGGATTATCTGTTACAATATTTTTCTTTTAATATATATATATATATATATATATATATTATATATATATATATATATATATATATATATTTTGTGTGTTTTTCATAGAAATCTATGTTTGGCCAAGGGTAGAAAATATAGATTTCAAGGGTAGAAAATATAGATTTCAAATTTTTATTAAGATATTCCAAGGATAGAAAATATGGAGAGATTAAGAAAATATGGAAAATATAGAGATTAAGAAAATATAGATTTCAAATTTTTACTAAGATATTCCAAGAGTAAAAAATATGAAGAGATTAAAGAAAATATAGAAATTAAGAAAATAGAAAATATAGAAAGATTAAGAAATTATAGATTTCTATGAAAAACACTAATAATAATAATAATAAGAATAATAATAAAAAAAAAACTCTTAAAAGTAAAATATTGTAACACATAATCCTAGAAAATATAGAGATTAATAAATTTTTACATTTGGGTGGTAACAAATTATTCATAAAGAGATATTGGAGAAGATTGAAGAGAAGGGCAAAATAGAAAATTGGAAGCCATGGGAAAGAGCAAACAAAGAAAGAAAATAAAGCCTTGAAGTGACGTGTGACTTCAATTATGATTTTTTAATTTAAAAATGATAGATAAAATTTGGCCAATTAAACTCTGCCACATGATAGTTGTAGCCGGGATGCAAGTAAGTTTTACTTACAATTCTGTCATTTGACCTTCAACTTTGATGTTTGACATTTTTTCATTTATTTTATTTATTTATTTTGTTTTCAAATATAGTTTCAAAAAACAACTTTCAAATATATATATAATTTTTTTTTAAAATAAATTTTGATTTTAAAATTATTTAAAAAATAAATTTAAATAAATATTATCATGTAAAAATCTTATGACAAGAGTTGAGATGATTTCTCAAGTTATTGAGGTAATAACCAATAAGCAGGGGCGGACATCTGAAGGGACTAGGGGGGCCACGGCCCCCCCAAAGTTTTTGATTTTCTTATACACGTAGGCAAAATTAATGTTTTAAATATATACGACTGTTATTAAATACAGTTTGGCCCCCCAAAACTAACAAAATCTCATGCCGTGGTTATTGTGCATGTTTGAATTTGCATGTGCCTGACTTCAAAACCCAACTATAACAATAATTTTTACATTTCTCCCATATATATATTTTATATATTTAAAATATATCAATTTTATTCTTAAAAATAATTAAGACATCTTTTTTTTTAGTACTTACTTTATAAGATTTTTTTTAATTGAAATGTGATTGTAGTATGTATACTTTGAGATTTCAAATAGTATTCTTCATGCTTTAAACAAATCTTTAAATTAACTCTTAATATTAGTTTATTTATTAACATTTTCAAAAGTAATTTAGATTACAATAACATCTTTTATAAATTTTGAAAAACAAATTTATGTTATATTGTGTTTTTTTTTTAATAATTTTTTTTTAAAAATGTTTAATATATACTTTTTAGAGTTTAGAGACTCATTAAAGATATATATATTTTAAATATAGAGATGAGCAAAATAATATAATGATACTTAAATTTATTTAAACTTAGTCCGTAAGTCTTTGATACACTTAGATATGCTTATCACTAATAACTTTTTTTTAATGTTAACATAACTTGAGAGGGTGAATTCGAACCTCTGGATTTTTTGCAATTTTTTTTAATATTTATATACTATAATTTTTTGGCCCCCCCAAACATCAATGTCTGGATCCGCCCCTGCCAATAAGAGTATAACTCGACCGGCATAATGTATGAATTATGAACAACATGTCTCAAGTTCGAATCCCCCTTCCCCTATGTTGTAAAAAAAAAAAAAGTTCTTGAGGTAATAATTTTCTTTTAAATAAAACAAAATTTAATCATGATAATTAAATTGATGAGCTAATCTCACTCACATTAAAGTTAAGTCATGATTATTTGAGACATTATTTTTTAATTTAATTCTATTTATTTTTCTCAAATTAAGGACATTTTTAATAAATTTAACTGGATAATAAGGATGAAATATAAATACCATTTTAACGGGTGTTGTAGGGTGTTAATACCTCCTCTACACTCAAACGACCCTTGAACATCATTTCTGAAATCGTAGACCAATTTTGTTTTAAAGTGACCAATCACACCCAATATGATTGATGACGACTCCAATCTCTTTTATTTTTAACAAAACCCTTAAAAGAGGATGCCGACCGTTCTGCGTCGCGATGACGTTGTGACAACATCGTCAACATAAACAAGATGGAAAATAATGGAAGTCCCTCGACGATAGATGAACAAGGACGAATCAACACAACTGCGAGTGAAACCCCAAGACAACAGGGCAATTTTCAACATATTATTCCAAGCTCCAGGCTTCTGTTTGAGACCATAGATAACTTTGGTTAACTTACAGACATGATGGGGATAACGAACATCAACGTAGCCCGAAGTTTGAGTCATATACGCATATTCTTCTAATGTTCCACTAAGGAACACATTATGAAAATCAAGTTTGTCATAACACATCTAGTTACGAGAAACAACAA
This sequence comes from Herpetospermum pedunculosum, assembly GCA_028017165.1. Taxonomy (NCBI): domain Eukaryota; kingdom Viridiplantae; phylum Streptophyta; class Magnoliopsida; order Cucurbitales; family Cucurbitaceae; genus Herpetospermum; species Herpetospermum pedunculosum. Next base: position 56,879 of record CM051529.1, on the reverse strand, counting down.
TTGACAGAACCACACGAATTGTAGATGGTTTAACAACAAGACTAAATGTCTCCAAGAAATCAATACCCGACCTTTGGTGAAACCCCTTTGCAACAACACGTGCTTTGTACCTCTGAATGGAGACATCAAAAGACCGTTTGATGCAGAACACTCATTTACACCCAACAACATTCATGGACGACGATGATGGAACCAAAATCCACGTCTGATTTTGAAGAAGAACCATATACTCCAGATCCATCACAATTTTTCAGACAGTGGTAGCCAGAGCATCATCCACACGCTTGGGTTTTATTATCCATCAGTTAGTGTGAGTAGTAGAGATAAAGGTCGACGACGTGAGACTGAGACGTCTGACGAGACAGAACCATCAGTCGAAATAGGGGCTAAGGACGAAGACAGATGGAAACTGAAGCATGCTGGGGAGGTCACGGGCATACAAAAGAAGATGAAGCGACTTCAGGCGGCTGAGGCGTGAGGTCATTAGACTGCATGTCACATTTGGAAGAAAATGAACAGTTTGATCCCTCATGGACTGTATTGGGAGTTAAACTAGTGGGTTGGGCTTTAGAACTAACTAGAGGGAGAACGTAAAAAGCCCTAAACTAGGTTTGAGATTTGTTGGCCAGTGCAGTCAGGAAAAGCATACCCTTTTGGATTGGGCTAACTTGACGCCAACGAGAATAGAGAAAGACGTATCAACAAACTTATGCTGAAACACATAAGGGTTGAGTACACTGTTGGAAGGCCCAAACCCTGTCACAAACGGAAAATCTGTTTCATTTAACTGAACATGTCAAGAGATAATAATTTGACCAATTGGACGTAGACATTTGTGACCTTTATGAGCTGAACTCAGACCTAAATAAACACATTTTTATGTTTTGAACTGGAATTTATGTGCATTGTGAGGCCAAAGATACGGGTAGCAAGCACACCTAAAAGTAACATTGAGTTGTCGATTGACAAGCAATTCCATAGGTGACTTCCCTTGAAGCATAGGAGAAGAAAAACGATTAATTAAAAAATAAGATGTAAGAAAAGCATATCACCAAAACCTAGGAGACATAGAGGCTTGAGCCAACAACGTTAACCTAGTTTCAACATGTTTGTGTTTACGCTCTTCCCTACAATTTTGAGGCGACGTAGAGGGGTACGAGAACCGTGACTTAATACCGAGAGTAACACACAAGGAATGTACTCGTTTGTATTCACTGTCATTGTCAAACTGCAATATCTTAATTGTTTTACCAAACTGAGTTTTTACCATAACCGAAAAATGAGTAAAAGCTGCAAGTGTATCACTCTTTAATTACAAGGGATAAAACACACACAAAACGACTAAAATCATTAGAAAATGCACATAACAACGATAACCATCTATAGAGGCTAGAGTCGCAGCCCTCTAGAGATCAGTGTAAACCAAGTCAAACAAAGCAATAACACGTGAACTCGAACGTGGAAAAGGTAGAGCATGAGATTTTCCATATTTGTAAGCTTCACAGAAATCAAAATTATCATTAATCTTCACTGGGAAAATTAAAACGATTAATTAAAACGTCTAAGGTTTTTAAAGAAGGGTATTCAAGTCTTCTGTGCCAAACAACTTTGGACATAACAACATTTACACTCTCAACTGAAGTAGGAACAACTTAAGCAGAACAAGCATCAATACTATTGGCCACCTTCACACAAGGATCAACACCAATTGAGACTAAACCAGTAATTTCTACGACACCAAGTAGATATAGTCATTACGACACCGAGTCAATATAGTCCATCTTTAAGCACCAATTTCAACACCACTTTACCCATATAAGTATCCTTAATAAGACAAGAATCAACATGAAACTCAATATAGACATTATTATCTTGAGCAAGGTTGGAGACACTAACAAGATTTTTGACTATATCAGGAACATACAAAATATTCTCAAGACGCAATAGTCTATTATTCGAAACCCATCAAGACGATCCAACATGTGAAATAATTAATCTATTTCATTTCCTACGGTAACCTTTTCCATGCCTTCATACTCAGCTGGACAAATCATGTTGTTGTGATATGGCGTGACATGGTTGAAGGCACTACTATCAACATACCAGTTGAGACCAACAACCGTGGCTAGATTTGCCACTAGGAATGAGTTGTTCTAGGTTGCCACAAACGTTTGGGAAACGGTCGTAGGTGGAACAACAGTTACCATCTCCACGAGAGGGAATGCCTCAAATAATTTGTCCCTGTTTTGGCTAGACTAGGGAGTTGAAAACATCTTAGGGCAGAATGTCTCTACTTTCCACAAATCTGACATATTGTTTTATTTCCAAATTTCAGACCATGAAATACCTACTCGACCTTGGATCATTGCAACAATAGGATTATATTCTTCATCCAAACCCAAAAGAACTTGAGAAATCAACGAACGTGCTGGAATTGGGCTTCCAGCTTGACCCAGATTGTTTGCGTGACATTTCATAATACGTAAATAATCAGTCATTTTAAGTGAACCATTACGAGTAGATTGAAATACCTGACGAAGATAGTCTTCAAATTGAACTCCAAAGATCCTTTGCATTTTCATACCTCATGACTTGAATGGCTACTTTAGGGGTCATGGAATTATACAACCATCCATTTTTTTTTGTTCGAACCTCTGACCTCTTGATCATTAGTTTGTACTTTGTGTCACCGGTCAAATGATCTTCAATTCAGCCTCATCATCGGGCCGGGCTGGGCCAGGTCGGCCCAAAGAATCAAATGCCCAAGCTTGACCCAAACCCAAGTCCTTCAGGCCTAAACCACTATTTGGGTCGGGCTTGGGCCGACCCGACCCCTAAAACATAGGTCCATAGTGCAATCCATGGGCCAAATTCAATGGGCCAAAACTAGATCGGTAGGATAAACCCTTTTTGTCGGGCTCGAATTGACCTTTTGAATAAAAATATTATTTTTCAATATAAAATTATTATGAGAATAAAACCTTATTTATAATAGACCTGACAACCTCAAAACTTACAATGTGGACAAGAATATGATATATTTTTTTTTTAATGATTTATACATTTTCAACTATCTCTTCATTATTTTTTAAAATATAATAATTATTTTTGCTTTGGGATTTTTTTTTTTTGTTTAAATAAAATTTTCTCTCTTCCCCAGTCCAACTTTTAAGGTCATGAGCATAATTTTTTTTTTGTTAATCAATTATCATGATTTTTTTTCAAAATAAAAAATAAAATAAAATTGTTTTTAATAATTTCTCTTTCTTATGTCATGCATGACAATGACATACGTAACCCATAGGAGTAGACGGCTGTAGTTGGGCATAATTCATGATTCATGAATGACTTTTTTGAAGGAGTTGAGGTGCGCACGAAGCACCGCGCAGCGGAAGAGAAAACGGATCTTCGACCCTCAACAAGCTTCAAAGAGAAGTCTGTGCGATCGCATAGCTTGTGTGTGCGATCGCACAACTATCGCATAACTGTTTGTGCGATGGCTTAGCTATCACACACATCTTTGTGCGATCGCGCAACTATCGCATAGTTGTCTGTGCGATCGCACAACCATCACATAACTATTGCACAACTATGCGATGGAAGACAGAACAAAAAACGTACCTTTTATAGTATTTGTCTTCTCGTCTCCAAATCTACAGCAACAACCTCCTCTGCAATATGCTCTCGAATATTTTGAGGACCACCCTCAGAGTAGTCCTAGCTATTCTCAGGCTGAGCAATGAAGTTGTGAAATTTCTTTACGAGAGAAGCTTTCGTTTAGAGGGTGAGAGAGGAAGTTGTGGGACTTCTTTTTATCAAAATTCATCAACCAACCCTCAACACTTGAATTCCTTCATCTTTTAGACATCAACAAAACTTCTTCATTAAGCTTTTTTTAGATTAGTCAATTACAAGGTGTCCAATATGCATGATTTTAAAGTAGGTTACACAACACATTTGCAAAATCAAAATGATGGCAAAACCCACTTTGCAATTTATTTTATTATTTTTAAAATTAATTTTAAATAAATAAAATAATATTATAATTAATTAATTTTTTTAATTAATTATTATTATTATTTAATTAATATCAAATATTAATTAAATAATAAGACTAATAAAAAAACCGTCTTTTCGCACTTGAGTCCCTATTCATGTTTTAGGCCAATCCCATATTTAAATCATATTTAAATATGTCTTGCCTCGTTTCCAAAATCGAATTTGAATCACTTCAAATTTTTTTCTCTCACATTGTTACACGGCTTAATCCGAGCTAGCCGGGAGAACCTAAAAGACCTACAGATCATGAGCTCCAACGATACGAGATTAACCGACCAAACTCTTTAACCTAGCTAACCAACATTCGTTAACCCTGGAGACTCCACTAAAGTCCAAAGGTTGCACTATCTTCACTGTAGACATGTTGGGTTCTCTTGATATAACCATCATCAGTAAGTCGATCCTTCATAGGTCGTTCGTAATTACAAATGGGTCATATAAACCGTTTTACCCCCGTAATTACATCTTGTTCCTTAAGTCCCACTGACACCTTTAATGAACAATTGGTTTGTGGTCCAACCACCAAGCCAAATCCCTCTCGGGCCAGTGAGAGGGTGGGTACCCTTGTTCAAGACCCGGAGTCAACACGTAAGGGAACAATCTCTCTACTAAACCCTAAAGGCGGGTATGAGGGAATTCCATCTCGCAGGACTATGTTCTCAGCTATCTATTCCGTCTTATCCCCAAGATGACAGGCTTATTGAGTCGACGATCTCGAGCCACTCTCACCCGTACAAGTCGAAGGATAAGCCCGAATAAACAGAAGTTCATAGTGTGCTCAAGATTCAGATCGAGTTACCTAGTTCATCATATGAAAAAGTCGGTCATTACGGTAAACGGAGTTGTAAAAAAAGAGCAACTTGATTTTGCGGTTCAGTGTTGTGCAAACTTATTGCGTAAGACTCCCCCACGCGCATGTCTCCACATGAACGATTTTGGATCACATTGTTTGTACTATACAAAGCAGGCCGCGTCCATAATGTCCTCAGAATAAGGTACCCAGCCTTATCCCTATACTATAGACCGTTCTGGCTATTACTCAAACTTGATCCACAATCATGCCACACATGAAGTTCAAGTATTCATACGGTAGCCATGGATTGGAATAGATTAATGTAAACGTAATTCACTTTATTCAATAACAACTTTACTGAATAAATCTCAATAACTACTTTATTGCTAAATAGAATATACATTCAATTTACAAACCACGAGTTTTAGGACATAAAATCCAACATTTTTTTTCATTTTTTTCTTCTAAATTATTATTATTACAAAATATATATCTATATTATATTGGATCGAGCCTCTAGGCCGGCTCAACGAGCCGATCAAAATACGACTCGAACGGTCCATAGGCCGATCCAATTAAAAAAACAGATCCATATCTAATCCAATTCATGAAAGGGTTGGGCTGGGCCGGTCTGGTCAACCGTTGACTATAGGCCAGGATTGAGCCGATCTTTGGGCTTCGGGCCCGAGGCTGACCTTCAATCCAATAGCTTCGAAAGATGGCATAGCCAGCGTTTTTCATAACAAAAAAAAAACACTCGATCAAGTTTAGTGGTTGTACCTTGATTCAAAATTTGATTCAAAGAGGAGCTAGAGAAAGTAGGGTTTGTAGTTTACAAGACAATACTCTTAAGCTTTTGTACACGCTGCATTAATTAATCTACAGCAGGGTACTTTTGACCTAGAACTTGCACAACACGTTAAGTACACCAATAGAGGAGAACACGTGGCAACAAACCACGGGAAAGCAATGATACACAAAAGGATATAATTAGAACTGTTAGATGCTGTTGCAAGTGAATTCTGAAAACTCAGGAAAAAAAAAAAAAAAAAACCGCTCAAACCGACGGTTTGGCAGGTTCAATTTTGAAATTAGTAAAATAAAAATATTTCCATAGGTTTCGAAGTTTTTGTTTATATTTCACCTCCCTTATTTCCTACTCGACGAACCGCCAGACTGAATCGACGGTTAATCAATCGGAGCGGGGTTCAGTTGTGTTTCTTTAGTGGTTAAAATTCGGTTAACCAGCGAAAGAAGCTATAAAAGGAAGAGCAAAAAAAAAAAACATTTTACATAATGTAAAATATTAAATGCAAGAAAGAGGGGTAATTTGATATTTAAAAGATGTTAGATATTATAATTGTGAATATGTTTTGACATTTATGAAATATCATAAGAAAAAAAAAATCCTATCAATCATAAAATGAAAGAACTTTAAACATGAAATACGTAGGCAAGGCTAAAATTCTGTGAACTGTCGGATAGGCCGACAACGACAATTTAATACCTGTGTCTGTCATACATAAATAACCTTCAGGTACTGTAATAGACTCGAAAGAAATATAATAATTGCAGTTGGTTAAATCTAATAAGAAATATTCTTACCTTTTTTTTCACCAGAAGAATAATAAAAAACATGAAAATCAAAGTGTAGATTAGATTCAAAAAAGAAAAGATCCTTGAAAACGATCAGATACTAGGTAGGTAAGAACACCAAAAAAGGTACATACATATAAACGATAGCACGACAGTAACCCAGAAGAAGCAAACTTCACCTGGTGCCACCAGTTTTCTGCTTAGCCTTCTCGATAAGGGGTTTCAACTGTTTTTTTTCCGCAAGAATTTTCAGAAAGTTGAACAAAAAGGGTATGTAATTGTGTTTCCTTCTGATATTTTCAGTTCTCCACTTCTTCAGCTTTTCTTCCTCCATCAAGATTTTCTCTGTGGCGCTCTCAATCCCAGCATTTACTTCTGATAGCGATTTGTTTAGAAACTCATTATTGCTATTATTTTCCAACAGTGTTTCTGACTGCAAGGCAGCCAACTGCTGCAAGATGCGCTCTCTCTTCTTCTGGAGCTCCTTAAGCTCGCCAGTGTACATCTCTTTTCTATTCTTTATTATGGCCATCAGGTTGAATCTTATCTCACTCTTTGAGTACCTTTCAATGCGTTCCTGAATCACCGGTTGAACCATCTTCAGCCACTCTAGGTCCCCTTGACTGCCTGGGCAAGGGCCATGGCTAACAGGTCCCTCCTTTAACCCATCAAGTTCATAAAGTACCCCTTCGATAGGCAAGTAGCTTATAAAATGGTACACATCATCATCCTTGCTAGAAGCTTTTTGCTCATCCGGAACAAAAGGTTCTGGCCTTGCAAAACTATTATGGGCCGTACGTATAGCTTCACTATTATTAATAGCCAAACCTTTGAGTTCAGGGGGGAAGTTCTTAGTAAAATCCTTCAACTTGGATAATTCTGGGCCAATGTCAATATCTGGGCAATTCATCAGAATAGACAAGATTGCTTGAGTTGCACAAGCATTGTTAATTACCTGTGGACAGGGCAAAAAAAACTGAAAATAAGAAAAAGTCAACAAAATAAGCATTACATTTGTATTTATCACTTGAGAAGTGATTGCTGTCCATGTTCTCAATATCACAAAGCTAACCTGACTTGCAAAAAATAAATTTGGGTTGTGATCCTTAATAACAAGACGGTCATCTTTTTCCCCCGGACGCCATTTGAATAGAAATATCAACCCATATACAGGCCTGAAGATTATAGAAGGATGGAATAGATTAAAATACATTGCCATATTTATTAAATGTCAGACACAAAAATCGAACATCATACCTCATATTGTTTAGAGAGTCAAGATCCAACGAGTACAACTCTTCAACCTAAAAACATATCGTTTTCAAAGAAGCCATGTAAGATTATAACATCCTAACCCTAATCCTAATGAAAAGAAAAAATGGGCTCCCTGCTTGTTTCACCTTGTGGCGCAAAAAAAATAAATAAAAGAAGACCATGGCCTCCCTTTAATCAATACAGAAATTTTAGTGGACCTTCCAGTTCAAAGTCAAGATATCCACTAGACCAAAATAAAAGTCACGATAAAATAACAATGTCCGGGTTCACACTTGTAATAACCTCTTTCACCACCCTCCTCTTATCCCGAACCCCCAACCCCCCAACATTCCAGAAAAAAACCCTTCATTGGGGATCCGTGACCACCCCGGCTTGCTTTGCCGCCTTCTTACCTTCGTAATTTACCGTGCAATCCAACTTTTTAAGCTCCCTATTAAGCTTCCCTTCCCCTCTACAAGCATTGCTCTTTTTAGAAGATCCTTCAATAGCTGAAGTCATAATCAGCAGATCTAAAGCCGCTGGGACCTCATGAATTCCCACCGAGGCTAACTTTGCCCAACCATACGGCCAAAATCCAACGCCAAGCCCCGCAAGCGGGCTGTCTTGGGGACCCACCGAATTAAACAAAGGCCCCCCAACAACCCCAAAATCTGAACAAGGAGGAGAATCACCCCTAAGATGTTCCTATTCGACATCTTCTCAACCCGTGAGAGGAGCTTCTAGGAGGGAAGAGAAGCTTGTGGCTAGCCATTGTTGCGATTCTTTTTTCAGAGAAAGTGTGTAAGATCTATCCTTGTTTGCTTTAGTGATGTGAAGCCAAATCCCTCCGGAAATGGAGAAGGTTTTCCTGTCAATGGTGAATGTGTGTGTGTGTGAACATCACTAGGATTCATGGAATGAACCTTTACACTGGTTACTAAATTAAATATCATTAGAATTGTTCTATCCCTGGCTTTTAGCCATGCAGCCCTTCTATCAATTGAATATTAACAATCTTTTTCTGGACGGTGACCAAGGAGTATTTGTTCAAAGACCAAAGAGCTAGGAACCCAAGAAAAAAGGGAGAAAAGAGTGTAGGCTAAGAGAATTGTTCTATCCCTTGCTTTTAGTGATGCTTAGCCCTTCTATCAATTGAATATTAACAATGTTTCTCTACGGGGACCTAGGAGGTATTTGTGCAAATACCAAAGAGCTAGGAACCCAAGAAAAAAAGAAGAAAAGAGTGTAGGCTAAGAGAATTGTTCTATCCCTTGCTTTTAGCCATGCTTAGCCCTTCTATCAATTGAATATTAACAATATTTTTCTCGACGGGGACCTAGGAGTATTTGTGCAAATACCAAAGAGCTAGGAACCCAAGAAAAAAGGGAGAAAGAGTGTAGGCTAAGAAGGCTGTATAATGGTCTTAAGTAACCTTTCGGAACCTGATTAAAAAATTAGGACATGGTTATATTCCATGTCAGGCCAACCACACTTGTTTGTCAAACATTTCTAAAAAAGGAAACTGACTTTTATCATTGTGTCTATCGACGATGTCATCCTTACTAGAGATTAGAGTTGAAAAACTTACTTCGGTTGACTGAATCTGAAGTTAAAGGACCCAGAAAATCTGAAGTACTTCCTTGATATGGAAATTGCAAGGTGTCTTAAGGCTGTGCAAGTGCCTCTCTAAGGAAATATGTTCTTGACATGTTAAAAGAAACAAGCATAACCGGGAAGCAAACCTATTGCAAAGTTTGTCGGTTCATGAATAATCCAAAGTAAGAACACATGCAAGTTGTCTACTGTATACCAACATGTGTCAAAAGGATTCCAGGAGAAGGTTTATTCATTAAAAGATTGACAAATAAAATATTGAAATTTAGCAAATCAAGCAGGATCAATAGTCAATAAAAGATGCACTTCCAGATACTGGATGCACCTACGATGTATGGAGAAACTTAATGACATGGTGAAGTAAAAGATAAGTGGTGGTTAACGAAAGTGTTGAAGGTTGAATTCAAAACATGTTGAAATTGGCTGACACTTCATCGAACAGAAGAAACAAAAACTGACTCATTTACATCCTCTAACCAAAGATTTTCCCCAGTCCAAGTTTGCAAATTTCAAATCCAAGCTAAATTCAACCAACAATTACAACCCAAATTCCAACTTGAGGAAGAATTTAGAAGACATTGTAGCCAACTTCTTCACCTTATACTTGGGTAGCCAATCCTTTGAGATCCACAACCACAGACTCAATTCCTATGTAATTGGCTCTTTATATAGAATTTGTTCCTTGCAAATAGATTGATCTTTTTTTTTTACTTAGTTTGTCGTAGTATCTTGTTCTCCTATATAAGTTCAGACTTGGTCATAGTGTGAGTCGACAAGAGTTGAAAACTAATATGCTCCATAAATACAACATGACAAGAAACATATAATTTGTCAGTAATAGTATTAAAACAACGACGTCCCTTTTGACATATACAATCACCCAAGGAAACTCAAAGAAGAGCCAAAGACATGCAAAGAAGAAGAATAAATAAAGTAGGGTTGGAATCTTATTAATCCAATAGTTAGAATTGCTTCTCCCGGAAGTTCACTAGGAACATGGCCTAATAATAAAAGAGAATTGAGTTGTTTCAACCATGTGCTTATGTTTTGTTTCAACACCATTTTGTTTAGGGGTATCTATACAATACAAGACTTTTGATGCACACAATAGCATTGGAAGAGTATCTTGCTCTTTGTTTGTGCAATCCTACGCAAAAATTTCTTTTTTTGAAAAGGATCCTACGCCATATTTTCTAATATGGGGATATAATAAATCATGCTTTAGTTAGTTGTTTCCTCTTTTGTAAATTGAATTATAAACTTGATTTTCTTCCTCTCGTATGTTGCTCTTCAATTTAATATGGTAATTGGAATCCTTCCAAAGTATCCAATAATCACATCCATCTTGAAATATTTTCATGTTTGTATAACCCAATTTCAATCACAAGGAAATCAAATAAAAGAAGCAAAATTATTTGAAGCCTTTTCAATTTGTCCAACTTTTTTTACATCTAATATTAGGAGCTTAAGAGATATCCGTATCTTCAGATTACAATAGCATGCATAATTAGAGATATGGGCCAAAAGAAAAAGGCAATGGCATATGGAAAAACAACAACATTGGCATCCAAATAAAGCCTACCTGCACGCCTTTTACTTGCATCTGTTGAATAAGCTCCGTAAAGACACCTGGAAAGGAAACAACAATGATCTAAAAAAATTCTTAATTCAATTGAATACTCATAACTACTATATAAACAATTTCTGAGACAACTTGAATACTACAAAAATAAATTAGACACTATACTTCTACAAGCGTGCTAAGCAGCAACCAGCAAGTTATCTACTTGTTTCTTAATATCTAATCTACAGGTAAAAACATTAAAATAGACAGATTGGAAAAGCATGAATATAATACTTAAGTAGAAAAAGGAAGAACAAGGACCAACAAAATTTTATACCAGGGTCAGATTCAATTGTGCACCAAGACATGATGATTCCAGAAGCTGCACAACAAAAAGGGATCTTCAAAACATATGTCCAAACATAGTTTAAACTAACATATTTTTAGAAAATATAACTAGCAGCGCTCATCAGTAATTGATTGATATCCACCACTGATAACCCAAAAATATGGGGCAAAATTGCAGATTAACAAGAAGAATAGATTTAATCAAGGAAGGACGAATAAGTGACTGGTGATATGGACATCTCTCCTTCAGGGATAAACTCCTCTTACGTGAAAGGAAGGTGAACAAATTTCTGTCTACAAAAAAGACGTAAGAAGAAAGATATGGGAACAAAATAGAGTTGGGATCTAAAATATCCCACAAGTCCAACCTCACCCAGGAGTTGTCCTTTTTTTCCACCAACAAGAGTGTTTAGTGGGATAATCAGATAATCATGACATTGTGCTAAATAACTGGAAAATCGAGAGGCTCGTGGGAAGAAAAAAAAAACAAAAAAGTTGTGCCCCCACAATTTACCTTAGGACAATTCTAAAATTTCACGTCTCATCATCTAAAATTAAATCTACAGTATCCATAACACCTATATGATGCAGAAAACACATCAAAAGATATAATAATAGTAAACCCATCTAAATACAAAGCAAGCATGGTCAAACGACTATCCGGAGTCCATTACTAAATCTCCGAAATAACTAAATGAGCCTGGAAAAAGCGACGGATGAATTAAATAAGAAGAAATCACAGATTAATCTATATCTATATCTGTAATATAGATAAAAGTCTATACTAAGGGAAGAATCTTTAGGTCTTACAAAGCATAAAGACCGCTGACGGCTCTTATTTCAGTCATTTCAAAGTATCATTACTTATTGATTAAAAAAGACTCAACATCTTATCCCCAACTACAATCAACAAATATACAAATATAAGTATGCTTGAAGTTGTTCGGTATATCAAAATAATTCCTACAAGCTAGGGATTAAAAGAGAATTGGATAATCCGGTAGATTACTTCGACTCATTAACAAGTGGAGGTGTTTTTTTTTGTAACACATTTAGATTTCCTCGACTGATTCTGTGATAAATAAAGAAGGGAGATGCTGGAAAATTCATGGTTGCAGAAACAAGACAATTTTCAGCATAGACCAAAGAGATAAACAGATGATCAAAGCCTCAATTGACAGACATATGCAACAAATCAAAAGGAAGAGGGAGATGATCTACTTTTTTTTTTTTTTTAATCTTTATTGTGTGGGTTGTTTTGAAGTGATGCCTGCCTGATGAACTGCCCGTAAAAAATGTACCGGAGGGAATCGCTATCCCCTCCGGAATACATAACAATAATCTCAATCCTCCATTCTTTCATTAGAAAAGTCCTAGTTTGTGTTTTTCAAGTGAGAAGAAAGGCATAGATGGAGATCGGGTGAATACCAGTAACAACAAGAGAGTAGAAATTCAGTGCAAATTAAGCCCGCTGGAAGGGAGGATGCGGCGGCCCTGAACGGGAGAGAGGCGGCGGCGACGCTGAGCTGCTGAAACGGAGGAGGAGACGGCGTGAAGAAGAAGAAGTGGAGCGCGTTAGAGTGAGAGGAAGATGAAATGCTTTTTTTTTTTTTTGTTTGAAACAAGAAGAAAGGCTTTAGGGCTTCCTCTTTCTTTTATTTATTTTTATTTTATTTTATTTTACTGAGTGATTGTTTTTTTCTTTCCTTTTTAAAGAAAAAGAAAAGGGATAACCAGGAATGAGAATGACCAAAAGTGTGTGTCTACGCAGGAAGAATGACTAAAATATCTCGGATTCAAAATTTTTAAAATACTCCTAAAATAATCGCCAGACTTAAACACAAAAAAAAAACCAGTTTAAAAAAATGAAAAAAAAAATTATCATTAACTAATTTTTCATACCAAACAATAAACATTCGGCTCAGAGTCCAATCGAGCATAGCTAAATTGTCATAAGATTGTGTTGATTAAGAGATCATGGCCAAAGCGAGCATAGCTCTGACATATGTATGACTTGATGACCAAGAGGTCTGTGGTTCGAAACCCCCCACTCCCAATGTACTCAAAAAAAATAAACATTCATTTCTCCCTTCTTGATTTTCTGAAATATGATTTGCACTCAAATTATTGTAGTCGTGACCTACACCAAGGAAGTAGAGTTGTGATCGTAGAGATGGAAGAAACATCACACCATATTTATAATCACATAAGAATCTAACATCCATCCAACAGGGAAGAAACATCATTAACCAAAAATAAATAATAATAAATCAATATCGGGAACGGAATGATGGATCTACAAGTGAAATCGTGGAAAATAACAAACTAACTTGAAATCACTAAAGACTTTCTGCATCACATCATTAGAAGTTTCTTATAATTGATGATTCAACCTTTGTTGTTGCAATAAAGAATCGTGCTCAAAGAATATAAACGAACATAAAAATTAATGAATCATATATAACATAATAGAAGATAAATAGCTAAAACGAGCATGACTCAACGGGCATATGTATGTGTTGACGACCAAGAGGTCCGTGGTTCGAATTCCCCACCCCAATGTACTAAAAAAAAAATAGAAGATAAATAAGAAAATAGGTGAATCGAATAAATTTATATGTGACATCCAAAAAATAGAGTAGACCCATTAACTTCTTCCTGGCTCTAATGCTCAAAGTTCAGACCCAATTAATTAAATTCATCCAACTATATTTTAAAATATAATATTTAAAATTTTGAAACAAGATTTATAAGAAATTAAATCACATCATTTAAAAACGAGTTTAATAATATAAAATCATTGATACAACCACAGTAGCTAAAATGATATTATCATGATTGATTGGTGGCAAAGGATAATAAGTTAATGATGAACTTCATTGTTATTGGGAATGAGTAACCCATACTCTTTTTCTAGTTTTTTTTTAGTTCATTGGAGTGAGAATTGAACCACAGACCTCTTGGTCATCAAAACATACATGTATGTCTGAGCTATTCTCGCTTTGAAATACTCTTTTTGTAGTTATAAAAAAATAAAGAGGTTGCAAACTTTTGAGATTGAAAAACGATTCAATAATTAAATATAATTAAATAATATTTTTTTATTTTATATATATTTTCATATTTTAAATTTTTTAAGATTCAACCATTAAAGATTATGTCAATTTGGGCTTGTGGGCTTTAGTGTTTGTTTTGGGCTTCACCATTTCCTAACAATCTCCAACTTGAAGACAAAACACCTCCCACGACAATGAAACTGATCACCTTGACAAACTCCAAGGATTCTGTTATTTTTTATCTTCTTGGCAAACTCTAAGGTTCAAAAAACCTGTAAAATAACAAAAATTACAAAAAGATAGGTAATCATCAGAAAGTAATTGTAGTGCATCTGTGCTTGCCCTGAGGAAAGAGCTTGAAACGTGGATCTGTCTCCTAGAAGAAAAAGATAGACACGTCCTCCCACTTCAGCTAAGTGGTAACAACTGACATCTTCTTCAACCCTGAATCATTGTTCATAAAGAAGATATATTTTGAGAATGACTTGAATTCTTTATTCAAACATGCTGCCAAGCTAGAGAGCTTTCCTTTGACCTTAACAACTGCTCTGGCCTTCCACTTCGATACCTCCACTCGTCTTGGCGACTTTTTCAACTCGTTCAAGCATCTGACAATTGGGGGTTGACAATAACCATCAACTTTCTCTTCTGGACTTCCCAATTGTTTCTGAATTGAAGGATCATGATATGAGTGATCAAACTTGGCTATCAGTGCTGCTGGCTCACCTCTGTAACAACCATCTACAACTTTAATTGGCATCCACCGTCTCTTTGCTTCTTTGGCAACATTCAACTGACATCTGTATAGTGTAGATTTTCTGTGGTCAACTGCCACTACCTGGGATCCTAGTATGAGTTTACACTGGCTACTTCCAGACTCACTCTTGTAGCCTTCATCCACCAACTTTCTAGTAGAGATGAGATTCATCTTAATATTGGGCACAAACTTGACATCATGCAACACCAGAACACTACCACATTCTAACTTCAGACTCACATTCCCAATCTCACTGGTTTTGGAGACTCTACCATCACTCATTCTCACTAGACCTTGATGTTATCTTGTGAAAGATGTGAACAAACTTCTATATGAAGTTATGTGAACTGACGTTGCACTGTCTAAAATCCACTTAGATGAATTACTACAACTCTCTGTGTCGCTTCCAACACAGACACAAGCATCATCAAATATGTTTGCCTCATGTTGCTTTTCCTGAACCTCTCTTAGTTTTCTACATTGACTCTCATAGTGACCTATTTTGTGACAATAAAAGCATTCTATCTCCTTGTTCCTATGATCCCACTTATTTCCACTACTACTCGGTTTCATAAATTCTTTACCCTTAGTCAAAGCTAAAACTGATTCTATAGTAGATGACTCTCTACCACTACTTTTTCTATGAATTTCTTCAGCTAGAGCTAAATCAAAAAACCTTGAAAACTTCAGAGTATTTTCCCCTATCGAATTAGACACAATTGTATTCATCGTTTCCCAATTTTCAGGTAAAGAAATTAATAACTGAATAACATATACTTCATCAGTAAATTATAACTTAACAGACTTCAACTGATTAATCAAAGTGGTAACTTCATTAATATAAAAATTAACAAATGTATCTTCAACCATTTGCATGTTGAAAAATTTCTTAAGAAGATAGGCTTTACTGTTAGCAGACGATTTCTCGTACCTATTTGTAAGCGCTTTGCTGCGTGCTCAATGTGTGGAAATAGATATAGAGCACTCAAATCATGCAAGTATACATGATCTACTGCAGCAAGTAATAAGTATTTTTATATCGTATCCACAAAGATTTGATTAAGTTTATGCTAAAAACAGATCGATTGAAAACAAATGTAATCGGTGACAAAATGTTCTTGGTTGAGTTGCAGAAATAATGACAGAACATAAAAAACGCAGAAACAAGTTAATAGCGAAAATGCTGAGATAATAAAAACTTAGTGAAATAACTAAAGACAGAGAATACAACTAAAGATAAAAATGCGATAAAAAGCGGTGACAAAATAAACGCGACAGGCAACCGGCAATAGAATAACTTCACGAAAATGAGAAAAACAAGGTCATGTCAGAGTAAGCTTGAAGTAATCAACCACAATGATGCTTTAGCGAAACAAATGCTTAAGTTAACCACACAACATTATCATAGAAACCCTCTCGGTATTTCAAGCATTAGAAGCCAACTCTCGTTGTACTTCTATTCATATAAGCATGATGTTGAATAGTGTGCTAGGTGAGTGCATATCTTTAAACTTCTCACTAGTTACCATGGAAGGCTAGCAAAAACATGAATAACCAGAACTTCCTACTCCTCTCGGAGATCAAAAGCTCATTAACATATAATGGATGGCTGGTCGAAAATGTATTGTTAGAATTAAAACAAACATGCTTGAAGGCTTGCACAAATGATAGTTAAAACATCAAAGGATCTTTTAATTCATACTTCTAACTGTTTCCTTGAGAGGTTTAGTTCATGCTACAAGATAGGAGCACAAAATGGCTCAAAGAAAACGTAATGACAACAACAAACATACTGAAAACAGAGTTCAAAACGTTCAACATAAAAAAATAGATGATGAGAAAAAAGAGAAGGGGAAGAAGATTATGCTCCAACAAAACTTCAGCGACGGAGAAAAGTTCCTTGCCAAGGCTTAAGCTCAGCTCCTTCTTCTCCGGCGACCGGAATCAATGACCGCCTAGTTGCCCTAAAAACTAAGGTAAAATGTCTCTCTAAAAGCTCTCCCAAAAATTCTCTCTCATTTTCTTTAAATACCATTAAAGTTTCCCCAAAAGTTGCCCTAAAACGACCATATTCTCTCATTGGTTGGAAAAAAGCAAATTTGATTTTCTGTGTGTACGGAAGGGGACAATGTCTGCCAACCCACGTGCTCGGGTACAGTTTTTGCGAAAGTTTTGCTTGCTCCATATTTCCGCGATAATTTTGCCTCCAGATTTTGCTTCTCATTATGCCAAAGCATCATTCCTCGCAAAACCCTACACTTAGACATAATTGCATTACTTTTCAATATTTGTAGGCATTTTTCTTAATATTTCATGCAAACGCTAAAAAATAAGAATTTACAACTAATGGCCAAAACAAATGAATTCTAAAAAGCTCTAACTCAATAAAAGAGTTGATTCTATCTCAAAATGATACCAAATAACTCTTATTTGGAGAGTTATCACGCTTCCATTAACTTTATTGCAGTAGTCTCGTTGGCTACAAGACTAGCAACTTCCATTGACAAACACATTCTTATGTTTGCAACTGCTTGTTCATCTAGATCCTCTCAATCTTCATCTGACATCTTGATGGACCAAAACGTGTGTGTTTAATTTGGTTCAATAACCTGCAATAGATGTATGGTCAAGTGCAAGTATACACTGTCAATCAAGTAATAAAATGGAAAGTATTCCAAGTATCGTATCCCAAGAGACTGTTGAAGAATTTAGTTTTAGAAAGAATTTGTTTTTCGAATGCAATGAAAAGTAACAAAAATAAATTGATAATGTTTGGTTGGTTTTGGGTTGAAAAGAAATAATAAAAAAAACAGGGATTCAATCATGTTTCAGCCCTAAGTTGAGTTTACTTGACAGCCTGTGACCACAGAGTCACCACATAGTACCTTATGCTTTTGGATCAGATTCATCTCCTATTCAGCCTCTTTGCAAGTACCTTTAGGAGTCTAAGCCATTATACTCACGGTCTAGTGGATAATGTGATCTTAGATGATTAAGTATGCAATCCTATTGATCCTATAGTCTTTTGCCCCAATCATCAAGGACAATCGACGAAATCCTATTCCTAGGTTTTTCTGCTATATCACCTTTACGAGAGCCGTTAATTGCCCGACCTGTCCAGTATCGACATTAACATTTCATGCTAATTAAGTGATCAATTTAATATAACATTTTTGCATATATTCAGTAAAGGACGAACCACATAAGGCATAAGGGTAAAACTGTAATTTACAGCTGTCAAGCTAGCTCATTTCTTAACGGGCATTCACATAATTGAATCCCTTAGGAAAACTTAGCTCATAATGAGAACTAGACTAAAATACTTCATTGAAAAATAATTCATAAGTGCAAAAATTGCTAAAAGGGTAAAATGGTAATTTTACTCGAAAATTAAAGATAAAATGAAAATGGAATAAAAACAGAATGTAAATAATAAATAAAGGACAGAATTAGAATAACAAAGGTTTTGAACTGAAAATTAAATTATAAATGCGAAAGTTGCTAAAAGGGTAAAATGGTAATTTTACATGTAAAGTTAAGAACGAAAATAAGTGCGAAATAAAAACATAATGTAAATAGAAAATGTGCAGAATTAAATAGAAAGTAAATCTGGAAATTTTCCAACTTTCTCTCTCTCGAACTCGTGGACAACGAATGAAGGGTCTCTACTCGCTCGATTCACGTCGTCAATGCAAATCGAATCCTCGCAGCACCTTCCTTTCGGAGCTGGCTGAAGTAGAACTATTACAGAGGAGTGGTCCGCTCTTGTTTGGAATTTCGGGAATTTAGGTGAGTTCTTCGAGAGAGAAAGGAGGTTGATCGACTATGTGGAGATTGATTGTTGTAAAGAAATTATCGATGATTTGAATGAAGGCTTGAGGTGCCTTTTATAGGCCTTGGGGTTTGTTTGGAAGTTGCTAAAATGAGGGAGAAATCTTTGGAAATGTTTGTTAGGTCAAATAGGGAGTAGGTTGGCTGAATCTTTGGAAGATCTTTGACAAAATATCTCAACCAATTCGTTTGACCAGTCAACTGCACTCTGTGGCCTCTTAAGTGGCCACAAGCTGGATTCTGCACTCTGTGACTCCTCTGTGGCCACAAGCTAGATTTTGCACTCTGTGACTCCTCTGTGGCCACAAGCTGAAGCAGAATACAGTTTTTCTGAAAATAATTAAAACAACATTCATTCTTATAAAAAATGACTCTTTTACCCTCTTAATTGCTTCATAATGACAAAACGACCTTGAGCATGTGACTTTCCTATTTTTATTCTTTTCTTATCAATTACATGCACAATTATCTTTAATTCAACTCAAAAATTCAATTAATGAGTATGCTTTAAAGGGTAAAAATATGACATAAATGACGTTCATCACATCTCTTTCAATCTCTCGTTCAGTGCCTTGTGCACTTTCAGGTTAGAAAATCCTTCACTTGCATCTTCCAATAACCAAAATTTTCCCCATCAAATTTTGTGACCCCCTCAATTTTTTTTTGGATTCGTCACTCCCATGATTCCTAGACCGAAAGCTTTGATACCACTTGTTGGGAAAAATACAAGATATATAAATAACACTAAATAACAACAAGATTATATCTCTTGTTCCCACTTCACAGGTTATAACCAAATAAGTTATCGATCACAAAATACAATAATAAAGATAAATGAAAAGAGAACAACACCGAAAGTTATACTGGTTCGCCCCGATCTCGGAACTACGTCCAGTCTTCTACAACTACAAGTTTAACTATAATGGAGATTACAAGAAGCCTCAACTCAGCCTCAACTCAGCGCTACAAACTACCCTCAGCCCAACAATGACTATTGACTTTCAAGTATCAGAACCCAATAGCTTGGGATGAACAACAAAGAAAAAACCGCTCAAACCTCTGTGAGCTACTACCACATAAATCAAAGAAAGATCTCCTGCCTTTCTTTTCTTCAATGACACCCACGACTTACACAAAAAAAAAAATATTCTTTTGTTTCAATTTGCTGCACAATTTTTTTCTCCAACCTTTGGCATCCTTTTATTAGAGAAAAAATCATCTCCCCACCTATTTAATTGCAAATCAATTGCTGCCAAAATTAAAATCAATTAAAAAGATTACTTAACTATGTCAATTTGGGCTTGTGGGCTTTAGTGTTTGTTTTGGGCTTCGCCATTTCCTAACGTAACACAATGTGGGAGTGTGAATTCGAACTCCCAATATTTTTTGTGATAATTTTTTAAAACGCGCATTGTACGTGGTTTCTAAACTTTAAAATATATATCACCGACCAAAAAACAGATTAAAAGAAAAAGAAAGTTTGTATTAAAAAAAAACTAGGGACATAATATATATCAGCGAGCAGACAAAATTGGATTGAAAGCATTTGAAATTCCGGAAGTTAATTGGCATTTGGCTAGGGTCAGAATTGGATTCAAAGCATTTAACATTAGGACCGTATAATTTCTGTTGTACAAATTAATAATCTAACACACATATTGTGGATAACTTATTTGATTAAAAACAAAATGGAAATGAAGAATAAATGAGATAAGACAAACTTACTTAAAAATATAATTAGCCAGAGTTTGTGTAACTCCACATATTATGAAGAGTCAACCACTAATTTATTGAAAGAAATAATTTGTTGGAGAGGAATGTTGGCATTATTCTACAACAGAGAGGAGGTAGGGAAATATGCAAGGCTAGAAATAAAAAAGGAGATCGAAGTTAGAGAAAAACTTGCAGTATTCTAAAAAAAGAGAGGAGGTAGGCAAATATGCAAGGCTAGAAATAAAAGGAGATCCAAGTTAGAGAAAAACTTGCAGTCTAAAAGCTTGATAAATTGACTTTAATGTGTATATAAATGAAGGATTCAAAAGGGTAACCATAAGGGAACACGACAATAACCCTTTTTCTTACCATTTTGGGTTACATAGACTGCTCAAGAACAAGAGCAGTGAATTGGCAAAAATATCGAAAGAGAAAGAAGAAATGGGTGGGTTGATGTTTACCGTGCTACTTTGCCTCTCCGCTGCAACAATGTGGACGGTTCGGGCTGAAGACCCTTATTTCTTCTTTACATGGAACGTCACCTATGGCACCATCTCTCCCTTGGGCGTTCCCCAACAAGGCATTCTTATCAACGGTGAATTCCCCGGACCTAATATCAACTCCACATCCAACAATAACATAGTCATTAACGTTTTTAACAACCTTGATGAACCCTTCCTTCTACATTGGTACGCTAATTATATTTATATTTACACACACATATACACATATATAGAACTATTTTTTCTCCCTTAACTCAAGGACATAATACAACAAGAATTGAAATTGGACTTGCAGGAGCGGTATTCAACAAAGGAAGAACTCGTGGCAAGATGGACTACTTGGAACAAATTGCCCAATCCCACCGGGAACAAACTTCACTTACAAATTCCAAGTTAAGGATCAAATTGGAAGCTTCTTCTACTATCCATCAACTGCCATGCACAGAGCAGCCGGAGCCTTCGGTGGTCTCCGTGTGAATAGTCGTTTACTCATTCCTGTTCCTTATGCTGACCCTGAAGATGATTACACTGTCCTTATTGGTGACTGGTACACAAAGAGTCACACCATTCTTAAGCAATTCTTGGATAGTGGTCGCTCCATTGCTAGACCTGACGGTGTCCTCATTAACGGAAAGATTGCAAAGGGTGATGGAACCGATGAGCCACTCTTCACCATGAAGCCTGAGAAGACTTACAAGTATCGAGTTTGCAACGTTGGACTGAAGACATCTCTTAACTTCAGATTCCAAGGTCACACCATGAAGTTGGTAGAGATGGAGGGATCTCATGTGGTGCAGAACGATTATCAATCACTCGACGCCCATGTGGGGCAATGCTTTACAGTGCTAGTCACAGCCAACCAAGAGCCCAAGGACTATTACATGGTTGCATCCACTAGGTTTATGAAGAACGTTCTTGTCAGTAAAGGCATTGTTCGTTACACAAATGGCAAAGGTCCCGCCTCTCCTGAAATTCCGGAGGCACCGGTGGGTTGGGCTTGGTCCCTCAATCAATTTCGTACCTTTCGCTGGAACCTCACTGCCAGTGCTGCTAGGCCTAATCCCCAAGGTTCCTACCACTATGGCTCCATCAACATTACTCGTACCATCAAACTAGTCAATTCAGCTAGTAAGGTGGATGGTAAGCTGCGATATGCCATCAATGGCGTCTCCCATGTTGATCCTGAAACTCCATTGAAGCTTGCAGAGTACTTCGGAGTCGCTGACAAGGTCTTCAAGTACGATACCATTTCTGATGAAGGACTAGCAGAAGGTGCAACCACTATGACTGTTGCTCCTAATGTTGTTAATCAAACCTTCCGCAACTTCGTAGAGATCATTTTTGAGAACCACGAGAAAAGCCTCCAGTCGTGGCACTTGAATGGTTACTCCTTCTTTGCTGTTGCGTAAGTATAATGTTGACTGGTTGTATAAATACAACTTTTGTATTCCCAATTTACACATGGCTAATTAGTTTCTCTTCAATATTTCACAGTATTGAGCCTGGGAAATGGTCTCCAGAAAAACGATCAAACTACAATCTTCTAGATGCCTTGAGCAGACATACAATCCAAGTCTTTCCTAAGTCGTGGGCAGCCATTCTTCTTACATTCGACAATGCTGGAATGTGGAACTTGAGGTCTGAGTTGACAGAAAATCGTTACTTGGGACAACAACTCTACATTAGTGTTCTTTCACCCGCTCGTTCCCTCAGAGATGAGTACAACATCCCAGATAACACTTTGCTCTGCGGATTGGTGAATAACATGTCATTGCATAAGCCATATACCATCTGAGACAATGCATCCACATTTCCTCACTCGAAGGTGAAAATATGATACAGATGAAGTAATTTGGGATGATTATGGTTGCAAGTAAAAACAATATAAGAATATATTCTTATAATTATCTTTGTAGCATGGACCTTCTTGTTTTTCTTTTCTCTTTTTTCCTCTTTATGTAATGAATTTTGAAATAAAACACAAATTCATTTTTCATTAATTAAGGTTTCGTAGTGGAACCGTGTTTGGTTCAATAATGCAGAAACAATTTCCTTAAAATGATATATATGAACTACAAATTTATTAATAATAAGTTAATAATGCATTGAGGTAAGTTAACTTTTGCACATACACAAAATTATTTAAATTTATGTTAAATCCATAACAATTTATTAATCTATCAAGAGAAAATATAATTTTAATGTATTAATATTATTATTATTATTTTGTTAATTTTTATATTATCTATTTTTACTCATTACAATATAAAAAAAAAAAAAAAAAAATGTAACAGATGTCAATTTATAGTAAAATAATTAAAAATATAGCATTTTTTTAAATAATTTACCGAAAATATAGCATTTTTTTAAACAATTTACCGATATGCCAATTTCTATCACTAGTATGGTCTATCGTTGATAATAGTCTTTTTTATAGAATTTTGCAAAAAAAATTAAACTTTACTAAATTTGCAATTATTTTGGGCTTGCTGTTTGTCCAACCAGCCCTAAAAATATATATATAAAAATATATAACTCATCTATCTAAATTTCACATTAAAAAATCATAAAATTATTTAAACTACGTTACTATTTTCAACAAATATTAGATATAAAGATTTGAACCTTCCAACTTTAAAGAAGAGAGGCAATTATCATTAAATTATGCTCACTTTGACATTTAAAAAAAAATGACAATTATCCATCTTACCCATTTAAAATATGTTTTAACTTGTACATGAAATTCTAATCGTTAAAAAGAAGAAATCGAATTTTAAAAAACCTAGACCGGAATCAGTTCCCCATCTTTATGATTGTTTTGAAAATTTCAAATATGAAAAATGTCATGAAAGATATGAAGATTTCAGGAGGGTTTAAAGCATTTCAGATCTAGAATTTTGTGACATTTGTGATAACGCCGATTGGAGGTCTGTGCGTGGGTCGTGGTCTCATCACCGCCATCTGAGAATCATCATGGGAGAGGGAGAGGGAGACGAAGACAGAGATGGAGAAGGAGGCAGGCGATAACGACGAAGTGGTAGACGACGACTGACGGCAATAACCATTGATGGTGAAGGTATGAGATGTACCATGAGAGAGAAAAATGAGGATAAAATAGAAAAAAATGAAAATGAAAAAAACAATGTCTAAGTTTAATAATTAAAAAATTTAAAAATATTTTTTAATACAAATTACGTGCCACGTCAGTAATCCGTTATTATTTAACAAAAAAAAATATTTGACGAAGAGACCAAAAATGCACTCAATACAAGCGAACTAAAATTGTTGATTTTGAAACCTTCACTTAAATGCTACAAAACCCAAACTCTCACCAACCATTAGGATTATTTATTTATTTTTATTAAAAATAATTAGAATTCCACCTACAAATTAAAATATATTTTAAATAGGTCAAATGGATAATTGTCATTTTTTTTTTCTCTAAGAATATCAAATGCGAATTTGTGATATTTGTGACAAAGTGAGCCCACCTCATTGGTAGAGATGTCTATTTGCCTCGCTCCGACCCGCCCCACCCTAAATGGGACGGGAAATCCCCGATTACACGGGAAGTGGGGCAGGGAGCGAGATTTTTTTTTGCTCAGTTTGCTAAATGGGGCGGGGACGGGTAATAGCATACCCGCTCCGCCCCGTTCCGAATACCCGCCCCCGTATACTTTTATATATATACATATATATATATTATTCATCAAAAAAATTAACTACACATTCCTTTTTTTTTTTTTTTTTTGTCTAAAAAACACACATCTTACCAATAGAGTTCCAAAAAAACACACTATCTTACAAATAAAGTTTATTGAATTAAATATATATAATATTAATCAACTTAACAAATAACAAAACTTAAAATAAATGGATAAGAATAAATTAAAAATTAAATTATTCGCAAAAATTACCCGGAAATATCTGTTACTCGCGAATTCCCCGGGAATACCCGTCCGTCCCTGCGAAATTAAAGGAATTTTGCGGGGACGAGTAATGAAATGGGGGACGGAGACAGGGGCGGGGAAGGCATTACTCGACCCTGTCCCGCCCCATGGACATCTCTACTCATTGGTAATTGACTCCATCCTTTAAAAGGTCGGATTTAAAACTCCATATCCCATATTTATTGAAAATAGTAATGTAGTTTAAATAATTTTATGAATTTTTAATGTGAAATTTATATAGATGAATCATATATTTTTATTAGGGGTGATAGTAGAAAAATTGAACCAATTCAATGTCCGAATTCCATTATCGCACCTCTTTGCTACTCATCACCGTCACCTCTTTGCTACTCATCACCGTCGCACTTTGCCCTTCACAACGCCATCACACTTTCTCCCTTCACGATGTCGTCACACTTTGCCCTTCACAACGTCATCGCACACTTTCATCACCTAGCGTTTTCGTTCCAAACTTCTAACAATCGTCGACTTGTCTTCATCCCTTACATTTTTGGTTCGTCTTCGCCTCATTTTGTGTTGTGAGAAATTATTCAAAGCGGCTAAACCAGAGAGAAAGAAAATAAGGGTTCTAAAGACAATGATGGAGTACTAGAAAGTGAAAGACAATTTTGCTTTTCAATTTTCTGGCTTTGTTTTCTCTCCTTCTCTAGTCTCTCCCCATCCCCACCTCATCTCCTCAGATTCTCCTCAATCACACAACTTTCGGCTTAGGCCAAAAAATGACAAAAAAAAAAAAAAAAAAACCTAATTATTCACAAAATCGAAATTCGATCTATGTGGAATATAATATATATAAATGAATTGTGCGTTTATTATTAGTGGTTCATAAATATTTTAAAGAAATTGTTTCTGCATTATTGAATCAAACACGCTTCCACTACGAAACCTTAGTTAATGAAAAATGAAGAGGAAAAAAGAGGGAAGAAAACAAGAAGGCTACAAAGAAAATTATCAGCGAATAATCTTATATTTTATTTTACTTGCAACAATAATCATGCATGAAAAATAAACCTTCCCAAATTACTACATGCGTATCATATTTTCACAATTGGAGCAAGGAAGGTGGATGAATTGTCTCAAATGGTATAGGGCTTTGTCAGTGACATGCCCTTCACCAAACCACATAGTAAAGTGTTATCTGGGATGTTGTACTCATCTCTGAGGGACCGAGCTGGTGAAAGAACACTGATGTAGAGTTGTTGTCCCAAGTAACGATTTTCTGTCAACTCGGACCTCAAGTTCCACATTCCAGCATTGTCGAATGTAAGAAGAATGGCTGCCCACGACTTAGGAAAGACTTGGATTGTATGCCTGCTCAATGCGTCTAGAAGATTGTAGTTTGATCTTTTTTCTGGAGACCATTTCCCAGGCTCAATGCTGTGAAATATTGAAGAGAAATTCATTAGTCATGTGTAAATTGGGAATACAAAAGCTGTATTTATACACATACACAAAATATTTTCAGTCAACAATACTTACGCAACAGCAAAGAAGGAATAGCCATTCAAATGCCACGATTGGAGGCTCTTTTCATGGTTCTCAAAAATGATCTCTACGAAATTGCGGAATGTTTGATTAACAACATTAGGAGCAACAGTCACGGTGGTAGTACCTTCTGCTAGTCCCTTATCAGAAATGGTATCATACTTGAAGACCTTGTCAGCGACTCCGAAGTACTCTGCAAGCTTCAATGGAGTTTCAGGATCAACATGAGAGATGCCATTGATGGCATATCGCAGCTTACCATCCACCTTACTAGCTAAATTGACTAGTTTGATGGTACGAGTAATGTTGATGGAGCCATAATGATAGGAACCTTGGGGATTAGGCCTAGCAGCACTAGCAGTTAGGTTCAAGCGGAAGGTACGAAATTGATTGAGGGACCAAGCCCAACCCACGGGTGCCTCAGGAATTTCAGGAGAGGCGGGACCTTTGCCATTGGTGTAACGAACAATGCCTTTACCGACAAGAACGTTCTTCATGAACCTAGTGGATGCAACCATGTAATAGTCTTTGGGCTCTTGGTTGGCTGTGATCAGTACCGTAAAGCATTGTCCTACATGGGCGTCGAGTGACTGATAATCATTCTGCACCACGTGAGATCCCTCCATCTCTACCAACTTCATGGTGTGACCTTGGAATCTAAAGTTAAGAGATGTCTTTAGTCCAACGTTGCAAACTCGATACTTGTAAGTCTTTTCAGGCTTCATGGTGAAAAGTGGTTCATCAGTTCCATCACCCTTTGCAATCTTGCCGTTAATGAGGACACCGTCAGGTCTAGCAATGGAGCGACCACTATCCAAGAACTGTTTAAGAATGGTGTGGCTCTTGGTGTACCAGTCACCAATAAGGACAGTGTAATCATCTTCAGGGTCGGGATAAGGAACAGGAATGAGTAAACGACTATTTACACGGAGACCACCAAAGGCTCCTGCTGCTCTGTGCATGGCAGTTGATGGATAGTAGAAGAAGCTTCCAATTTGGTCCTTAACTTGAAATTTGTAAGTGAAGTTTGTTCCCGGTAGGATTGGGCAATTGGTTCCATGTAGTCCATCTTGCCACGAGTTCTTCCTTTGTTGAATGCCGCTCCTGCAAGTCCAATTTCCTTTAGTTTATATATGTATATGCATATGTAAGTATAAATATAATTAGCGTACCAATGTAGAAGGAAGGGTTCGTCGAGGTTGTTGAAGACGTTAATGACTATGTTATTGTTGGATGTGGAGTTGATATTAGGTCCGGGAAATTCGCCGTTGATGAGTATGCCTTGTTGGGGAACACCCAAGGGAGAGATGATGCCATAGGTGATGTTCCATGTGAAGAAGAAATAAGGGTCTTCAGCTCGGACGGTCCACATTGCTGCAGCGGAGAGGCAAAGCAACACGATAAACATCAACCTAGCCATCTGGACCTCCCTCGTATTTCTGTTTCAATATTTTTGGTGAAATCACCGCTCTTGTTCGAGCAGACTATATCCCAAAATCGTTAGAAGATGGGTTATTGTCCAGTTCCCCTACTGACTAACCCTTTCAATCCCTCATTTATATACACGTTCAAGTCAATTTCCTTTTGTTTTTTCTAGCCTTGTATATTTCCCTATCTCTCGTTTTTTAGAACAAAAATTATTTCTTTCAATAAATTAGCGGTTGACTCTGCATAATAAGTGGGGGGTTAGGGACACATGGACAATTTTATTTTTTTATTTTTTTTTTTTTAACTAGTTTAGTTTAGACTTGAATGAGAGGTAGCATATAATGCCATAAAATTTTGATGGTGTTTGATTTTTCTTACAAATTCAATATGATGAATATGTTAATAATGAGTATATATTTAAGCCAACGGACATGATCAGGTCGTTGTTACATTTTCAAAGCTTGAAGGTTGGATTTCTAACTCTCACTGTTTGTCCATTTATTATTAATCTTCTTAGAGATATTGTCCATTTAATTTTATATTGGGGACAAAAATAACTTAGTTGGAATAGATGTGATAAAAAAAACAAATAGGAGTAACCAGACCAATGTCTAAAACTTTAGAAGTCAATCTAAAAAATGTTCAACACACCTTTTTTTTTCTTTTTTTTTTTTTTTATTAATAAGGTCTAAATTATATATTTTGTACTTCAATTTACACAACCATGGACAAAATTAGTTCTACAATTTTCTACATTGACTAATTTTGGGAATGCTGCCAAATTAAAAATTATTGGGAGGAGAGAGAGAGAAATAAGAGATGAAAAGTTAACATAGACAGAAAAAACTTGACAACTACTCACAATTACATGGTTATACACTTAACATACGAAAAGGAATTCAATGTCCTTGTACGTATACCTAAGGAAATGTTATTGCTACAAATGGTTTTGAATGAAAATGAATCCAACGTCCCTGTATACCTAAGGAAATGTTATTGCTACAAATGGTTTTGAATGAAAATGAATCCAACGTCCCTGTATACCTAAGGAAATGTTGTTTCTACAAATGGTTCTGCCACAAGTTGTATACAAGACGGTATACCCATCCCAATACAAATGGTTCTGAATGAAAATGAATTCAACGTCCTGTATACCTGAAGAAATGTTGTTGCTACAAATGGTTCTGCCACATTTAGGTGTATACAAGGCGGTATACCGATTCCAGCTTTTGGGTACTTACCAAATTTTGAATCTAGCTCCAAACTCAATCTTGGACAGTAAGCAAATATGTCAAAATCTCACAAATTTAACATTGGATGAAGTGAGTGGTGACTTTCAAAGTTGAATAGAACGCTTGCAAATTAACAAAAAAAATGAAATCGAAAGGATTGCGGGTTAAAATCGATGCTCAACCAACCAAGACGAGAGGTCGTCGGAGGAGGGGAAGGTTCAGAACTCGGAATTAAATTATAAGTGCTAAAACTAACTAAAGGGTAAAATAATAATTTCACTTAAAAAATTAAGAACAAAATAAAATAAAAACAAAATTAATGTAAATGCTAATTAGAAAACATAATTCAAATAGCAAAAGTTGAGAATAAAACAGAAAATAAATCTAGAATTTTTTCAACTTTCTCTTTTGAACTCGTAGATAATGGAGGGTTTAGGGTTTTTAAAATAAATATAGCAAACACGTACTCATCGTTTTTCTTGTATTTTTTATTTTTGAAAACATAAAAATGAAAATCGATCATCAACCAAACGATGTCTCAACTTCTATCACGAAAATTGAGAATTAAAATATTTGATTTCCCAATATTCTCAAGGTTGATTTTTATTTGGGATGCCAAATAAAATTCATGTAATTTTACAATTATGGTATTATGTCACTCATAATTATTGATCATTTTTTTTTTTTTAATAATGATCCATAAAACAGGAGATATTTTAAGATTTTAAAAATAAAATATTTTTTTACAAAGGTTTTTTTTTAAAAAAAATATCACAAGATAATTAAATATTTGTTTATGAAACGATTGTCATGAAGTGTTAATACCTTCCCCGTGCACAAAGACGCCTGAACCTTAATTTTTATTTCGCAGACCATATTTTAGTATTTTTGGGTGCCCAGTCACACCATCTAAATATTTTCGGATGGCGACTCCATTTCTCTCATCTTGATGTCGATCGCTCCACGTCGCAAACCCGTAGCGACAATATTAATAAAAATAAATTAAATTATTATAATTTTTTTCGATCAAAATTACTTTCAATCAAAATTATATATATAAGATTATAATTTTTTAGAATTAATTTCTTGAAATAAAAGAGGAAAAAGTTTTAGATATTAAAACTCTTGAATAAAAGTAGAATTGACTGAGGGTGGAATATAATATAAATCTTAAAAAAATATATATATATATATATATATATATATATATATATATATATATATATATATATATATCTTATCTTTCACCCTAAATCCTAAATATTATTATCTTTCCTACACACCAAGCTTACAGCTAGCCTATCGGCTAGAGCCAAGCTTCGACTACTGGTCGCTGTCTCGTGGCGCCCATTCCTAACCAGTTCCGTCTAAAACTAAAAGTAGTTTGTGGAGAAACTTTTTTTCTCCATTTTGACCTTCCATATAATCTATTCTTACATTACGACCGGGAATTGTGTTATTTAACTCACAAATCCTAAAAAAAAAATTATTCAACGTTCACTTTCCTCTTTTTTAAATTAATTTTTAATTCTTTTTTTTCTTTCCATTTTAACCGATTTTTTCTTGATTCAATCAATTTTGTTTTCAATTCATTTTTCAAAAAACACAAAATGTTTTCATCTAAAGAGGGAGGGAGAGATAAAGGGAGAAGGAAGACAAAAATAAAAAAAATATAATACTCATCATTATCTTAGCTTAATATACCAACAAAAACAATACAATATAAATAATATGAGATTCTTCTTTCAATCAAAGCAATTTCTCATACATTTGGCAATTGAAATTCTTGATGATTTTGTTAGTTCTTTCTGTCGATTTGGAAGAGAAGACATAGAGTCTAAAAAAAGGAGAAAATTCATAAATAAGTTTGATAGGAATTATGGAGGGGACGTAGTGCACGTCGAAGATTGAAGAAGAAGATTGACCACTAGCATGAAATTGACTAAAGATTGAAAAAACTGAAAATTAAAAAAAGATTAATGAAACTTTGATAGGATGATTGAAGAAGCTAGCGACAGTGGCACAAACATGAAATTAACGTTGAAGTCGAATAACACAAGGTTGCAGACTATGGCGCCTGGCGATTGAAGAGGGAGAGGCTATCGGACAAACTATGGTAGAGAAAATAGGAGGAAAATATAATTAGGATTACAATTATTTTTTCTTCTTTTCTTTTTTGGAGAAAAAGTACAGTTATTTATTGATTTTTTTTTTCTTTTTCATTTAATCTTTACGTTTACTTTTTTTTTTCGATTTTTACTTTTTTTTTCTTTAATTAAATATTAAATCTTATATTTATCCATTCTTATGAAAGAACAATTTGTTTTTAACGTCAAATTTAAAATTTTAAAAATCATTTTAATTAAAAATTTAAAATAATTTCTCATTTCAGTTTTAAAATAGGATTGGTCGCACAAAGACACAAAATAATTACAAATTTAGTAAAATTTAAAACATTTTATAAATATGGCAAAAAAAAATAAGTGGCTATACTGATAGAAGTTATGGTTGATATATTACTATCACTAAAATTCTATAAAAAGCTGAGGTGATAAACTACTATCTGCGATAGAAATTATGCAAAAAAAAATAAAATAAAAAAAGTGCTATATTTTTAATTATTTTACTCTAAATTGACATGTGTTACAATTTTCCTTTATAAATTATTTTAAAAATAAATTATTAATACAAACAAAACTGTTTAAAAAAAAAAAATAATAAAAAAAAAAAAAATTATGAGCAAAACTAAATTTATTTATTTATATTTTATTTCTTTGTCGATAGTTATTCATAATACTCCATAAAATTAAAAACAATCATAATACTCAATAAAACTAAAATAAGAATAATTTTTTTTACTATTTATTTATTTTCTACTTGCGTACAATATTTTTTTAAAAAAATTGTATTCCGACATTTACTAAATTCATATATAAAAGTATAGGTAAATGTATGGAAATTAGAATAAGGGAAATTGCAGTAAATGACAATTTAAGACTTATTGTTTGCAAATATAGCATGTTTTTAAAAATTTTGCGGATATAGCAATTTCTATCGCTGATATCTTATGACTGATAGAAGTCTATCGCTGATCACCTCAGCTTTTTATAGATTTTTGTCAGTGATAATAGTCTATCAGAGATAGAAACGAGTTTTTTTGCCATATTTGCAAAACATTTTAAAGTTTGCTAAATTTGCAATTAGTTTGGGCCTGATTGCTATTTGTGCAACCAGCCCTTAGAATAATGTAACACCTAATAATTTAAAAAGATATAAAAAAATTATTTTAAGTTTGAATTTTTCAATAAAATTAAAAATAAAAAATCAGTTGTTACAAACTTATAAAATAAAATAAAATAATAATAAAAAAAAAAAAAATTATTATGGACACGAAAACTTTACAAAATTGATAAAAATATGGAGATTATTGAATAAAAAATTTATAATTAAATATTAGATTTAATTTTTTTTAAATGTATTATAAAATGTTGTAGAATAATGTAGCACACTAATAATTAAAAAAAGTATCAATTTTTTTCTTTTAATTTTGAACTTACAATAAAATTAAAAATAAAAATTTCGTTGTAACAAACTAAAAAAAAAAAAAAAAAAAAATTGTTATGGGTAGGAAAACTTCACAAAAAAATTGGTTATAAAAATATGGAGATTTTTGGATATTAAAAAAGTTTATAATTAAATATTATATTTAATTTTTTTAAAATTATATTATAAAATGTTGATTATAATTTGAACCTAATATGAATACAATTATACAACTCAAATAAATGATGTTATCAACTCACATATGGTAAAAAATAATAATAATAATAATAATATCAGCATATTCTATTTAAAAAAAATTAAATTACGTTATTTTATTATTGTTTAGGTTCTAAAATAAAATGAAAAATTTCACTTACTAGTATACATAAATGAATGAATGGAGTGTTTCTGCATTCTTGAACCAAACACGGTTTTACTACGAAACCTTAATTAATGAAAAATGAATTTGTGTTTTATTTCAAAATTCATTATATAAAGAGGAAAAAAGAGAAGAAAAACAAGAAGGTTTATACTAAAAAGATAATTATAATATTTTTTTTTTTACTTGCAACAATAATCATGCATGAAAAATAAACCTTCCCAAATTACTTCATGCGTATCATATTTTAACAATTGGAGTGAGGAAGGGTGTACGGATTGTCTTAGATGGTATATGGTTTTGGCAATGACATGTCTTTCACCAAACCGCAGAGCAAAGTGTTATCTGGGATATTGTACTCATCTCTGAGGGAGCCAGCGGGTGAAAGAACACTGATGTAGAGTTGTTGTCCTAGGTAACGATTTTCTGTCAACTCAGACCTCAAATTCCACATTCCAGCATTGTCGAATGTAAGAAGAATGGCTGCCCACGACTTAGGAAAGACTTGGATTGTATGTCTGCTCAAGGCATCTAGAAGATTGTAGTTTGATCGTTTTTCTGGAGACCATTTTCCAGGTTCAATACTGTGAAATATTGAACAGAAATTCATTATTCGTGTGTAAATTGGGAATACAAAAGTTGTATTTATACACACAAAAAATATTTTTCAGTCAACAATATACTTACGCAACAGCAAAGAAGGAGTGGCCATTCAAATGCCACGACTGAAGGCTCTTCTCGTGGTTCTCAAAAATGATCTCTACGAAGTTGCGAAAGGTTTGATTAACAACATTAGGAGCAACAGTCACAGTGGTTGCCCCTTCTGCTAGTCCCTCATCAGAAATGATATCGTACTTGAAGACCTTGTCAGTGACTTTGAAGTATTCTGCAAGCTTCAATGGAGTTTCAGGATCAACATGAGAGACGCCATTGATGGCATATCGCAGCTTACCATCCACCTTACTAGCTGAATTGACTAGCTTGATGGTACGAGTAATATTGATGGAGCCATAGTGGTAGGAACCTTGGGGATTAGGCCTAGCAGCACTGGCAGTGAGGTTCCAACGGAAGGTACGAAATTGATTGAGGGACCAAGCCCAACCCACGGGTGCCTCCGGAATTTCAGGAGAGGCGGGACCTTTGCCATTTGTGTAACGAACAATGCCTTTACTAACAAGAACATTCTTCAAAAACCTAGTGGATGCAACCATGTAATAGTCCTTGGGCTCTTGGTTGGCTGTGACTAACACCGTAAAACATTGTCCCACATGGGCGTCAAGTGACTGATAATCGTTCTGCACCACATGAGAGCCCTCCATCTCTACCAACTTCATGGTGTGGCCTTGGAATCTGAAGTTAAGAGATGTCTTCAGTCCAACGTTGCAGACTCGATACTTGTAAGTCTTTTCAGGCTTCATGGTGAATAGTGGCTCATCGGTTCCATCACCCTTTGCAATCTTGCCGTTAATGAGGACACCGTCAGGTCTAGCAATGGAGCGACCACTATCCAAGAATTGCTTAAGAATGGTGTGACTCTTGGTGTACCAGTCGCCAATAAGGATAGTGTAATCATCCTCAGGGTCGGCATAAGGAACAGGAATGAGTAAACGACTATTCACACGGAGACCACCGAAGGCTCCTGCTGCTCTGTGCATGGCAGTTGATGGATAGTAGAAGAAGCTTCCAATTTGGTCCTTCACTTGAAATTTGTAAGTGAAGTTTGTTCCTGGTGGGATTGGGCAATTGGTTCCAAGTAGTCCATCTTGCCACGTATTCTTCCTTTGTTGAATACCGCTCCTGCAAGTCCAATTCCAATTCTTGTGTATTATGTCATTGAGTTATCAAAGAAGAAATAGTTGTATATATGTATGCATATGTAAATATAATTAACGTACCAATGTAGAAGGAAGGGTTCGTCGAGGTTGTTGAAGACGTTAATGACTATATTATTGTTGGATGTGGAGTTGATATTAGGTCCGGGGAATTCACCGTTGATGAGAATGCCTTGTTGGGGAACGCCCAAGGGAGAAATGGTGCCATAGGTGACGTTCCATGTAAAGAAGAAATAAGGGTCTTCAGCCCGAACAGTCCACATTGCTGCAGTCGAGAGGAAAAGTAGGACGGTAAACATCAACCCACCCATCTGTACCTCCATCTTCTTTCTCTTCAGATATTTTCGTCAATTCACTGCTCTTGTTCTTGAGCAGGCTATGTATCCCAAAATCGTAAGAACATGGGTTATTCTCTCGTTCCCCGATGGTTAACTCTTCCAACCCTTCGTTTATATATACATGTTAAATTAATTTTTCAACCAATTAGACTGCAAATTTTTCTCTAACTTCTCCTTTTTTTTCTTCTAGCCTTGCATATTTCCCTACCTCCTGTTTTTAGAATGATACCAACATCCCTCTCGAACAAATTATTTCCTTCAATAAATTAGTGGTTGATTCTCCATAATAAGTGGAGTTAGAGACACGTGGTGAATTATATTTTAAAATACCACGGGGTCTTAACTTAAAAGGCTTATTATTTTATTTTTTAATCAAATAAGTTCTCCACATGTTTTTACAAGAGAAATTCTAGGGTCGTAATTTCAAATGCTATGAAATTTCTTTTTTCTTTGTATCTTGTCGTTCCACGAAACATGCACTGGGTTGAGATTTAAAAAAATGGAATACATATGCACTTTCATTTCGTCAATGACATACAATAGCAGATCTAGGATTTTATGTCACGGCACATGTTTATATAAATATAATTTTATATTTATTAATGTAATATTCAAATTAAGTAATGTCGCCAACAAGAGCATAACTCATGTATCCACTAGTGACTATGAGGTTTTAGGTTCAATCTTCCACTTTCACATGTTGTTAAAAAAAAATAATGTATGTTAGGGGTAAAATCCCAAGGCCCTAACTACGAAGGCGCATTCAAGAATAAAGTCGAGCTCACGAAGAGAAGCTGGGAAAGAAGAGGAAAGGAGTCGAGCTCTTGGCTCGGCTCAACGACGTCCACATGTTGGAGGAGTCGAGCTCCCGGAGCTCGACCTTTGTTCGGCTCGGCTCGACACGAAGACGACCCTCCTCGCGGGGTCGACTCATCAATCAACAGCTGAAGAATAACGTTTGCCTAAGGACCATTATATGACTTTTGTAACGGCCGGAGTTATGAGAGTCATAAAGACCGTCATAACTCATTCATCAAATGACTCCAAACGACCATATATGGATTCATATATAAGGAAAAGATTCATGACTCATTTGGTAACTAATTTTATTTTATTCAAAATTTCATACATCTTCCAACTTTTCATATTATGCCCGAGACTAACTTGAGTGTTGGAGCCGGTGTGGAAAGCCCCCACCGGTCCTAGCCTACCCACTTTCTTTTTCAGGTGTTGCAAGATCGATCGAACTCGTTCCACCAACCAAATCAAGTTTACAGTTGATACCAAATTTCGGTATCAACAATGTCGATTAGGTTAAATTAAGTTGAGTCCTTGAACTTTAATTTCGAGTTTAAGAGCCTGTTTGCTAATCAATTTGTATTCTTTTGGAAAATTAAGCTCATAAATACTACTCTCATTTAACATTTCTTGTTTTGTTATCTACTACTTTTACCGGTGTTACGGAAACATAAGCCAAATTTTATAAATCACAAATTCATATTTTTAAATTTGGTTAAAAATTCGAATGTTTTCTTAGGGTTCAAATTTTTTTGGGATTAGGGATTTAGAGATTTAGAGATTTTGGGATTGGAGTTTTGGTATTTTGGTATTTCATACTTTTAATGTTTCGCGTACGGTGAGTTTTAGTGTTTTGGTGTTTTAGGGCATAGGTAAGAAATTTTATGTGTTTGGTGTTTTAGTGTTTGGGATTTAGAGGTTGGACTTGTGGAGGTTTGGTCTCTTCTGGTTGAGGGATTTATAGATTTGGGGTTTGGTTTTGAGATTTTGGGGTATTGTGGGCTATGGTGTTTTGGACATAAGTAAGGAGTTTTAGTGTTTGAGGTCTAGAGTTTGGACTTTTGGGTTAAGTTATTTTGGGGTTTGTGATTGAGATTTTGGTGTATCTGTGTTTTAGGATTTATGTGTAGGTATAAAAGTTTAAATTCCAACTTTAATTAACCAATTTTTTGGTTAAACTTTCAAATTTGTGATTAATATTTTTTTTGGAAATTTTAATTTATTTCTTACCGAATCTAACATATTCAATAATTTTAAAAATTAATTTATTTATTAGATATAAAATTAAATTTTATATCTTTTAAAATTTACGAGCCCGTTTGCTAATCAATTTTCATTTCAAGAAAATTAAGCTCATAAACACTACTCTCAGATATGATTTCTTGTTTTGTTATCTAGTTTTTACCCGTGTTTTCGAAACATACGCCAAACTTTGGAAACTACAAATTCATATTTTTAAATTTGGTTAAGAATTCAAACGTTTTCTTAGGGAATAATTTTTTTGGGATTAAGAATTTTGGGATTTTGGGGATTGGAGTTTTGGAGTTTTGGTATTTTGGTATTTCATACTTTTAATATTTGGGGTATCGTGAGTTTTAGTGTTTTGTTTTTTTGGACATATGTAAAGAATTTTATATTTTTTGTGTTTTAGTGTTTGAGGTTTAGAGTTTGGATTTTTGGTCTCTTATGGTTTAGGAATTTAGAGATTTTGGGTTTGTGGCTATGGAATTTTGGGGTTTGGTTTTAAGATTTTGGTGGAGGGGTGTATTAGAGACTTGGGTGTTTGGGGTTAAGGAGTTTTGAGGTTTGATCTGAGATTCTCGTCTATTGATGTTTTAGAGATTTGGGGGTTTGCTGTTAATGAGTTTTGGGGTTAATGGATTTTGGGGTTTGATTTGAGATTCTCGTCGATGGGTGTTTTAGAGATTTGGGGGTTTGCTGTTAATGAGTTTTGAGGTTAATGATATTTGGGGTTTGATTGGAGATTTTGGTGGATTGGTGTTTTAGAGATTTGGTTGTTTTGGGTTAAGGATTTTTGGGGTTTGATTTTGAGATTTTGATGGATCGGTGTTTTAGAGATTTTTGTGTTTGGGGTTAAGGAGTTTTGTGTTTTACTTATTTCATGGTCGTATCTCATGTACTTCATGCAACTCGTCAGATTCATAGGATGACATTGAAATTTGACAAATTCCTATTGGAATTCATTAAATCTTTTTGGCGATTTTCCAAAAAAAATTTGGGTGGATCAAATCTTGGTCTATTGCAAGTTCAAATTTCTAACAAATATTGTTATATGATTAAATTTATTCTTAAAAATTTGTACAATTTTTATATTTGGGTTTAAGGATTTGAGATTTTGGAGGTTGGGGTTTTGATGTTTTGGTTGGTTGGACTTTTAAGTTTTGGGATTTGAAATTTTTTGGTGTTTTGTGTTTTTGGATTTTTGGTTTTTAGGTTTAAGTGTTTGAGTTTCTCGATTTGGGGTTGGAGTGTTTGGGTGGATTGGGATTTATGGTTTTGGGTTTTAATATTTGGAATTTTTGTTTTTAGTGTTGTTTGGTAAATATTTATAATTATTATTCATTGAAATTTTTGGTGAAAAAAACAAATCTTTAAAATGAGTCTTTCTCTATTTTTTTTTTTTTTTATTGAATATTAATAAACTAGATAGGAAGAAAATATAAAATGAAACAAGAGGAAAATTATACTTGTAAGTTTAAAAACAAGAAGAATTTTTTTTTCCAATTACAATCATTTACGGGGAAGAGACTTATTGTGACATTTTCCCCATAGAAATTGTAGATTGTTTTAAGAATAGATTACTTATTTCATAGCCCTACCTCATGTACTTTATCCAACATGCAAGATTAATTGGATGACACTGAAATTTGACCAAATTTAGTTTAGAATGGGTCAAATTTTGGTATATTGCAAGCTCAAATTTCTAACCAATATTATTAAATGATTAAATGTATTCTTAAAAATTCAACAACTTTTATTTTTGGGTTTTGGTTATTTGGGGTTTAAGAATTTTGAGATTTTGGAGTTTGTGGTTTTCATGTTTTGGTTTGTTGGACTTTTAAGTTTTGGAGTTTGTTTTTTAGTTTTTGTGGTTTTGAGGTTTAGGGGTTTGAGTGTTTTGGGGTTGGAATTTATGGTTTTGAGTTTTAGGGTTTGAAATTTTGGTTTTAGTGTTTTTTTTTAAAGATTTCTAAGTATTATTCATTGAAATATTTTTTTGAAAAAATGAATCTTTAAAATGAGGTCTTTCTCTATTTATTATTTTTTTTATTTTAGTTTTAATATTAATAAACTAGATAGGAAGGAAATGTAAAATGAAACAAGGAGAAATTGTACTTGTAAGTTTAAAAACAAGAAGAAGAAAAATTACTTATTACTATATTCACCTGGAAAAGACTTATTGTGGCATCTTCCCCATAGAAATAGTAGATTGTTTTAAGAATACATTACTTATTTCATGGTCGTACCTAATGTACTTCATCCAACTCGCAGGCTTAATTGGGTGACACTGAAATTTAACCTATTTCGTTTTGAATTCATTGAATCTCTGTCGAGATTACTCCAATTTATTTTTGAGTTTGGGGTTTTTTAATTCACGAAAAGAAGTGTATATTCATTCAAAATTAATTGGATGACAATGTAATTTGACCAATTCCGATTTGAATTCATTGAATCTTTGTCAAGATTACCCAAATTTAGTTTGGGATGGGTCAAATTTTGGTCTATTGCAAGTTTGAATTTCTAACCAATATTGTTAAATGATTAAATGTATTCTTAAAAAATTATACAATTTTTATTTTTGGGTTTTGGTTATTTGAGGTTTAATGATTTTGAAATTTTTGAGTTTGGGGTTTTGATGTTTTAATTTGTTGGACTTTTAAGTTTCGGGGTTTGAAATTCTGGGAGTTTGTGTATTCATGTTTTTGGTTTTGTGGTTTAGGCGTTTGGGATCCACGATTTGTGGTTTTAGTATTTTTGAGATTTATGGTTTTGGGTTTTAGTGTTTGGAATTTTCCGTCGGAGTGTTTTTTCGTAAAGATTTATAAGTATATTATTCATTGAAATATTTGTTGGAAAAAAGAATCTTTAAAATGAGGTTTTTCTCTTTTTTTGATTGAGTATTAATAAACTAGATAAAAAGAAATATAAAATGAAACTAGAGGGAAATTGTACTATCGAATTACTATCCTTCAGGGAAGATACTTATTGTCATCTTCCCCATAGAAATGATAGATTTTTTTTAAGAATACATTACTTATTTTATGGTCGTACCTCATGTACTTCATGCAATTGATTTACGGGATGATACTGAATTTGGCCAATTTTGATTTGAATTCATTAAATATTTGTCCGGATTACCCAAATTTAGTTTGGGATGGGTCAAATTTTGGTTTAATGCGAGCTCAAATTTCTAACCAATATTATTAAATAATTAAATGTATTCTTAAAAAAATCTACAATTTTTAATTTTCAATTATTATTATTTGGGGTTTAAGGATTTTGAGATTTTGGAGTTTGAGATTTTTGTGTTTTAGTGGGATGAATTTTTATGTTTTGGGTTTGAAAATTTGGAGTTTTTGTGTTTTCGGGTTTGTGGTTTTGAGGTTTATCGGGTTGGGTTTAAGATTTGGGGTTTGAGTGTTTTAGTGTGTTGGAATGTATGGTTTTGGGGTTTGAGGTAAGTAATTTTCAGTTTTAGTGTTTTTGTAAAGATTTATACGTATTTATTTTGAAATTTTTGTTATAAAAAAATCTTTAAAATGAGATCTTTCTCTATTCTTTTTTTTTATTCAATATTAATAAACTAGATGGAAAGGAAATAAAAAATGAAACGGGAGGAAAATTATACTTGTATGTTTAAAAACAAGAAGAAAAAAACGACTAATTAGTAATTACTATTATTCATGGGGAAGAGACTTATTGTGGCATTTTCTCCATAAAAATTGTATATTTGTTTTTAAGAATACATTACTTATTTCATGGTCGTAACTCATTTACCTTCATGCAACTGGCATGATTCATGGGATGACACACGAATTTGACCAATTCCGTTTTTTTTTTTTTTTTTTTTTTATGTTTTTATTTATATTTCTATAATCAATTTACTTACCTAGTAAATAAATTTTAAAAATGATTAAAATAAAATAAACCAGATTTGTATCAATGGCATAAAAATATGAAAATAAAATAAATTAGATTTTCATTATTTAAATTCATCTATGGTATTAAAATTAATGTTAAAAATATAATTTCTTTGTATTTGTGACTTATTCTATTTTAGTTCATATAGTTTCAATTGAGTTTATTCCTATACTTATGCTCCACCTAGTTCTATTGTCTCCTTCTTTAGCTCCAATCATTCTCCCTGGATGGATTCTTTGGATTTCCTCATTCATTTTGGTTATCTTTTGAAATATATCAGAAGGAAAATAAGACATTCTTCTTTCTCTCAATGGATCCCTCAAATCCGGAGTTTTTCTTTCTTCTTCAAGTTCTAGATCTTAATCTTGTTTTCTTTTCTAACTTTCTTATTTTATTTTGGAGTTTGGTTTTGAGATTTAGTTGTATTGGTGTTTTAGGATTTATGTATATGTATAAAAATTCAAATTCCAACTATACTTATCATGATTTTGGGGTTTGAGTGTTTTGGTGTGTTTGGATTTATGGTTTTGTGTGTTTAGTGTTTTTTGGTAAATTTTTTTAAGTATTATTTATTGAAGTTTTTGTTGAATAAAAGAATCTTTAAAATGAGGCCTTTCTCTATTCTATTTTATTGAATATTAATAAACTAGATATGAAGGAAATATAAAATGAAACAAGAGGGAAATCATACGTGTAAGTTTAAAAACAAGCCAAACTGAGCATAGCTCAATTGGCATAGGGTTGTGCCGGTGACCAAAAGGTCATAGGTTCAATCCCCGCATTTATTAAACTACAGTTGCAAAAAAAAAAGTTTAAAAACAAGAAGAATTTTTTTTATGAATTACTATCATTCACGGGGAAGAAACTTATTGTGGCATCTTCCCGATAGAAATTGTTTTAAGAATACATTACTTATTTCATGATCGTACCTCATGTACTTCATCCAACTCGCAGACTTAATTGGATGACACTGGAATTGAACCTATTCCGATTTAAATTCATTGAATCTTTGTCGAGATTATCCAAATTTATTTTTGAGTTTGAAGTTTTTTAATTCACGAAAAAAGTGTATATTCATTCAAAATTAACATTTCTCACTACTTTATGAACTAAGCATGTATATTCAAGGTTTTAAACCATGTGCTTGAAAAGTACTCCTTTCGGGTTTTGAAAATTTTTGAACTTTTTTTAATTCACGAAAAAAGTGTATATTCATTCAAAATTAACATTTCTCACTACTTTATGAACCAAGCATGTAGCTTATTCAAGGTTTTAAACCATGTGCTTGAAAGATACTCCTTTCGGGTTTTGGAAATTTTTGGACTTTTTTAATTCACGAAAACAAGTGTATATTCATTCAAAATTCACATTCCTCTCTTCTTATTGAACCAAGCATGTAGATTATTCACGGTTTTCAACCATGTGCTTGAAAAGTACTCCTTTCGAGTTTTGGAAGAAATCGATTTGAAAAATTTAATTTTAAAACCCTAAAATATACAAACCCCAAATCAGTAACTATAAATATAAACTCCAAATCTGAAACCCTGAATCAAAACCCCAAATCTCAGTAAATTAAAAAACACAAACATGAAACCATGAATCCAAACCCATAATATCCTTGAATTGAAACCCCAAATCTGATCATGGAGTCCAAACCCCAAATATCCTTAAATTAAAAGGCACAAACATGAATCCAAACCCCAAATATCCTTAGATATAAACCCTAAACCTAAACACTGAATAAAACCCCCAAAACTAATTACATTTAAACCCCAAATATAAGACATGAATATAAACCCCAAATCTCCTTAAATTAAAACCCCAAACATGAAACACTGAATCTAGACCCCAAATCTCCTCAAATTAAAACCCCAAACCTGAAACCATGAATACATGCCCCAAATCTCCTTAAATTAAAACCCCAAGTATGAAACATTGAATCCAATCCCAAATCTCTTTAAATTATAACCCCAAACTTGAAACCCTGAATACATACCCCAAACTT
Source organism: Herpetospermum pedunculosum (assembly GCA_028017165.1). NCBI lineage: Eukaryota > Viridiplantae > Streptophyta > Magnoliopsida > Cucurbitales > Cucurbitaceae > Herpetospermum > Herpetospermum pedunculosum. The sequence goes on along the minus strand of CM051529.1, from coordinate 13,617 downwards.
ATTTGATTAAGACCCCAAACATGAAACCACAAATCCATACCCCAAATCTCCTTAAATTAAAATCCAAAATCTGAAACCATGAATTCATACCCCAAATATCCTTAAATTATGACCCTAAATCTGAAACCATGAATCCAACCCCAAATCTCCTTACATTATAACCCAAACCTGAAACCCTGAATCCATACCTTAAATATCATTAAATTAAATCCCCAAATCTAAAACATGATCCAACCCCAAATCTTCTTAAATTAAAACCCCAAACATGAAAATATAGAACTAAACTCTAAAACTACGCAAAACGTCCTGAAACATCATGGAACGGAAAGTATTTTTTTTTTTTTTAAATTCAAAATTAAGGCAAAAACGAACTTAAACGACTTCAACAATTTATCGAACGAAATGCCAGGAAAAGACGGAAATGTGAAACTTAGAAATAATGATAAACAATGCCGGACAAAATACGGTGTCTATATAGCTTATTCACGGTTTTCAATCATTTGCTTGAAAAATACTCCTTTCGGGTTTTGAAAATTTACGGTTTAGGGATTGAGTTTTAAAGTGTTTTTCTTACGAATTTTCGTCCTAAAGCTATGGGGCTGTAGGTCAATGAAGCTCCGAAACCAAACATTGAAAAAGAAAGTGAAAAATGTACTCATTAAAAAATGACAAAAATGATCGATTTTGGACCAAAATCTAGTAAACGAATTTTTGACATTTTTTAATTCACGAAAAAAAGTGTATATTCATTCAAAATTAACATTTCTCACTTCTTATTGAACCAAACATGTAGGTTAATCACGAGTTTAAACCATGTGCTTGAAAAGTACTCCTTTCGGGTTTTGGAAATTTACGATTTAGGGTTTGAGGTTTAAAGTGTTTTTCTTACGGATTTTCGTCCTAAAGCTATGGGGTTGTAGGTCAATGAAGTTCTGAAACCTAACATTGAAAAAAGAAAGTGAAAAATGTACTCATTAAAAAATGACAAAAATGATCGTTTTTTGACCAAAATTGGTGGACTATAGTAAACGATTTTTTGACTTTTTTTAATTTACGAAAAAAGTGTATATTCATTCAAAATTGACATTCCTCACTTCTTATTGAACCAAACATGTAGCTTATTCACGGTTTTCAACCATGTGCTTGAAAAGTACTCCTTTCGGGTTTTGGAAATTTACGGTTTAGGGAACGAGTTTTAAGGTGTTTTTCTTACGGATTTTTGTCCTAAAGCTATGGGGTTGTAGGTTAATGAAGCTCCTAAACCCAACATTGAAAAAAGAAAGTGAAAAATGTACTCTTTAAAAAAAACCAAAATGATCGTTTTTGTTCCAAAATTGGTGGACTATAGTAAACGATTTTTTAACTTTTTTTAATTCACGAAAAAAGTGTATATTCATTCAAAATTCACATTCCTCCTTCTTATTTAACCAAACATGTAGTTTATTCACGGTTTTCAACCATGTGCTTGAAAAGTACTCCTTTCGGGTTTTGGAAGAAATTGATTTGAAAGATTTAATTTTAAAATCCTAAAATATTTTAACCCCAAATTAAAAACCCCAAATCTTAAACCCTGAAGCAAAACCCTAAATCTCTAAAACTCCAAATATGAAATCCTCATTACAAACCCCAAATATCCTTAAATGAAAACACCAAATATGAAATCCTTAATCCAAACCTCAAATCTCCTTAAATTAAAACACGAAAACTGAAACCATGAATCCAAACCCAAAATCTCCTTAAATTAAAACCCCAAACATAAACTATAGAACTAAACTCTAAAACTAAGCAAAACGTTCCTGAAACGTCCTCGAACGGAAAGTATTTGTTTGTTTTTCTTTGAAACTTCGAAATTAAGTTTAAAACGAACTTAAAGGACTTCAAGAAATTAATTTCAAGGTTTTTTCAACAAAAAAAAAAACAGCTTGCAAAGATAACGGATTACTATGTATGAAAAGAAACTAGAAAATGAAGTGTTAAAAAAATCAATGATTTGACAATTATGAAACATACTCTTAAATTTTCATTAGACATAAAATTTAATTTTATATTTAATAAACTGATTAATTTTAAAAATCATTGAATATGTTAGATTCATTATAAACGAAATTAAAATTTCTCGTAATCTATTAAACGCAAATTTGAAAGTTTAACTTAAAAATGGACGAAGTAAACTTTGAATTTTAACTTTTTATATATACATAAATCCCAAAATACAAAAACACCAAAATCCCAAAACCCTAAACCCGAAACCACAAAATCTCTAAATCCCTAAACCATAATCCAAAAAACCCCAAAAGCTCTAACAACAAATCCCAAAAGCACGAAAACCCTTAAACCTAAAACCCACAAATATCTCAAACCCCAAAATATGAAGAACATAAACCCAAAAATCATAAAATAATAGACCCCAAAACCAACAAACCAACAAACCACAAAAACCCAAACTCTTAACTCCAAACAAAAAAAATCCCCCAACCTCTTAACTCCAAACAAAAAAATCCCCCAACCTTTAAACTTTTACATTTGAAACCCCAAACCCACACACATAAACTCCAAAATCCAAAAACCCTAAAAAACCAAACCCAAAAACGCCTAAACTCCAAAATCCCAAAACCATAATCCCCTAAATCCAAAAAATCCTAAAACCATAAACCCCAAAATCTCAACAACAAATCCCCTAACCAACAAAAGCATAAACCTCGTGTAACAAAACGAAGATAACGAAATTATGGAAACAGGAGAGAAATGACACAAAGGAAAGAATTGCTTCAATTGAATTCGATGATTTGAATTGAAACATTACAAGCTTTTATAGCTAATTAAATAGTAAACCACTACTCCATTAATTATCCCACTAACCTTAAAATTTTCTATAACCATCCCATTATGCCACTAAGCCACATTCCTAAATACATGCCATTAGAATCATCCAACTATGCCACTTCCATACATTGAATATTGACCACATCTTAATTTTAAATAAGTAAAAATAAAATGTTGCACTAATTTTTAACACCTCGAACCCTTAAAACTCAACCCCACAAACTTCTTAAACCCCAAAATATGAACACTATAAACCCCAAAACCAACAAACACCTAAGCTCAAGTATCCCAAAGCCATAATCTCCATAATCCAAAAATCCCAATACCATAAACCCCAAAATCCCAAACAAGAAATCCCCTACACCCAAACTCCAAACAAAAAATACCGAAGCCCCTATAACCCGAACTCAAAAACTCCAAAATTCTAAATTTTTAAATCTGAAACACCAAACCCACAAACACCTGAACTCAAAAATCCCAAAACCATAATCCCGAAAATTCAAAAATTCAAAAATCCCAAAACCATAAACTCCAAAATTACCCAAACAACAAAAACCATAAACCGTAAATCTTTAAACATCAAACCCACAAACCTCTTAAACTGTAAACTTGTGACACCCCGTCCCAAATTATCCTACCGAACCTAGGACGAGCTATGATGAAAACAAACTTCGAGAGTGGTATGGAATCTATTGTCAAGTCTCTCCCTAGTTTTTTTTTTTTGAGTACATTAGGGGTGGGAGGATTGAACCACAGACCTCTTGGTTATCAAGTCATACATATGCCAGTTGAGCTATGCTCGCTTTGGCAAGTCTCTCCCTAGTTTATAACTTAAAGTTCGTCGAAATAAAAAAGCACGCAGCAAAAAATTACACTCTTTACATAGAATAGATGATATGCATTTACTTGTTGAGGCTGGTGGCAGATGTTGTTTCGAACTATCTCGGGTTGAAAATTAAGAGCAATCCTGGTGGAAAATAAAAATAAAGATTGAGCTAAAATACATCACCAAACATGTACCTAATCTTTGGTGATACTGGCGTAGAGTAATCTCAATACGCATACCAAAATAATCTCTGTCATACTATGCACCGAGTAATACGTGCACGCAGAACTGCCACTAAAGGGCTAAACACCCTAACACACGGCACAAAACCTATGTGTGTGCTAGAGTGTGTCACAAAGACCTCTATAATCTCTGGTATACTATGGAACACATCCACATAACATACGGGTAATGACCATGAGTACATAAATCTAATGGTTTGAAAGTCAGTTTTCGTGTAAAATCCTTAAAATTATGCTCTTTCACTACAATCACATTTCATAAAACTCAAACATTTCTCAATAAACATTTAAAGTCTTATGATTTATGAAATCACGATAAAACAATCTCAAACATTTCTAAAACCACAATTTCAGCTAAATCATAAAGTACTGAAATTTCATAACAATTTCTCTAAATCTTGAAAGATTTACTCTGAAATCATACATAAATATAAATTTCATACTATTTATGTAAATAATAAACAATTTTGTAAAATAAGCACTCATAAAACTCTGGATGTAAACCTTCGAATCAAAAGCGATATTAGTCTTTGTTCAAATCCTGAAAATCCAATACCTAAAAGAATAATTAATTAAAGTTCAAATCATGTATCCAAAAAAGGAAATATGCATATAAACTCCATATTCACCAATTAATTAAAGTTTGAATTTCCCCAATTTATTTCTTAAATCCAAACTTCAAAATTACACATTACTCCTCTCTCTTTCAACTTTTACAATCATGTTACGAATTGTCTATTAATCCCAATTTTCCTTCTTATCTCTCGAAGTACATTTTTTTCCATTTTTCCATATAAATAGTTACACTTTCTCTCCTCATAAGTCATAAGTAATGATTTTTGAAAATAAAATAATCTTTAATTTCTCCGAAAATTGACCATTTTTTCTCTCTTGAGTTCATTAACACATGTTATAGTTTTGAAACAATTTCCTTATTTTATTAATTTAACTCTTAGTTCCAAAGTTTGAATCTTCTTCTTCCATCAATCTCTCTCCATCTCCTTCTTCTTCCTCCATAGAAGAGTCTCCTATTTGTTTCCGTTACTTTCCTACAAGGAAATATGAGATTTGTATTTGTTTGTACAACTATTTTGTATTACCAACGGTGAGAAATCTCTCTTTATCCAATTTGTTTATCTCCTTGAATCCAACAATTATTTTGTCCATTATACAACCAGTTTCTCCTTTCAGTTTAGATTTTTCAATTTCTTAAATGAGCAATAAGAAATCATTGAATTTGAGGATGAAAAACACCTGAAAATCCACAGTTAAAGCTTCCAATTTTACATGGTTTCTCTTGAGAAAAATGAATACAAGTTTTACAGTAAATTTAACACGAACCCAAAAATCCCAAAACTTTTAAATATGAAACCCCAAAATCCTAAACCCGAAACCCACTAACACCTAAACCATAATCCCAAAACCACAAAAACATAAACCCGAAAATTCCAAACAACAAATCTTAAAACAACCAAAACCATAACCCATCCCCTCAAACCTCAAACCTATTAAACCCCAAAACCATATAACATGAATACAAAAACCTCAAAACTCAAGTTTTAAACAGAAAATTTAGCATTATAGTTCCTGAAGTCATAAATAGCCCAAAAAAAAAAAACAAAGAATGCAGAAAGTATGAGTGAAACAGAAAATTTATAAGCTAAATAGTTGTTAGAAACATCTCTTAATAAGTAAGTTTGTATATATACTCGTTCCCAAGGAGTTCATCGATCTATATATTTAAGAAATGTCAGTAAATATAATTAAATTTTGATATGAATTAAATGAATACAAGTTTTACAGTAAATTTAGTAAATATTGATACATATTAAATTACAAGAAAGAAGATGATGTTGGACGTGAAGTATTTGTTGTGTTAATTAATGGATTCCAAGCAATCTTCTTGTTCTTGAAGGTTGGCTAAAGAGCCAATGATCCATGTTCATCTTGAATTGGATTGAGCAATTGTCATAGTCACAGTTGATGATTCTGTAACACTGAAAGAAGCAGAAAAATGTAGTATGGTGATCAGAAAGAAGGGTAAGAAGATACAAGTGTTGTTGAAGAAAATGAATTCGTTGACATGAAAATAGACGGACACAGATGAAGCAAGAAGGGAATAAAGTAAGCATTTATTTAATTATTTATTAAGCAAATATGAATGGCACAAGAAAGATTTATTAAAATGATGGTTAAGTTTGTTCCATTGAAAGTGTGAGCAACACACTTATATGGATGAATTAAGAGTAAAATGATCTTAAGTAGTCTATGTTTGGTTATCTTTTTCATCCATAATTGTCATATGCTTAGACATTGTAAAAGGAAATTGAGGGGCATAAACCAAATTGAAATCTAGATTGGTGACATCCTATATAAAGTAATGTACAGAGAAGTAAGTAATTTTTGAATGACAATTTTGTTATTCTTTAATTATTTTTTTGAAATTAATAGCAGAATAGTCTTCCTGAAGTGATAAATAGCAAGAAAATTTAGAAGGTAAATAGTTGTTAGAAAAGCTTAAGCAAAGAAAGATAACATTGACAAAGCCTAGAAGTAAAAAGTGAGGAGCAAGCAAAAATTGAAAAGAATAAAAAAAACAAGAGCGTTAAATAAAATAAGAGAGTTAGAAGAGAAAACAGGATTAAGATGTAGCAGTTGAAGAAGAAAATGAAAAGTGTGGATTGGAGGAATCCATCGACAGAAAGAAGAATCTTTCGGTTTCCTTGTTATATATTTGAAAAGATAAGAAATAGGTTGAAAAGCAAGGAATGGATGGAGGGAGAACGGTTGGAACAGAAGTAGCGGAGTAACCGGGGGCTTACCAGAAAGTAATTGCAGCATCCTTCGTCCTCCAAAGCGAGGTGTAGAAGGTTAAGTTGAATCCTAAAACATGAGTAAATAATTAACGTTTTTGGTGAAAGAAATTAGGCAAAGTGAAGTGGTTAAACAAGTTAGCCAAAGTAGTAAATTAAGTTGTCTTTTGAGGTGAAGAAAGCATCGAACATTAAACATAAGAAAAGTAAGGGTGAAGTAAAAATCCAATAGAAGTTTGAAGGCAGTTACCTATTTGAACGATCTAGCCCAAAAGCTTGGTTGAGATCTGAAGGATTCTGAAAGAGTAAAATTAGCGAAATCTGGAGTGGGCAAAGAAGAAGTTGTTGTTAGAAAAATTGGCAAGAGATGGAAGAATTTGACAGAAAAGTTTAGGAGAAGAAGGTTAGCAAAAAAAGTGACCGAAAGAGTGGAGCCGTTGGTGAAACGGCCTGAATGTGCAGATCTAAAGAGAAAATCCAGCAGGTAATGATGTTCGTAGGGAAGTAAATAAGAACGGAAGAAGAACGAGAGGAAAGCTGAGGTGATCGTGGCGGGAGGCAGCAGAGAAGACGGCGACGAGTTGGGCGGCGAAGGGACGGAGCAGCGGGTGAAGTATGAAGAGATGAAGGGCGGCAGGTGTGCGTTTGGAGGTCGACGGAGTGGGGTTGGTCGGAGTTGAGAGAGAGGATGAGGGAGAGAGATGAAGACAGGGGAAAGTGATTGAAGAGGAAATGAAATGTGAAGATAAACCCACAATGTACTCAAAAAAAAAAAAAAGAAATGTGAAGATAAAAGTGAAGAAATTTAGAAGGCGGGAAATAAAATTTTGATTCCCGCCTATTCCATATGTAATGGATTGCTCTTTATGTATTTTACAAACCGAATGCATTTCCATCTTGAATCTCATTGGCTGGTTTGGTGGTCACAGGTTGGAGCTGAAATGGTTTTTTGTAGGGGGCGTCCGGAGTTCGAGTGAAGGCTGGCGATTTATTATTTTTACTTGGTTTGGGGTTTGGGGTTTGGGGTTTGGGGTTTGGGGTTTGGGGTTTGGGGTTTGGGGTTTGGGGTTTGGGGTTTGGGGTTTGGGGTTTGGGGTTTGGGGTTTGGGGTTTGGGGTTTGGGGTTTGGGGTTTGGGGTTTGGGGTTTGGGGTTTGGGGTTTGGGGTTTGGGGTTTGGGGTTTGGGGTTTGGGGTTTGGGGTTTGGGGTTTGGGGTTTGGGGTTTGGGGTTTGGGGTTTGGGGTTTGGGGTTTGGGGTTTGGGGTTTGGGGTTTGGGGTTTGGGGTTTGGGGTTTGGGGTTTGGGGTTTGGGGTTTGGGGTTTGGGGTTTGGGGTTTGGGGTTTGGGGTTTAGGGTTTAGGGTTTTTAGGGTTTTTAGGGTTTTTAGGGTTTTAGGGTTTAGGGTTTAGGGTTTAGGGTTTAGGGTTTAGGGTTTAGGGTTTAGGGTTTAGGGTTTAGGGTTTAGGGTTTAGGGTTTAGGGTTTAGGGTTTAGGGTTTAGGGTTTAGGGTTTAGGGTTTAGGGTTTAGGGTTTAGGGTTTAGGGTTTAGGGTTTAGGGTTTAGGGTTTAGGGTTTAGGGTTTAGGGTTTAGGGTTTAGGGTTTAGGGTTTAGGGTTTAGGGTTTAGGGTTTAGGGTTTAGGGTTTAGGGTTTAGGGTTTAGGGTTTAGGGTTTAGGGTTTAGGGTTTAGGGTTTAGGGTTTAGGGTTTAGGGTTTAGGGTTTAGGGTTTAGGGTTTAGGGTTTAGGGTTTAGGGTTTAGGGTTTAGGGTTTAGGGTTTAGGGTTTAGGGTTTAGGGTTTAGGGTTTAGGGTTTAGGGTTTAGGGTTTAGGGTTTAGGGTTTAGGGTTTAGGGTTTAGGGTTTAGGGTTTAGGGTTTAGGGTTTAGGGTTTAGGGTTTAGGGTTTAGGGTTTAGGGTTTAGGGTTTAGGGTTTAGGGTTTAGGGTTTAGGGTTTAGGGTTTAGGGTTTAGGGTTTAGGGTTTAGGGTTTAGGGTTTAGGGTTTAGGGTTTAGGGTTTAGGGTTTAGGGTTTAGGGTTTAGGGTTTAGGGTTTAGGGTTTAGGGTTTAGGGTTTAGGGTTTAGGGTTTAGGGTTTAGGGTTTAGGGTTTAGGGTTTAGGGTTTAGGGTTTAGGGTTTAGGGTTTAGGGTTTAGGGTTTAGGGTTTAGGGTTTAGGGTTTAGGGTTTAGGGTTTAGGGTTTAGGGTTTAGGGTTTAGGGTTTAGGGTTTAGGGTTTAGGGTTTAGGGTTTAGGGTTTAGGGTTTAGGGTTTAGGGTTTAGGGTTTAGGGTTTAGGGTTTAGGGTTTAGGGTTTAGGGTTTAGGGTTTAGGGTTTAGGGTTTAGGGTTTAGGGTTTAGGGTTTAGGGTTTAGGGTTTAGGGTTTAGGGTTTAGGGTTTAGGGTTTAGGGTTTAGGGTTTAGGGTTTAGGGTTTAGGGTTTAGGGTTTAGGGTTTAGGGTTTAGGGTTTAGGGTTTAGGGTTTAGGGTTTAGGGTTTAGGGTTTAGGGTTTAGGGTTTAGGGTTTAGGGTTTAGGGTTTAGGGTTTAGGGTTTAGGGTTTAGGGTTTAGGGTTTAGGGTTTAGGGTTTAGGGTTTAGGGTTTAGGGTTTAGGGTTTAGGGTTTAGGGTTTAGGGTTTAGGGTTTAGGGTTTAGGGTTTAGGGTTTAGGGTTTAGGGTTTAGGGTTTAGGGTTTAGGGTTTAGGGTTTAGGGTTTAGGGTTTAGGGTTTAGGGTTTAGGGTTTAGGGTTTAGGGTTTAGGGTTTAGGGTTTAGGGTTTAGGGTTTAGGGTTTAGGGTTTAGGGTTTAGGGTTTAGGGTTTAGGGTTTAGGGTTTAGGGTTTAGGGTTTAGGGTTTAGGGTTTAGGGTTTAGGGTTTAGGGTTTAGGGTTTAGGGTTTAGGGTTTAGGGTTTAGGGTTTAGGGTTTAGGGTTTAGGGTTTAGGGTTTAGGGTTTAGGGTTTAGGGTTTAGGGTTTAGGGTTTAGGGTTTAGGGTTTAGGGTTTAGGGTTTAGGGTTTAGGGTTTAGGGTTTAGGGTTTAGGGTTTAGGGTTTAGGGTTTAGGGTTTAGGGTTTAGGGTTTAGGGTTTAGGGTTTAGGGTTTAGGGTTTAGGGTTTAGGGTTTAGGGTTTAGGGTTTAGGGTTTAGGGTTTAGGGTTTAGGGTTTAGGGTTTAGGGTTTAGGGTTTAGGGTTTAGGGTTTAGGGTTTAGGGTTTAGGGTTTAGGGTTTAGGGTTTAGGGTTTAGGGTTTAGGGTTTAGGGTTTAGGGTTTAGGGTTTAGGGTTTAGGGTTTAGGGTTTAGGGTTTAGGGTTTAGGGTTTAGGGTTTAGGGTTTAGGGTTTAGGGTTTAGGGTTTAGGGTTTAGGGTTTAGGGTTTAGGGTTTAGGGTTTAGGGTTTAGGGTTTAGGGTTTAGGGTTTAGGGTTTAGGGTTTAGGGTTTAGGGTTTAGGGTTTAGGGTTTAGGGTTTAGGGTTTAGGGTTTAGGGTTTAGGGTTTAGGGTTTAGGGTTTAGGGTTTAGGGTTTAGGGTTTAGGGTTTAGGGTTTAGGGTTTAGGGTTTAGGGTTTAGGGTTTAGGGTTTAGGGTTTAGGGTTTAGGGTTTAGGGTTTAGGGTTTAGGGTTTAGGGTTTAGGGTTTAGGGTTTAGGGTTTAGGGTTTAGGGTTTAGGGTTTAGGGTTTAGGGTTTAGGGTTTAGGGTTTAGGGTTTAGGGTTTAGGGTTTAGGGTTTAGGGTTTAGGGTTTAGGGTTTAGGGTTTAGGGTTTAGGGTTTAGGGTTTAGGGTTTAGGGTTTAGGGTTTAGGGTTTAGGGTTTAGGGTTTAGGGTTTAGGGTTTAGGGTTTAGGGTTTAGGGTTTAGGGTTTAGGGTTTAGGGTTTAGGGTTTAGGGTTTAGGGTTTAGGGTTTAGGGTTTAGGGTTTAGGGTTTAGGGTTTAGGGTTTAGGGTTTAGGGTTTAGGGTTTAGGGTTTAGGGTTTAGGGTTTAGGGTTTAGGGTTTAGGGTTTAGGGTTTAGGGTTTAGGGTTTAGGGTTTAGGGTTTAGGGTTTAGGGTTTAGGGTTTAGGGTTTAGGGTTTAGGGTTTAGGGTTTAGGGTTTAGGGTTTAGGGTTTAGGGTTTAGGGTTTAGGGTTTAGGGTTTAGGGTTTAGGGTTTAGGGTTTAGGGTTTAGGGTTTAGGGTTTAGGGTTTAGGGTTTAGGGTTTAGGGTTTAGGGTTTAGGGTTTAGGGTTTAGGGTTTAGGGTTTAGGGTTTAGGGTTTAGGGTTTAGGGTTTAGGGTTTAGGGTTTAGGGTTTAGGGTTTAGGGTTTAGGGTTTAGGGTTTAGGGTTTAGGGTTTAGGGTTTAGGGTTTAGGGTTTAGGGTTTAGGGTTTAGGGTTTAGGGTTTAGGGTTTAGGGTTTAGGGTTTAGGGTTTAGGGTTTAGGGTTTAGG